>BSBM01000878.1:3795000-4395000 GCA_027924585.1 Larix kaempferi | reverse complement strand
TGATCTGTCGATCATGAAGAATGATGTTTGGGATGCGGTCCCAAAAGCTGAAGGGGAGTCTGTTGTGACTTCCAAATGGAACTGTCAAATCAAGCATGCT
The DNA here is from genome assembly GCA_027924585.1 of Larix kaempferi. Taxonomy (NCBI): domain Eukaryota; kingdom Viridiplantae; phylum Streptophyta; class Pinopsida; order Pinales; family Pinaceae; genus Larix; species Larix kaempferi. The sequence goes on along the minus strand of BSBM01000878.1, from coordinate 4,394,900 downwards.
ACAGATGGCAGCATAGAGAAATATATAAGCAATGAAATGGAAAATACACCAGATGGATGTCAAGACTGCTTTCTTGAATGGTGTAGTTGAAGATGAAGTATATGTGAAGTAGCCATTCGGTTTCGAAACACATGACAGGGAATCATATGTGTGCAGATTGAAGAAAGCCTTGTATGGCTTGAAACAAGCTCCCAGAACTTGGTATGGTAGGATGGACAGTTTCCTATCTAGCTTGGGCTTTACCAAGAGTAAAGCGCATTCCAACCTTTACTACAAGGTTGAAGAAGGGAATCTTGTGATTCTACTCCTATATGTGGATGACTTATTTGTAACAGGAGATGACAGATTGGTTGCACATTCTAAGAGGAAGCTTACTGCTGAGTTCAATATGAAAGATTTGGGAATGATGCATTATTTTCTAGGTATGGAGGTGTGGTAGAATGCAGGTGGGATCTTCCTTGGTCAAAGGAAGTACACAGTAGGTATTCTGAAGAGATTCGGGATGATGGATTGCAAGGCCATGGCCACACCCATGGCATCGAATCTGAAGCTTCTATGTGATGCTTCATCTGAGCCAATTGATATCTCTATGTATCATCAGATGATTGGGTCCTTGATGTACCTGACGAACACGAGACCAGATATTTGCTTTGCGGTGAACACATTGAGCCAGTTCCTGACGGATCCGAGGAGTGTTCACCTAGTTGCTATAAAGCATGTTCTGAGGTACCTGAAGGGTACAGTGGAATATGGGCTCAAGTATGAAGCGAATCAAAAGTTTAACCTGCGGGGTTATGTTGATTCAAATTGGGTTGGCAGTGCTACAGATAGGAAGAGCACATCTGGGTGCTGCTTCAGTATAGGATCAGGTGTGATCTCTTGGTTTAGCAGGAAGCAGTCCTACATAGCACTGAATACAGCTGAGGCAGAGTATGTTGCATCCTGTTTAGCTAGTTGTGAGGCAGTATGGCTATGGAAGCTACTGTCTGAGTTATTTGATCTCCCATTGGATGCTACTAGTATCTTCTGCGATAACCAGAGTTGTGTGAAGCTGTCTGAGAACTCAATGTTTCATGATAGGTCGAAACACATAGAGATCAAATATCACTATATCAGGGATATGGTGCAGAGAGGAGCTGTGAAGCTCCTGTATGTTGCGATGGACGAGCAGATTGCAGATGTGCTGACGAAGCCACTAGCCATGGTGAAGTTCGAGTACTTCAGGGAGAGGCTTGGTGTTCTTCAGATCGAGGACACTTCGAGGAAGAAGTGATGGACACATTTGCTGAAGCCATTCCAAGCATGTTGGAAGGAGAATCCTTCACATGGCTATGGATGTAAGCACTGGATGATGAGCATCAGGATGATGTTCTAGTTTCTGCTTTGTATGATCAATTGGATCATTTATATGTATATGTATGTACGCATCATGTTGGATGCTGGATATGATCAATTGGATCATTTATATGTATATCGCATCATGTTGGATGTTGGATACAATCAATTGGATCATTTGTATGTATTTTGTATATGCATCATGTTGGATGCTTGGATCATGTATGTTGATATGTATCAGGTATGATCAAGTAGATCATGTATGTTGATGGATAAATTGTGTGGATCATGTATCTATGTATCAGGTGGATACACTGTGTATGGTGATATGTATCAGGTAGATACTTGGTATGCATCAGGTAGATGCATTGTATGATAAGGATGATCGTGGATGACGAGCTTCTCCAAATGACATGCATCAGGACAATGCAATGATGGTGATCCTGTGTACATCAGGATGATGTATGGTGAGTATCAGGATGATACTTTGTGGCCATGGATCAGGTTGTGCAGATGAGCATGTCTGGGAGATCCTATAGGTCGGAGTTGTGTACCCGTAACAGCCTAGGATGCTCTTTCAAGACATTGCTATGGGAGGACATGTAATTTGTGCCCTGGGATTTCAGGTCGGAGTTGTGTACCTGTAACATCCTGAGATGCTCTTGCGAGGTTTTGTCCTATGGCATGTAATTTGCTCCTGGGAGATCTGGACAGGATGAAAAAGGCCTCAGATGCTTCAGCCAGGTTTTTCCATGACCACATGTAATTTTCTCTTGGGAGATCTGGACAGGATGAAAAAGGCCTCAGATGCTTCAGCCAGGTTTTGTGGTGATATCACATGTAGTGCTCCTGGGAGATCCGACAGGTAGAGTTGTGTGCTCGTAACAGCCTGGGATGCTTCATCCAGGTTTTGTGATGGGCCACATGTAATGTGCTCCTAGGAGATCCGACAGGTAGAGCTGTGTGCTCGTAATAGCCTGGGATGCTGCAGCCAGGTCTTGTGATGCACATAATAAGTCCTGAGGATTCCACAGTATGGCCAGTGATGATGAAGACCTGCAGGTGGTGGGCCTACATCCAGTTTGAAAAAAGACTGGCTCTGTAGAACTTCCTATGACGAGTAGAGTCGGAGATTGGTTGAGATAGCAGCAGCAGTGACGATGATGATGATGATGCATCGATGACGATGATCCCGAGAAGAAGACTTGTCTAGCAGAACTGTGTCAAGAAATACCTTCCTAGTTGAGAGGGAGTGTTGATGTATATGTAACTTGGGAATGTATTTCATCTATGTATTTCATATATATTTATTGTACCCTTATAAGAGATGTGTTTTTCCTCTATAAGGAAGTGTCGTCATGTGGATTGACAAGTGTCACAAGTGTGTGTACTTGCCGATGGGTTATTAGACCACCATGTGTGGGGTTGGCCCTGAAATATATATTATATTGTGGATGTATCTAGATAGACAAGTCGGCCCCATAGTGTAACTGGGAAAATAGGCTAGTATAAATAGAGATCGGGAGATCTCTATTTTCATCACTCGAAAACTCACACTTCTCTCACTCAGAAAGTGGCGCACTAGTGAGGAGGAGGATCATCTGCTACTAGGAGACTATCTCAGTGTATTTTGGTTGTACTTTGGTTGAGCCATTGCTCTCTCTATCTTTGAGGAAGTTGTGGGGTTTTTCACCTTAGGGTTTTCCCCACGGAAACTCTGTGTCTCTTGTCTCTCATGCTTTTGATTCTTGTGATGCTTGTCATGCTTATTGTGATTGTTATGCATTGATATACTGTATATGTTATTCTCTCAGTAAAGATCCTAGAGTATTGTGAATTAATGCTCAAAATTTAACATACCATGCCAAACAATACCAAATGATGAAGAGAAAACAAAATAAGAATGTGCTTCTTATGCAATATAAATGAAGATGAGATTTTAAATGACCCAAAATTGGTATTCGGCAGCTAGAACTATATTATGATTTATCCTAATATTTCATTTGCTTGGTATTTGCTCAAACCAACCAAACCATTTGATATATGGACATATGAAACTATTTATGTGTTGTGGGATGTGATTTGTACCATTATGTGTTTATGATGATGATAGTGATGTGATTTATTTAAACATGCAAATTAAGATGTTGATTTAAATTCAAGGATATGTATTCAAAATTATGTTATGAATGTGTGACAAATGTGAGGCATCGTGTAAATAAACATAGGTTCTTATTTGAATGTCAATACATACTATGGATTATCATATGAAATTTGTTATAAATATGCATGGATATGAGTTATTGGTGAGCTAACCTACAAGTTGGAGAGTTATGAAATAATTAAATGACTATAGTGTTGAGGTAACATGGATGTTGTAGATATCAGGAAGATAGTGTATACTACAAGATTTACTTATGATTTAATTTATGATTTCGAACACTGCTATGATCTAAGAATAAGCAAGGTTTTAATAGGATGTACAACTTGTCTATAGTGATTGTTCAATGACATGACTCCAGGAACAATAGTTGCAAAGTATAGATCTATGATAGGATGTTGACCCTATTTTGATTAGGAGGGGTGGAGAGGTTGTCCACCATGCAACTTCTAACTTGGAGTCATTGGAGGGTTGTGTTAGCCACGCTCTTCTAGACGTGTGATGGTGATTTTCGATTGCTTGCTAGGGAAGTTAAGTCAACACAATCAAGGCTTATGGTTTAAGGTTATATCTGAAGTTAGGTCCATATAGTTGACGCTACAACATATTGCAACAAAGCAAGAGATGGAATGTGAATGATGGAAGTAGTGATGACTAGGTGTTCGAGTTGATTGTGAGTCTAGTTGGGATCCTAATAGGTATTTAGTGTCGTCATCCATTGTTATAGACCACCATGATTAGATTTATGTTCTTTCTTAAATACACTTGCCTAATTTATTTTTTATCATCTTATTGTGATGATGAATGAGTGATGAATTATTGTGATTTTATTAGTAAAAATTAATGGATAATGCATTTACTTGGCTTATCATCATGTGTGCTTGGTCATGTAAGCCTACGGTATTGTAACTCAATATTGGTCTACAAATATTATTTCTTTGCAACATTATGTATGCATAATCTATCATAACCTAATAATGGTATAAATATATTATTTATTTATTTATGTATTATTTTATTTTATTATGGAAAGAAAGTAGAAGCATGAGAACATGTCCTCATGCAATGTGCTTAACATATAATTCATAATTGCAAGTTGCTTGTTTCCCAAAATGTCATGTCTCTATCTCGGGTAAAAGCTTTTAATTATTTAATTTTGTCTATCTGCGGCACTAATTAGAGCCTAAACTATTTTCTTGCAATGCAACCAAGAGTGAAAAAGGGCATGGTTGGCTTGTTTTAACTCTTGTTTTCAAGTTAAGATAATTTTGTGTTTGGTATTTTTTTACTGGTATGCTTATGCTCATACCTAGTTAAGTGGAGGAGCAGATATTCATTTATGTGGTTACATAGCAATAAACATAAGCCTAATACCAAACCATATTAATGTGTGTACTTGGTTTGATTTAAAAAGTACATTATACTAATAACATATATTTAATAACATATATTTATTATATGTTTATACAATTATATTTTTATGATCATTTATTTTATATATGAGTATGCTTTGATAATTATAAAGAGACATACATTTTAATTTGAGATTTATGCTTTTATCCATCATGCAAATATATATATATATAGTTTATAATTATGTTATGCAAATATATATATATATAGTTTATAATTATGTTTGCATGTGGTAATACATATATGGGTATATATGTACTCTTCTAAACTATGAAAATTAAAGTTTATGTGTTGGCTGCACTTAGTGTCATTATATGTGGAAATGCATGTTGTGCATGCTTAGGTGTGTATAAAGTGCACCCATTTTATTTTATGATACTTTATTTTATGAGAATATAAAAATGGATGGAATATATATACATTTAATAGGTTTTTCTTGGACCAAATTATGCAGTTGGGAAATATTTTACAATATCCATATTTGGTAATTTAAGAATTACATTACTAAATGGATGTTAGATGTTGTACAAAGGGGTATAGCATTATTATTTTACTTGAAGGTTTTATTTTGAGCATTTATATTTGCAATTTTATTTTATGAGGAAAATAAAATGTGTGGGAAACATGTATCTATAGTTTGAATATGAAACTATAGGTTTTAAGAGTTTTTCTTTCATTTTATTTATGAATTAAGAGTTAAAAGTGATATTATCAATATATATTAATCTATATATCGTTTTTTACCAAATTTTGGCATGCGCGGCTTAACCTAGCTCTTCCTGGGAGGGGCAGGAGTTTCACGCAGGGATCGAGTGGGGAAAAGAGTTTGGCCTCCTTCGGGAAGCCTTCACGCGCAGAGTTTTGGGGAAAAGTAGCTCTCCGGGCCTTTGGGGGATGCCGGTGAAGGCTGGAAGAGCCGAAGGATCTACTTTTGTTTCTATTTTTGCCCCTATTCTTAATTATTTGTTGATGCGTGGGTTTGGAAAAAGAGGATTGGGGCTCTGCCCATTTTATTTTTGATTGCCAAAACGTTTCTTCACCTCGTGACTGTGTTGCTGCATGAGGGAGAACGCTTGAACTCTTGCGCAGTGGATTGCGTGGAATGAAAACGTTGTTTGGTGTTTAGTGTTGGTTGGAGCATTTTTAAATGCTCTGCGTCTTCTCTTTGAAGATTACAAACGCCCAGCGTTAAGTGTTAAGATATCTATTCGCATTCTTTCTCCTCGATAAGAGAACATGCCCATGAGGTAGATAGCTGTGCTTTTGGTAAGCGCAACAATTCTGGTTGCATTTTCCCACCGAAAGGAGAACGTCCATCTATTTTTCCCGACATTGGTGTTTTTTTGCTTTGTTGACAAACGTTCTGGAATTTGCCCCCATAGGGGATGCCCATTTTTGTCCTCTGTCACTGTAATGAATGTTTGGTATTCCTGTCTGTTTGAAGAAAGTCTTACAGCTCTGTATGTTCTCAGGGTATGGGTTCAAAACGTTTGGAACTCTCTTTTGGGCCTTGGGTATTGATTTAAAAGAAAACACGTTTTAGTTCTGAAAGCTGCTTGGGGTTGCTAGAGTATGGATTTGAGCGTGGGTGCTCTGCGTTGTATTTTCATGGATGCTCTGCTTCGGTTTTACGACACTCTGTTTCGGGTTTGGCATTTACCTCGTCCTTTATATTTAAAACGCAGTAAAGTATGAATAGTCGAGGAAGGGCATGGCTATTCCAGTGGGAATCGACTCATAAAGCCTGGAGATTCAATTGCCCGGTATAAAAATGTGGATGTCCTTGATATATGTAGTTTGCTTGAATGCATGCCCTTCGTAAGTGGCCCAAGAACCACATCATATGCCTAGAACTATGTTGTTTGTATTCGAACGATATAGATATAGACATCTATGTATATATGTTCATATAGCTATACATCTATGTATGTAGGGCACATACAACGTGTAAAGAAAAATATGTTATGAATGCATTGGAAACGAAATTGCACAATAATGTTGTGCATGCTGCATAATGCCAGTTGATTATGTTAGGCTTTACGTACATATAAAGTGCATCAAAAGAGTTGTTAAGCTTTTTTTAAAGTGATTATTATTGGGCTTCATGTATATATAAAGTGCATCAAGGGAGTTGTTGAGCTTTTTATAAAGTGATATGTTGGGCTTTATATATATAAAAAGTGCATCAAAAGAGTTGTGATGTTTTTTTTATAAAATGGTTATATGTATATAGTTTATACAATGATTATATTGTATACAAGTTATATAAACGGTGATGTTTTATATATACATATACATTGTATAAATGGTTAATTTTCATATGCTTATGCACTCTTAATATTTTTATATAAATTATAAAAAGAAATGATCATGTTTTTATATGTTGCAAAAATGATTATGTATATATCTCGTGTACATTGAGTGTGCATATGCGGTCGAGATTCTACACCTATTTCATACATGATTGTGCACCATCTATGCCTTAATGCATGGGTTGCTTAGGTAATAAAATTGGTTGCATTCATGTTGTATGCACTCCTAAATTGAAACGAAGGTTGTAGGCACTCTTAAATTGAAGTAAATGTTGCATGCATTCTTAATTTAAACTGAATGTAGGTTGCATTTGAAATCTTAAAAGAATGTGGTATGCATTCATGTTTTAAGACAATTTTGTACTTATCCATACCATTTGGATCTCATCATGCTCGTGTTACATGTCAAATGCATTGCATGCATTGACTAAGCATTTCATATATATATGTATATGATTATAATGTTGTGTTGCATGATGCCTGTGGTTTGCATGTCGAATGCATGTTTGTGAAGGTCGCATGCATAGTTTGCATGTCGAGTGCTTCAAGATTGTTGAATTTACATATTCATGTTGTTTGGGGTTACGTGACGCCTTTTAGTCGCATGTCAAATGCATGAGATGCATGTCGAATGCGTGGGAAACGTTACATACCTATATTTATGATGCTTGGCATTGTGTGGTCACCTGTCAAATGCAGCATTGGCATGTCGGATGTGTTCCTTGTGTGTCATATATATATATATATATATAGATATAAATATAGATATAGATATAGATATATATGTTCATGAGTTTTTTATCATAAGATATCTTTCGATGGCATGACTGTATGCTTGAGTGTTTGTCGAAGGCTTGGGTGGCTTGTCGAATGCACTTGTTATGTTACTTATGGTATGACTGCCATGAATGTCAGCCATTAAACATAGGCTTATGCCGTGGGGCATAGACAACAAGTCGGAAGTACCGACTTGGGCCCGCATAGAACAACACCACAAGCTATGCATGAGGTTAGGGCACGAGAAGTGTCTAGGTAGGAGTACTACCTTTGACTTGTAGGAGTACTGCATTAACCTCTAGAGTTGTGTGTGATTGGTTCTAGGATGATGAGACTTATGACTCCCTATCCTATTGTGGATCACCATGCCCAACTCATGGGTGGCCTTTGGAAGGACTGAGTATATGTCATTGAAGAGCCTACGGTTGGGTGGAGCGTTGCATTGCCCACATTATTTCCCCTATTACATGATTATTTTTTGTGACATTAATGTGATGGATCTTGATTAATGAAATGATATTTACTGTTGTTGTAGTATGTTTTATTGTACCAATGTATGTTGTGAGTATAACTGATGAATACAGGAATAAGACGACAACAAGAATGACCACTCCACTGTCTTACCAAGGTGGTAAGAAAAGTATGTTTGTAAAGTTATCATATGCATGGACATGTATGTTGGCTCGTCTGATTGTTTCCTTATTTGTATTCGACATGAATGAAAGTAAAGATTATGTTTACTTATTCATGTACCCATGTATAAATTATTGTTGGATGGCCACAAGAAAGAGGCTACCTTTGATTGAAAAGAGATTTCAATATGATGCTAACCCTAGGGAAGCTACTGTCATACACATGCTGAGGGTTTTACCATTTTATGTCATTAATGTGAGAACGTAGATTAGACGTTACATTTAATGGGAAAGCATGTGATTGTGAATGCATAAAAGAATGAATGAGCTTCTTGTGCATTGGAATAAATGTGTAAAGTCTTATGTGGATTATGATTGAAACATGACCTTCGATCAGTTTGCATTGGTAATGATCTATGTAAGGGTATGTGTGAAAAGAACATGTCGGTATACAATTTGTGTTTGATGTAAAAGAGATTAGCCATTATAACTTAGCCTAAGGTTATTATTACACCTTGCGACATAGTCCATGGTTGACTTAGTATTCATTTGGTGTAAAAGAAAGATTTGTCATGTTTTCATATTATTATGCATGTGCTTAATTGTGTCGTCATTGACTCATGGTGAGATTTATAACACATTTACATCTAATGGTTAGTTGAATTTCTTGTTAATGGACTTTGACACCATGATGTTGAATATTATTTCGGTTTGCATATTCATGTGTTTGAAAAGGTTTCCTTTATGCATTAATGAGGTGTCGACAAGCTTTCTAAAGGGCGATTGAGTATGTAGCTTCTTGAAGGAGTATCTTTGCATGAAATGGAATCTAACACATGGATGTATATTTATACACTGTTGCATTTAATGTTATAATTACCCAGTATGTACGAGTATCGAAATGATTCATTACTCTACAAGTAGTCGCACCGTGATGTATCTTTTGCTAATTAATGTAATGCATTGCACGTCATTATATGGAAAGATAGGTGTGTATCTTGGTTTATAATTATATGAGACTTATGATACATAGGCATGCTTCTGATGTTAAATTACTCTAATTAAGAGTGCTATGCTAAAGATAACATCGAGTTATGGGGCTAACTTCTTATGTAGAAGGAATGTTCTTCTATGTTGCACCAAGTTTGATATCGTGTGGTATTTCTTACCCAAGCTTGTACACGAAGTTGAACGTGGTTTTCTACTTACAATCTACTTTATAATGATATAAAGAGAAACTTAGTTTGCGTGCCTTTATGCTTGGAAATACTTTCCATATTGCAGTAAAGCTACGTATCTGATTGTCTATATGTTATTCACCTTGGTAGGTCAATTGATGATTGTATGGATATTGATAGTACTTATTTTAAAAACAAACAAACAAATTCTCTCCATTTACTCTTAAAAGTGTATAGGATTTTGGGATGTTACATATGGTATCAGAGTGATGGTTCCTACTTTAGGACCTATAGGCTCATTTATGTTTGATGTTGCGACATATATTTTGAGTTGCAATGAAAAATGTTATTATGATTATGTTTTTGTGATTGACTATTGACATCCATGAGGCTTTAACTAATATGCATAATTGGTTGTTGTGTACGAGGAATTGATCGCACGAAGCAAGGGATTGGCAGTTAAGAGCCAAAGCGGATCAATGGCGAGAGAATCGCTAGATCAAAAGAGCTTCACAAAATCACTGTAAGTGAATGCCTCTATATGGCTATTACATTTCATATATGGTTATGTGCAGTAGGCCTAACTTGCAGCTTGTGATGTCAAGCCAGTTAGCCATGATAGTGTCATGAGAGCCACAATGAGAACCAAGGGGTTCATTAATGCAATGTTATGAGACATTGTTGCATGCATATGAGACCTTATGACTGGATAGTGGAAATCTTGAGAGCATTAAGAGAAATTTAAAATACCACTAACTTAAAATTTAAAATAAAACTTTTATTATGTGTTGAGCATAAGCTCTGGAGCACATGGATTACTTGGTCATGTGTTGAGCGTGAGCTCTGGAGCACATGGACTACTTTATTATGTGTTGAGTGTAGGCTCTGGAGCACATGGATTACTTGATCATGTGTTGAGTGTGAGCTCTGGAGCACATGGACCACTTTATTTTGTGTTGATTGTAGGCTCTGGAGCACAAGGAATACCTATAGTTGGGTATGGCTTGGCCACTTGATTGTGTGTAGATAGGAGAACTACCCCAAGCTTGCAGGAGCACTGTGTTACCCTGAATAGTTGTTAGAGGTGGTTCCATGATTGTTGTGACGGACAAGTCCTTGGAGCACTTTGGAACTCAGGAGTACTAGGTGAGTGTTGGGAATCGTCATGTGCGGGATGCACGCCCTGAGGGGCATGACACCGAGGAGGTGTCAAGTACCATATTGTGCTTGGTACACGCCGAGAAGGAGTGAGATTTTTCTTGGACTTGAGCAAGGGGGCTTGAGTGGAAAAATATTTTCCTGGACTCAAGCGAGGGGGCTTGAGGGGAAAAGGATTGTCCTAGACTCAAGCGAGGAGACTTGAGGGGAAACGGAGTTCCTGGACTCAAGCGAGGAGGCTTGAGGGGAAAAAGAGAGTTCCTAAACTCAAGCGAGAGGGATTGAGGGGAAAAAGGTTTTCCTGGACTCAAGCGATGAGGCTTGAGGGGGAAAGAGTTCCTAGAATCAAGCGGGAAGGCTTGAGGGGAAATAGAGTTGTCCTTGACTCAAGCAAGAGGGCTTGAGGGGAAAGAAAAAATTTCGGAATTCAAGCGAGAGAGCTTGAATGGAAAAATATTGAGACCACCTTTTGATACATTCAACGATGCTATGGTTGGTATGATTATACCACAGGTACGTAAATGAAAATTTTGCGGCAAACATATGTTTATTTAAATTCATGTATATGTGAATTAATGAATAGCTAAGTTGAAATGAAAATACTATGATGTATTTTGTGTTGTTGAGATACTTGACTATGCCGTAGAGTGGTTACTCAATGAGATGTTAACGTTAAATGTAAAAAGATTGAAGTACATGTAATGTTTTGGTTTAACATTGTACTTGGTATACTGATAGCATTATGCATGTATATTGTTTTCTGACACATTGAATGTGGTATGGTCACTTGGTGTGATAGTTGTTGGTGTTGCATGATAAAATGAAAGCACATAGGGGTGTTAATTATCTTTGTGTTTCGGAAAATACAGTTTCAGGCCGAATTCGAGCAACTTTAATATCACATTGCAAAAATTAATATGTGTGTATTGTAAACTTGTTAGATTATGGTAACTTCAGGATGTCCTCCATGGTTCAGATGCCTTACATGGAGGTACATTAGTTGAATAGGCATCAGAATGGAATAGAGAGTGAGATACACTCTACTCAGTGGCATGATCCTAGTGGGGGTTGCATGCGGAGCTTCAGGGGAGATTGACCTTTGCATGCATGAGTATTGCATGACCTGTCAGCATTCAGTGACTGCATGCAAAAGTGACCTTTTGCATGCACCGGAAATTAGGGTTTTGGAAAACCTAATTCATCCGTGAGATTATTTATAGAGGCAGGGGGTCCCCAGATGGGGTTACTCAGTTGTATCATCAGAGAGAGATACTTCCAGAGTGACGAGGACGAATCTGCACATGTGGGGAGACTTTCTGAGATAGAGAGGAGTTGCTGCAGGAGCTAGGAAGGTCAGATCTGAGCTAGATCAGTGACCTTCAGTTCCAGAGAGGCTAGATACTCGTTCTTATGAGCTGAGAGAGCTAAACAATGAGATTACTGTGGAGATTGGAGGAGGCTGAGTTCTCTTGGAGGAGGACATTTTTCCTGAGGGAGGAGAAGCTCGTTGTGAGCTAGATTGACCGATTCGGAGTTTGTGACTTCCAGGATAGCCTTACCTCGAGATTTGAGGAAGGTTAGGGACGATCGGAGCTCAGATCCGTTGAGATATGGACCAGTACGAGCATTTGACATCCAGAGGGGAGGGCGCACTTGTGCATGTAGAGAGGGTCGATTTCATCAGTGGGCAGTCTTCAAAGTGATCAGATTAGAGCAGAGAGATCTAGAGAGGGTAGATCTATCAGAGGCACCGTCAGAGCACTCAGATCCAGATCGACAGTTAGGGCATACTTCTTCAATGCATGCATCGGCTAGATGCATGCAAATTAGAGTTTGTCTTGTTCAGAGGGATTGAGTTACCTGCTGAGGTAATTCTATAGTGTATTGTCTTTTATACATCTATATGCTCTAGGCTCGAGAGAGAGAAGATAGCCCCATAGTTATTTGGTTTTTCTCGAAAGGGTTCCAGGGTATATATGTTGTCTATATGGTTGATTGCATTTGTGTTCAGTTGGTAAATGCAGATCTAGTTGTTTGAGTTTATTTCTTTATGAGCATATATTGATTTAGAGACTCATACCACTTGAGATCTCAGACTGATCCAGAGGAAGTAGTGCTCTTTGGATCTAATATATTTACATGGTATCAGAGCCCTGTTGAGGATCAGGGTGAGCAGTTATACATAGATCTGTAGTGGTGGTGACTAGATCTGAGATAGATCTAGTAGATCTGTGGAGATAGAGACCAGATCTACCATATTTGAACATTCTTGTTCAAATCTAAGGGTGTAGAGGTAAGATCTATTAGTTCAGTTGATTTGTGGTTAGATCTGAGACAAATCTACCAGATTTGTGATCAGGAGAGACTCTTGTTCACTGTGGGTTATAGTTTCTTCAGTTGGGTGAGTATGGTTACTGGTTTGAGAGTGGAGGACCGGTTGGATGGTGCCTCCAACTATAGTGCATGGAGGGCATGTATTACTCTCTTGTTGAAAGAAAGTGAATTATGGGATGTTGTGAACAACACAACAACAAATCCCGTTACTGTTCCGTCTAATGCCACTGCCAAAGCAGTGTATGACAAGAAGAATGTGAAGGCTCAGCAAGATCCTTCTTGATGCGATCAAGGATCACCTCATCCAACATGTCTCTACCAAAGACAATGTGTTTGAGATGTGGGATGCATTGACTAGTCTGTACCAGAGCTCCAATGAAAACAGGAAGATGGTTCTCAGAGAGAAGCTGAGAAGCATCAAGATGGGGAAGGATGAGAGCATGGTTACCTATCTCACCAAGATCTCTCAAGTGAGAGATGAGTTGGGAGCAATCGGTGAGAAGGTAGAGGACAGTGAGTTGGTCCGACAGGAATTGAATGGCGTGTCTGTGACATGGGCAGTGTTTGTTCAGTCTAGGTCATGAGAACCTTCCCAAGTGGGATTGACTGTGGGATGATTTCACACAGGAGGAGACCCGGAGAGGGTACATCCAGAGTTCAGTTTCTGCTATCCCCGGGGAGGAGGATGTGGCTCTCGCAGCAGGCAGGAAGCAGAGAGGCGGATAGAAAAAGGATCTGAGCAAGATCAAATGCTTCGCTTGCAATGAGTATGGACATTATGCGGGACAGTGTCCGCATAAGAAAAATGGGAAGAAGGTGAAGGATGAGTAAGTGGCAACAACATAGGAGGTTGATGAGTTCTCTTCTCGATTTGAGAAGGAGTTCTCACTAGCCACAGTTCAGTCAGGACATGATAGTATCCCACTAGATATTCAGGGTGATCAGAGATGGAGAGTGGACAGCACTCTCAGCAGTGATATGACAGGAGAGCAAGATGCATTCCTGATCCTAGAGCATACATCAATACAGTTGACTCAGGATGGTCTAGGGATTGATCATTTAGTTACTGGTGTGGGCAGAGTGAGATTTATGCTTGACCGTGGGGAGCTCCTGGAGGTTTCAGGAGTATTCTTTGTTCCAGGACTGAGAGGGAGTGTTCTCTCAGTGGTAGCATTCGCAGCTGCAGGATACCCTGTAGTGTTTCACAGGGATCAGTTCTTCACCTATCCTAGAGGAGTAGACCCAGTTTTGTTTGGTCACGGGATTGATGGTGACTACTTGGTTCATGGACAGCCTACTTCAGGCACATCAGGATGGCTGAGTGCATCCTCTTCAGATGCAGAGGAGGATGATGAGCAGGATGCTCACAGCAGAGATGAGGCTAGGAGGAGCGAACCTGTTCAGCAGATGGGTGGGTGAGATGCTCACCATGATGAGGATCAAGGCAGTGATTTTGGAGTTCAGTTGGATGAGTGAGATGCTCTTGACAATGATGGAGATGTGGAGATTGAGCCCTTGGGCTCATATCATAGGGATGAGCATGTTTCTCATGCAGGCTCTAGTCAGAGAGTGAGCTGGTATGACATGGTTGAGATGGACTTGGCTCAGGAGAGAGCTCAGTCAGTTCAGTCAGTGCAGAGACAAAGGGAGTTGACTTACAGAGCTGAGTCAACTCAGGGTCATAGGAAGATAATCTACATAGTAGTAGATCCACTTGACAGAGGTCTTCAGGTTTGGTTACAGCAGTAGAGACTCAGAGGGAGTCTGAGTCTGAGTGCAGTGACAGAGTCAGCAGTGGTTGATAGGGGAGCTTCTTCTGAAGCCACACATATGGAGATTGATCAGTGTTCTTCAGGTCAGAGAGTAGTGACAAGCAGATCATGTAGATCAGTGTCAGCAGTAGTGGACTTGATGGATCCAAGCATCAACGTCAGTACTTCCCTCGTTAAGAGGAAGTGTTAGATTATGATAACTTCGGGATGTCCTCCATGGTTCAGATGCCTTACATGGAGGTACATTAGCTGCATAGGCATTAGGATGGAGTAGAGAGTGAGATACACTCTACTCAGTGGCATGAGCCCAGTGGGGACTACATGCGGAGCTTCAGGGGAGATTGACCTTTGCATGCATGAGTATTGCATGACCTGTCAGCATTCAGTGACTGCATGCAAAAGTGACCTTTTGCATGCATGCATGCAAAAGTGATCGTCTGCACTAGGAATTAGGGTTTTGGAAAACCTAATTCATCGGTGAGATTATTTATAGAGGCAGGGGGTCCCCAGATGGGGTTACTCAGTTGTATCATCAGAGAGAGATACTGCCAGAGTGAGGAGGATGAATCTGCACATGTGGGGAAACTTTCTGAGATAGAGAGGAGTTGTTGCAGCAGTTAGGAAGGTCATATCTAAGCTAGATCAGTGACCTTCAGTTCCAGAGAGGCTAGATACCTGTTCTTGTGAGCTGAGAGAGCTCAACAGTGAGATTACTGTGGAGATTGGAGGAGGTCGAGTTCTCTTGGAGGAGGACCTTTTTCCTGAGCGAGGAGAAGCTCATTGTGAGATAAATTGACCGATTCGGAGTCTGTGACTTCCAAGATAGCCTTGCCTCGAGATTTGAGGAAGGTTAGGGACGATTGGAGCTCAGATCCGTTGAGATCTGGACCAGTACGATCATTTGACATCCAGAGGCGAGGGTGCACTTGTGCATGCAGAGAGGGACAATTTCATTAGTGGGCAATCTTCAGAGTGAGGAGATCAGAGCATAGAGATCTAGAGAGGGCAGCTCTATCAGAGGCACCGTCAGAGCACTCAGATCCAGATCGGCATTTAGGGCATACTTCTTCAGTGCATGCATCAACTGGATGCATGCAAATTAGAGTTTGTCCTGTTCAGAGGGATTGAGTTACCAACTAAGGTAATTATGTATTGTACTGTCTTTTATACATCTATATGCTCTGGGATCGAGAGAGAAGATAGCCCCATAGTTAGATGGTTTTTCCCGAAAGGGTTCCAGGGTATATCTGTTGTTTATATGGTTGATTGCATTTGTGTTCAGTTGGTAAATGCAGATCTAGTTGTTTGAGTTTATTTCTTTATGAGCATATATTGATTTAGAGACTCATACCACTTGAGATCTCAGATTGATCCAGAGGGAGTAGTGATCTCTGGATCTAATATATTTACAAAACTAATATGCAGGAATGTCAGCAAGACCGTGCAAGTTAAATAAACATGTGCAATAAAACAGTAAATGATTATGCATGGGAACATGTGGCTCCAAGGTTTTAAGTTTTATATTATGCAACTAACATGTGAACCAGGTGGGACTAGTTCCAACATTGCAAAGTAATTGCAACTTCCTAAGATAGGGAGCATAGCGATGTGGGAAATAAGCATTGCGGGTATAAAAACCATATCTTATGATGTTTTTGTTATATGATTGTTGTATCACTAACATATATTGGAAGGAGAATTGGGTTACATGTGATAGAAATGCAGGAAAGAAAGATGCACAAGGGAAATAGTGCAAAAAGTGACACAACACCGAGGACGGTGTTATTCCAAGAGGGAGAGTTTTTTCATGTCTCCATCTCGGGTAAAAGCGTTTAATTATTTAATTTTGTCTATCTGCATGACGACACTAATTAGAGCCTAAACTATTTTCCCGCAATGCAACCAAGAGTGAAAAAGGACATGGTGAACCACAAGGGGGAGAGTAATTAAGTCATAAACGTCATCGTGAATTTTGGCTTGGTCATATATTCATTTATGTGATACATAGCAGTAAACATAAGCCTAATGCCAAACCTTATTAATGTGTGTACTTGGTTTGATTTAAAAAATACATTATACTAATAACATATATTTATTATATGTTTATACAATTATATTTTTATGATCATATATAAAATACATGAGTATGCTTTGATAATTATAAGGAGCACACATTTTAATTTGAGATTTATGCTTTTATCCATCATGCAAATATATATGTATATATATGTGTTTTGTTTATATATACATAGTTTATAATTATGTTTGCATGTGGGAATACATATATGGGTATATATGTTCTCTTGTAAACTATGAAAATTAGTTCACGTGTTGGCTGCACTTAGTTTCATTATATGTGGAAATGCATGGTATGCATGCTTAGGTGTGTATAAAGTGCACCCATTTTATTTTATGATATGTTATTTTATTTATAAACTTTATTTTATGAGAATATAAAAATGGATGGAATATATATACATTTAATAGGTTTTTCTTGGACCAAATTATGCAATTGGAAAATATTTTACAATAACCATATTTGGTAATTTAAGAATTACATTACTAAATGGATGTTAGATGTTGTACAAAGGGGGTATAGCATTATTCTTTTACTTGAAGGTTTTATTTTGAGCATTTATATTTGCAATTTTATTTTATGAGGAAAATAAAATGTATGGGAAACATGTATCTATAGTTTGAATATGAAATTATAGGTTTTAAGTGTTTTTCTTTCATTTTATTTATGAATTAACAGTTAAAAGTGATATTATTAATATATATTAATATATATATCGTTTTGACCAAATTTTGGCATGCGCGGCTTAACCTAGCTCTTCCTGGGAGGGGCAGGAGTTTCACGCAGGGAGCGAGTGGGGAAAAGAGTTTGGCCTCCTTCGGGAAGCCTTCACGCGTAGAGTTTTGGGGGAAACTAGCTCTCCGAGCCTTTGGGGGATGCCGGTGAAGGCTGGAAGAGCCGGAGGCTCTACTTTTGTTTATATTTTTGCCTCTATTCTTTATTATTTGTTGATGCGTGGGTTTGGAAAAAGAGGATTGGGGCTCTGCCCATTTTATTTTTGATTGCCAAAATGTTTCTTCACCTCGTGACTGTGTTGCTGCATGAGGGAGAACGCTTGAACTCCTGCACGGTGGATTGTGTGGAATGAAAATGTTGTTTGGTGTTTAGTGCTAGTTGGAGCATTTTTAAATGCTCTACGTCTTCTCTTTGAAGATTACAAACGCCCAGCATTTAGTGTTAAGATCTTTGTTTGCATTCTTTCTCCTCGATAAGAGAACATGCCCATGAGGTAGATCGTTGTGCTTTTGGTAAGCGCAGCGATGCTGGTTGCATTTTCCCACCAAAAGGAGAACGCCCAGCTATTTTTCCCGACATCGGTGTTTTTTTTCTTCGTTGAAAAACGTTCTGGAAGTTGCCCCCGCAGGGGATGCCCATTTTTGTCCTCTGTCACTATAATGAATGTTTGGTATTCCTGTCTATTTGAAGAAAGTCTTACAGCTCTGTGTGTTCTCAGGGTATGGGTTCAAAACGTTTGGAACTTTGTTTTGAGCCTTGGGTATTGATTTAAAAGAAAACGCGTTTTAGTTCTGAAAGTTGCTTGGGGTTGCTGGAGTATGGATTTTAGTGTGGGTGCTCTGCGTTGTATTTTCATGGATGCTCTGCTTCGGTTTTATGACACTCTGTTTCGGGTTTGGCATTTACCTTATCCTTTATATTTAAAACGCAGTAAAGTATGAATAGTCGAGGAAGGGCATGGCGATTCCAGTGGGAATCGACTCATAAATCCTCGAGATTCGATTGCCCCAGTATAAAAATGTGGATGTCCTTGATATATGTAGTTTGCTTGAATGCATGCCCTTCGTAAGTGGCCCAAGAACTACATCGCATGCTCAGAACTATGTTATTTGTATTCGAATGATATAGATATAGACATCTATGTATATATGTTCATATAGTTATACATCTATGTATTTAGGGCACATACAACATGTAAAGAAAAATATGTTATGAGTGCATTGGAAACGAAATTGCACTATAATGTTGTGCATGTTGCATAATGCCAGCTGATTATGTTAGGCTTTACGTACATATAAAGTGCATCAAAAGAGTTGTTAAGATTTTTATAAAGTGATTATTATTGGGCTTCATGTATATATAAAGTGCATCAAAGTAGTTGTTAAGCTTTTTATTAAGTGATATGTTGGGCTTTATATATATAAAGTGCATCAAAAGAGTTATGATGTCTTTTTTAATAAAATGGTTATATGTATATAGTTTATACAATGATTATATTGAAACGGTGATATTTTATATATACGTTGTATAAATGGTTAATTTTCATATGTTTATGCATTGGTTATATTTTTATATAAATTATAAAAAGAAATGATTATGTTTTTATATGTTGCAAAAATGACTATGTATATATCTCGTGTGCATTGAGTGTGCTACATCTATTTCATACATGATGGTGTACCATCTATGCCTTAATGCATGGGTTGCTTAGGTAATAAAATTGGTTGCATTCATGTTGTATGCACTCCTAAATTGAAACGAAGGTTGTAGACACTCTTAAATTGAAGTAAATGTTGCATGCATTCCTAATTTAAACTGAATGTGGGTTGCATTTGAAATCTTAAAAGAATGTGGTATGCATTCATGTTTTAAGACAATTTTGTAATTATCCATACCATTTGGATCTCATCGTGCTCGTGTTACATGTCAAATGCATTACATGCATTGACTAAGCATTTCATATATATATGATTATAATGTTGTGTTGCATGATGCCTATGGTTTGCATGTCAAATGCATGTTTGTGAAGGTCGCATGCATAGTTTGCATGTCGAGTGCTTCAGGATTGTTGAATTTACATATTCATGTTGTTTGGGGTTACGTGACGCCTTTTAGTCGCATGTCGAATGCATGAGATGCATGTCGAATGCATGGGAAACGTTACATACCTATATTTATGATGCTTGGCATTGTGTGGTCACTTGTCGAATGCAGTATTGGCATGTCGGATGTATTCCTTGTCTGTCATATATATATATATATATGTTCATAAGTTTTTTATCATAAGATATCTTTCGGTGGCATGATTGTATGCTTGAGTGTTTGTCGAAGGCTTGGGTGGCTTGTCGAATGCACTTGTTATGTTACTTATGGTATGACTGCCGTGAATGCTAGTCAGTAAACATATGCTTATGTTGTGGGGCATAGACGACAAGTCGGGAGTACCGACTTGGGCCCGCAGAGAACAACACCACAAGCTATGCACGAGGTTAGGGCACAAGAAGTGTCTAGGTAGGAGTACTACCCTTGACTTGCAGGAGCACTGCATTAACCTCTAGAGTTGTGTGTGATTGGTTCTAGGGCAACGAAACTTATGACTCTCTATCCCATTGTGGATCACCATGCCCAGCTCAGGGGTGGCCTTCGGATAGACTGAGTATATGTCGTAGAAGAGTCTACGGTTGGGTGCAGCGTTGCATTGCCCACATTATTTCCCCTATTACATGATTATGTTTTGTGACATTAATGTGATGGATCTTGATTAATGAAATGATATTTACTGTTGTTGTAGTATGTTTTATCGTACTAACGTATGTTGTGAGTATAACTGATGAATACAGGAATAAGACGACAACAAGAATGACCACTCCTCAATATTACCAAGGTGGTAAGAAAAATATGTTTGTAAAGTTATCATACGCATGGATATGTATGTTGGCTCGTCTGATTGTTTCCTTATTTGTATTCGACATGAATGAAAGTAAATATTATATTTACTTATTCATGTACTCATGTATAATTGATTGTTGGATGGCCACAAGAAAGAGGCTACCTTTGATTGAAAAGAGATTTCAATATGATGCTAACCCTAGGGAAGCTAGTGTCATACACATGCTTAGAGTTTTACCATTTTATGTCATTAATGTGAGAATGTAGATTAGACATTGCATTTAATGGGAAAGCATGTGATTGTGAATGCATAAAAGAATGAATGAGCTTCTTGTGCATTGTAATAAATGTGTAAAGTCTTATGTGGATGATGATTGAAACATGACCTTAGATCAGTTTGCATTGGTAATGATCTATGTAAGGGTATGTGTGAAAAGAACATGTCAGTATACAATTTGTGTTTGATGTAAAAGAGACTAGCCATTATAACCTAGCCTAAGGTTATTATTACACCTTGCAACATAGTCCATGGTTGACTTAGTATTCATTTGGTGTAAAAGAAAGACTTGACATGTTTTCATATTATTATGCATGTGCTTAATTGTGTCGTCATTGACTCATGGTGAGACTTATAGCACATTTACATCTAATGGTTAGTTGAATTTCTTGTTAATTGACTGCAACACCATGATGTTGAATATTATTTCGGTTTGCATATTCATGTGTTCGAAAAGGTTTCCTTTATGCATTAATGAGGTGTCGACAAGCTTTCTAAAGGTCGATTGAGTATGTAGCTTCTTGAAGGAGTATTTTGCAGGAAATAGAATCTAACACATGGATGTATATTTGTACACTATTGCATTTAATGTTATAATTACCCAGTATGTACGAGTATCGAAATGTTTCATTACTCTACGAGTAGTCGCACCGTGATGTATCTTTTGCTAATTAATATAATGCATTCACTATTACATATGGGTGGATTGTTCCACGCAATATTTCCACGTTTTCAACATTCATGGGTTAAAAAATGAATTTTTATATTTTTTTTTGCACAGGGCGGAAAAACTGTGGCAATATCCACGATTTTTAATGTTCCACGAACTTTCGTCCCTATATCAACGAAATTTCTAGGTTTCACTTTTCGTTGCAATATAGACGAAGGTCAAGCTATATATACTACATACTCTAACCATTATTTACACATTTGCTATAGTTGCGACACATTATTTTGAACTTGCGGGGTGATTATTTGAGCTTGGATATTCTAGATAGCTCTGATTTTGAACTTGCAAGGTTAGTAATTTATATTTTTTTGTCTATAATTTTATAAGGGTAGAATTTAATATTGTTTAGTAATGAGGCTTAGGTGTTAACTTGCTATTTTTCCTTTCTAATATTTTTTTCAAGAACTTGCTATCATTTTCATTTGCCTCATTTTAACTTTTCTCTCATGCATCAATTTGGGGTATTTGTCAATCTCTTATAAGTGTTTGTACTAAATACAATTGACATATGGAGGGGATATTCTTGGATTCCATTGTATGATATCATGAATATCCCCATGCATTTAAGATAATGACCACGTGGAGTGGATTATCTAGGTATGTTGATTTCCATGCAAGACTATTTGCCTTTCTTTAGTTAGATTCAAAGATTTGATTTATTTTATTTTTATTTTCATGAAATACATATCTCAAGGAAACTCATTAAGCACTTTTATTCTAAGGATGGTACCGAAGGTAAATCGAATTTCATAAAAGATTGAGGATTTGTGAACACAAATTTCAAGTCCGTTAATACAATATAATCATTTAAGAGCTCAACATGTCACTTAAGGGAATTGAACTTAGGTAGGGAGGATAAATCAAATTGGTATGTAGCTAGGTTGTGACCTTAAAATTAGATATTAACGTTTGTTATTATTATTATAAATCAAATTTGTCCATGACGTATGAACCATAATCAAAGATTTTACCACACTCTACTTGAGAAAGAAACTTCACTAGAAAATGTCATCAACTACATAAAGTTATCTCCATAAGGTTACTTAGAGTTGATCCTTTGGTATTCAGTGTTGGATCTCCCTTGGTGTTGGCCATTTGCTCTAGCAATCCCTTATCTTTTCTTTGTTGGTTTCCTTTTTTTGACCAATATTTTACATAAAGGGAAATTCATGGGCTTCACCTATGATTCCAATTCTCAAAATTCATGGCTTTTATTTTTAACTATTGTTTCCTTGGAAATCTATCAACAAATGATTTGAAATCTCGATTCCATCTCTCATGACCAGAATGTCGAATCCATCTCTCATGACCATAATGCCCAATTAGTATACAACAAGTTTTATAGGATCTTCACATCACTTCAACACTATGCTTAGATGGTTGTGATTAGAAATATCTTCTCCAACCCCTAGTTGAAATCAATGCCAACAAAACCCATTATTGGTAGTCTACAAAATAAAATTTTATGGAACTAATACATACAAAATATCAACTATGTTGTACTGAAATACCCACAAAAGGTCATTATAAAACTGTTGTGGCAAGGAAATTCATGGAAAAGTTATTTTAAGTCCAACATACTTCTAGCTTAGGAATTGCATCACCTTGTCAAATCTAGATTCTAGTTAAATATTTTAGGGTAACAAGTTGATTTTCATGGTAAATAACATTCATTCTTGTACTAAAGTCATTTTTTTTTAATTAAAATAATGGTACTGGGAACAAAAAATAAGGTGACATAAAGTAAAAATATGCCAAAGCAAAGGTAATGTTGGACTATATATGCACATAAAACACCTAAATGTTGGCCATGTGGCCACCCTTTGAAATTTGGATGATCAACCCATTTCTACATGCTTCATCCACTTTCCAAATATTTCTATAATAATCCTATCCATGTATCATTTTAGTGAAGTACCTAAAATATTAGTCCATAATATTCATGCTCAATATATTAAGAATCATCCAGAACACCTTATAACCTTTTTTGCAAATTCCATTTTCCAATGTGAAAAGTGGCTTTGAGTTGCAAGCACATAGATTGATATAAAGGCCTAACAGTCAGGAGCATTTTTTTACCTTCTTAAAGGTCAAAGGTTTGATTATTACGGTGGGGTGTCGGGTAGGGGGTTTAGGTATGTAAACCTTTTTAAACTACACAGTGAAATTGCTACATGGAGAGGGCCCCTTGTCCCACAAACAAGGAGGTCTCATATATCAATCTGGTGTTTGGCTAGGTCATAACCTTAAAATTATATTATTATTATTAACATCATCCTCCTTCACTACAATGCTTGTAATTATTGTGTTTGTAAGGATTTTTGTGACTTGTCTTGCTTGTGATTATTGTGTTTGTGATGCTTTTTTTTGTTTTGAAAAATTTGTGATGCTTCTTAAATAAGCTTACTAATTATTTTTGGCTTGGACCTTGTTGATAATTTTTTCATGTAAATATCATTGCTTCATAACCAACCCTGAACGTTCTTAAACTTGGTAATAATGTTCTCATACAACCTTATCACAACATCTATCGATTTGAAATGAACTTTAAGCTCTTGTAATCAATTCCAAAGGTCAGTTATAGGAACCGTGTCAAATTATTTTCTAAAGTCAATGAAGAAACACAAGAGATTGGTTTTTTATTAAAAAACTCCTCTGCAATGAACCTAATTATAACAAGGTGGTGCACAATTGAGTGATAGATCCTAAATACGACGTAAGATGGTACATTGGAAGTATATATTACTTTAGTCTTCATGTTTTTCTTTATAAATATATAAATTGGATTATAATATATATACTGTATTCATAAATATACTTATAATATCTAATGTAATTGACAAGTTATTGTTTGGTATGGTCTAGGTAAGACAATAACTTGTACCACTACAAGGATTTGTCACTATGAATGAAAATGCAAGGAAGCTTGCTCAATTTAGAGCTGCATTAGAGGCGAGAGGAGATGGAAAATGTTATTGTCCTTGCTCTGATTGCAGGGGCTTGCAAAAAAGAAGACTTTTAATAACAACAGTTGAAAGACATTGTAGGGAGAAGGGGCACGCCGAAGGGGGTTATGAATATCGTCCCCTGGTAAGAGATCGTTATTCAATTTTTAATATATTCACTATAATATTCATCATGTCATGAATTTCAATAAAATGTCTTATTTTTTTACTATATGTTCTATACACACTAATTTTTCTACGTTGTTTGTAAATTTATAGGCAATGCCCCTAAAATGTCGCCCTCCAAAGAGTTATTTGCCAAGTACTAGCAGAAATACTCATTTACATCCTGACGAACTTCTACATCAGAATATTGAAGATGATCAAGTACTTATTTCTGATGATATGGATGTAGATAACATTAGTGATACAATCAGGAAGATGAGATACATAGATTGATCCAAGACACATTTGCTCCAATGGATGAGGACAACCAGGATGATAGTCATGATGTTGATCCTCTACTCGAGAAGTCACGTCAACCTCTTTATGAAGGCTCAAAAACAAATCTTCTATCTGCTATATTGTTGTTAGTGAACTTGAAGGTTTTGAATGGTTTATCAAACACCTGTCTGACACAAATACTAAGGTATGTAATTTGTTAATTATTTTTGTCTGCATGTTCACATCTATAGAAAGGGTTGACTTTTTTCCTATATTATTTCTATTGTTATCTAATTTGTAAATTTTGGATGCGATATTGATGATTAATATTTTTTTCATTGATTTATTCTTTTGAATTTTGTAGATTGTTAGGTGAATTTCTATTACCAACTTCAAATATTTTACCACGCACTTATCGAGAGATATATGTCATTATGAAAGCATTTGGAATGGAGTATCAAGCTATTGATGCATGTCCTAATGATCATATCATATACTATGGACAATATGCATTAGAAAATGAATGCCCACAATGTCAAACAAGTAGGTATCGAGACGATAAAGTGACAAAAAAGGTGCCTCAAAAAGTTCTTCGTTATATTCCGATAATTCCACGTTTCCAGCGATTGTTTAGGTGTCAAAGTGTAGCACAATTTATGGATTTCCATGCAAAGAATAGAAGTCACGACGATGTTCTTCGAATGCCCACAAATGGTTCTGCATTGAGGTACATCGAAGAAAAGTGGCCAATTTTTAAAGGAGAACCTCATAATGTTAAACTTTCATTGGCAGATGATGGTGTCAATCCATTTGGAGATCTTCGGTCTACCTACTCAGTGTGGCCTGTTTTTGTTATAAACAATAACCTTCCTCCTTGGATGTCGATCAAGAGAGAGCACACAATGTTGGCAATGATTGTTCCAAGTATTTAATTATCATGTAATTTTTTACTTGAAATTATGATCACTAAATATTTCATTGATTTGTTTCGTGCATGATAATTATGTCTTTTATAGATAATGACATATAGGCGCTAAATATAATTAATCATGTATGTTGGACCAATTAGGCAAGTACCAAGTTAAAGATATGAACGTATATCTTGAGCCTCTTATCGATGAGTTGTTGAAGTTATGGGCTGGCATCACTATGTATGACATCTCTAGACCAATAGGGCAAAGATGATTTCAATTCCATGGAATACTTGCATTTACAATTCATGATACTCCTGGGTTAACACATTTTTGTGGTATATTGTTACTTTCTTTTGTTCCTTAATATTTTATATATATGTTGATAATATCATGCATTATTTTAAATTGTAATTCTAATTTGCTCCACCAATTCATATATCTTTTAGGTCTTCAAACAAAGGGTAAATTTGCATGTCCAGTTTGCGGTCCCAGGATAAAATCTCATCGTTCAAGGAGTTTAGCAAAGTGTTCGATGAGTATAGGCACTTTCTGCCTAAGAACCATAGTTATCGAACTACAAACAAAGAAAAATTTAATGGTAAAGAAGAGAATGGAAAAAAAACCACGATGAATGACACCTCATCTATGGAAGTCGGAATATAATAGAAACCATTAAGGTATGCCAAAAAAAAAAATTGTACTGAATTATGTTCAGCGCGATATTCCTATATTGATTAATTAGTTTTAATTTGATTTTGTTGATGTTTCATGAATGTCGTTAAGGCACGAATGGGATTCTACGAGGAATCAAAATTTACCCAATTCAATTCAGTAGGTTGCCATACTACGAGCACCTGCAAATAGTTCATTTGTTTGACACCATGCATATTGGGAAGAACATAACATAAATGTTATGGCGAATATTAGATGGAAGGACTGACAAAGAAAAAATTGGAAATATTTGTAGTGACATCCAAGAAGCTAATCACGCATTGCAAAGTGTGATCGTTAATTCTAATGGAGACGACCGTCAACAGAATATTAGTCTTCATTGGTGCTTGATGGAGCAACAGAGAAATATTGTAAAAGAGGTCATCAAAAAAATCAGGTTTCCGACGGGTTTTTCATCAAACATAAAGAATATCTTGACGAAAAAAGGTGATTTTGCTGGGGTTAAAACACATGATTGGCATACATTCATTAAGGTAATTATGAGTCTATAATATATTTCATTATCGATATGCACTATTTTATTAATTTTATTCTCTTATTTTGAAATAAATATTAATAATTATGTGTTTTTTGATACAGTATGTTCTACCTTTATCTCTCCCAGATGACTTTGACAACAACATAAAACATATTATTTATGTCCTTGGAAAATACATGAGGTAAGTAATGTTTTACTTGGAAAATGACTTGGTTTGTGGTTTGTAGCGGAACTTATTGACATATTATGTTTTTCCCCGCAAATATTATATATGCCTTGATATTGTTTTATTGCATCATTTGTAGGTGGCTTTCATCAAAAGAAATCCATAAAGAAGATATAAGGCATTGGAAGAGAGAAATTCCCCGACTAATGTGTGAAATGCAACAGTATCTACCTCCAACATTTTTCAATGCACAAGAACACTACCTCATACACCAAGTTGAGGAGATTGAATTATGTGGACCAGTACACACAAGGTCGATGTGGATGGTGGAGAGGCAACTGAAGTCATTGAAGGATTTTGTTATACAAAGAGCGCGTCCCGAGGGTTCTATGGTTGAAGGATATATGGTATATCAATGCATGGTGTATATTAGTGAATATCTACCTAAATTAGCAGAAAATATGAATGTGCCTCGCATTTGGCATCTCGACTCCATCAACAAATTTGAAGGGGAGGTCCTATTGGGGAGAGGTACATTGAGGACTGTGAAAGGTAATTATTATACGTTGTTGAATTAATATATTACACATGTATTTTTTCCAATTTTATATTATCATACTGTTTTTTAACTTTTTTTAATAATTATGCATTTTCAACTATATTAAACTATGTTCCTTTAGTGATATCTAATTAATGATATTGAATTGTTATTTTATCCTATAGTTGGTCGAGTGTGGGATGCTTTACATTTATACATTGCAAACAACCTTGATTGGATGGAGCATTGGATAAAATATTGTGAAGAATTCTTTAGTAGGTTATCATGGGAAGGGGTCAGTAACATGATTAAAACAGCTCATCATATTTGACAACAATTTCCTAAACTTACATCGCAAATGGAAGTTGATTTAGCCCGTGGTTTAAAAGATAAAAAGGCAAGTAAATTGTTTACCCACATTTTTTCTAGCTACTTCGATCCATTTTTCCAATTACATTTCGTTTGTTTAAGTTTTCAATTATATTTACTAACTCCTATATGACGTTTATTAAATCACAATGTATTTTTAACCTGTTGTCAATGTTGCAGCTGAAACATCACAAGGCTATGTGGTGTAATGGTCGTAAATTTCGTATCAAAAAGTTGGATGATAACAGGAAAACCTCGAATTGTGGGATAACTGCAGTGTTTAAGGTCACCAATGTTTCCTCTAGAAGTGATAGACATCCAGAAGAAACCGAGAATAGGTACTATGGGCATTTGGAGGACATTATTGAGTGTGATTTTGATTCCTTTAAAATAGTTTTGTTTGAGGTGAAGTGGTACAGGCTACGGATGCATGAACATGATCTTGAAAGAACTGTTATTGAGCATGCTAATGTATTTACCATGGTTAATACAAGGGCATTTGAACCAGGTATAGAGCCTTATGTTCTTCCAAGTCAATGTGAGCAAGTTTACTACTTCGAGGTACCAGGTAAAGCAGGTTGGTCATACGTTGTTCGATATGATCCAAGAGGAAGACCAGTAAAGTA
Organism: Larix kaempferi; assembly: GCA_027924585.1. Classification (NCBI taxonomy): domain Eukaryota; kingdom Viridiplantae; phylum Streptophyta; class Pinopsida; order Pinales; family Pinaceae; genus Larix; species Larix kaempferi. The sequence continues at coordinate 4,365,908 of BSBM01000878.1, read as the reverse complement.
TAATCATGTACTAGATGATGAAGATATTCACGAAGAAGAAGATGATGATGATGATTCAGATCAGGATGCAGTCGATGTGTTAGATGAAGAAGTTGAAGAGGTTGACCATGCAAATGTAGTAGACGATGATCTCATTAACGATATGGATGACTATATTAGCGAAGATGACTTTGATACTGATGACGATGTGAATGATCCTTTCATCAATATCTATTCAGAACCAGATCCTGATACAGATGTTGAATTGGATGAAGAAGAAGATGAATGATATTTAATTGTTGAAAAGTAGAGGTACGCAATGTTTTTAGGATAAAGTAAATGCACTCACCATATGTTCATTTTGTTGATTAACTTGGTTATATTTGAAAATTAGTTTTCTAATCTAATTATGTTCTACATGTGCAGTAGCGTGGGTGTTCCTCAAGGTTGCAGTGGTAATGGTTTGAATCGAACATGTGTTGATTGAGCAAGATACAAAATGAAGTTATAAGATTTATGTGTTAATTTCTGGGTTATTTCATATTAGAACAATTATCATAAGTTTTATACAAATGGATTGGTAACTTAAATTGTTACAATTGTTATTATTTAGTAGCTATTATGTTATTCTATGTTAGTTAGTTATTTTGATCTTGCTAAACAAAAATGATAATCAACAATATCTTTTTTATGCTTCTTAAACTAATAGTCATTATTAACAATATCATTTTTGCGTTTCATTTTTAATAAGATGTTTGTGCTTCCGTATCAAATTACATGAAATTCTTAAAATCCATCACATATTGATGTCCTTTGATCGTGATCCATTATGTGATGGCAATTAGGCCTTGTGTTAACTCATTTCTAATAGAAAGGGTTAAGTGACTAATTACATTTTTCTTCATAAACAAGAAAAAGAAGCAAGTCACTTGGTGAATGGGCACTGCAAATAAGTTTTTATTTATCATTTTTATTAACCAAGTTTTTATAAAAACACATTATGGATTTCATTTATATGTTTTATTTAGTCTTAGAAACTAAGATTAAGTGGGAAAAAACAATAATGTTACAAATAGACTATGTAAAATATTTTAGCGAAATATTTTTGAAATATGTTCCCAAATTAAAAGTGGTTCTCCTACGATCAATGCCCTTTTTATGAGCTATTTATTTAGTTGATGTAGTAATGTTTTAAAAGTTGATTTTAAGTCATTTTTAAATCATTTAGTGTTACTAATATCGCCATCTTTTTTTTCTTCAACGGCTATTTATTTAAATCCTTTTAGTGCTTTTACTTCATAATAAAGGGCATATTTTGAATTGCAAAAATTTATGGATGAACTAGTTTTTGCCAACAAACAAAAAGATATAATTCTTCATCAAAAAATTTCCAACATAATTTACCCTAATCCAATATAAATTGCCTCGGCAGGGTGTTAGGGAACAAATTGAGACAACAACAAAACAACATGGAAAAATATTCTAAAAATATAAAAAATAAAGTAGAAATTCTACCCATTTGGCCTTACTTAAGTCTCCATTGTTGAATTTGTTGCATGCATGTCCACATAAAGTCAACCCATACGGTTGATTGCAACTATTTGATACTCCATAGTTGGATTAGGAGTCCATCAACTTGAATGTGCACATACTCATTGTTTACCCAAGAGAAGCCATTGAGTGAGGGATCCGCAAGTGATGCAAAGGTCAAAGGGGAAGGATATAAAACTAACTCTCATGGGAGTTGTAAGCGAGCCATACTTTTTCTAATTACTAAGGATTTCAAAGCTCCTAGTTGAGTATTCGATTCTAAATATTGTGAACTAGTGACCAATATTAAGGTGGTGAATTCCCTATCCAATATTTCCCTCCGCTTCAACATTTGTGATACCATTTTCACAGTACCTTCATCCATGGCATGGTTCTCTTCCCATAATTTCCAATTGCAATCCTCCTACCAATGATTCCACTAGATCTAGAATTCCTTATAATACATGTTGAGACTTGACAACCCCTTTCTCACACCACCATAGGCCTTGTTAAACCCCTAACAAATCAGGCATAATGCAATATTTGTGCCTACATTGGTAGTGAACCATGTCTATATGATAGAAGGGTGAGTTCCATACCAAAAATGCCTCAAATATAAGGAATTGTGCCACATAATAGGTCACCAACACTTGTCTAATTCTACCCTAACCAAAGCACCCTTGAGCATTGTTTGTGTTGCAATGTTGCAACGACTATTCTAGAACCATCAACACAATTAGCACGCACACAAAGTCCCATTATATTACTATTTAATTAGTATATCTTATAGTTTAATTAATGTATATTATAATTTAATTAATATGATATTATAATTTTTTAAACATCAAACAAAACATAACTGAAACGTCATACCTATCTCTATCGAGCTTGGCCAAAACGCTCTATTGCTCTGGTTCGACGGCACCCCCTGCATGCAACCGGCTACAATTCCGTGTCCTCCTTCACTGTGCAACTTTCACTGTGCAATTGCTACGAGGGCTATTGAAGTTGGTTTCTTTGGGGCACCCGCTCCGTCTATGTCTGCATATCCCCGCAGACCCTCATTGTGCAACTTTCACTATGCAATTGCTACGAGGGCTATTGAAGTTGGTTTCTTTGGGGCACCCACTCCGGCCGTGTCTGCATATCCCCGCAGACCCTCAATGGAAACCATAAGTTGAAACCCTCCTCTATTGAGTCGAATCTCTGCATTTTTGGGTGCGAATTAGGTGGTTTTGATTTCATTTGCTAATTAGGTGGTTTTGATTTTATTTTGAATCTCTGGATATTCATATTTTTTCTAAATTATTTGAGGCCGACTTGTCCAAGTCAAATTCATCATGTTTTCCTAATGGTGTAGCATTCCTATTACCATTACATGGGGCGGTAGTAGCATTCCTAGTACCATTCAGACATTGGCGATGTCTTCACCTGGTACATTAATTTAGTATTTCAGGTGGATTCTCATTCACCAGATTTGCAGTAATGGAACTCAAATTTGTCTACAAAACAATGTTGGAGATAGAGCTAGTATTGGTAGACCCTAAATGGTTGCTTGTGTTGATTGCTGAGATAGGGTTTTTCCCTCAATCCCTATGAAAGCCCGTATGGTATTGCTAGAAGGAGATTTGCAATGTATTTATAGAGTTAGGGGTTGTCCCTTGTTTTAATTTCTAAGTATTTTGTTGTAAGTATTTGTCAAGGTAGGGTTTTTGTTGAGGTAGGGTTTTTCTTGTGTTATGAAGGAGGTGGCATAACAATTCTGCACCTGGTTTTAGTTGCTTAGTGTGTGGTATTGTCTACTGCCAACTATAGATATTTGTGTTGGAGATATAGTCCAATCATGAATTGACTATGAATGTGGTGGTAAATTCCATATGGCAACGAGTAGTTTTACAGGTTATGCTTGGTCCTTTGTTATTGCGAGTGCTTTGGTAGGATTTTTTCTCTGTTATGAGGGAGGTTCCATAAAATTTTGCACCGGGTTTCTGCTGCTTAGTGCATGGTATCGTCCTCTGCCAACTATTGATATTTGTGTTGGAGATATGTCCAATCATGAATTGATTATGAATGCGGTGGTAAATTCGATATGGCAATGAGTATTTTTACAGGTTATGTTTGGTCCTTTGTTACTCGTTATGCTTTGGTAGGGTTTCTGCTATGTTATTAGGGAGGTGCCATAACAATTATGCATTGGGCTTTTGTTTCTTAGTGTGTGGTATCGTCCTCATCCAACTATTGATATTTGTATTGGATAAATGTTCCAATAATGAATTGATTATGGATGAGGTGGTTAATTCGATATGGGAATGAGTCAATTTACAGGTTATGCTTGGTCCTTTGTTGCTAGTTATGCTTTGTCCTAGTACTAGTTATGCTTTGTCCTAGTACTAGTTATGCTTTGTTTACAGGTTATGCTTTGTTTACCATTACTGGTATGTAATTGGTTATGTTACTAGTATTATATAATTAGTAATTTCAGCGTATAGTGAATGATATGTTGGAGATTTGGACCGATTATGAATTCATGGTATATTCCATATGGCTTTGTGCTTCGTTACTGGTTATTGAGGGAAAAACCCTATCTCTGATATATCAACAATTATTGTAGGTTGATTGCCTTGGACCAAAGTCTCCCCAATAGTCTATATGTAATCATAATCCCCAAGATCAACTAGTTGAACATCTATGAAAGCACTATTCTCAACATCAACATCTACAGATGCTAATTCTTCATTTCTAATAGTAGGTTCAACACCCATAGGAAGACTGTAAGATACCATAGCCCCAGTTTCAGCATGAAATTCATTATTAGCATGCAATTCCAACTCAGATGATGGAAATTCATGAACTTCATCAGGTGTACATTATGTCTGCAAAAGCAAACTCTTGTCATTCTTAGCATCTACAACACTCTTGTCTCCATCAACATCTACAAATTCTCTCTTGTTACTTCTAGTAGTAATTCCAGCACCTGGAGGGAGACTGTAAACTAAAGTGGGTCCAGTATCAGGCGGCAAGCCATTATTAGATGAAAACTCTAAATTAGAAGATGGAACTTTGTGAACTTCAAGTGCAAGATCACTCATGTCACCATCAATATATAGAGATTCTCTCTTGTCACTATCAACGTCTACGGACACACTCTTTTCACTTCTAGTAGTTAAGGCACCCAAAGTCAGATTGTAAGCAGAAGTAGGTCCAGTATCAGTAGGCAATTCATTGGTAGAATGCCATTTCAACCCATAATATGTAACATTTTGTGCCTAGGACACAAAGTTGTCTTTTTAATTATTGTATTAAAAGACTAGAGCTCATGTTATTTAGATGTTTGTAGCTAGGGTTTTACCCCTAGCTTGTGCAAATGGGCACCTACTAAGGAGAATGGACTCCTTAGTAGCAGTTCAGTAAATGTAAATAATTAAGCTAAAACAGAAATTAAATTACTTCTAAAACATGCATGAAACATAAACATCAAATGAAAAGAATGACTTTTTCTATTAATGTTACCTTCAATGTAAAGGTTTGATGAAGCCCTTTGCAGTGTCCAAGAGGATGCTCCAAGCTTCAATATGCTCCTTCTCCTTCTCCAATGGTGGGGATGGGCCAAAAGTGGCTCTCAAGGTGAAAGTAGTTCAATGATGAACTAGGGTTTCGAGAGAGATTTTGGCAGAGTAAGGGTGCTTGTGATTGTGGATATGGAATAAGGGATCTCCATCACCTATTTATAGTTTTTTGGTGGTGGAGTGCTGGCCCATGGTTTTGGGAAACACATGGTTTTATGCAGCTGTATAGAGTTTTTTCCTCCTTTTCCTCATTATTTTATATTTTTTATTCCCTTTTTAGGGGATTTTTGCTATTTTTAGAGGAAAAAGGGGGTTTTTTAGTCTTTGTTAGGCTATTTTGAGGGTTTTGTGGCCTTTTGGAGGCTTTTTAATGGGATTTTTTGGGATTTTAAGGGAAATATGGTAGGAAAATGGACAAATGAGCCATATAATGTGGTAGATGAGGTAGTGAACACTTTTTGGGTGTTAACAGATTGCCCCCTGATGTGCGAGGGCAGGAGCTCATCGTATGGCCGATGGACATCATAAGTCATGAATGGTTTTCCTGGGTAGTGGAGAGAAGAGAAGAAACAAACTGGAGCCCGGAACAACGATCCCGAACAACTGCAAGAACTAAAAGTACATAACCTCAATAATGGATGAGGAATCATCTGATCATATGGACGAGGCGGGCATTCCCATGCTCGTATCAGGATATAACATAATAATAACAATGTGGTCCAAAACATGGGGACCTGAAATGTACATGACCTCAAATACTGACTGAGGAATAATCTCAATATATGGACGAGGCAGGCATACCCATGCTCGTATCAAGATATATAAAACAAACTGTGAGGCCCGAAAAGAGGGACCTGAAAGATTCATAGAGAACCACTGTGTACATCATAGGGGTCCAGAGGGGACACAAATCTGGGACATACTACTGGGCTGACCATGTCTGTGCTGAAGAGCTGACACACTGGAACAATCAACAGTGCTACGGAATGTGGTACCAAAGGAACTAATGAGCTGCTGGATCAGAGTGACAAGGAGTACACTCGCAATGGTACACTGAACTGGAACTGATCTGGGTACTCAAGGAAGCATGTAACTGGATGGCTTCCGAATACAAACACCAACGCAGCCCGGACATCCACGGGAATATACAACTGGTCGTTCCGAAGTGACTCACCAATGTGCTAGAGTCAGAGGAAATCCGGGGTCTTCGACGAAAAACTGATGGGATATAATCCTACGCGATCCTCAACGATGCGATCAAGGTGCTGAAGTCGAGCATGTGAGGAACAACCACTCAGAGAAGCAATGATGATTCCTCTCGGAATGATCCGTAGGTACTTACCACGGATGGTGATAAGTCCAAGGCGTAGGGACCTCTGGGCCTATCCTCTGGAATAGAGGGGTTGTCGTCGACAGAGGGAGACCTGCAACTATCAAGGCAATGATGTTTCCTTGACAGAAGCGCGAGGTGGAGAACCGAAATGTGATAGTACTGAGGGCAGGACTGACAAACTGGTGGTGACAACTGGGCAAGTAGAGTGGGTGGACTCAAACTTCCTTTGTTCAGAGTATGATAATGGGAATGATCTGGCAGCATATGAAACTGACTGAGGGGAAAGGGATCATAGCTGTAATGGATCTGGGAGGATAACTGGCTGAGGGAGACTCAAGCTGGTGTAAAATGGCAGAAGACTGCTGAATACTCTGAACAAAGGCGACCTGATTGGGGGTGCTGCCGAGATGATCGATCAAAGTGCCAGGAGGCACGGGGGAAAACTTATTCATGGGTTAAGGAACTAGAAGAAGTGTGTGTAAAATGGTACTGTCGTGTGGATTTTACGAGCCCAGGACAGTTCATGCTCGTGGTTGCTTTCAATTTTAGAGAGTCTGAAAGCGATAAGAAGACTCTGAAATGATGGAATGGTACTGTCGTGTGGATTTTACGAGCCCAGGACAGTGCATGCTCATGGTTGCTTTCAATTTTAGAGAGTCTGAAAGCAAGTAAGAAGACTCCAGGGGGTTGCTTTTTCGTAGATTTAGTCTCCAAGGCCCAAAGAAGCATAAAAGGATGCAATGAAGAACTCTTCTAGCCGGTGTGACTAGAGTATTCCTTTTTCGTAATTAGTCTACCAGGTCCGGAAAAGGGTTAAACTTATACCAGATAGACGCCCTTTCAGGTACTTTAACGAGCATGAAAGGAAGCAAGATTGCTCGGCGATCTTTTCATTCTTTTAGGAGTCAGAAAAGAGCTTAACAGAAACTCCCTAAGTGCCTTTTTCGTAAAGGACTTGTCCGGCCCGAAAAAGGGATAAAATTATACCGAACAAAAGGAATGGCCAGGCAAGGAGGAAGTGTTCAATCAAGGATCAGTAATGATGACCAAGAACGAGGGTTGGGGGGAACACTGGTGGGCCTCCTTGCGGGGTAAATGAAATGGTGGCAAAATAACGAGATATTTGCAGTATGACAGGAGTGAATGGCTCATGTAAAAGTGTGGAACAATCCGATGGCGGCCGATGTGGCGCGCAAACCGAGGCAACAAGGTGTTTGGGACACAATGTTAAAATTGTACCAAGTGAGAGCGAGAAATGATCTCAAGCATCATCACGAGCTCGGAAAAATGAATCTGGCGATATAAAGGGTGTCAAAAATGGGTAACGGTCGATGTGGCACGCACACCGAGGTGACGAGGGCGTTTTGGAAAAAATACCCAAAAAATTGGGGGGTGAGAGCGAGAAATGATCTCAAGCATCATCACCAGCTCGGAAAAATGAATCCGATGATATAAAACATGTGAAAAATAGAGAACGGCCGATGTGGCACGCAAACCGAGGCGACTAGTGGCGTCTGAAAAAATGGGCAAAAAATGATGGGACAAAAATAATGCAACGAGGTGACCATCATGACGGTCTCGTCGTGCTGATTCCAATGGTGGAAACGGTTCGTAAAACGGACAAAAACAAAACGAGAGTACTGTACAACGCAGACCAATGAGGCCGCGGGTTTCTTTTATGGGTAAAAACGCTTGAGATACAACCCATTACGAGGGTTGCGCAAAGGACGGCCTTCGGAGTCAGCTAAGATGTATGCCCCCTTGCCGAGGCAGGTCTGCACGACGTAAGGGCCTTGCCACATAGATTCAAACTTCCCTTTACCGGTTTTGTCATGGGCTTGGTCATAGGCGAGGACGAGGTCCCCTTCGTGGAAAGTTCGAGGGTGAACATGTTTATCATAACCGGCTTTGGAGCGGTTTTTGGCAGCTTCGATGTTCTGGAGAGTGGCCCGACGGTCTTCATCGGCTTGTTCTAGTTGTAGCAAACGCTGCTCGATGGGGGAGGTGTCAGGGAGAAGCTCAACGGCGATCTGTAAGGCAGGAATCTGACACTCGATGGGGAGGACAGACTCTACACCGTGAACTAGATGAAATGGTGTAAAACCAGTGGCGGTCTTAGTGGAGGTGCGGTAAGCCCACAAGGCAGGGAACAACATGTGGTGCCAATTGGACTTATGCTTGTCAACCGTTCGTTGGAGGATGGTTTTGAGGATTTTATTGATGGCCTCTACTTGGTCGTTCCCTTGGGGGTAGTAAGCAGAGGAAAATTGGTGTTCATACTTAAGGAGGGTGGATAGTTCACGCCAGACGGCATCTTCGAAGTGTGAACCATGGTCAGAGACTAACTGCTTAGGAACCCCAAATCGAGCGATGACATGGTTGAAGAAGAAGCGGGCAGCAATGTCGGCGGTACAATTGAAGGTAGGCATGGCTTCCGCCCATTTGGTGAAATAATCAACAGCGACAACAATATATTTGTGGCCGTTGGCAGACTGGGGTCTACATTCCATGAAGTCTATGGCCCACTTACAAAACGGACCAACGGTGACGACTGGGTGTAACGGAGCAGGAGGTGTCCGGGCCTTGGGGGCAAAAAGTTGACAGTTATGGCAGTGTTTGACCGCAGTGATGCAGTCGGTGAAAAGTGTGGGCCAGAAGTATCCGGCGCGGACGACCTTTTGGGAAGTGGCCATCCCTGAGAAATGGCCTCCGCAGGCACCGCTATGACAGTCATTAAGGACGTGTTCAGCTTCCTCGTGTGTAAGGCAACGACGAAGAATTGTGTCAACTCCGCGCCGGTAAAGGACATCGCCTAAGAGGAGATATCGAGAGGCCTGGTGACGGATGCGACGACGTCCATTACGGGTAACTTTGGGTCTGAACTTTTGCGTGCGCAGGTATAACAAGATATCACCGTACCATGGGTCATCGGACGAGATAGTAAACAGGTGATTGTCGGGTAACTCATCAGAGATTGGCTTGCCCGGGAGAAGGGAAGGGAGATCAGTAATGAGCTGGGCAAGCGCGAGGGCTTTAGTGCTCTTATGTGTTTTGAAGGTAAGGTCATATTCCTGGAGGATAATGACCCATTTAGCAACACGACCTTGCAGTAGTCGCCGGTTTAGAAGATATACCATGGGGTTAGAGTCGGCAACGACGGTGGTATGACTCATTAAGATATAGTGTCGCAATTTTTGTACGGAAAAGACTACGGCGAGGGCAAGTCTCTCCTCATAGGGGTAACGGAGGGGTGGACCAGACAAGGTCTGGCTGACGTAGTAAATGACGTGTTCCTGGTGGGAAGCGTCTTCTTGAACCAAGACTCCGGACACGGCATGCTCGGAGGCCGAGACGTATAGGATGAAGTCCTGGGAGAAATCCGGAGGGGAGATCAGAGGGGCTTGTGTGAGAGCCTTCCTGAGGGCTTCGAATGCAACTTCTGCTTGCTTATCCCAGACGAAGGGTATGTGGGTACGGAGCAGGCGCAAGAAACCGTGAACGGTAGTGGCGTAATCAGGAATGAAGCATCGAAGGAAGTTGGATCGTCCCTGCAGACTTTGGAGTTGCCGGAGCGTGCGAGGAGAAGGAAGGTCTAAGATGGCTTGGACTTTTAGAGGGTCAACAGTAATTCCTTTCTGGGAAACAATGAAACCTAACAACCGACCTGCCGGAACGCAAAAGACACACTTGTGTGGGTTCAAGCGGATTTGGTATTTGCGACAACGCAGAAAAACTTGCCGAAGGTCGTTAAGGTGGTCTGATCGTTTCCGGGAACGAGCTGTGAGGTCATCAAGGTAGACTAACAGGATATGGACCAAGTCGTGAAAGCAATAGGTCATGGCCCGCTGGAAAGTAGCACCAGCATTTTTGAGGCCGAAAGGCATGACGCGATAGGCAAAGGTGCCCCATGGGGTAGTAAAGGCCGTTTTGTACTGGTCTTCTTTACGGATCTGAATCTGGTTGTAGCCAGAAAAACCATCCATGAAGGAGAGGACTTCATGCCCCGCACACGCATCAATGAGCTGGTCAATAAATGGCATGGGGAAATTGTCCTTGGGACAAGCGTGGTTTAAATCGCGGAAGTCAGTGCATACTCGAAGGGTGCCTTGTTTTTTGTTGACGGGAACGGGGTTTGAAACCCAAGTGGTATAGGCAATAGGATAAATGAACCCTGCCTTGCGCAGCTTCTCAATCTCGGCTTTAACAGCGGGGAGTTTGGAAGGATGAATGGGACGCTGCTTCTGACTGAAGGGGGGTACGTCAGGCCATGTGTCGATGTGGTGCTCTATAATTGCGGGGTCAAGACCAGGCATTTCAGTATAGGACCAGGCAAAGACATCACGGAATTCTTTGAAAAGGTTTGTGTAGTCCTCAATCTCTTGTTGACTGCAGAATGCTCCTAAAGTGATGAGTTAAGGGGCACGTCCTGGGGCAGCGATATCAACTTGGATGACAGGTGATATGTTGGCCATGTTCCCCTCTTCGAAGGCGTCAGGAGCAGGAATAGGATCCTTGAACCAGTCGACCTTGGTGGGGAGGAAGTCTTTGGATTCAACCGTGTATTGGGTAGCGGAGCTAGAGGAAGACACTTCTGGGATGAAGTAGGAGCGATGATGCATATCATCCCAGGGATAATCCGGGGCAGTAAGGGCCTCAAGAATCTCCTCATCGGTACGAAAAGTTTGCGTCGTCAAATCGGTTGACGAGGGGGTAGTGGTGGAAGAGATCATATAGATGGTATTAACCTCTCCGGAAGGGGAAGAGTCTGGGGGGTAGATCTCCTCAATGGTAGGTGGTGTCGTCTCAAGATCAAGATTGTTCATCTCATAGAGAGCTGCTCTGTAATCCGGGAGATCGGGACAATGATGTGAATAATGCCCGTAAATTCCGCATATGGCGCAGGAGTGGTTGGTACGTAGGGACTTATCTTTAGGCTTGGGAGTGAGGTTGAGTTCGACAACTGGAATGTTGGGGTCATCGTCGAGCATCTGCATGTGTTTCTGTAGGGCTGGTAACTGTGGACACTGGTGAGTGGCATGGCCCAACTCGTCACACAGCGAGCATTTGGGAGGAGCACGAAACACTGGAGGGTTTTTGACTGTCTTGGGAGGTGGGACAGCAGTGTAAGGTTGTGGACCTCTGCCCCCAGTGGGTTTGGGAGTAGGAGGAGGAGTCATGGAGGACGAAGGGGTAGAGACACCAGGAGGTGGCTGAGAGGTAGTAGCCATGGGTTGCACCGGTTGGAGGACGACATCTGGTGTCGGCGGGCGAACGGGAGGTGAAAGATACCATACAGGTAATCCCAAAGTCAACCCAGGGAGGCTGAGGGTAGCCATGACCGGGGCGCTTACTACTCCTGATGGAGGGACTAGGAAGGGGATCGTATGGCTAGGTGTAACACCAATGTGGCTAGGTACCAATGGAGGTTTAGGCAACAAGGGTGGTTGATTGTTAAGTGGTTGGTTGTCGTGGGACAAGGTACATAAGTCAGACACGTCCGTGGGAGCCGAGGGAGGCGGAATAGATTGGAAGGTGGAAGTCATCGACGCGTCTGAGTAGACTCCAGGCCCCGAAGAGGAAACAAACGAGGTGGTGGCAGGAGAAACGGGTTGTTCAACCATGGGGAGAACATTTTCAGGTGCCGCAGGAGCACTGGGATCATAGTAGGTGAGTTGGTCAATCTTAACCACGCGTCCCTCATGGGGGAACATCATGGTGCGAAAGACTGAAGAGGCAACGGCCCTCATGGCATACATGTAGCTGCGGCCAAGTAAAAGGTTATAATCTAATTGGGCATTGATTACCTCAATGTCAATGAGTACAGTTTTGCCACCTAACTGGACAGGGACATTGGCTAGGAGACCTTGGGGCTGAGCCGAACGACCGTCGCAGGCGCGTAATGCAGTGGTGGACTGCTGGAGAGGAGGGGACCCCAGCTTCTGCCATACGAATGTAGACATAACGCATGTGGAGGCGCCCTCATCGATGATGCACCAATGGATGACAAGATTCCTAACGGAGACAGTAACTTGGAATGCTAAGCTGGAAGGTAGGCGTGGTTCAGACTGGTCTAAATCAAATGCCATCAAATTCGAATCATTTGGGTCAATCCCCCCAATGGCGGAAAGTAAAGTCTTGCACTGGGAAGGACAGTTCTTCAAGACTTCTAATGCAGACATGGCGGCGGGAGATTGGGCTAGGTCATCTACGATGATGTAGTTTGACGCAGCGCGCGCATTGGGGTTATTGTTGATTCGGCGAAGTGGGAAACGAGGTGCTTTCGCAGCGCCGTCTATGGGCGGCGGAGGTATACGTAATTCCTGATCGGTGGGATGGGCGTTAGTAGGTTTATCCGTGGAAGTGGCTTCAGAGGTAGAGCCATATTGGTTCCGACGGGTCTGCAGGTTGACGTTAGCAGATGACATCATCAGCAAGTGGTGGGTACCTGAGTCAAACATGGGTTGATCAGGAGCGGCGTATGTGATCTGTTGTTGTTGGGGTTGCGCGTTAGCTTGAGGGGCCAACGGTTGAGTGTTCACCACCCCTTGGGTTGGTAAGGGGTTTTGCAGCACCAAAGGGGGTTGTTGAGGTTGGGGGGGGTTGGGCGGTGCTTGGGGAGCCGCATGCCCTTGGCGATGGGCCTCGTCAACCCAGAGTTGCCGAGCTCTCTCTAAGTGTGGGCAAGCATGTGTGTAGTGGCCATAGACCCCGCAAATAGAACAAGGATGGTTTGTTCGCAAATTGGGGTTTTTAGCCTGCTTAGGTGGGCGATCAGGGTTTTGATTAGCGGGGGACGCGTTGTTGTTGTCGGGGGGATTAGCCGGTTGACCAGCTTGGTCTGCAGGTTGGTTGTTCCCACGATTACGGCCCTTGCCGCGGTTCTGTTGGCCCTGGTTGCGTTGGTTGTTCTGGTTTTGCTGCGGGTTTTGTTGGGCGTAAACTTGCCCTTGGGCAGCAGGTGGATTTTGAGGTTGCGCAGGTGCTGGAGCAGGCTGCGGTGGATGATATGCAGGTTGAGGCTGAGTAGGTGCAGCAACCTGAGGGGGTTGCTGATATGGCTGCGGAGCGGGTTGTGGGTGTGCCGCAGGGGCTGCCTGTGGCGGATAATAAGCAGGTTGGGCTTGTGAAGGCGCAGAAGCTGGGGTAGCCTGCTGATGGTAGTAAGGCTGAGGTGCGACTGGGGGAGCATAAGCAGGAGCCGCATAACCGAAGCACTGAGGTGGACATGAGGGTCCATGGTGGTGTGTCATGGGAGCATAGGAGTTGGTTGCTCCAGACTGTGAGGTGGCCCGCGAAAGGTCGGGGCCAGAGGTAGGACGTGCTATAGAAAATGGTTGAGGATGCGAAGAAACACGACCGATGATGCCGTCTGCAGCGTGGGATGCCCCCGACGCATCATGCTGGGAGGACTCACCGCGAGGGGCGTCAGGTATAATGGTATAAAGGTAACCCGACTGGCGTAAATGAGGTCGAACTGCTGTGCCTTAAGGATGGCCTCTTCTTCAGACTGGGGTCTTTCTGAAGCTACATCCTTAGCGATAACAGGAAGAAGGGACTTGAGGAACCAATCTAGGAAGATACGGTCGTCTAGTTTGATCTTGCATAAGCTACGGCGTCGACGCCACTCATGGATGTGGTCCGTGATATGGGTAGCCGTGTTTTGTCTGCAGGATAGGAGGATCTCAACGCCCGCGTCATAGCGGACAGGCAGCTGGAAGAACTGCAGGAACGTCGAGGCAAGGGAGGCAAAGGTGGCGTGGGTCCCATGAGGTTGCTCGATATACCACTTGGCTGCAGAGCCAGTGAAGGTGCGCTGTAAGAGACGGAGGCGAACAGAGTCATCCACTATGGAGTTAGAGGAACACCATAGGTGGAAAGACATGATATGGTTTTATGGGTCCTCACCGGCCTTACCCTCGAACTTAGGGATGTCCGAGGGAAGCTTGGTAGGCATATGAGGCCATGCAGGGTCGTGTCAAATAGGGTCGTTGGTCAATCTGGCCAGGTCAGGTAGGTTGAGGCTAGCCATGAATGGCAAACTGGAAGAAGGATGTGACACAGTAGTGGGTTGGACCAAGTTGGGGCCAGTGCCCCCAAGTGGAGGGACAAGATTTGGGGTGGTGCCCCCAAGTGGGGGAACTGAGGTAGTGGAGGATGGTCCAGTACCACCATAGGTAGTGTGAGCCACTGATGTAGTGGGGATAGGTATTCCCGTTGCGGGAATAGGTACCGTGAGGGGAACAGTAGACGAGGGTCCCATGGAGGGCATACCCAAAACAGGTGTAGTAACTGGTGTAGTGGTGGATGTGCCACCAATGGTCCCTATGACAAACGGAGTGGAATTCGTGCCAGCCATGGGGCTAGTAGGGGCCGTGTAAATAGGGTTCTCAGACTCTTCGTCAGAATCGGAGGTAAAGTAAGGGGCGTCACTATGTGGTGACGGAGTCCTACGTCGCTGACGAGTGGAGTCAAGTGACAAGGCTCTAGATCTGTGATGAGTGGTATCAACGGATAATGATCGGAATCTATGACGTGTGGTGTCAAGAGAACCGTGCTGTGGGGGCTCGCCCCTGAGGCGCCGAGAATGTCTCGGGGACTCAATGGTGACGGATGGTGTCAAATCTCTGTGGGTTGAGGTGAGTAAAAACAGCTCAAAAACCCTAATGCAACCGAGTGTGCAGAAGGAGAGCTAAAAAACAAGGCACTCAGGCCAACAACCAACTCAAAACACCCACTGCAACAGCTGTGCTACAATAGGTGGAGTATCAACAATGATGGTCAGAATACCAACAAGCATCAGGTTTCCTAAAAAGAAAAAAAAAATGGTGGACTCACTAGACCAAAGGGAGGTAAAGGAGCATGCAAACACCTAACTAAAAGTATTCTGACTCAACTAAACATATCCTCTGCAAGGTGATGAAATCCAAGTCAGACAATATGAGTAGGAAAGCCAAGTGGCTATGATATCCCCCTACCGGGAGGGACACCGGGTAGTCAATCCTAGAAGAATGGCAACTAAGATACCCCGTTCATGACACGTCCAGAAAGGTGAATCTGCCGTTTAGTTCGTTGACCGCAATACCCCTATACAGGGATATCCCGCGAACCGCGAAAGGTAGCCCTTCGGTTACTGAATGGAGTGCGGTATTCCACTCAGGCCTCCGGAACCAGTCTCCCGACTTCAACCCTCCTAAGGGAGAGGCCCTCTGATAAACTGGTCGTGACCGTGCCAAAAAGTACTAGGGGATTTTGGTTCCCTATTTGGACAACAACTATGTCTCAAGTGAAAGTAACCAAGGGGTGTTGTTGGAAGCCTATCCCCCTGATCCTACCTAACTACAATGATTCTTTTGTGTTCCCCAAGTGGGGTTAGAATGTTGGTTCAGTTAGGTACTTTTTAAGGCTCGCTTGATTTATGTGACAGAGTGTGTGCTCGTGAGGTTATGAACCCAAAATAGAAGTGCCACAAGGGGGGCAACTTCTAACTATCAATAATGCTGAAATTGAAACTTTTAACTTGCAAAATTTTCTGAATTAAAAATACTGAAATTTTAAAAAGATTCTGTAAAGGGAACAGAAATTATGTTGCAGAAAGGCTGTAAGGAAGTGAGCTGCAGGTGGGACAGAGGGCTGTTCGATCCCCAGTGGAGTCGCCAAAACTGTAGCTAGGGTTTTACCCCTAGCTTGTGCAAATGGGCACCTACTAAGGAGAATGGACTCCTTAGTAGCAGTTCAGTAAATGTAAATAATTAAGCTAAAACAGAAATTAAATTACTTCTAAAACATGCATGAAACATAAACATCAAATGAAAAGAATGACTTTTTCTATTAATGTTACCTTCAATGTAAAGGTTTGATGAAGCCCTTTGCAGTGTCCAAGAGGATGCTCCAAGCTTCAATATGCTCCTTCTCCTTCTCCAATGGTGGGGATGGGCCAAAAGTGGCTCTCAAGGTGAAAGTAGTTCAATGATGAACTAGGGTTTCGAGAGAGATTTTGGCAGAGTAAGGGTGCTTGTGATTGTGGATATGGAATAAGGGATCTCCATCACCTATTTATAGTTTTTTGGTGGTGGAGTGCTGACCCATGGTTTTGGGAAACACATGGTTTTATGCAGCTGTATAGGGTTTTTTCCTCCTTTTCCTCATTATTTTATATTTTTTATTCCCTTTTTAGGGGATTTTTGCTATTTTTAGAGGAAAAAGGGGGTTTTTTAGCCTTTTTTAGGCTATTTTGAGGGTTTTGTGGCCTTTTGGAGGCATTTTAGGCCTTTTGGAGGCTTTTTAATGGGATTTTTGGGGATTTTAAGGGAAATATGGTAGGAAAATGGACAAATGAGCCATATAATGTGGTAGATGAGGTAGTGAACACTTTTTGGGTGTTAACAATGTTGATGGATTATCAATGTTTACAAGCCTTAACCAAGGTTGTCTCCATCATGGACAAAGCTGAGGCTGGAAACATTAATTTCAAATCCCTTTTCAAAAACCTGTTAGAGGCAAATATAAGGGAGATCATGAAAATTATTCGATTGGATGTTGTCGTCATCCTTCAAAAGACTTGGCATTAGTTTGTCAATCAATGTTCTTTGTCATTAATGTTGTCATAAATGGCAACCCTATTCATCATGAGACTATGAACATGGACTTCATTTCTTCTTTGTATGCATGGTGTTTTCGAATTATCAAAATTGACTTATTAGGAGCCCATGTTATGGTTGTCCTTCACTATTTATAGTTGCACACTATTTATTGGGTGTTATTCATGGTTTGGTTGTTTCCAACACTTATATCTCTTATTGATTTCACTTAAGTTAAGGCTTAAATTGTCAAGGATTTTAACATTAGTCTTGAAGACAAAAAGGCATATTTACTGCTAATGGAGTTGTTCTAATGCATGATTTTCTATGGTTTTTGCTCTATAGAGCACATCACCATGGTGGGATTGTTTCTGATGGTATAATATTAAATAATAACATTCGGGAGGAAACCAGCCTTGGTACACTAACTCATTCACTCACTCATGTCATGCACTCACCGCTTAGCTTTGCAAGGTGACGAGTGATGATTGAAAACTACGAGGTACTAGCCATTGGGATTTGACTCTGAATCCTGATTCACCTTGGGTTTAGATATAAGGTGTTTTAATGTGTCAATGACTATGGCCATGACATTAGAGAACCAATACAAGGCCCAAAACAAGGCCAACTAGAACCACAAACCAATAAGAGGTTGATTTATGCATTGACATAGAGAGGTGGCACTAGGCACACAATATGGAGAAACAATGAGTTAGGAAAAAACATTTGCACCAAAGTACCACAATGGTTACTAATAAGAGAATATTTGACACATGAGAATGCTGTTAATTTTTAACGAGCCTGGTGCAAGCGAGCATGAGGCAAGCGAGCGTAGAAGGTCAAAGCGGAATCCAGTGGGCCCATAACCCACAAGTAAACATGAAAATCTCTACTTGGACCAGAGGAAAAAATCATATCTATACTATCAATGATAATATGAGTTGGTTGGATTATATGCAAGACTGGAAACCTAGGTGGGAATTGAGACATGCTAAAGTGTTAGATGCTAACTTACAGGGATCTGATGCTTTTATTAGACTAGTGCCAGAACTCAGAAGAATGCATATGGGATCTAGTATTGTATCAGAGATGATTTACAACAACTCCCTGAGAAAAGAAGCTGATGCAAGCAATTGGTTAACACACCTCTACCAAGATCTTAACTTAATCTCAACGGAGGGCTCTACACCTCACCTCGGGCTACAACTAGACCAACAATACTACTGTATTAACCGGATACATTCTTTGGAAGCATGGCCACATCAAGATGCTAGTCTCCAGTTTCCAAGTACTACACACACTTATGAAAAATATAAAAAATTATGGTGGAAATTCTTAAGAAAAGAAAATACAGATAGAACATATTATACCATGCTAAATTTTGGACTTCAAATTCCACAAATCAATGAGGATCTTGCATTCTACGTCCCTGATTGGATTATAGACTGGTGGTGGTCATTCGGCATCAACCTAACAGCATTAGAACCCGCTGTTATTTATAATCTAAAACAGGAAGTTGGAGAATCTCTCGAACAGGTCAAAGATATTTTGCAGACAAAGCTTACTGAGGCTCAAATCCTTGGGTACTACATTAAAAACCAACAACAGTGGCTTGTCAAAACCCACATAGATGTACACATGCATCAGAATAGACGCGTGGTCTTGAGGTATGTTTATTCAAAGGAATGGGATACTGAATCTAATGTCTTTCAAGAATTATATGGTCCCCCATACTCCGATGAGTTGTAAATATCTCAAAAGTATTTGGCTATGAGTGGGGCCTGTCCATTCAAATTGTCATAAAGTTTGAAAAGAAAGTCATAAAAACTTTTAGATCTTACTTTTGAAAGTCATAAAAACTTTTAGATGTTTTCCATAATGGTTAGTTACTTTTATGTTGTCATCAATGAAAATCCTATTCATCATGAGACTATGAACATGGACTTCATTGTTGATGTATATGTAACTTCGGAATGTATTTCATCTATGTATTTCATATATATTTATTGTACCCTTATAAGAGATGTGTTATTCCTCTATAAGGAAGTGTCGTCATGTGGATTGACAAGTGTCGCAAGTGTGTGTACTTGCCGATGGGTTATTAGACCACCATGTGTGGGGTCGGCCCTAAAATATATATTATATTGTGGATGTATCTAGATAGACAAGTCGGCCACATAAGGTCACTGGGCAAATAGGTTAAGTATAAATAGAGATCGGGAGATCTCTATTTCGATCATTCGGAAAGACACACTTCTCTCACTCAGAAAGTGGCGCACTAGTGAGGAGGAGGATCATCTGCTCTAGGAGACTATCTCAAGTGTATTTTGGTTGTACTTTGGTTGAGCCATTGCTCTCTCTATCTTTGAGGAAGTTGTGGGGTTTCTCACCTTAGGGTTTTCCCCACGGAAACTCTGTGTCTCTTGTCTCTCATGCTTTTGATTCTTGTGATGCTTGTCATGCTTATTGTGATTTTTATGCATTGATATACTGTATATGTTATTCTCTCAGTAAAGATCCATGAGTATTGTGAATTAATGCTCAAATTTTAACATGGTATCAAAGCTAACCTGAGAAGAAGACATTTTGCAGTGACGGAAACTTGAGTTTCTTGTTTATTGGGTTTCGCTCCACATTTTTTGGAAAGCAATATAGTAGATTGACTCTAATCATCAAGGAGAATCTATCTGTCCAATCATAATTCTATTCTGAGAATTTTCAAATTTGGCCCTAACAATTAGGGTTTTCGTAAAAATAGAAATTTCTTAAATCTGAAGACATAGCTGGAAGCTCCTTGCAAAAATCGAAGTTTAGAGCTTTGGATCGAGATTTTTGGCTGGGTAGATCTTCGGGAAACTCAAACCCTAATTCAGGGCTCTCCCCAGTGAACCCGGGAGGACAAAAAGGAAAATCTGAGGGGTAAAGCTTTGCTGATATTGAATTTTGAATACACCAGGCTGATCAGCTCATCAAGGCGCATCTTTCTATCCTTTTAGAAAGTTGAAATTCACATTTTGAATTTTTAGGGTTTTTTCGACAAACCCTAATCCGGGACCAGATCCAGTTTTCAGCATTTCAAGTGGTAAGACCTAAATCTTTTCTATTTCCATTTGAATTACTCTTTAAGATGTCTCACCACACCAAGCTTGAGGATAAACTTGAAGGGGCTGATAACTTCCGAGCTTGGAAGTATAGCATTGGGTTAATCCTGGAAGAGAATGAGTTGGACTCGTATATAAAAGAAGACATCCCTATCCCAGAGGATGAAGAGGCTAAGGTATTGCATAAGAATAACTTGGTCAAGGCAAAGAGAATCATTGCCGATTCTATCAAAGACCATCTCATACCCCATGTGTCTTCTCTAAAGACACCGAAGGCTATGTTTGACTCTTTGACCAAGCTATTTGAAGGAAAGAACATAAATCAGAAGATGACCCTGCGGAATCAATTGAAAGGGGTCAAGATGTCGAATGGAGAAACCATTCAATCCTATTTCTCCAAGGTCTCTCAGATCAAGGAACAACTTGAAGCTGTGGATGAAATGGTGGAGAATGGTGAAATTGTTATGACTACTTTGAATGGCCTACCTAGGTCATGGGACTCTTTTATCCAGGGGATCTGTGCCAGAAAGAAGTTAATCTCCTTCAGCAGATTATGGGAGGAATGTTATCAAGAAGAAGCAAGGCTTGTGGCAAGAGAAGAGAAGATGGAAAATGAAGATCAATCTCTCACAGCTCACACTAAGAAGGGAAAGTTCAAGAGGGAGCCATCCCATCACAAGAAGAAATCTTCTCATCATTTTCACAAAGACAACAAAGATCTAAGGTGTTTCACTTGTAATGAGAAGGGTCACTTTGCTTCAAAATGTCCCAAGAACAAAAGGGACAACCACAACAACAACAACTCCAGCAAGAAGAAGAAGGGTAACAAAAGAAGGTACCATGCTCATGCTGCCGAAGATGATGAACCTCCAAAGAAGAAGGCTAAGGCAGAAAGTGATGATAGTAATGATGACTCATCAAGTGAAGAAGAGTATGTTCTAATCTCTGCTCTCACAGGTACTATTTCCCATGGTTGTAATGATTGGTTAATTGACAGTGGGGCTTCCAAACACATGATTGGGTTTAAACAATCCTTTGTAAATCTATCTGAACATGAATCACCCCATAAAGTGAAACTTGGGGATGATTATCAATATCCCATCAAAGGAAGTGGTGAAGCCTCCTACAACCTAGATTCTAGAAAATCTTTGAAGATGAAAGAAGTCCTTTATGTACCTGGGCTCAAGAAGAACTTACTCTCCTTCTCTGCATTGGATACAAAAGATATTAGGGTTGCATTTGTGGATGGCCAAGTCCTAATGTGGCCAAAGGGAAAGACCATAGATGATGCAGTTGTGATTGGAGAGCAAGAGGGAGGTTTGAATAAATTAAAAGGACAACCTAAACATGCCATGGTGCATGAATCCATGGAGCCAAGTGAACTTTGGCATAGAAGACTTGCTCATATGCACTATAGGGCACTTCCAATTGCAAGCAAGGCTGTAGAGGGTCTTCCTAAAATCAAGACCAAACATGAAGGTGTTTGCAAAGGATGTACAAAAGGTAAGAATATTAAGAAGGCTTTCCCAAGCAGTGAAAGCAAGGCAAAAGATATCCTAGAAATCATCCACTCAGATGTATGTGGTCCTATGTCATCCAATTCTCTAAGTGGGTATGTTTACTATGTCTCATTTATTGATGACTTCTCCAAGAAGACTTCGGTATACTTCTTGAAAAACAAAGATGAAGTGTTTGATAAGTTCAAGGAATTCAAAACCTTGATGGAGAATCAAACTGACAAAAAGATCAAAACATTTAGATCTGACAATGGTGGAGAATTCACCTCAGGTGACTTCAAGAATCTTTGCAGTGATTCAGGGATTAAGAGGGATTTGACTGCTCCTTATAATCCTCAACAGAATGGAGTTGCAAAAAGGAAGAACAGAACAATCATGGAAGCAGCAAGGGCAATGCTGCATGACTAGGATCTACCTATGCATCTATGGGCAGAAGCAGCTAGAACAGCTGTATATGTGCAGAACAGAACAGAACACCCCACAAGATATTGGACAACAAGACACCAGAAGAGGTCTTTTCTAGTAAGAAACCTGAAGTCAGCCATCTCAGAATATTTGGTTTTCCAGTATACACTCATGTCCCAAAGGAAAAGAGGACCAAACTAGATCCTTCAGGAAAGAAGGGTATCTTTGTGGATTACAGTGAAAGCTCGAAGGCTTACAGAATATACTTTCCAGGGTTCAAGAAGATTGATGTCAGCAGGGATGTAACATTTGATGAAAACTCAGCATTCATCAAATCAAGGAAGGCACCTATCGAAGTTTATGAAGAACCCAAGGAAACTAGATTTCAAGACACTACCATGACTGAAGCAATTCCAGAAGTTGTTCATGAGTTTGAAGATCCGCAAGAACCTATAGATCCACCCTGTGAGGATAAATCTCACAAGAGGAAACCTGCATGGGCTAGAGAGCTCATTCAAGATGCAGAAATATTTGGCATTC
The DNA here is from genome assembly GCA_027924585.1 of Larix kaempferi. Lineage (NCBI taxonomy): Eukaryota > Viridiplantae > Streptophyta > Pinopsida > Pinales > Pinaceae > Larix > Larix kaempferi. Next base: position 4,343,360 of record BSBM01000878.1, on the reverse strand, counting down.
CAAAAGAAGAACACAGAGCAAAGAAGAGAACCAGATCACATACCAGCTATGTTGCTTTACTCTGTAACATTATGAACAAAGAACCTTCCAGTTATGAAGAAGCAGCGGAAAAGAAAGAATGAAAGGATGCCATGGTTGAGGAATACCAATCAATAATGAAGAATGATGTTTGGGATGTTGTCCCAAGACCTAAAGAGAAGTCTGTTGTGACTTCCAAATGGATCTACAAAATCAAGCATGTTGCAAATGGCAGTGTAGAGAAATACAAAGCAAGATTCGTAGCTCGTGGCTTCTCTCAGAAAGAGGGAATAGATTATGAAGAAACTTTTGCACCTGTAGCCAGGTATACCTCCATCAGAACAGTACTTTCCCTGGCTGCAGCAATGAAATGGAAAATACACCAGATGGATGTCAAGATTGCTTTCTTGAATGGTGTAGTTGAAGAGGAAGTATACGTGGAGCAGCCACTCGATTTTGAAATACACGACAGGGAGTCATATGTGTGCAGATTGAAGAAAGCCTTGTATGGCTTGAAGCAAGCTCCCAAAACTTGGTATGGTAGGATGGACAGTTTCCTATCTAGCTTGGGCTTTACCAAGAGTAAAGCGGATTCCAACCTCTACTACAAGGTTGAGGAAGAGAATCCTGTGATTCTACTCCTGTATGTGGATGACTTATTTGTAACAGGAGATGGCAGATTGATTGTAGATACTAAGAGGAAGCTTGCTGCTGAGTTCGATATGAAAGATTTGGGAATGATGATGTTAGCACTTAGATTTTATTCCGGTTGTAAGAAAATAAGACCTAAGGTAACCTATTTCAGACCAAGCTTTAGGTAGAAGAACTAGCCATTTTTCTCTACCAAAGAGGGCTCTCTCAGGATATATATATGAAGGCTAAAATATACAAAGGTTTCCTTAAAACTTCTCAAAAGATCTTTTATGGTCGAAAAGGTAAACAAGAAACATTGGGTATGGAGTCAAAACTTTCAGAATGTATAATAAACCAGCAAGAGATTTTCACCATATAGATTTTCACAGAGGCAAGATAGTAATCATGTTACAGTCAATTTGATTTTTCAGGCAACATAGAAAGAAGTAAAGACATTCCATCAACAACAGGTATCTATCCAGGATAAATCTATTGTCAACTTTGGAGAATAAAATGGATATTTAAATGCAGATAAAATGAGGCATAACCAGTATGAATCTCAAATTATTTCAATTGTTCATTTAAATATAGAAGAAAAACACCATGGGAGATATAACGAAGAAGATAAACATTCACATATAAGGATAAAGAAAATAACAGACTGCAAGACTGATTAACTCATGAATCTCTGTATCAAAGGATAGGTATCATCACTATACTGCCTTTATTTCAAAAATAAACTTCAAAGCATACTTGTTTCTCAAAAAATTTCCAACCCCTTCAACAATGACCTCCATTGTCTTTTATACAAAATTTTTAGAAGAAGCTCCACATAACTGCTTCTTCTAACTAATAATTAAAAATATTTAACTAAAGATAACTGTCTTCGAGTAACCCATAACTGTCTTTCAAATAATATTACAAATTTAAAATAAAAAGTCTTTTTGCCACTTGGCAAGATTTTTGGATATCATCATTTTTGCCACATGGCAAGAATTTCAAATGCATTTAAGTATGAACAGAATATCTGTTCTTTCCGTACTTCTCTACATAATTCCACTGGTCAGCCATGGGTAGGTCATAACTGGTCATTTCTTTCACCAAGACTCGCATCTCGATATGACCTGCATAAGAAATAGGAAGAAGGTTTGCGCAAGTTGAAATCAGCATATTTAAAATTTCAAATTCCCCTGACATTTTCTCCATTAGGATTTTTCCTGTGAGCATGTGATCTATCTGCTGGAATTTTCGGTGATCCATCCTGATATCAAACAATAATCTTTTATAATCATTCTGAGGAATTAATTCATTATCTTCGTTCCAGAAAGATGGGAATCCCTTGTTCACTAACTTGTCAAATTGCTTTTTGAACTGGATTACTTCTTTCCTTATTTCTCCTGCTTTGGTCTCGATGTTTTCGATATGGGAGTATTTGCCCAAGATCCTTCTGGCCCAAGTGATGACAGAAATTCTGTTTGTTATACTCATGGCCGTCAGGTCTGCCTCGGATAAACTGTTTAAAAATGTAATTGCTCTCTGGGCTATTTCTTTCGGTTTTCTGTTTAGGCTTTCCCTGACTGCCTGGCAACTGTTGAAGGCATCTTTGGCTACTTTTTCCTTAACTCTTATATAATCCAGATACGGCCTAAGTTTCTCAACTTCTTTAATGATCTGGTCCCATACCATATGTTTACATCCCTGCATAGCAGCTTGTCCTGTTGCATGAGCAGCCAATCCTTTATTATTACTGCTCAATTCCTGATTATTTGCCTGCAAGGTTTTTATTTCTTTTTCTTTTGCTTCATTTTCTTCTTTTAATTTCTGTATTTCTGCCTTCAATAATTTGATTTCATTATCCTTTAAACTTATTTGTGACATTGCTTGTAAAATCCCATCTACACCATTCTTATCTTCTTCTGGGCCTGCCTGTACTTGCTGCTGACTGTTCTCTGCTAGTTGTTTTCTCACTGTTGCCAACTGTTCTTCCAAAATGAACCTTTCTTTTTCCCAATAGTCCTTTTCGTCAGACAGCTTTAACAATTTAGCTGTGACATCATTGACTTCGTTAGATAACTCTTCTTTCTCTTTTTCTAATATAGTCAATTCTGCACCTTGAATGAGTACAGCATCTGGGATTTTTAACTTTCGTCTCAATGTTAAAATCATTTCTTCCTTCTCCTGGAGCAGTTTGGTAGCTGCAGCTCCATCTTTATTAGTTAAGTCCATTTGCATCTTCTTAATTTGATGTTGTCGAGACTTATTCTCTGCCTTTTCTTGCCTCAACTGATTATTTAATTTTTCTACTGAATTCTTTAGTTTGTTTGCTCTCAATGTGGCCCCCAAATAGTCTGAGTATATAACCTCTCCAGCCTGTCTATGTAACAAAATTTTATCAGGGGCATTTATCTTCGACAAATCTACACTCATCTCTGAGATCTTGTCTTTGGTCACAACTGAAAATTTTAAAGAATTTTCTTTGATGTTCCTGCTGGTGAATAAGCTCACTTCATTGTTTGATATATTTCTGACCTTTGGAAACAATAGACTTGTTTGTTTCGCAGATTCCTGTTTGTTTTTACTATGTTCATTAAATACATCCATGAAATTTTTAGGTCTATTTACATCATCCCCTACAGAGGTCTCTTCAATATTGTATTCCCTCACTGTAACCTCGGGTATTTCATTTTCTGTAGCTTTTGCTTCTTCTGAAATGGTTGCCAATTCCTGTGACTCATTAGTTTTCAATCGTTTTCCTTTTTCTGTCTCTTCATCATCAATAATCATAACGTCCTGTATAGGTCTTTTGGACCCTATTAATGCAGTATTGATTTTGCTTTCTGTTTCTGCCATTGCTTCTTCCAATGACCTTTCTATGTCGGACTTGTCTGGGATAATTTCTTCTTTGTATTCGAGCCAGTTGGCTCTGTCTGCCATCCCTTCAACAGTTTGATGATTCAGAGGCTTAATACGATGTTCAATTCTTCTTTTGGATATGATATTTAATGGGTCATATTCCAATGCTGCATCTGTCTCGAAATTCATATCTTTTAACAATTTCTCTATATATACAGCAGCGTTCTTATTCTTTATTGTAAACGGACCTAATGTGAAAGGGTACTTAATGTCCGTTGCTTGTCTGTGGACTAAAAAATTGTTATCTTCTACAATCAATTTCTGTCTTAAAACCTCCAAGGCAAAAATCCTCAAGGTGAGGAATGCTGGTAGCACATAGGGTTTATGCTTGAACCCATACAATCTGACCACTGTACTATCTTTTGATAAAAACCAGTCTCCTGTAGCATACTCTGTATTCAGTTGCATTGATACCTGCATTTCTGGCAATACCCTAGGCAGACTTTTTCCGAAAATCATCTTAAAGATCGTCGAGAGCATGTAATTGATGAAATTGAAAATATTGTTTTCCAGTGGAGTTGCAAAAACAATCTCTGGGAACTGTAATTCTTCCTGGCTGGATACCATAATCATTTTCATTAAAAATGCTTGAAACCTGAAATGTCTGTGTGTGGAAAAATTGACCATCTGGTCATGCATCCTTTCGGCTATGAAAGCTTCGAAATTTAGTCGGGGAATTTGACTTTCGTCAATTCCCGACTGGACTATACTTATTCTGTACAATAAACTCAACTGAAACTCAGTTATATACAAATCCGAATCTAACCCTAAAACTACGGCCAACAGTGTCAAGACCAACTGGGTATTCTCATTAAAAAGGTTGATATCTAAAGGATAAGGGAGTTCAGAAAGGCTAGTTTCTGGTCTGAGACACGTCGACAGAAACACTTCCCTATCACTCTGAGAGGCATGGTGAAAATTTTCAATAATTGATACCTCAGAAAAAACTTCAGGGTCGAGGGTTCGGGGCAAATCTATTTCTAGGGTTCTAATCACTTCGGCTGGCTCAATTTTGCAGATGGCTCTAGTTTTCTGACTGTTTAAAACAACTTTTTCTTCCCGTGAATAGTTTTCAGCACACCAGGAGACGAATTCTGGGAAAACAGGAAATTGGTCAGGGCAAAAAGCTATCAGAGACGACTGGTGAACTCTATGCGGGTCTATACCCTCTTTTAACAGCTCAGATAACTTCACTTTTACATCGGAGACTGGGAACCTAATAAGGGTATCGAAAACGTCTTCATCTCGGTCTTCTAGGGCATCTTTCGACCTAAAAACGTCTATATCTTGTACAGTCTCCATCTAAATGCTTCTTTTAAACAAATTTCCGTTTAAAGAGAGTGACAGGTCACCAGACCCTACCTGTAAGTGCTTGCTTTTCGCCTTCTGTCGCAATCGCCGGCTTCCACCAAGTCTTCGGAGCTCTCCAGGATAACGACACATATAAAATGCCGTTATGTGGAGCCCTTTCTTTTTATATAAGCCTTTTAGACTAACCTTCTTGCACTTTTACGAACGTGGGTCATTTTCAACCATTGATCTTTGAACCATCATTTTGAACCGTCAGATCTTGTCCATCTTTATTGCACCGGCGGTATCCGCGATCGAAAAGGTGGTTTCCTTTTCCGGTTTGCTACCCGCGCGGATGTACCATCTGCTGACACCTGTCAAGGCGGTTTATTCTCCGCGACCGCTTTCCTTTATATTCCGTGCGCATGTTCCTGGCCGCGTATGAAATGCTGGCCTTTGATTTGATTGAAACATGTATTGGCCTTCCGATCCATGCAAAGTATAGTGCCACGTGCCACGGTCTTATCAATCCATTCCTCGTTCGCCACCTGTTAGGTCCCACCTTGCCACGTAAGAGATCTTTCCACTTTTCTGTAATGGGTGGTTCCGCGCGGTGTTATGGTGGTTTCCGATACCACTTTCTCTAAGCGCGGATGAATGAATGTGGGACACGTGCCTTGGTGGTATTATGTCCGCTACCACCCTCCACCGTTTGTTGACGATCACTTTGGCGACGCGGGGTTAATATGGACCGTTGATTTGGATCTATGCTATCTCCGCCGACGAAACCTGACCGGGGCTTAACCTTTCCATAAATTTGTTGGCGGACTTTATAAACATGGGTTTTTATAATGTATTTTATATAAAAATCTTTATTTCAACCCTTTTAGAGATGATTCTTTCTCTTAGGACCTTTTATCAAAAATGTCAATTTTCCTTAGACCTGGTGTCAACAACTGGCTCCAACTGGGGATGCTATCCTCCCTGCGAGGTAGCAAAGAACATCGTAGACCAAGTGCCTGATCCATTGGGCCACATTCAAATTTCAAAAAAAAATTATTTTTTTTTTTTTTTTTTTTGAAATATTTACACTGTACAAGAACTTTCTTTAACTTCCATCTGTTAGGACAAATAATGTTTGAGGTGCCTCCCATTTACTGGCCCTCCAGGATAAAATTTTCCATTGCAATTTTTTAAGATAAAAGCATTTTCTCCTTGGCATCCTGCAATAATATATGGACCTTTCCATAAATGTTCAAACTTTCCATGGTGCTCTTCTTTCCTGGAATCCCATCTCAAAACCAAATCATTTATTTGAAAATCTCTTTCCTTAACTTTTCTGTCAAAAGTTTTTTTTATTTTTTCTTGATGTATTTGGGTCTTGTTGTATGCCTTTTCTCTGACTTCATGTAATTCTATCATTTGATTTATTCTTCTTTGCATATGATTTGGTTCTTCATCAACTTCTTGTAACAATTTCATGACTGGCAATCCTAAAGAAACAGGAAAAACTACTTCTGTACCATATATCAACTGAAAAGGGGAAGTGCCAATTGCTCTTTTTGTACTGATTCTGTCTGCCCATAGAGCATATTTCAGTTTGGTGTGCCAAGCCCTCTTATTATCCTCTAACAACTTCTTTATGATTCTCACCAAACTTTTATTTGAAGATTCGGCTAATCCATTTCCTTGTGGATAATAAGTTGTTGAATGATTCAGATGTATGTGATATTTATGACAGAAATTTATCATCTTTTTTGACTTGAATGCTGGGGCATTATCTGTCACTATCCTTTTAGGGCAACCAAACCTAGACAAAATATTTTCTTCCAAAAAGTTCATAATCACCGTCTCTGTAGCATTTCTGGTTGGTATGGCCTCAATCCATTTTGTGAAGTAATCAGTAGCAGTCAAAATCCACTTGTGTTGTCCTGAAGAATTCGGGTTAATTTCACCAATAAAATCTAACCCCCACTGTTGGAACGGTGCTTCAACTGAAATGGGTTTCAATGGAAATGGTAATAATTCTCTTTTTCCATCAAAAATTTGACATTCATGACATTTTGTTATTTCTTTATACACATCGGAATACATGCTAGGCCAGTAAAAACCAGCTCTAAGAATTTTGTTCACTGTAGCCTTCCATGAATGATGTCCTCCACACATACCTTTATGAAATTCCACCATAATATGCTGTGCCTCATTCTCTAAAAGACAATTTAACAATATTCCTCCTGGATCTTTCCAAAACAAATTCCCATCTAATATGCAAAACTTTGCAGCTTTCAGTTTTACTGACCTGGCCCTTGTTTTTTCCATGTCTACAGGTGCTTGGAGATTCTGTAAGACATATACAATATCTGAGTACCAGGGAGATAAAGAAAAATCTTCAATTATTGGTGACTTCGGAACATTCTCGGATGAAGTTTCAGCCATAAAATTTATACTGAGGGAATCCAAATTTGTTTCTGTCATCATCTTAGCTAAACCTTGACCTTTTATTAATTTGGTGGGTTTAATGTCCAGGTCATATTCTAGCAATACTGCTATCCATTTTGCTCTTTTCCCTTCAGGATCTGGTTGTGTAAGAATATCTTTTACTGCTGGTGATGGAACATGTACTATTGTATGAGAATGCAAAATATATATTCTGAAATCCTTCAATGTTTTCACCAAAGCATAAGCTTGTTTTTCCATGATGTTGTATTTTAATTCTGCATCTCTCAGAATTTTACTAAAAAATGCAATAGGCTGTTCTATACCCTCTTGATTCTTCTGCAACAGTACTCCAGCCACTGTGTGCTCCGATGCATATGTAAACATAATGAAATCCCTTGTATAATCTGGAATAATTAATACCGGTGCTTCGGTCAATGCCTTTTTGATGTTGTCAAAGGATTTTCTTGCTTCTTCATTCCATTTGATTTCTCTATCTTTTCTCAACATTTCAGTTATATTTCTTAAAATTTCAGCAAAACTGGGGATGAACCTCCTCAACCAATTTACCCTTCCTATGAATGACTGAATCTCTTTCTTACTTCTAGGAATTCCCACCTTTTGTATTGTAGATACTCTCTCTGGATCAATCTTAATTCCTTCTTTGGATATGATGTGTCCCAATAACCTTCCTTCTTCCATGCAAAAATGTGATTTCTTAGGATTTAACGAAATTCCAAACCTTCTACATTTTATGAAAACTCTTTCCAAATGTTTCCAGTGATCAGCGGCGTTCTTTGAATAAACAGTGATATCATCCATGTATACCACCACAATTTTGTCCCTTTCGTCTGCAAATGCAATATCCATAGCTCTCTGAAATGTTGCTCCTGCATTCATTAGACCAAATGGCATTTTGGCGTACATAAACGTTCCCCAAGGTGTAGTAAAAGCAGTTTTTTCTTGATCTTCTGGGTGAACTTTGATTTGATTATAACCTGAAAAACCATCTAGCATGGAAATTCTCTCAGCTCCCACCACTTGTTGTAAAACCTGGTCCATTTTAGGGAGTGGATAATTATCTTTCAACGAAGCTCTGTTCAAGTTTCTAAAATCCACACACAGCCTTATTTCTCCATTCTTTTTCCTCACAGGTACTAAATTTGCTAACCACTTGGAAAACCTCAGAGACACAATTATCTTAGCATCAAACAACTTCCTCACCTCTTTTTCTATCACTGGCAGTAGCTTGGGATTTATTCTTCTCAACTTTTGCTTAAAAGGCTTTTCACCTGGTTTAATTGGAATTGTATGTTGTATAACAGAAATATCATATTCCTTTAAATCCTCATAGCTCCAAGCAAAAACATCTGAAAACCTTTTCATTACTTCCACACTTTTATCTTCTTCTTTTCTTGGTAACTTCTTTGAAAGTTTTACTAATTTGGGATCTTTTTCAGAACCCAGATTATAATCCTTCACATCTTCAGGCTTTGGTTCAATCTTTGGATTCTTTACCACATCATTTTTATCAAATAACTTTTCTAAAGGAATTAAACCTCTAGGGATAACATTATTCTTCAGTTGAATAATATCCTTACCTCCGATCCTTTGTTTGAATTTTTCGGCTTCCTCCGGAGAATCCACTTCGTCTGGACCCATCTCATCACCTTCTGCGTCAATAGATCTGTAGTGGAACTCATCTGTCATTTCCAAAAAGCGTTTGATCTGTTGGTCATCTTCAAAGACCTGCCAATGCTTGACATTGTCTGGAATAGATGGTCTATGTATGACTTCGATATTATATTCCTTTTTAGAAAAGACGGGAGTTTTGAATGCAGCTCCTGCAGTGGCTAAAGAATCTGCTACAGTGTTGCTAACTCGGGGAATTGAGATAACATCATGTTCATCAAAGAAGTTTTCCAGTAAATCCCACACTTCATTCCTATAGGACCTCATTTTAGGGTGTTTGGTCTGATAAATAGCTTTTACTTGATTTATAACCAATTCAGAATCTCCGAATACCTCAATCTTTTTTGCTTTCAAATCCTTCAACACATTCAATCCCAGAATTAAAGCCTCATACTCTGCAACATTGTTGGTACATTCAAAATTCAATTGGTAAGAAAACATTAGAAATTCTCTGTCAGGTGTAATTATCCATACTCCTGCTCCAGCTCCTTCTCTGCTTCTAGCTCCATCAAAGTGCATTGTCCAAGTACCTTCTTTTCTGATCTTTTCTCTTAACAATTTTTCCTCCTTATTTTCTTTAGGTTCAATTAAATCAATCTTTTCTTTAGATTCAACATCATTGTACAAAATGCAAGACCCCAAATCGGTGTCTAAAGCATAAATGGCATGTTTCTCAGGTTCTTTTAGATCACTTACCAAATAAGAAGCTCTCTTTTCAGTATACAATCTTCTGTGTACCCCCAACACTGGAATAGTAGCGAAAGACATATCCATTTGTAAAGTTCCCTTTAACTTTGAAGCCCACGACCTAGACAATAACATACCAAACTTTGCAGGGATATCAGCAACCACCACATCCATGAGAATACCTTTGGCTGGTATTTTACTGAGATTGACTGTCAAATCTTTAATCAACCCTTAACATTTAACCTTCCTTGAATCAAAAGAAAATAAGTCATCATATGGTCTTGTGATTTCCAATCCCAAAGAATCTACTACAAGTTTAGGCATCAAATTATGAGAAGCTCCGGAATCCAACATACAGTTATGTACCACTTTATCATGAATATCCAAATTCACATAGAAAGGAGAAACTTCTTCCAAACTATTATCTTCCATTCTTGATCCTAAACAGATATTAGGATTATCATCATCTAACTCCAAAGTGTCTACTTCCACCCGATTTTCTACCTGCATCATCTTGAAAATTTGTTCCTTGTATTCCTTGTTCTTCAGTATTTCATTAAAGGGTACTGAAATCTTGACTTTTGACATTTCATTCTGTATGTTGAAAGGAACCAAATTTTTATCACTTTCTTTCATTGAATCTTTCTTTATGTCTGGAATTACCTTGGGTACATCTTCATTTTCTTTTCTTTTAGTTTGTGGTTCAGACTGACTTGTAGAAGCTTTATCAACATTTCTTTTTGACTTGCCTATTGGTTCTTTCCCTTTGTCAATTACAACATCTCGGTTCCTCAGATTCATCTTTCTTTGAAGATCATTTATGGCGTTTTGATAACCAATCTGGTATTGATCATTTCCTATCTCCAAACTACAACATTCTCCTTCTGCCATGAACATATCATGCTCCTGTTTAGTCAAATATACTTCTGGATCAGAACTGCCACAATGATGAATATCTCCTTCAGGTATTTCGGCTTCAGATTCTCCAGCAATATAATTCTCAGGAAAAGGAGGTCGGATTTGATCGTCTTCTGCATTCCTTGGGTTTGTCTGTCCTCTCGGTCTTACAGCTGGAACAAAAGGCCTCCTAAAGTTAGGGTTTCTGATTGGAGGTTCTGCTGGTTCTTTATTTGGAGTTTTATTGTCCACTACTAATCTTTCTAGCAATTTTTCCATAGTTTTCATCATCGCTTCGAACTTTATATCAGTAGAGGAAGAAGAAGCAGAAGAAGAAGCCACATTTTGATTATCTTCTCGAATTTTCTTTCTATCCATATCTCTATGTCTCATTTTTCCAGAAGCCATCATATTAGCCTCAACCTCTACTGCATCTTTCATCATTATTGCCAAAGTAGTAGATCTTCTTTCTCTTAATGTACATGAAAAATCACCTTCAAAAGCATCGGCATAATGTAACTTGGCTGCTCCTACTGGAGGTTTTATATCTGTAGGGATTGAATTATAGACTTTCATAAATCTGGCAGAAAACTCCTGAACTGACTCAAACCCTCCTTTTTTCAAATTGTTGTATTGGGTCAATACCTGTGAAGGATTCTTCTGATCTTCCCATCTTTCGATAAAAAGGGTTGTAAAGGCATCATAATTTGCAATAGATCCAGCGGCCAAAGCTCTAAACCATTTTTTCACTTCACCTCTCAAACTTTGAGCAAACAACCTCATCTTAGCATCATCAAAATCTACTTCTTCTAAATCAATAAAATCACTGAAGTTATCAACATGTTGCTGTGCTGTATAATTTCCTTCATTATCAAAAGTAAAGATCCTCTGTGCATAATTTTGAGGCAAATCATGTAAAACCGCTGGCAAAACCAAAGGAGCAAATCTGGCAGCCATGGGTGGTGGATTATAAGGTGCAACTACAGTCGCCTGTTGTCTATTACCCTGTACAGGTATTCTTTGGGCTTTGGATATTTCATGTATTTTCCTCTCAGATCTTTGTAAATTTTCCCAAACAGATTTTAAAGAATAGTCCCACAAACTTTGAGGATTAACTTTTGTTTCTTTCAAATCAGAATCTGACTTAGTTCTAAACAGAATCTTTTCACTGGAACCAATATTTTCTTCCTCAAACAAATGTTCTTGCAAAGAAGGAAATATATTCGAAAACTGAGAAATACCTTCTTTTGTCTTGCCTTTAATCTTCTCCGTCTTGAGGAGCTTTTCTGGATTATCTACGCCTGAAAAGAACTGCGAACCGGGGTTTCTTCTTGTAGCCACAATGTCTTTCTCAATCTTACTCTCCAAACTTCTAAAAACTGTCACAAGTGAAGTCGCCAGGGCAATATCTACAACCAATTTGTTTCAAACTTCCTTGCCCAAGAAATTTGAGCTTTCTTTGTCGTTTCTCCCAGGGAAAATTTCACTTTCGTTCCCCGGCAACGGCGCCAAAATGTTAGCACTTAGATTTTATTCCGGTTGTAAGAAAATAAGACCTAAGGTAACCTATTTCAGACCAAGCTTTAGGTAGAAGAACTAGCCATTTTTCTCTACCAAAGAGGGCTCTCTCAGGATATATATATGAAGGCTAAAATATACAAAGGTTTCCTTAAAACTTCTCAAAAGATCTTTTATGGTCGAAAAGGTAAACAAGAAACATTGGGTATGGAGTCAAAACTTTCAGAATGTATAATAAACCAGCAAGAGATTTTCACCATATAGATTTTCACAGAGGCAAGATAGTAATCATGTTACAGTCAATTTGATTTTTCAGGCGACATAGAAAGAAGTAAAGACATTCCATCAACAACAGGTATCTATCCAGGATAAATCTATTGTCAACTTTGGAGAATAAAATGGATATTTAAATGCAGATAAAATGAGGCATAACCAGTATGAATCTCAAATTATTTCAATTGTTCATTTAAATATAGAAGAAAAACACCATGGGAGATATAACGAAGAAGATAAACATTCACATATAAGGATAAAGAAAATAACAGACTGCAAGACTGATTAACTCATGAATCTCTGTATCAAAGGATAGGTATCATCACTATACTGCCTTTATTTCAAAAATAAACTTCAAAGCATACTTGTTTCTCAAAAAATTTCCAACCCCTTCAACAATGACCTCCACTGTCTTTTATACAAAATTTTTAGAAGAAGCTCCACATAACTGCTTCTTCTAACTAATAATTAAAAATATTTAACTAAAGATAACTGTCTTCGAGTAACCCATAACTGTCTTTCAAATAATATTACAAATTTAAAATAAAAAGTCTTTTTGCCACTTGGCAAGATTTTTGGATATCATCATTTTTGCCACATGGCAAGAATTTCAAATGCATTTAAGTATGAACAGAATATCTGGTCTTTCCGTACTTCTCTACATAATTCCACTGGTCAGCCGTGGGTAGGTCATAACTGGTCATTTCTTTCACCAAGACTCGCATCTCGATATGACCTGCATAAGAAATAGGAAGAAGGTTTGCGCAAGTTGAAATCAGCATATTTAAAATTTCAAATTCCCCTGACATTTTCTCCATTAGGATTTTTCCTGTGAGCATGTGATCTATCTGCTGGAATTTTCGGTGATCCATCCTGATATCAAACAATAATCTTTTATAATCATTCTGAGGAATTAATTCATTATCTTCGTTCCAGAAAGATGGGAATCCCTTGTTCACTAACTTGTCAAATTGCTTTTTGAACTGGATTACTTCTTTCCTTATTTCTCCTGCTTTGGTCTCGATGTTTTCGATATGGGAGTATTTGCCCAAGATCCTTCTGGCCCAAGTGATGACAGAAATTCTGTTTGTTATACTCATGGCCGTCAGGTCTGCCTCGGATAAACTGTTTAAAAATGTAATTGCTCTCTGGGCTATTTCTTTCGGTTTTCTGTTTAGGCTTTCCCTGACTGCCTGGCAACTGTTGAAGGCATCTTTGGCTACTTTTTCCTTAACTCTTATATAATCCAGATACGGCCTAAGTTTCTCAACTTCTTTAATGATCTGGTCCCATACCATATGTTTACATCCCTGCATAGCAGCTTGTCCTGTTGCATGAGCAGCCAATCCTTTATTATTACTGCTCAATTCCTGATTATTTGCCTGCAAGGTTTTTATTTCTTTTTCTTTTGCTTCATTTTCTTCTTTTAATTTCTGTATTTCTGCCTTCAATAATTTGATTTCATTATCCTTTAAACTTATTTGTGACATTGCTTGTAAAATCCCATCTACACCATTCTTATCTTCTTCTGGGCCTGCCTGTACTTGCTGCTGACTGTTCTCTGCTAGTTGTTTTCTCACTGTTGCCAACTGTTCTTCCAAAATGAACCTTTCTTTTTCCCAATAGTCCTTTTCGTCAGACAGCTTTAACAATTTAGCTGTGACATCATTGACTTCGTTAGATAACTCTTCTTTCTCTTTTTCTAATATAGTCAATTCTGCACCTTGAATGAGTACAGCATCTGGGATTTTTAACTTTCGTCTCAATGTTAAAATCATTTCTTCCTTCTCCTGGAGCAGTTTGGTAGCTGCAGCTCCATCTTTATTAGTTAAGTCCATTTGCATCTTCTTAATTTGATGTTGTCGAGACTTATTCTCTGCCTTTTCTTGCCTCAACTGATTATTTAATTTTTCTACTGAATTCTTTAGTTTGTTTGCTCTCAATGTGGCCCCCAAATAGTCTGAGTATATAACCTCTCCAGCCTGTCTATGTAACAAAATTTTATCAGGGGCATTTATCTTCGACAAATCTACACTCATCTCTGAGATCTTGTCTTTGGTCACAACTGAAAATTTTAAAGAATTTTCTTTGATGTTCCTGCTGGTGAATAAGCTCACTTCATTGTTTGATATATTTCTGACCTTTGGAAACAATAGACTTGTTTGTTTCGCAGATTCCTGTTTGTTTTTACTATGTTCATTAAATACATCCATGAAATTTTTAGGTCTATTTACATCATCCCCTACAGAGGTCTCTTCAATATTGTATTCCCTCACTGTAACCTCGGGTATTTCATTTTCTGTAGCTTTTGCTTCTTCTGAAATGGTTGCCAATTCCTGTGACTCATTAGTTTTCAATCGTTTTCCTTTTTCTGTCTCTTCATCATCAATAATCATAACGTCCTGTATAGGTCTTTTGGACCCTATTAATGCAGTATTGATTTTGCTTTCTGTTTCTGCCATTGCTTCTTCCAATGACCTTTCTATGTCGGACTTGTCTGGGATAATTTCTTCTTTGTATTCGAGCCAGTTGGCTCTGTCTGCCATCCCTTCAACAGTTTGATGATTCAGAGGCTTAATACGATGTTCAATTCTTCTTTTGGATATGATATTTAATGGGTCATATTCCAATGCTGCATCTGTCTCGAAATTCATATCTTTTAACAATTTCTCTATATATACAGCAGCGTTCTTATTCTTTATTGTAAACGGACCTAATGTGAAAGGGTACTTAATGTCCGTTGCTTGTCTGTGGACTAAAAAATTGTTATCTTCTACAATCAATTTCTGTCTTAAAAACTCCAAGGCAAAAATCCTCAAGGTGAGGAATGCTGGTAGCACATAGGGTTTATGCTTGAACCCATACAATCTGACCACTGTACTATCTTTTGATAAAAACCAGTCTCCTGTAGCATACTCTGTATTCAGTTGCATTGATACCTGCATTTCTGGCAATACCCTAGGCAGACTTTTTCCGAAAATCATCTTAAAGATCGTCGAGAGCATGTAATTGATGAAATTGAAAATATTGTTTTCCAGTGGAGTTGCAAAAACAATCTCTGGGAACTGTAATTCTTCCTGGCTGGATACCATAATCATTTTCATTAAAAATGCTTGAAACCTGAAATGTCTGTGTGTGGAAAAATTGACCATCTGGTCATGCATCCTTTCGGCTATGAAAGCTTCGAAATTTAGTCGGGGAATTTGACTTTCGTCAATTCCCGACTGGACTATACTTATTCTGTACAATAAACTCAACTGAAACTCAGTTATATACAAATCCGAATCTAACCCTAAAACTACGGCCAACAGTGTCAAGACCAACTGGGTATTCTCATTAAAAAGGTTGATATCTAAAGGATAAGGGAGTTCAGAAAGGCTAGTTTCTGGTCTGAGACACGTCGACAGAAACACTTCCCTATCACTCTGAGAGGCATGGTGAAAATTTTCAATAATTGATACCTCAGAAAAAACTTCAGGGTCGAGGGTTCGGGGCAAATCTATTTCTATGGTTCTAATCACTTCGGCTGGCTCAATTTTGCAGATGGCTCTAGTTTTCTGACTGTTTAAAACAACTTTTTCTTCCCGTGAATAGTTTTCAGCACACCAGGAGACGAATTCTGGGAAAACAGGAAATTGGTCAGGGCAAAAAGCTATCAGAGACGACTGGTGAACTCTATGCAGGTCTATACCCTCTTTTAACAGCTCAGATAACTTCACTTTTACATCGGAGACTGGGAACCTAATAAGGGTATCGAAAACGTCTTCATCTCGGTCTTCTAGGGCATCTTTCGACCTAAAAACGTCTATATCTTGTACAGTCTCCATCTAAATGCTTCTTTTAAACAAATTTCCGTTTAAAGAGAGTGACAGGTCACCAGACCCTACCTGTAAGTGCTTGCTTTTCGCCTTCTGTCGCAATCGCCGGCTTCCACCAGTCTTCGGAGCTCTCCAGGATAACGACACATATAAAATGCTGTTATGTGGAGCCCTTTCTTTTTATATAAGCCTTTTAGACTAACCTTCTTGCACTTTTACGAACGTGGGTCATTTTCAACCATTGATCTTTGAACCATCATTTTGAACCGTCAGATCTTGTCCATCTTTATTGCACCGGCGGTATCCGCGATCGAAAAGGTGGTTTCCTTTTCCGGTTTGCTACCCGCGCGGATGTACCATCTGCTGACACCTGTCAAGGCGGTTTATTCTCCGCGACCGCTTTCCTTTATATTCCGTGCGCATGTTCCTGGCCGCGTATGAAATGCTGGCCTTTGATTTGATTGAAACATGTATTGGCCTTCCGATCCATGCAAAGTATAGTGCCACGTGCCACGGTCTTATCAATCCATTCCTCGTTCGCCACCTGTTAGGTCCCACCTTGCCACGTAAGAGATCTTTCCACTTTTCTGTAATGGGTGGTTCCGCGCGGTGTTATGGTGGTTTCCGATACCACTTTCTCTAAGCGCGGATGAATGAATGTGGGACACGTGCCTTGGTGGTATTATGTCCGCTACCACCCTCCACCGTTTGTTGACGATCACTTTGGCGACGCGGGGTTAATATGGACCGTTGATTTGGATCTATGCTATCTCCGCCGACGAAACCTGACCGGGGCTTAACCTTTCCATAAATTTGTTGGCGGACTTTATAAACATGGGTTTTTATAATGTATTTTATATAAAAATCTTTATTTCAACCCTTTTAGAGATGATTCTTTCTCTTAGGACCTTTTATCAAAAATGTCAATTTTCCTTAGACCTGGTGTCAACAGATGCATTATTTCCTAGGTATGGAGGTGTGGCAGAATTCAGGTGGGATCTTCCTTGGTCAAGGGAAGTACACAGTAGATATTCTGAAGAGATTTGGGATGATGGATTGCAATGCCATGGCCACACCCATGGTATCGAATCTAAAGCTTCTATGTGATGCTTCATCTGAGCCGGTTGATGTCTCTATGTATCGTCAGATGATTGGGTCCTTGATGTACCTGACGAACATGAGACCAGATATTTGCTTTGTAGTGAACACATTGAGCCAGTTCCTGACGGATCCAAGGAGTGTTCATCTGGTTACTGTAAAGCATGTTCTGAGGTACCTGAAGGGTACAATGGATTATGGGATCAAGGATGAAGTGAATCAAAAGTTTAACCTGCAAGGTTATGTTGATTCAGATTGGGTTGGCAGTGTTGTAGATAGGAAGAGCACATCTGGGTGCTACTTCAGTATGGGATCAGGTGTGATCTCTTGGTTCAGCAGGAAGCAGTCCTGCTTAGCACTAAGTACAGCTGAGGTACAGTATGTTGCAGCTTGTTCATCTAGTTGTGAGGCAGTATGGCTATGGAAGCTACTGTCTGAGTTAGTTGATCTCCCATTGGATGCTACTGGTATATTCTGCGATAACCAGAGTTGTGTGAAGCTGTCTAAGAACCCAGTGTTTCATGACAGGTCGAAACACATAGAGATCAAATATCACTATATCAGGGATATGGTGCAGAGAGGAGCCATGAAGCTCCTATATGTTGCGATGGATGAGCAGATTGCAGATGTGTTGACGAAGCCACTAGACAAGGTGAAGTTCGAGTACTTCAGGGAGAGGCTTGGTGTTCTTCAGATCGACGACACTTCGAGGAAGAAGTGATGGACACATTTGCTGAAGCCATCCCAAGCATGTTGGAAGAAGGATCCTTCACATGGCTGTGGATGTAAGCGCTGGATGATGAGTGTCAGAACGATGCTCTAGTTACTGCTCTGTATATGCATCATGTTGGATGTTGGATATGATCAGTTGGATCATTTATATTTGTATGTATGTACGCATCGTGTTGATGCTGGATATGATCAGTTGGATCATTTATATTTGTATGTATGTACGCATCGTGTTGACGCTGGATATGATCAGTTGGATCATTTATATTTGTATGTATGTACGCATCGTGTTGATGCCGGATATGATCAGTTGGATCATTAATATGTATGTATGCATCATGTTGGATGCTGGATATGATCGGTTCGATCATTTGTATGTATTTGTATATGCATCATGTTGGATGCTTGGACCATGTATCTGTATCAGGTGGATACATTGTATGATCAGGTAGATCATGTATGTTGATATGTATCATGTATTTGTATTTGTATCAGGTGGATACACTGTATGATCAGGTGGATCATGTATGATGATATGTATCAGGTAGATACTTGGTGTGCATTAGGTGGATGCATTGTATGATCAGGTTGATCATGATGATGAGCTTCAGGATGTTGCTCCAGATGATATGTACCAAGATGGTACAAGTGATGATGATCAGTATGATCATGGGCATTAGGATGATGCCTTGTGCAATGATGATCCGTTGGATCATGAGTATCAGGTTGATACTTGGAGGTCAGAGATGATATGTGGCAGGTTGTGCAAATAGCATGTAATCAGTCCTGGGAGATCTTGCCGATCGTGCTGCGGCACATAAATGTTCCTGGGGTACTCTTTCCGGTATTGCTATGTAGTATGTAATCAGTCCTCATATATCCGATAGGTTGAGCTATGTGCTCGTAATCAGTCCTGGGATGAGGTATTACTACAGAGACATGTAATCAGTCCTGGAGATCCGAGAGGTTGAGCTGTGTGCTCGTAATTAGTCCTGGGATGCTCTTTAGAGATCTTACCGGTCGTGCTGCGGCACATAAATGTTCCTGGGATGCTCTTTAAAGGTTTTGTCTATCCACATGTAATCAGTCCTGGAGATCCGAGAGGTTAAGCTGTATGCTCGTAATAAGTCCTAGGATGCTCTTTAGAGATCTTGTCGGTCGTGTTGCGGCACATAAATTTTCCTGGGATGCTCTTTAAAGGTATTGTGGAGGAGATGCATGTAATCAGTCCTGGGAGATCTTGCCAGTCGTGCTTAGGCACATAAATGTTCCTGGGATACTCTTTCTGGTATTGCATCCGCAAATAAAATTAGTCCTGAGAGGCCACCTCTATCAGACCGTTCGCACAGATGATGAAGACCTGCAGGTGGTGGGCCTACATCCAGTATGAAAAAGGACTGGCTCTGTAGAACTTCCTATGACGAGTAGAGTCAGAGATTGGTTGAGATAGCAGCAGTAGTGACGATGATGATGACGATGATCCCGAGAAGAAGACTTGTCTAGCAGAACTGTGTCGAGAAATACCTTCCTAGTTAAGAGGGAGTGTTGGTGTATATGTAACTTCGGAATGTATTTCATCTATGTATTTCATATATATTTATTGTACCCTTATAAGAGATGTGTTATCCCTCTATAAGGAAGTGTTGTCATGTGGATTTACAAGTGTCACAAGTGTGTGTACTTGTCGATGGGTTATTAGACCACCATGTGTAGGGTCGGCCCTAAAATATATATTATATTGTGGATGTATCTAGATAGACAAGTCGGCCCCATAAGGTCACTGGAAAAACAGGTTAAGTATAAATAGAGATCGGGAGATCTCTATTTGGATCATTCGGAAAGACACACTTCTCTCACTCAGAAAGTGGCGCACTAGTGAGGAGGAGGATCATCTGCTCTAGGAGACTATCTCAAGTGTATTTTGGTTGTACTTTGGTTGAGCCATTGCTCTCTCTATCTCTGAGGAAGTTGTGGGGTTTTTCACCTTAGGGTTTTCCCCACAGAAACTATGTGTCTCTTGTCTCTCATGCTTTTGATTCTTGTGATGCTTGTCATGCTTATTGTGATTGTTATGCATTGATATACTGTATATGTTATTCTCTCAGTAAAGATCCAAGAGTATTGTGAATTAATGCTCAAATTTTAACATTCATTTCCTCTTTGTATGCATGGTGTTTTCGAATTTTCAAAATTGTCTTATTGCACATTAGATTTTCAGCTATCATTGTAGTCATGGTTTGGTTGTTTCCAACACTTATATCTCTTGTTGATTTCACATAATTTAAGGCTTAAATTGTCAAGGATTTGAATGTTTGCATCAAGCACATGTGGTGTATAAGGGTTGTTTGAGGGTCTTACATAACATTCCCCACACATATAATTGCAACTAACACATTGGTCCTGAACGTTGTTATTTAATTATTTATCCTAATGGTATCAATGACCTCTAGGATTTTGACTATCAGGTGCTGAGGTGGCATCCTTCGGTTGTTTGCTTGCTTGGGAGACTAGAGTGCTCCCCTTATTTGGCATATTTTGTACTTATTTGGAGGCATAGATACCTTAATAACAATCTATTAAAGAGGTCATTGATACCATTAGGATAAATAATTAAATAACAACATTCGAGAGGAAATCAGCCTTGGTACACTCAATTCAAAGTCCTCAATAGCTGATGTTATCCAGTTCTATAGCATGAAACAGTTCCAAAACCCCAAAGTCAGCCCACTAGTCAACTAGCAAGAGATGATGCCCACGTAGCTGACTTGTGATTATTAGGGTCACTTACCCACCTTAAGTTATTCTTTAACTTATTGCTTTGGTCTTTTGGGTACTTTGGTTGTGGTACACCCTTTGGTACAAAGGGAATTCGGTCATAACACCCATTATCATCTTTTTAACTTGTACCATTTTTATTTTTATTTTGGTCATGGTACCCTTACCCACGTTTGACTTGACATAGTTTTGTGATTCTGTCTTAGTGGGCTACATGATCAATGACCTCTGAACAATGACCTATGTTGATCTGAACTTAACCTCATATGCTGATACTCTTACCCAGGCTTGGGAGTGCTAAAGATGAAAAGTTGAAAGATATGAAAACTGTGTTTAATTTATGTCTTGCTATTTAATTTCAGTACTTGCTTATTAAATGAAATGTATATTGAAGTATATTGATGTGTACACCTGCTTATTTCATTATTGCTTATTAAAGTATATTGATGTGTACACATGTCCAATTGAATTATTGAGATATTGTGGAGAGTTAATAAATGTCAATCTCCCTTAACTGAGTCGTTGTTGTTAATTTCCCTTGTTAATATAAATTCATTTATGGTTGTTCACCATACTACTCTCAGGTTGACATTTTTCTGGTTTGGTCCTCCTGCTTGGTTGATGGATACGCTCATTCTTGATTGAAATTTATTATTTGTTTTTTTTTAAATCAATATAGTCGGAAAATCAATATACACATAATGTCTGAAAATCTGTCCTACAAGTTGCTTGCTAAAGCTTGATACAAAAAAGATCCTCGTAATATTGAAAGTCTTTGAAAATCAAATTTCTCATGGCCATTTGAGTGCCACTTTGCATGATTTTGAAATTTGCAACATGTCTAAGGTGTAATATCTCACCTAAGTTAGTTGATGTATTTTGCGTTCTCTGTTGTAGTATTTTACTGATTATTTGGTTAAGATGTATTGACATGAAACAGTTACGAACACTGCTACAATGTACTCCTGAGTGGACCCTCTCACTGTAGTTATGGTTTGTTGGCCTGATATAGTCAAATAATGTTTCTTAGTTGAGTGATTTTGCCAAACAGTTCACTAACAAATAGTTTTCATATGCATTAGCATAAAATACCAGCATGTGAATTTTAAAAATGAAGGGTAGGCTGCCAAAAATATGCCATTCAAAGAAAGAGGGTAGGCTGCCAATAATATGCCCAGCAGTGTTGGAAGGACCAAAACTGGGTGATATACTAGTTAACTTCCTTAATTTGTTGTCCCCAGTGGTTTTGTTCTCCCCACAAGAGAAAAAGACCCCCAAATGTGCAAACTCAGTCCACAAAAGAGCTCACAGCCTACAGTGATGAATGTGGTGTCATATGGACAGCTTGTTATGGCACTGTAGCTTGGTCTCTTCCTACCACAAATCGTCCTCCCAATACCAAACACTTCAGCCGAGATTTGTAACACTACACCCACTAGGGTTCGGCATGTCCCTCCTAAGCCTCAGATTTGAGGGAAGTAAATGTGTTTAACTAAGTAAATGTGTACTTTCAAAGAAGAAAGAAAGCACCGTCTTGTTTATTGTTGTTTTCTCGAGTGTAGGTACCACCAAATAGGTATCTGCCAAATCTATCTTCCTCAAGTGATGATGAAGATATACTCAGAGAGGTTGAAAGTGAGACGAATTGTACTAGATCTACCGGTTCTATATCAACTAAATCTGAAAAGATAAGGAAAAGATTTCATAGACGCATGAAATATTTTATTGCCAACGCTGGGTCATGTAATTATGATGCTGAGAGCATAGGAGACATTGATTTTCCATTGAGGTATAAACATCTACTGCAATGATGGGTACCTAATATGCTACCTCAAGTGGACACAGATTTCCTCATCAATGGGAGGATGTATCGCATCGCTCCTTCGTCCTTACATGGATTGGGGCGATTTTCCATGGATGGAATAAAGGTCCGCTATGGAACTGTAACTGAATTGATGGAGTATGTAGGACCACTATACAGATACAATAACTGGTTGATCTTGGTCCAATATACTCGAAGTATGCGGAGATATGGAGTTGCCGCAAATTATATTCAACTAGCAGAAAACAATAAAAACAAAGGGGCGACTATGTATATTGATGGGAGACCAAAAGCATCCGGAAACATTGCTGGCTTTATAAATAGTACACGACCAGTGACAACAAATAAGCAACCAAATTGCGAATTTAAGGCACGTGAACATCATCGTATATTTGTATGTGCAATAAAAACAATACTTGCAAGTGAAGAGTTGTTGATCGATTACAACTTAAATCGAATAGATGTGGCTTCTGCGGTCCAGGGTAACCGTGGACCGTCAGAAACTATGCCTCATCAGGTAAATGCTAAATGTAGTAACTAAACATGACTACAATAACTAAATGTTTCATTTTTTTCTGTTAACATTCGATTTCCACTGTTGTCATTTGCTTTATTCATGCTTATTATGAATATTTCCATGTGATTACATGGTGATTACACTACTATGAATATCTCATTTTTGTTTATGATGCAATTATTGACTCAACGTTTGTTTAGGGTTGCGGCAGTGGAAAGGCACATGCTGCTTCCACGGTCCAGGGTGACTGTGGAAGGTCAGAATCTACGCCTCAACAAGTAAATGTTAAATATAGTAAATAAATATGACTACAATAACAAGATGTTCCGATTTTCACTATTAGCATTCACTTTTTCCGTGCTTATTGTTAATATTTGCATATGATAGCATGCTTATTAAATTGTGGCAGGAGTCTTCTCATGGCCATGGAGACGGACATGTATCTTCTACTTCTGAGGTAAAAATAAATATTAATGTAATATCTCATTTTTCTTTATGTTACAATTATTTAGTATGAGGTAAACGTTTATTTATTGATTTATTATGTCGGGGTGGCGCCATTGGAAAGGCACCTGCTGCTTCCATGATCGAGGGTGACCGTGGAAGGTCACACTCTATGGCCCGTCAGGTAAGTGTTAAGTAAAATAAATAAATGTTACGATTTAGTATGTTAACATTCAATGTCCACTACTGTCATTCACATTTTTCTGAGCTTATGATGGATTATTTGTTCATTCAAGACCGTGGAAAGGCACCTACTACTTCCACGACGCCGGTTCATCGTGGACACTCACTGGCCATAACACTGCGTCAAGTAAGTGTTAGTGCATAATAGTAACTTAATTTTCATTACAATATCAATATTTGAATGATGTTAAAATTATATTGCTTAATTTAATTTATTGTTTGATGAATTTAGTCACGTGCACACGATCTGGGTGATGAGGGGTTTGAGGAAGAGATTTTCTATTCCACTGACCCACTGCACACTTTAGAGTAGCCTTGAAAAAGGAAAACATAGAAATGCTTGCATTGGCTCGCAAAAGGCCTTTGACACAGGAGAACAAGGCAAGGATTCTAGAGCTGAAAGAACAAATAAAATCTTATGGGGTAAGTGGCATCTTCACAAATTTTTTTAAGCTATGTTGTGATTTCATATCTGATATTATGTTTTTTATTATTCCAAGTGATTTGATAAAGTAAAGTTTATTGTTTGTAGGATTTTTTAAAATCCATGACTACAGAACTTGCCGAGACAAGTATAGGTAGCAGTGATGGTCCAATGCAGCAAAAAAGAAGCAATGTACCAATGAGGTTTTTTGGCACTCCTATGGTTGGCCTCGAATCCATTGATGACGGAACTGATGAGAGAGAGCATGATGCCATGCCGGAGCATGATGAGACGAAGCCTAGGACTCCACATGACTCTGGAGATGAACGTACTGTAGATGACCAAGAAACTTTTCCTGGAGCAGCACAAGTTAAAAGCACCAGATCACTAGATCTCACCTTCCTAGTGGACGACTCTTGTGTTCCTATCAAGATTCAAAAAATTGTTGGTATTTATCCATTAATTTATTGATTTTAATCATGAAATTGAAATAGACATACGTTGAAATTATTATAAATTAATGGATTACATGTTTTTGCAGGAAACAATGTCTTCTACGGGCATTTGAATGACAAAGTCTTGGAGCTGTTTGGCCCCACCATTCGCACACGGTGGAATAGCCAAGATAGCACTAAGAGAGATGAATTGATGGACCACATGGTCAACTTGTTCGGCAATACTTTCAATAGGAAAGTTGTTGCAAGGTTAGTCGGTGAGAATTTGAAATATACCAATGTCCAATATAGGGAAAGATTGCAAGTTGACCTCAAGCATGAGCGCCCTCCCATGGTTCCTGAGAAAGAGTGGAAGGCACTCATAGATGATACAAAGGAGAACTTGCAAAAAAAACAAGGAAAACAACCACGGCCTGGTAAAGCAAGGTACAACATATATCATCTTTTTACTGAAATAAGCTCAATTATTTTTTTCTTTTTTGTTTTAAGTAAGATTTTTGATATCTAAGGTTTTTCAAAATTTTCATATATATGCTACCTGACACCTCCAAAGCAACCAAGGCTAGAATGGAAAAGCATGACCAACATAGACTCAGTCGGGGTGGCTATAGAAAACTAAGAGCAAGAATCGTAAGTATTAAATGATTAATTGTTGGGAATATTTATTTAACAGTACCGAACAAATATCTGATTTTGATAATGGAAATTTCAAAATGTGTTATCATGCATTGCAGGGAAATACGTTCCAAGCTGTTGCCACCAAGGAAGACCTAAAGCTTGGTTTCAATTTTGGTTTTAAAAGTGTGGTTGAACATCGGAAAAGATTGGGGCAGACTCCAATCTCCCCAATGACGCAAATGCAAGCATATCACCAATTGTAGTATACTATTAAAGTCTATTCAATACTTCTGATTATATCACCCATAACTAAAAATTTGTGTTTGTTTTTAAGCAACAATGCAACCACAGCAATGAATCTAGCGGTACTCAGCAAGTACAAGTTGATGTTGGGGTGCATATGTCCCATGATAGCGTGGAGCATAGTGTCCATTCTGGTATGTATGCTTTGGAAATAGAAATATCTACTGTGATTAGATATATATATTTCCTAACGTATACTTATAAATTTCCTTCTTTCAATGGAATACCATGCAGCTCAGGAGCATGAACTGCAAGAGAAAGCAACTAGACCTCCAATTAACACCCCAGTTGTCACATCTACAGAGACTGGTAAAGAGAAATATTGTAATTTTAATCAAAATAATGAAATATTTATTTCAATAATAATTCAACGTCATATATATATGCTCATTTCCGTTGTTGCGGTTCACACCCCTTCAGAACTGCCTCCATGCCCTGCTCAGCGACGTACAAGAAGTGGCATAAATGAGGGCATGGAAACACAAACAATAATACGAGATATCGCAGTAAATACTGCGTCAATTGATGAATGTGATACCGTACTCGCAACTTTTTACAATGCAAAATAACAGAAATCAACGAAAAAGTAGATGCAACATAAATTCATGACTTGTATTTTGATGGATATTGACGTTGTTAGTATGTAACATAGATAACTTCTATTTGGTATAGTTAAGAGGTACTTATCTTTTATGTGATGCTCTTAGGAATTTTCCCATTTATATATTTTATTTTCTTAGAATTTGAATTTTAAATTTAAATGTCATCACATGTCATTGTATGCTTGTTTATAATTATTTTGTATTTTAATATTCAAATTTTGTGTTTTCTCACACATCGTCACTCCTGTATGTGTTGCATGTAGATATATTAGTCTGAAACATTTATTCTCTTTATATTAGATATATTAGATATGTTCATCGTGACTTCAATCATCATCACTCTTTATAATTTGATTACTGCCCACTACATCTCGAGGACCAACTTCAGCACAGGGACCACAGAGGAGTGCTAAAGTTGATAGAGATCAAATTTATGTTGTAAAATATTTTACTGTTGCTTTAGCACTTTTCAGAAATAGTACCACACTTCAGATCTGATTTTTGGTTAAATGTTGACGTGGAGATCTTCAACTATACCTCTCTTATTGTTATATGATCAATATGTTTATTTTATTACCTGTTACTGAAAGAGATGAAATTTATGTTATAAAATGTTTTATTGTTGCTTTAGCACTATTCAGAAATAGTACTCTTTTATCATGCAGTTTTAGAATTGTTATGTTACTGTACCTTTCTTTCATCTATGTGTTAAATTGTTGTAGTATCATGTGGACTATGTTATCCTGTTTGAGGTCTGTACTTAACTTTTCCTCTCTCTCGAGGTACTTTCATGTTCCCTTGGTGACTTGTCCCTTGAAAGGATAAGATCTTAACCAAAAAATTGTCTGAGTACAAGGAAGCCTAATCAATTTTTATTCGCTTTTTTTATTGCGTATTTACTGTTGCTGCATATGTTATAATTTGATTACTGCCCATTACATCTCGAGGACCAACTTCAGCACAGGGACCACATAGGAGTGCTGAAGTTGATAGAGATCAAAATTATGTTTCAAAATCTTTTAATATTGCTTTAGCACTAGTCAGAAATTTGGATGGTAATTGTGATGAAATTTTGCTTTTGTAGACCATATTCCTAAATTGAAAGGTAACACAGGTGGTTTTTATTTTCTATAGTACAAGGTACTTATCTGTTATGTGATGCTATCAGGATTGCATAGAGAGAAATGAGGGATATTTTTATTTGGCATCCCACCACCCTTCCTTATACTGTGATGATGAACTTTCAGGTTATATGGAACGGTTGTACATTTGAGAGAGATATGTTTGGTTGTACCTTCCCCACCTTGATTGAGCTATGATTGGTCTTCTGGTACCTTATCTTTCACTTGTGTTTAATGGGGTCATTTACCCTCCTTGAGTAACTTTTTTAAAACCACCTTGTTGAATTTTTGCTCTTATAGAGTACTATGGTTGTTTGGCCACAGTTGGAGCATACCCTTGGTTCTAAGGGTCATGGGTCTTCTACTACCCACACCTATGTTATGACCATTGTTTATATTTTCTTATTTTATGACCATTGTTTATATTTGTATCCACACTTCAGATCTGATTTTTGGTTTAATGTTGGCATGGAGATCTTCAACTATACCTCTCTTATTGGTATATGATCAATATGTTTATTTTATTACCTATTACTGATTGAGCTATTAAATACTTGTTGTACTTTCCCCACCTTGATTGAGTTATTATTGGACTTGTGGTACCTTGTCTTTGACTTGTGGTTAATGCGGTCATTTACCCTCCTTCATTTTTTTTATACCAACTTGTTGAATTTTTGGTCTTATAGAGTACTTGACTTTGATCACTTGTGATTAGTTTTGGTGTGCTGATAGTCACTTCTCTTGTGCTGAGACTTGGTTGAAGTTTATAATTTTTGTGACTTTATTTATGTTGAGTTATGTACTGTGCTTGACTGTCATTGACCGAATCAACTCCAGTCATTTCTCTCTCTCTAATTTGTACACACCCTCTTGTAGGGTCAGCTGGTTCCTAGAAAAGACTGGCCTCTCCGAGGCACAAACAATCTTTTCTGAAAGTAACACTTATGAGTATATTTTCAAGAATGGTTTCACACCCAGGTTGTTATCTTCAACTATATCTCTTTTTTTGTTATATGATATATATGTTTATTTTATTACATGTTACTGAATATTAGTTTATCGTTTTAGTTTGCTTGTCAGTGTAACTCATTATAATCTGTTGATATGGCAGTTATGAATATACCAAAGAGCCAGTGTTAAGAACTTACTGTTTGTACATTTGGAGTTCTTGGTTACAAGAGGTAAGTATGCATGTGAAACTTAGTGATCATTTGTTAGGTAGACTTAGATCATCTTTGCTTATTTGGAAAATGACAATGCATTCTTTTTCCAATTCTTAAGAGTTGGGTTTCAAATTTGCATCTAGGGATGAGAGTTGTCCATATTATCAGTCTAAACAACTTGGGTATGATTTGGGGTGTCAGGTGATTAACCATATATCCCTTGTTTGTTAGTTTTCTGATCTTATGATTCCTGTGTAAACACGGGTATCGATTACCGTATCATAGTGTTTAAGATGTTGATTTCCTTAAGTTGTAAGAATCTGAGAAAGAAAATAAAGATGATGGGTCAACTTGGCATAGTCAATTACAGATTTTATAATTTCCTTCATTCCCTTATGCAAATGATTCCATGAACGAAATTTTTTCTGGTGCACAATACCATAAAATTGATTTCCTTAAGTATTGATTTCATGGGATAGAGTCTTCTTTTTGCAATTGTTGTATTGAAAAAAACATTATAAGTGGTATGATAACCATATACACCAGTAATGTTTCCTTTGGTTATTTTGGGTGTTGAGGGTAACTTGGGGAAACAAGGAATGCAATATATTGGTTTATTTAGTAGCTATTGATTGGAGACATTAGCAAACACCTACGGGACTTATTCTACACTGTCGAGTATTCACTACATTAATATCAAATTGTGGTCTTTTATGAACAATCTGGGCGTTGTGGTCTTTTACAAATTGCAAGCTACAGAAATCCTAGTGGTTACCGAAAGTTGGACTTTCGATGGCGATTGGGAAATTTCATTATACATGCAAACTATCGGAGTAGGGAATTCTAGAAACTACATTATACATGCAGTCCAGTATTTTTCATTTTTCTCCCAAATGCCAAATGATCTTTGTGCACTTTTTATTTGAAATGAAATCTTAATCAAATAAATAACTCAGCAAAAAGTGTCATGTTTGTACCTCCATGTCTTAATCATGTTCCACTGCTCCTTATGCTTTTGTTGCAAGATCTGAACCTTCAAACACCTGTTCTTCTTTTCCAATTTCTTGAGCTATTTGCATAGGTCTCTAGGACATTTGTCCCTGGTGAAAGTATGTTCTGCATAGTGTCCATTCTGGTATGTATGCTTTCCTGTGAACTTGTGCATTGAGAGTACTGTTGACTATTGCATCTGGAGTGAGATTTTTTGGATGATTTTTGGTGCATGATCCTTCCATAATAGTGAGAAGTGATACCATTGAGTTACGTATCATTCTTCCTGAAGAGAAGCATTGTGTTGTGCATTGATGAACTGAGTTGAATACTAGTGAATGGACCTAAGTGGATTGTTCCAAATGTGAACTAGAGAAAACCCAGTGGAGAACCCTAATATCTGGGTCCTTTTATCTATTACTCCATGAAAAACCTAGTACAAATATTTCTGCAACTGTGTAGAGTTATTGATATTGCTGAAAATGCCCTCTATTGGTGAGAATTTCCCTATGAAGTTAACATTGTTTGATGCTGTGGGTGAAACCTCAGCTAGTGAAGACCTCTCTCCAAGCTGCAGTGATGACTGGAAAGTTGGAACAAATTGCAACAATGAAGATGGTGAGAACCCTAGACCATTCTACTTCTACATTTTTTGAGAGCTATGCAGACTGCCTCACTTCTTTTGAAGAGCTAAAAATTGGTTCTATTGGTTGTGCATTGGGTGAGTGGTAACTAGTGGAATTGGATTTATTTTTATATCACAATGATTGCATGGTGAAAATGTGTCACAATTATAAGAGTCGAAGTGCATGAGACTGGTGAACCATTAAGTGTTGGACAACTTGATATCGTAGTGACTCCATTGTGAAGACTGGTAATGCCACCTTGTGGAGTGAAAGCCTTGGAGAATGCCATATCTATCAAAGTATCATAATCCCAATGGAAAGAATATGAAGGATCATTGGAGCCATGTGGAAACCCCAAACTACAATGCTACTAGGGTGGTTGGTGAATGTGTTGATCCCACTCTTCCACATTTGGCTTAAATCTTCATTTTTAAAGGACTGCTTATACCTGGAGTGCAAACTATGGACCAATATTACCTTTGTGGAAGACTGTGTTAGGGCACTAGAAATTTTGGAGACTTGTAGCATTCAAATAAAAGTGTCGTGAACCCTAGATTCATTCCATTTTGATGGATCCTTCAAAGTCGACCTTTGTTGAATTTATGGTGTAACACAATGCAGCTAGATTATTGAAGATTATGGATGTTGGAGCTATTGTTACACCAAGATTGCGTGAGGAAGAATAATATCAAATATAATGCTCCATCACCTACAATGACTTTTGAATGTTGTCTTTTGATCCATATGTGAGTATCCTGTCAATGATATTCTTAATTGGATAGTCATAAGATTGAAATGTGCAATGGATAGTTTCAAGTAGGGATCACAATGTCTATAAGCTACTTCAATATTGTTAAGAATGTTGTCGCTGAGCCACCTCAATATTGTTGAGAATGAGGTTGTTTGCATTGATGAAAATGATAGAAATAATTCCTTGTTTATAGATAATTTTCTTAACCATTGTTTGACTATTTATTTCTAGGAGGCGTGTTGTATAGAATATATATATTGGCATTGGTGTCCATAATCAAAGAGTGTTGATAGAAATGCTAGTGATGTGTTTGCTTACTTGAAGAATTTTCAAGATTGCATTGACTTTTTTCTCCAATGACATGTATTAGCATAAAATATTATTGTAGATATAACTTCTCATGTTGCTTATATATTGCAAAGATTGTAGCAGCTTATATTGCAAAGATTGTTAATGCACAGATCATGAGAAAATAAGTTTCATTACAAGGAACAACTGGTAGAACAAATTTGTTGATTTTTTATGTGTGTATATAGGCCTATTGTTTAAGTATCCTTAAAAACAAATGGAATTTGATCATAAGTTGAGTGTGATGCCTTATTATCTTGCTTAACAATTATGTATCATATCGGTTGGATATCCTTAGATATTGATCCCCTTTTTCCATTTTGATGAGTACATGATTCCAACTTCATCATTCTTCGTATATGTTTGCGGGTTATCAAAATTGTTGGAGTCCTTAACTGTGCATTTGATCAAAGCATCTCATCCATTGAGCGAGGGTAGATCTATTTTTTAGGAACAAAGAACCATATAGTGATGCATGCAACCAAAACCCAGCTTCTTGCAAATATGAGATCCATGACAACAATGAGAAGAATTTTTCCTTACATTAAAGATCAACACTTTCAATTAGCAGATTTCACCCAATTTAACAAATCTTCAAAGAGGAGGAAAATTCTTGTTGGTAATGGTTTTGAACTTGGTTGAACCTTCCATTTTTTTGACAAAGAATTTGCATATTTAATAAATTAAAGATGTTATTGTGTCGATAGGTTCTTTTGGAGTTGTTAAAATTTAGAGTTATTGTTGGATCTTTGGAACAAAATACAGGTAAGTCCCATTTTGTATTGTTAAGAGACTGTAAAATTCAAAATGAGTTTCTGTTTGGAATCCTGTCAGAGGCAGAACATCTCAATGATCCTGCTGAAATGTAATATGTGTTACTTTGCAAAGGAATAATTTTCCAAAGGTTTTCTTGTATCATCAAAACTTATCACAATCTTGCATTAATATATAATTCTCTGCCTTGAGAGAAATGAAATTGAGCCTAGTGGCCCTAATTAGGCAGATATTCATTGAATGTTGATATAGTGATTTACTCCTCTCTTGGAATGCTCCTTTCTTCAGTGTTCCTATTTTGAATGCCCCTTCTCTAAATTGCATGTACATGCATCTTTTTTTATAGATAAAATGTTGTATTTGTTAGGATGATGTGACTGTACTAGATAGAGGAGAGAGGGATAATATTCAACAGAAACATAATCTTCTAGTTTGTATATGATTGCAGGGTGCCATGGAATATAATAAAGAAGCATTGGCATACTTCAAAGAAAGGGGGGTCTTAGTAATCTTTCTTTTTAGGCGTAACATTTTGAGGAGATATGTATCCATCCTAGCCAATGTGTTCAACAAGGAGGCAAAGCTTCTAAATGGTACACATCAAGCACACGTGCATTCCAAATTTAAGGTCAGTGTTGCAAGTTTCTTTAAAATAGTTTCATAATTTCTTCTTCCCTTTCACATACAGAGTTTGTTGGGGTTACACAAGCCTCAACAAAAACTATTTAAATTTCTTCCCCTATTTCTATTGTATACAAAAGACAATGGATGATGCATTTTCCTTCTTCAAAGGCAGTCGCCACACTGTAATTATTATGAAGAAATAACCAAGTCAAAGGTAATGTGAAATTTTGTGCTATCCCCAGATATTTACTAAAGGCATCAACCTATGCAGTGAATTGTGGCATTGGAATAATGTTGGAACAGTGCAAACTTTAGTTTAGTATGAAAGTGATTTCAAGTGTACTGAATTTTGTTTCTGTCACTGTAGAAAGTCATGGAGGTCCTAAAATTTATTGGTCTGAAGCCAAGGGAGCTTACAAGCAGGCATGTGAAAATCCACACCAAACCTCTTTCCGAACATCTCCATAACTGGGAAGAAGTTAATAAGCGATTGAAAGGCACGGACTTTGAAGTGTTTTTGCATGATTCATAGGTTGCAGGAATACTAGATGTATAATAGAAATCCCTATAAGGGCATATATGAATGCTATACCACTTTGGTCTCCATGGAATCATGAATATCCAAGGTCCAATCGTTACTTTTTTCTCTCGGGTATTTTCATTGTACTCGTGAAAAACAGAGAGTTTTGGTTGAGACTTGCATGTCTCAACCCCGGCATGGAAATATGCATGTTACAGTGTCATTTAGCTCCATATTGATGCCCATTGAGTGGCAGTTTCTATGGTTTTGAAAAAGGTTGAAATTTCATAAGAGGCAATTGGACAACGATATGTGTTGAAAACAATATCAACATATGCAGGTCTTTGATGCCAGTTTACATAGAAATAAAAATTGACGTCATTTCTAATCTCCTAATAGAAAATACACCACATTGAAAAACAAGGGGAGGGAAATTCTTGTTGGTAATGGTTTTGAACTTGGTTGAACCTTCCATTTTTTTGACAAATAATTTGCATATTTAATAAATTAAAGATGTTATTATGTTGATAGGTTATTGTGTTATTACAGATCAACACTTTCAATTACCAGATTTCACCCAATTTAACAAATCTTCAAAGAAATTGAACAAAATATTATCTCATTTCTCGTTAAGAAACTTTGAGAGTGATTATGAGAGTGGCGAGTCATGTGGAATTCCACACTGAAGGTCCTTTGAGAAACTTACTTCTATTATCCTTTAAATGGATGCTCTTTGATATATGGTTTCTGGAAATTGATTCTAGGATTGCCATTTAGTCTGCTTTATTTTTTTTAAACACTTCCAGGTATCGACGAACATTCAGGTAGGCTATAGAAAATCTTTCCACGCTGATGTTGAACCTGCCACAAAAGTTAGTGAATCGATGCATAGATACTAACACAAACATTCGTGGAACTATAGAAAATGTTTCCACGCAGATGCTGAACCTGCCACGAAAGTTAGTGAATCTATTCGTGGATACTGAGACGAACATTCGTGGAACTATAGAAAATGTTTCCACGCAGATGTTGAACCTGCCACGAAAGTTAGTGAATCGATTCATGGATACTTTGACGAACATTCGTGGAACTATAGAAAATGTTTCCACACAGATGTTGAACCTGCCACGAAAGTTAGTGAATCGATTCGTGTATACTGTGACGCACTTTCGTGGCAGGTTTGGCATCTGCGTGGAAACTTATAGAAAAGGTGTCGATATAGCGACGAAACTTCGTGGGCGGTTTCAAATTCTGAAGATCTAAGAACTGTTGTATAGGTGACACGTGGCCACTGGGGAGCGTTGCTATTGCCACGATTGTGAATCTTCGTCCCTATATCCACGAAACAGTAGCCACAAAAAAACGAAACCGGAATCGTTGTAATTACAACAAAAAATCGTGGCAATTTTGACCATATGTACTAGTGATTGAACGTCATTATATGGAAAGATAGGTGTGTATCTTGGTTTATAATTATATGAGATTTATGATACATAGGCATGCTTCTAATGTTAAATTACT
Organism: Larix kaempferi; assembly: GCA_027924585.1. Classification (NCBI taxonomy): domain Eukaryota; kingdom Viridiplantae; phylum Streptophyta; class Pinopsida; order Pinales; family Pinaceae; genus Larix; species Larix kaempferi. Next base: position 4,308,717 of record BSBM01000878.1, on the reverse strand, counting down.
CTAGTTAAGAGTGTTATGCTAAAGATAACATCGAGTTATGCAACTAACTTATTATGTAGAAGGAATGTTCTTCTATGTTGCACCAAGTTGGATATCGTGTAGTATTTCTTACCCAAGCTTGTACACGAAGTTGAAAGTGGTTTTCTACTTAGCATCTGCTTTATAATGTTATAAAGAGAAACTTGGTTTGTGTGCCTTTATGCTTGGAAACACTTTCCATATTGCAGTAAAGCTATGTATCTGATTATTTGTATGTTATTCACCATGGTAAGTGAATTGATAATTGTATAGATATTGATAGTACGTGTTTTAAAAACAAAAACAGAAAAATTATCCCCATTTCCTCTTAAAAGTGTATAGGATTTTGGGATGTTACACAAAACAATAATGCTCATGAGTATTTCAAGGTCTTAAAATTAATTCCCAACAAAAGAAGGATATCCATTATAGCCATTAGAAGAGCTCTTGTTTGAACATGACTAAAAAAGTCAAAAATAAAATAGGGTACCATTATCATGTTTCATATTTAAACTGTAAATGCTTAAGTAAGAACACACTTGTGGTGGTGTAGATGTTTAACATGTATGTTTCTATTGAGACGATAAGTTGGCCTTATTTTGAGAATGATTAATGGGTGTTGACATATAGTGAAAGAACCATTTATCATAGTTAATTACATGAATTAAAAATTTAAGACTTTAAGAATTTAGATAAACGAAGGATGGTTAATTTTAATATGGATTTCTAAGTGTTGAAGAATTTTAACACAAGTGAGAGATAAAACCACCTTATCATGTAAGCTATGTGTGGAGGCTAAAAGTGTAGTGCAAGACGTTGAAGTGCTGAGAAATAACAGTGAGTACATCAACCTATAAAATGTAGTTAAACATGTACCATCATTTGGGTGGCACTTTAATCGTAACGCAACCAGAGCGTTGTGATGGACATGTATTGTTACAATAAAAGTAACAATCAAGTGAAGATTACCGAGAAACCAACTTTGTGGGAGGTTGGCTTATTCAAGTGATCTCAAAATTCATGTTTATTGCACCGAGAGGAGCGAGGTGCTCTACAGTCCAATATGGGGGAGATGTTGTCACATAAGTTAACGTAACGTAACTTTACATTAGCAGAAATAAAAAGTAATTAAAAAAATACATGTCGGCTAATAAAATAAAAAATTATGAGAAGTAATTAAAAAAATCTGTCGGCCTATAAAATTAAAAATTAAAACTTAAAACAGGATCTATCAAGCAAGAGAGGGATCAAATTTATTGAGTTTAAGATATAAAAAAAATTACACATCAAGAAATTGGATCCCTCTCTATACTTTGATCCGGATTTAAGATGAATCTATGCTAGTTATTATTTATGCATGAAAGGTCCCACACTTATCTTCATGTGGAAATCTTTCGCATGCAGGTAGTTGGTATGAAACCTAGGACATGAACTATACTTAAACATGAAATGGGCATTGGGTAACTTGAGAGTCCAAGGGTATGGCATGCATATGGTGTGCAACATGACTTAGTGGTTGTCCTCCACTTAGTGAGCATATGGGAGGCTAGGATTGAAACTTGATGGCAAGTGAAATCATAGGAATAAGTATGACTTGGCATAATTGTAAGGGACATTATGTGAGTGGATCAGTGGACCTGACTGACTCCTAAATTAATCAAACCCATCATTCCTAAGAGTGAAGGATGCCTGGTCATTACAAGAGAGGCAATGACAATTTGAATTCGTGAGGAGGTTGACAAGTTTCTAATGTCTCCATAATGTTTATGTTAAGGGCGGCAACCAATGACGGGTCCTACTCTTAACTCTGGTGTATTATATGATGTGCGGGTGAGAAGATCTGCTACGTTTATATTAATACTCGTTCTCCATAGAGGGAAGGCCTTGTGGCCAATTTACTATTGGCAAGCTTAAATAAGTTATAAGCAATATATTTATGTTTTTAAAACTAAACCAATAATTTGTCCAATGTAAACAAAAGATTACTCCCTATCATATTCCTACGGTATCGTTTTCTCAGTGCAAGAAATCCATTTGCCTCATTTCATATATTGTAGCCCTTCTTTTAAATATTGAAATAGAATGGATGCTAGCAACAAAAATCACATTTGACTGTCAATTGCTCCAAATATCTTGGCAAGTGAACAAACATGCCAAGCTGGCTTGAGAACCAAATAGATGAGAAATATTGATAAAAATTCCATACAGGGCTTCCCTGTATGGAAAATATACTCTCTACAAATCCCTATTTACATACTTGTACATCTAACATCTGCAACAAGGTGCCGGATATGTGGAGCATACCATTTAACTCGCTCCAAATGCTCAATCCTCGCATTCCATGTATATCCTAAAAACATCAGGAAAGATTAGAACAATTCAATTTAGAGATAAACTATGCCCTAAATTAATCCTTAAGATTTGAAAAAATCAGGATAATGTTTTCATCACCTTCAGTATGTGCAAACGTTTTAATTGATAACGCGAGATTCTCCAACCACGAATCCTCCTCGGTGTCTTTTACATTCGCATGCACATGTAGTATGCCCCCTTCAGGCCTACATAACACGTACCAATTCAGATTTTGATAATAAAATAATAAATAGAATTGAAGCAACATAATTTGGATTCTACACATGCATTATCAAGAATATTATCGAAGGTTAATAATAGTTTAATACAAGCTATCCTTCAAATCATTTAGCTAATTTGTCAAACGATTTTGACTATGGTAGTTGCAAGTGTTGAAGGCTTTAAGATTGTTTTGATAAATTTTACATCGCTAATATATTTTTTCATTTATGATGTAACAACTGATTCCATTTTGTGAGTAACAGCAAATAGAAAAATGAATGCATACTCAAATAAAGGAAATGATTACTATGCAATTCAAATATTGTGTTTCAAAACACAACGCTAGTTTCAACAAAAAGCTTTTTTGTTGTTTTGGTTGTTGAAATTCATTGTATTTCTTTTTTTTTCCAACATTTTTGACAGACGTTGGAAAAAATTATGCATTTATCTCAATGTTTTCCGAAATCAGTGTTTTCCTATAGAATGCAATTAAAAAAATATCAATTATGCAAAGAATCGATGGTTTTGCAACAAGGGATTTGATTTCCATCATCATGGTCAAACACAAAGAGCATTCCCATATTTACATAGACATCCATCTTATTTCATGGATCTTATGTCTAATAATCTCATCCTAATTACATGTATTAGGCTATTTTACTGAATACTTGTTTTGTTTTGTTTTTTTGTTTTTTTTATCTCCAGGAAGGACATTGATTCCTTCCAAATATAGACTTTGGATAAATTATTCCTCTTCTTTAATTTGGTATAGCAGTGCCACCCATACAAGCCTATGGTAATTTTGCATATACTTGAGCAAGATGTCACACCCAAAATTACAGCAGCAGGGGACCTCAAAGATTCAAATAAAATTTACAGCCGACATGACCCTTTAAAGAAAAATCTTTCCCTTTGGTAGAAAGTTATATTTCTGCGAAATAGGTATATGTGTGGCACTGGATTTTCATATTGGAAATGTCAAGCAAATAAATCAAAGAACATCACAAGGAAGAGAACTATAACCATTCTATTCCCAGTAGTTGATTATGTTTCTCAATAGCTAGAATGACTTCCACGCCCAATACCCACATACCCCATAAACGAGCAGAGGGATAGAAGAAGATGAATGCAAAAGTAATACAATAGATGACAGGGAACAGACAATACATGGACGATATGAAACATTAAGAAAACTCAAGGGCATTGGGCAGGCAATGGCTGGAAAAAAACAAGATTAGATGAAGCATTAAAGAATAATATCACTCTAGGACTTCAAAAGGTTGGTATTGGTATCTTAACTCCTTCCTGGAGAGATAATATATATCCCAGAGTGACCAGAACAGTTTCCTTTGTATGTGCAGGCAAGATGATATCATAAATTATAAGTTCAACTTCTATAGGAATTTACCACTTTTCGTAAACTGGTAATATAATTTGCTAAAAGCTAGGGAGCATTGGAGGAATGGGAAGAACTATGTCTCAATATCTATGCTTGATATGACATTTCATTTTAAAATTAGAATTTTTTTCAAGAGTAATAATCCTAATTTCTAAATTAAGCACATCAAGTGTAACCAAGAGTCACTTCAAAAAATTGCAAGGAAAAAGCCAATCTTCTCAGATAGGGAAGATCACCTCAAAGCTCTGACAGCTGTACACCAGCTGAGCTCACTGCTTGGCAAAAGGCCAAGGCAAACCCTATCTGCAACTCCCTGCACCAAGAAGTAGCTTCTACATTAGCTATACAAGGAAACAACAGAACAGGCACCAAATCAAGTGTAATAACCCTCATTGTTTATACAGAGTGAAAACCATATTTAAAGAGAGATTTCTTTTACAGAATTTCAGAGAAAACTAATCCGTCAAGTGTATATCCATCAAATGCAAATTAAATCAGATAACTAGCAGAAAATAATAACTGTAAGCCATAAGAAGAATCTCCACTTACCTGATCAGTGACCAGCTTAACTAATGTTTGCATGCATACCTTGTCCTCAACCAGTCATGAGCTCCGCTATCCACCACAACATTTGGGGGGACAACTCTCCACCCAAGCAACCCCCAGCCAAAGGCTAAGGCCTCCAAGCCCTCAACAATTAACCCTATGACAGACCATGTAATCCCTTAACTATTTTCTCTATTTCTCTATGTATCTGGGTTCCACCCTCTCCTCCTCCTTATACTCCCTCTTAACAGACCCACACAAGCCAAAACCAACACAAGCAAGAAACCCCATAATCAACCAGCAAGACTCCAGCCCCCTCCTCTAGGCCTTGCCGCCTTTTTATTTCTTAATTTCCATATTTTATCCAATTTCTTACATTTTGCATGCGTGACACACTTGTCACTCATGCACCTAAATTAAGTTATAATGCACATTTTCCTTTTTAATTTGTTTTTATATTCTATAACATTTTTACCATTACCATATACCATACACTAATATCTAATGTTGGGTTGTTACATCAAGCATGAGATAATGTATCTTGAATATGGTAGTGCACTGATCATAAAACATTTTTGAGGAAGAATTCAAGTATTGCTATGTATTACGCAATAATTATACCCTGGTATCTGCAACAAAGGCCTTGAACTACAAAAGCACAAAAACCAACGAATCAAATCTTATTTGAAAATACAGAAGTATAAAATAATAAATATTATATTACCTAGATAAGTAATAATTTTCCCAATTAGCAATGATCTGCAGAGGAGCAAAGCTAGAGATGAGACAACCTTAACTAAGGATGGCTATCCAACGGTCTGATTCATGACCAAAGGCTTTGTTCTCAAATATTAATTTTGATAAGGCTTATGCCAAGGTTCAATATGTTGATGTTTCTCCAGGTTGCAGCATCGGACAGAAATTCATCCACTGGAAATGGCCTAAGTCATATGGCTAGTGCGAAAATGCCCAGGCAGGCACAGACAATCTCCCATTATCCTGAGTCATATGGTGTGGGGATATTGGCCCCAAGGTGCTATCACATTGCATACTCTGTGAGGAGTGATCTATTCTATATTAGAGTGTTTGACTTGTTTATTTGATAGTGTCCTTCATCCCCTTGTGGAATATACAAGTCTAATCTAATGTTGAATTTGACATAGGCTCTAAGAAGTGTCTGGGACTTCTTACTGTGGGTCAAATCAACATTAGAGCTCTATGCATGAATAGATGTGCATATGAGGAGATGATCATCAACAAGGACAACTTTTCTATGATGAAGAAATCAAATAACCAAGAAGACAAGTCAACCATTGAAGAAGCCCCAAATAGCATTGAAGAAGCCCAAAGGAAGATTGAAGACAAGAAGACAAATCGGCCCTGTTATCACATTTATAGTAGCTGGGGCTACCAGCTATAAAAACCGAACCGGTGGTCGAACCGGTCGACCTCGAGAACCGGAACTAGACCAAAACCAGGAAAAAAACCGGATCACAAAACCGGTCCACCAAAAATACATAAAATGTTCAAATTTTGAAAAATTATATATATATAGATATAGATATATGTTCAACCATGTGAATCAAAACCATTATACACAAATTCGCAAAAAGGGCTCCTGTATGTATTTTGCTAGGTGCCATACTAAGTATATTTCACTTGAATCATATGTCTAACATGTTGAGGAAACTGTTGTTGTTGAAAGGGTTGTTTCAAGGTTATTGTAACAGACAGTCACCTTGGAATATGCCCACAAAAGTTTCTTTTAACTACACAATTAGCTCAGAGTTGTTGTTAAGGGCCAGGGCTGCTCAAAGTCTCTTTACTGCTGTAGATAACTACTATTAGGTGTATTTTATTTATGATGATATAAACAGGACTGTTGTAGGTACTTAGCATGCCCTTTCAAGGCTGCTACACTTCCCAAGAATGTCAAGAATGATTCTTAACTCCAAATACTCAAGTGAATAGTGTGAGAGAAATAGAGCGGTTGGGGTTGCTTTTATAGCTTTCTTAGGGGCTTAGGTTTATCTAGAACCTTCCCCACTCAACCAAATTGTTTATTTAAAAAAAAAATTAAAAAATGGCCTCTTAAATGTCGATGTATGGTTATGTACTGAACCGGTCAAAACCGAAACCGAAACCGGAAAACCGGCCGAAACCGGTAAAACCGGTCAAAACCGGCTGGTTCCGTATGAAACCGACCATTTCCGGTTTGAGACACCGAATTGAACTGGTGACGCCTCTGAACCGGCCGGTTCGACTGGAACCGGTCCGGTTTTTATAACACTAATATTTTTCAGCCAGTCCTTTACACTGAGATGCTTGAGATGAGCATCTATTTTTGGATCACTCCTATGATTATGAGCAGCCGGTATGTTCCTTTGCTATGACTGAGTCTCCAGAAACTCTGATTTGATGACCAATGTAGCCATTTTTCCATACATAGCAGTATGTAGTGCCCAGAGTTGCAGCAGTAGGTTCCCAGTAGACAGATGATGGTTCAGATGGTTTGTACAAGTATATGATCCAGTATGTATTACCTTGTGTATTGGTTTATATTGCTTTTCTAGTCATTCTAGTATCAAGTTTTAGCATTTAGTGTCATGATCGGGCGATCATATATATATATATTGGACTTGGTTGTTATTATGTATCTATCTAGTGTCATGCTCAGAAGTATGAAGTTCTTATCAATACTCATTGGTTCTACCCTCCTTAGGAGAATGGAGGTGATCATTCCCACCATTGGCTTGCTAGTTTTGGCATCATTTTCACTATCTCCATCCATCCGCTACCTTCCAGTTATTGGTTTTACCTTGACTTACTACTTAGTCTGTGATATGGAGGACATCCCCACTCTAGCCTCTTTGTTGGATGAGCTTCCCTGTTTATATTGTGTCTCGGCTCTGAGTTGCCTAAGTTGTGTTGGCTAGACCTGAAACAGATAGTACTACCATCATTACATTGTATCTATAAACTTTATTGTATATCTTAAATAAAAGCCCATTCTAGAATGTGTTTTTCAACACACGTGAATGAAGGCCTATTGAAATGAAAATCCAAGAATGTGTTTTTCAACACACACGGACTAAAAGCCTAATGAAATGAAATACAAGAATGTGTTTTTCAACACACACGAACTAAAGGCTATGGAAATGAAAACGTCCAAAGAAAGCAATGGTTTAGCAAATGCTAAATCCAATGATTGTTGACCTTATCTGAATGTAATGATTTATTCCTCATTGTTGTCGCCGAAACACACCTGGGGTTAACGTGGCAAAAATGTTCAAGCCACTAAGTGTCTCCTTGGGGACAAGCCTCAAGTCAAGTACTGTCACTTGATTCTTGACTCCTCCATTTAGGCAAACTCCTAACGAAGTCAAGGGGGGTGGACCCTAAAGTTGCTAAGGCTGGTTAAGCTAAGCTAGTTAAGTGGATGAATTAGTTTTTTAGGAGTTTTTCAATAATGATAAAACTGACATAAGAGATTTGCAATATAACTTAAAGTATAGCAGCATAAAGATCTAAACAACATATAAATTGAACATGATTAACAAATCATTCAACACATGATAATAATTAAAAATAATCTGCAATGAAAAATAAAAGAGACTAGTGCTGAAGAATGGAGTCGAAATTGTAATGCAGCTTGTAATGCTGAAAAGAAAATATTGTACAAATGTTCTTGGTCAATTTTAAAATTAATGTGGTAATGAGTTTTTTATTATGGCTGAGGGATTCCCGATATACACAAAGGTACAAGGAATATGTCCGGAATTCAGCTTTGTGGTTTCTCACTCAGACATGTGGGTTGGATCGGAGTCTCAAGGAGGCGTTCAGATGCTATACCAACGAGGGCAAGCCTAACGGTTTCCAAGAGGTCACTATCCAGTGTTATCCCACGCCCTTTGAGAAATTTTCCCATGACAGAAGAATATTCGTTTATGCCGGATTTTCACAAGTAGGTGGTTTATTGGGAATGTTAATCCTATTACTAGTCACTCATCCCTTTCTGGTGTGTGCCAACATGTTCAGTCTATGTTGCAGTGGCCACAGAGCATACGGGAAAGAGCCTTGGAAATTTTAAGTTTTTTAAAACCAGTATTTTACTTTTTTAGCCCCAAGAGTCTCCTTTTGGGCCAGTACTCGGGCAAGCCCTTGTCCTGAAACCTTACTTCGGGAAAGCAAGGGGGTGTTTTGGATTGTAAATGACTGAAAAGTAAATGTTTTATAATTACTACACTACCAAGGTAGTGGGTTAGTATCTGAATTACTTCTTTGCAAAAGATAAACAATATTGTAGCAAAAAAAAATATACGGTCTGCAAAAATAAAACAAACTGTTCCTACGTCTTGAGTGTGTCAATGGCCCAATATTTGGATTGAACCAAGACGTTAAATTTTAATCTACTTGGTTAATTTTAAGTTAATCTAATCTAATGTTAAAATTCGCTTATGTTTGCAAAAATTGACAACAAACACAAAAATTCCGAACCGACATCAATCCCCCCTGGGGGATAAAAGCAAGCTCTGTGAGCTTACTTCAAAAATAATTTTATTACCAATTACAATGCTTAATGCTGAAAGTAAAGACCTCCTCTTTTTCCTTACAGATCTGGAGAGAAGAGGTTACAAAGATAGAAGCAAAGTAGCGGAAGAAAGGTGTGGTTCAAAGGAAGTTTTGGATAATCCCAAATGGTTCAAAGAAGTGCTTCAGATCCCTTTACCTGCTGTCATAGTACAAAAACCAGCAAACATTATTAATCCAAAAAGTGCCCAAAAACACGTAAAGTGTTTTTGGGCAACAACAAAATTCTAGAAAAAAAACTAAGTTAAAAAAAACTAGCTAAGTACAAGAAAATGAACTAAGATGGAACGGCTAAAAAGCCACCCACTTAGGATCTTGGACAGCCATTACAAGGCAGCCAATGAGGCACTAAAATGCTTGATATGAACTTTTAAACTTTTGATAAAAGAAATCATTAAACAAATCTGAGAATTTGACTTGAAAAAATTATTTAATGACTCAGTAAGACCCAAGCTATGAAATGAAACTTTAAAATATATTGGATCTATGCATATAATTTTCAGATCTGATTTTTGATAAGAAAGTCAAGTAGATCAGATCTAAAAGTTATCCAAAACAGTAACCAAGAAGAAATAATTTTTATGAGAGAAAGAGTAAGAAGAAGAGAGCTTGTTGCCAGAAAATATCAAACTGAGAATGCTTCTTTGTGGAGTGCTGAGGGACAATGTTCTTGAAGATTGTTGAAGATGGAGTGGAGTCAAACTTCATCCAATCCTTCTCCAAGCTTGGCAATCTGAAAGCTAAATCACAAAAACTTGCATACCCATGAGATCTTGTAAACACATACAAATAGAAATTAAAATAACATGCAAATAAACTTATTTAACATGCAAATTTTTTACTTCCAATCATACATGAAAAGCTAAAAAATGAAAGTAAACTTACTTACAACTTCCTATTCCTATTAATTCAAAAGAATCATTAAGGCAAAATCTATAACAAGAGTAAGAAAGAAATTTGCAAACAAGAAAAATTTGCAAAAAAATGAACGAGTTACCATACGAAAAGCATCACAATGTTGATCCACACACCAATGCACTACACATTTCAACCTCCAAAGCTTCTTTATTCTCAATGCAAAATAATATATCAGATTACAAGAGCAAGCCTTCTCTCATCCAACTCTAACTAGTTTAGAATGAGAGAGGTGCCTCAAATATATAGAATGGGCAAGGAGCAAGTGGAGTGAGTGATGGAGAAATGGGTGGAACAAATGGAGCTGCCAACTCCCACCTATTTGGCTGCCCAAAACAGTCATAAATCAGCTATAAATCAGCCACATGACAGCCCTATAATCAAGCTGCCATTTCCTTAACATGTGGGACATTCCTCCTTGGGAAATGCACCCAACACATGGGGGAATGCACCCACCTTTATAGGAGTCAATCCCACTTTATTAGCTGCCCAAAAAGGTTTCTAAATGCCTCTTACACATCCCAAAAATATAGCCGGTCCAAAATCTCATCAATTTTGGAAATTTTTCATTTTCTCATTTTTGGCTTTTTTGTATTTTTTTGCACTTTTTGACATTTTTGGATTTTTGCAAAAAGATGAAAAATAAAGTGTCTAATGACTATGGAAAGTGGGTTTAGGGGTAATGTGGGTGCTCCAAGTTAGAAAACGAGCACCCCCATGGCCAAAACAACCCCTAGACCATTATTTATTTTATCACTTTTTAATTTGTTTTTACCAAACCATTAAAAAATGGTTTGTTTTTACGAAAAAAATATTTTTTCGTCGGAACTTAAAAAAAAACTAGGGGGACTTAAGACATGTTCATACGACTCGAAAACTATGCCTAGCATGGTTTAATACATTGACACATAGACTCTAATAACTTCCTAAGGATTAAAAATTACGCCGACCACCCCAACTTTGGAGGATTTGAGTGAAAAACTCAAAAATTATTAGTCATTTATTCAACAACCAATAATTTCGAAGGAAAAAAAACACTCTAGGCTAGTCGAATTAACGTTTAAGTGCTAGAAGCCGAGTCTTTTACGAAAAGATGCCATGCTACCACATTATTACAATTTTCCCCGAGGGGGTATGAACATGTGGTACAAAAATAAAAGGGGGCCTAGAAGGCCTGATGGACTTCAGAACACTGATGATAAACAATTAGATTGTTCAAGTCTTCGACGGTTCACTCGGAACCCACTAAGTGCAATTTAGTGGATAACACTCATTAGCCTGTGGGCTGTGATATGAGATGGAGCAAGGGACAGCTAATTCTAAGTGTCCCCTAGAGTCTTGAGTTACGGTTTGCCAAGCACCTAGTCATGGAGGCTCTAGAAAAGATCCTCATGGAGCTGAGTCAGATTGGATGTGAGTTGTAGACATCTGCCAAGGTTGAATAAGCACTTCCCAAATAGCTTACCCATTTGTGAGACACTGCCATCCCCTGTGTTATTGCTTGTCCAGCATATGCTTTAGTGTGTATCCCCTTCCCTACATCCAAAGTGTCACAGTGTTGAGTCAGTACAGTCATCCCTTAGCCTAGCCTTGCATTTATCCACCCTCACCCATCACTAGCAAATTGACCACAGCCATGAAGTGAGTATAGCCTTGAGGTTCTAGTCTGAGCTATTATTATTAATGAAATCTTGAATATCTTGTTTTAGATCACCAGTGAATTGATTACTTTACGTTTATATTGCTATTGGAATGATTAATGACGCATGTCTTAACCAGTTACACTTGCAGCACTTTGATGTTTCATCTTGGGTCATATTATGGGTCAGTTTGACTTGGTCAAACCCAGTTTGACCAAAGTCAACCACAAGACATGAGATGAGTTAGACCCTCGATAATAGCTATTGATGATATGTGGTCTATTATCGGTCACCAGATGGTTCCATGCGGTAGTTACAAGTTCAGATAGTGATCTGTGGTATTTTTATGATTTTGATCATTTGCAGATTATTATTATTTTGTATATGTCCAGGCATGGTATTGATATTATATGACTATGCAATCATCCATATGGTGTATGAGTATGCACCTCTAGTGCATTTGGGCTCTCTGAGTCCATTGGGACAGTTTGTTTTTAGTTCCGAGCAGTTTCAGTTGGGATTTCTCTCAGTTTATCACTTCAGCGCAAATTTGCCATTAAAAATGGCCTATTAGAGCAGTTTCATGATTTGCTTGGTTCACCTATGGCGCTACAGAGGGAGTATGGGGTCCAGCCACTTGTTTTTACTATATTGCCAGACTCCCAGACATTATGGTGTAGTCAGATTTGGCCCCAGGTGACCAAGTAGAGAGTTACAGGCATTTTTATCTTTTAGAGGTGATTTATAGAGGCATAAAAAATGGTAAAATTGGCTACAGAGGAAATCGATTTGGGCTACTGAGGTAAGGAAATGGCATAGGAATGATCTTGATGATGTGTATGTTGTCTCCCACACCTTCCACAACAGTTGCAGCAGTCACTGGGGCCCACACATCTTTCTCAAGCACATTTTCATGGTTTTATGGTGTCTTTGGAGGCACACGACTTTGCCACTTGGGCACATTGTTGTACTTTGATGAGTCATTTGATATCATTGCGCCATGAGGACACACTAGGGAGGAATTATATCACCCCCTAGACCCACCATGAGCATTATGTCATGTTTTCCTAGTCACTTGGAGTGGGACGTCCCCCTAGGGCGATTTTGTCCATGTTGTCTTGTTATATTTTTGAGTTGATCCATTTACTTTATGTTGAGCTCATCTAAACCGTAGATTATCACTTATGTATCTTTTAATCTTAGCCACTCATTAACAAGGTGGTTAGGGTTTTGGTCTATCCCATAGTTATTTAAAGGAGAGACCCTCTCGTTGTAAAAGGACTTTTGGCTCTTGGCTTCTCGAATAAAATATATCTTTGCAAATACTTGAGCTCTGGTTTTGGATGTTATTGGTGTTGATTGAAATTGTTCTTCCTTTGCATTGAGGGTATTGTTGGTTATTTTGCACATCTATTTCTCCACGTTTTATCTACAAGTGAAGAAGTCGATTTGGTGAGGAAGGCGCACTGGCTGGGGAGACTCTCCTTGCCCCTTTCTTTTCTCTTCGTCGGTTTCAGGGGGTATCATTGTCTTCAAACCTCTTACTCTTTGTTATCATGTTCGTCATTTGTATTTCTTCCATTCTTGCTTGAACTGATTGATCTTGTTGTCCTTGGTTTGACAGGAAGAGGAGGGCGCATTTGTGGAGCTGGGCATAATTCATGTGGGGAAGATAAAGCACCAAACTTTCATTTGATCTCTGCGGGAACAATCCTCATCATCATAGCAATCATCTCCATGACTCAGGTACGCTTGCAAGGTATGTATTTTATTCTTCTATCCTACCCATCTGTCATTTACATTGAAACCCTAACTTCAAATCCTTCGGAAAATTCTCTGGCTCAAACGACATGGTTTATTGGCAAACCATTTATGGGTTATCTGTCTCTTGCACATCCCTAGGTGGGTTCTCCTGGATGTCATAGTTGGAGGACGCCATCTGCCCAAATCCCAAGGCACTAGTCACCTAACCCTTGTGCATTCCCTGATTGAGCTAGTTTTCTTGTCGTTTGATCCCTGTTACTGATCTTGCATACCTTGATACTGTCAAATCTCTCAACCAAGCTGTGCTAGAAAGCCATAACTCTCAAATCCACTCTTTGGGACACTTTCCCTGTTTTTAGGGTCACGTTTCCCAAGGCAATTGAATTTGATCATTTATACTAGCACCTAAATCCTGGAATCAATTTTAATTGTTGAATCACTATGTCTAAACACTATCTGTTATATCCTATCTTTCCTAAGCCACCACAGTGATTCTGTTTCCTTAAATCTAGGGTTCCATACCTGTCACCTTACGTACCCTAGCTTGATAGCTTGATCTGGTGATTTGGTCTGATTTCTCTTGTCGGGAGTAGATCAAGGTCTCCCCCTTTGTTATCTTTGGTTTTGATAGCATAAAGTGAAGGGTGCCTCGATTGGCGTGACAACCAATCCTTTTGGGAATCGAGGCTCTCGTGGTTCACCTCTTTGGTTGCCTATCCCCTCTACCATCTCGTTGGATCTATCATTTGGGGCAACTATCCTTTTGGTGATAACATTTTGGCGTCGTTGTCGGGGAAGGTAGAGGCTTACCTTCGATGTCTGCGAGTGTCCATGCCTTATCTCTTATCTTATCACATCCGGTATTTTATCTGGTGATTGTTTTACTAATCTTCATAGTTTCTCTAATCACCATCTTAATTCACTCATCTCACCTCTCCTACAAAATTTATCCTATTGGTGAATTACTTGTGTGGTTCACCTAGCGACTCCACCCCACGACTCTACTGAGGACCGAACCCAACGCATAAATCCTAAGTTCTTAGAACGTCCAACAAATTCTGAAGGAATCCCTGCAACTTATACTCGGAACCGAAGACACATTAAAGAGAACTCATCCAATTTCTTTTGGAAGATTTCTAATCCTAATTCTTCACCGATTCATCTTTTAGGATCTCCTTCATCTTCATCTAGTCCAATGGACAGTACAAACACTGGTGGAAGCCAAAACAATCCTCCACAGAATCCTAGAATTTTCGGAAGAAACGCTAAACCTTCTCCTTTAGATTTTTCTCAAATCTACGGAGCCCCCCATGACATGCCAGAGAAGTATTTTGAAAAAGTTCCTAAGTTTGATGGAATCTCTGCTATAACCATAGAAGATCATATAGACAAGGTGTGGGAAAACATGGAAGCGTATGGAGCATCTGACAAAGATGTCTTCATGAGGGGCCTTCTGGAATCTTTAGAAGGAGATGTTAGGAAGTGGTTTGATAGATTGCTTGCTTCGTCCATTGATGGATATGACAGTTTTGGGACGAAGCTTAATAACGAGTGGTCACGAAAGTTAGATGGGAAATTTCTCTTGCATCAATTGTTTGAGATCAAGAAGAAAGAGAATGAAACAGTCCATGAGTTTAACCTCAGATTTGAAAAGACTGTAGCCAACATCCCGGAAGACATTAGGCCAAAGGACCAAGCCATTGTTATTCATTACCTGAATTCCTTTGAGGGATGGCTTGGATACCATTTGAAAGGAAAAAATCCTAATGACCTAAAGACAGCTCAACTGAATGCTAAGACTGCTGAGTCGAATGCAGCATCCATGGGGAAACAAAACTTTTTCGATCATTATTCCCCATCCACTTCTAGGTCTGATCCTCAACTCCGAAAACCCAAGGAGCCTGTGACTGAGCCTAAGAACACAAAGGACACGTTAGAAACAATGCAAGAGATGATGAGACAACTAACTGTCCTGACTAAAAATGTCGCAAGTTTCCAGGACTCTGAACGATATAGAAACCCTTATGGCCCCAAACCTTATTGGAACAACAATAGAAGGCCTGAGGGAGATAATAGTAGAAGACGTCCTGAGTATCCAGAAAACTCTGAGAAAAAGAATGTAAATTGGTGTGATGAAGTAGAAGAAGAACCTTTAGACACCACTTACCCTGATGATCAACCCGAAAACATCAACTTAGTAGGAGATCTATCTTATGATGATGATTTCGGAAGGATTCTCTTAGAAGAAGAAGAATGGGAGCAAGAAGAATTAATTGAAGAACAAAGCTCCTTATGCTATGCAATAAATCTCCCTAAACCAAAGGAACAACCCAAAATTCAAATCTATAATTGAAGAAATGTTGATTCCCAACCCCCTTCCTTCCTAGACAAACATAATAAGAATGAAGAAGATAAGAAGGAAGAAGGTGAAATTGCCCCGTGTGATTATAATTTGAAAATTGATGTTAAGAAGGAATTGGGCAAGATCATGTGTAATATCCCTGTTGTTGCACGAAATTGCAAGTAGTCAGCGCTCCCCGGTGTATCGTGACAAGGGACTAATCGCCTCTCGTGGATCCTTGAAATCTGGGGGTGGTGAGTTTACCAATCACCTACGGGTTTTGGTGTAACGGCAGCCGTACTACTAACAATTGGTATCAGAGCTAGAGGTCACAAGTTCGATACACACTCGACTTGCGCTGAGGGGGAGATTGTTGCACGAAATTGCAAGTAGTCAACGCTCCCGGTGTATCATGACAAGGGACTAATCGCCTCTTGTGGATCCTTGAAATCTGGGGGTGGTGAGTTTACCAATCACCTGCGGGTTTTGGTGCAACGACAGCCATACTACCAACACCTGTAACTGAGTTAATGAAAGTTCCTTCAGTTAGAAGCCAAGTAGAAACATTTTTTGAAGGCATCAACCAAAAGAAGACTCCTGAGATTGCTTTAGAATCATGTCATTTACAGAGTCTTAGTGGAACAGAGGTTAGAAGAGTTGAGAAGGATCCACCTATTAACATCCATTATGCTATTTATGAGAGAAAGAATGGTGGTCACCCTCCTTTTTACCTTACCTTGCACATTCAAAATATGCTCCTTCACAATTGTATGTTAGATTCTAGAGCCGCCATGAATGTCATGCCTTTGCATATCATGAAGGAAATGGGTTTGGAGGTGACTAGGCCTTATGGAAATGTTTGTGGCATTGATTCAAGACATGTACAATCCTATGGTTTGATCAAAAACTTGAGGGTTGATCTTTTTGCATGCTCAGACATTTCAACCATGATGGATGTTGTTGTTATAGACTTGCCCCCAACATATGGAATGCTTTTGTCTAGAAAATGGGCAGCGGGTCTTGGTGGATACCTTATGATGGATTTATCATATATCTGTGTTCCCAATTCAGATGGTGCCTTAATCAGAATTAATAGAGAACCATGTATTGACAAACATTTGGAAACTTTTGAGGAAGGGATAAAAAACACCTACGGGGATGAACTCTTAAATAATGCCAAGGCTAATATGATTAAAAATGATGATGAAATTTGGGGATTATCGCAATCAGAAAATATATTCATGGTAATGGGAGATACTGATTCTTCTGAAGAAGAAGAGGAGATAGCTGAGCTTGCTAGGAAAATAAATTTGGAAATGCTTAGGACTGAGGTTTCGGAAGAATTGAATGAATTGGGAAGAAATGAAAATCAACTTCAAGGTCAAGAATCCAATAATGAAATAAATCAACAAGAAGTTAATGAAAATCTAACACCTGAAGTTGTTGATGAGTTTGATGACATAAGACGTGGTGAGCAAATTCCAAGAACTGTTAGTGAATGGCGTGCTTTGACTAAAGATGGTATTTTAAATCAAGTTCATGACAATTCTTTAAGTTGGGAAGAGGATGCCTTAATTAATGATGCCCCCGAAGGAGATCCTGCTTTAAACAATCTTGCTATTTTTCAAGAATCTCCTTCCCAAAATCAAATCAATGTTTTATCCGCATATCCTCATATCCCTCAATTTTTACTGCCATCTAAGTCATCTAGTCATCAAGATCATGATCCTTCTCACCTTCCTATTTCTTCAAATCTTCACTTGGAAGCATTGTCCACTGGGTTAGAAAGTATGAGTATTCCAGTTCCTACAGGGGAAGGCTCTAGTCATTCGACTGCTATATCACATATGCCTCATTCCTTGGAGGAACATAGAGATTTCTGGACTGTTGGGGAAACTATAAAGCATGTGATTTCCCCCCAAGAGGAGGAGCCTAATATAAGTGTTTAGGAGACGAGAAGAGAAATTAGAGAAGTCCTAGTTGGTACTGCAGCCATTCCCATCGATGGAGGTCCACCCAAATTTAGTGCAGTTCCTTCCAGAAGGAACTCAAGAATTGTCACCCCGCAACCGCAAAACCTTGCTGAGATCCATCCTATTCCTAAACATAATATTGAAGTTATCCCTGAATCTGTAAATAGGAATAGATTTCCTACTGGAATTCAAGTCATCATCCCTAATCATTTATTATATATCAGATCTGGACAGGATGATGACATTTGGGTTGGACCTTTCATGGTAGAGTGATGAATTGGGGACATGTGTTTTCTGACTACTGGTAATGGACGATGAATTTTGCTTCCTATCAATCAAAGGGAGTTAAGGGATTACATCCCTGACCTCACTTAGTCTTGAACTTCTTGCTTTCCTCGTAGGTTAGAGTAGGTAGGAACTAAATAAGCTCGCTTGAGCAGTATTTTAGTTTTTTTCAGCCATTGAGTCTGGCACCTTTGTCTTTCCCTAGGCTTGCCTTTGAAGCTCACAGTTAGTCCTGAGTACTTGTCATTTTCTTTTGCTGCACAATAATAAAACTTGAGGTGATGTTAGTATATTAGTCTTTACTTTCTGCATTTTATTTCAGTACTGTTTATTTTTTAGATTTATGTATATACATGCATTATTCTCACGACCGGTCTGTGAGTTTGGTATAGCTCTCGGCATTTTGCACATAGCAGGTACATGTTGATGATGATGTAGAGCTAGAGTACGTGATTGATGATACGAGTAGCAGAGTGATGAGGACCAAAGATTTTGAGGTTCTCAAGCGCTCTATTCAACAGAGCACTTGTCCTAGCTGGAGCCAGATGTTATCACATTTATAGTAGCTAGGGCTACCATATATTTATTCTAGTTTCCAGTATATTTTTCAGCCAGTCCTTTACACTGAGATGCTTGAGATGAGCATCTATTTTTGGATCACTCCTATGATTATGAGCATCCAGTATGTTCCTTTGCTATGACTGAGTCTCAGGAAACTTAGATTTGATGACCGATGTAGCCATTTTTCCATATAGAGCAATATGCAGTGCCCAGAGTTGCAGCAGCAGGTTCCCAGTAGACAGATGATGGATCAGATGGTTTGTACAGGTATATAATCCAGCATGTATTATCTTGTGTATTGGTTTATATTGCTTTTATGGTCATTCTAGTAGCATGTTTTAGCATTTAGTGTCATGACCTGGCGATCATATATATATTGGACTTGGTTGTTATTATGTATCTATCTAGTGTCCTGCTCATAACTATGAAGTTCTTGTCTATACTCATTAGTTCTACCCTCCTTAGGAGAATGGAGGTGATCATTCCCACCATTATATGGCTTGCTAGTTTTGGCATCATTTTCACTATCTCCATCCATCCGCTACCTTCCAGTTTTTGTTTTTACCTTGACTTACTACTTAGCCTATGATATGGAGGACTTCCCCACTCTAGCCTCTTTGTTGGATGAGCTTCCCTGTTTATATTGTGTCTCGGCTCTAAGTTGCCTAAGTTGTGTTGGCTAGACCTGAAACAGATAGTGCTACCATCATTACATTGTATCTGGAAACTTTATTGTATATCTTAAATGAAAGCCAATTCTAGAATGTGTTTTTCAACACATGTGAATGAAGGCCTATTGAAATGAAAATCCAAGAATGTGTTTTTCAACACACACGGACTAAAAGCCTAATGAAATGAAATCCAAGAATGTGTTTTTCAACACACACGAACTAAAGGCTATGGAAATGAAAAAGGTCCAAAGAAATCAATGGTTTAGTAAATGCTAAATCCAATGATTGCTGACCTTATTTGAAAGTAATGATTTATTCCTCATTAGCCTCCGGGTTGTGATATGAGATGGAGCAAGGGACAGCTAATTCTAAGTGTCCCCTAGAATCTTGAGTTACGGTTTGTCGGGCACCTAGTCATGACGGCTCTAGAAAAGATACTCACGGAGCTGAGTCAGCTTGGATGTGAGTTGTAGACATCTGTCAAGGTTGAATAAGCACTTCCCAAACAGCTTACCTATTTGTGAGACACTGCCATCCCCTGTGTTAATGCTTGTCCAGCATATGCTTTAGTGTGTATCCCCTTTCCTACATCCAAAGTGTCACAGTGTTGAGTCAATACAGTCATCCCTTAGCCTATTGAGTCAGTACAGTCATCCCTTAGCCTAGCCTTGCATTTATCCACCCTCACCCATCACTAGCAAATTGATCACAACCATGAAGTGAGTATAGCCTTGAGGTTCTAGTCTGAGCTATTATTATTAATGAAATCTTGAATATCTTGTTTTAGATCGCCAGTGAATTGATTACTTTATGTTTATATTGTTATTGGAATGATTAATGAAGCATGTCTTAACCAGTTACACTTTCAGCACTTTGATGTTTCAGCTTGGGTCATATTATGGGTCAGTTTGACTTGGTCAAACCCAGTTTGACCAAAGTCATGTTAAATTTTATGCAGCTGCGAGACCCATTCTCAGAGAGAATGGTACCCTAGTCAGTTAACTAGGGTTCTTGGTCAATTTAACCAGGCAAAGTAAAGAGTAAGACCCTAGAAGGTACCCTAGGGCCCCCAGCTGTCTCCTGGGGTTCTTGGTCTAGGACCAAGCAGATTGATGCCATGGCAAAGCCCCTAGCATGTGGCTAGGGCCCCTATATTCCTCTAGGGTATTCTGGTCTGGGACCAGGGACACGATGTCCAAGTAGAGCCTGCAGGTAGAGGCAGAGATATATTCTGGTCTTGAACCAAGGACATGATGTCCAAGTAGGTCCTAAAGGTAGTTGATCAACCTTCAGTGTGAGACTGAAACTCAGTTTAGTACTAAGAACCATTCTGTGAGAGAATGGAGAACCCGATCAGGGTCCAGGGATTGATCAACCTGATTCAATGTGAGACCGAAACTCGGCCTAAGGTTGAAAGCCATTCATTAAGAATGGAAGACATTGATGTCCTCTCTCCTAATTGGTTATTGCTGGGTTGCTTCTCAAGGGACTGGCCACCCCTTGACGATGTCTCTAGTACCTAACCCTTAGGAGTAGTATTAACAACAAAAGGATTGTACCATCCCTTTGGATCTTCTCCCTTATACAATGATGACAAAATATATAAACTATGTATCTTGATAGAGAGAAAAGTCTTTGGTCTTGTTGGTCCTATTTGATTGCTTGTCCACTTTGATGTTGTGGTTGTTAACTCATTGTCCTTTTCTTACTTGGTCCTCGCACTCACACTTGTGTGCACCTTTGACTATGATGACTCCTACTTTATGGAGTGTTTTTACCTAATGGTTTATAAAAGACCATTGGACCATGCATTATTATAGTTACCTTATGTTTTGTTGAAAGACCCTTGACCCACTTATGTTTTTGGTCCATTTACTTTATATTGGACCTTTCGACTTTCACTATATGATAAATTCATTATATATTATTTTTAGTCTTATTAATAAAATCTTTATGATTTTATTAATAAAGGTTTTTTTATTTTATTAATAAAGTTTTTTTTTGGACCATTTAGTCTTATCCTAAATTTTCTTTCTTTTGTGAAACCTTGGACCATTGTTACTTTATCTTTTTGACCTTTTTGGACCTAGTTATTATTTATCTTGTTCCTATTTTAACCTAAGATTTTAACTCACAACCTATATAAGAATTATTGTAATGACCCTTTTTAAAAAATTTATTAAAATGCCCAATTTTCCACTTTTTCCCCATTTTCGACCTTTTACTAGTTTTGATGCTTAGGTCCCAAATTTGCCCCAAATGATCTCAAATCTTCTGAGAAGGTATATCACTGATATTAGGACTTGAATATGATGTTCAGGGATGATATATGGCCACCAAAAGACTTCTGCAAACTCTCTTAAAATTCTGGACCAAGTATGTAATTTTACTAGCAATTTGAGGTTCAAATCCCCCCAGAGTAAGTTCTGAAAACGGCTCTCCAAATGCCTCCAAACCCACTCGAAATTCTGAAAAGAGGTAGGGGATGTCTAAAGTACATTATTTACGTCTCATGTGCACCATTAATCAATTATTAAGTTTGTTCTAACCTTCTCCCAAACAACAGCAAAAATCACTAGTTCGACCTTTGGGGGAAATGGCATCAAATCTTCTCCAAATGTAATGAAACTTCACAAAATGACTTCAAATGCTTATATACTAAACATGAAACTTTTATAATACATCAATAACAGTCCATCCATCAATAAACCATCAAAAGTTTACTTATCCATTCGAATCCATCAACATTACATTGGTTCACAACAAGGTAGTGGGGGAATGGCACTGTTTGTCCATTAATGAGCAATTTAACATAGTTTTTCTTGGAATCTCGACTTGTGGATCTTATGAAATGGTTATTACAGAGATATATATCAGCTCACATGTACATGAATTCGAAATGGCATTCCTTCACTACTATATGCAACCACAAGAGCGCTATGCAAGAGCTATGGGGAAAATGGAATCATTTCTTCATTAAAAATCACATTTACACATTTCCAATTGGAATTTCGACCTGAAACTTTCTGCAGATGAAGAACAGATTATTTACTTCATATTATAAAAGAAATGGGGCATTAGAAGCTCCCCCAAAGAGTACAATAGCTCACCTAAAACGCCCTCTCTCAAGGAGCAAGAATATGCCATCAAAACTGGAAATGGTTGAGAGAGTGAGCTGCACTAAAAGAAACCATGAGCTGCCCTGTAGCTTACACCTGCAAATAAAGACTCCATTAAAGCTCCAAATGAAAAGTATGAATGGCCTTTCCAATTACCAACTTGGATGGGAATCTTTCACCCTCGAAATTGGCTAAGGCAAGAAACTAGTCATCCACTAGCTCTCCCTCTTCACAAATGCAATTGCAAATTTCTCGAATGATCAAACGCTCTTCTCTTGGTTTATCCCTGTATTTTATAAACATCCTTAGCGTTCTAAGGTTCCCAATCCACCCATAGACTCACTCCAATTCGAATTAGGGCAAGGGCTCAAGATTTGCCATGTGCCTACCTTTCCTAGCCTTCCACGTTCCACCAGTTCAAGTTGGGGTCTCTTTGGCTTCTCCAACACCCATGAGCACTGTCTTGGAGCCTATTTTTGGGGCTGACATGTCATAATGGTCAAATGTCAGAGGTCAGATCTGTAATTTGTCATAGATGCTCCATCATTGCTGTCATAGGGGCTAGGGAATCTAGCCCAAGTGTCCACAAGCTTCCAATTTGACTCTTCCTCTTCCATGGAGGTTACCAATCCATCCCAATTCGACCTAAGATGCTCAATGCCATGTGCATGACTTACCAACTCACCCAAGAGTGTTCACCTTCTCATGAATTCGAATTGGCAAGAGAGAGATGCCATGTGTCCTTGAAAAATCAAGCTAGTGTGGGTCCCACATCCTCCATATGTCTTCAAAACCACTTGCCACCTAGAATTTCTCTTGAATTTCTTTATTCAACCTATTTATTAAATACTTGAACCCTTCTAATGTCTAAACATCATTTATTAGCTTCCTTATTACACTTCCACATGTGCCCATCCAACCTAGGAAACTAGTAGGATTGATGAGATTGTCTTACTATGCAATTATTTGAATGGGGGCATTACAGTCCTCCCCACCCAAGATTGTTTGTCCTCAAGCAATTTCAGATTTGGATGCTGCAAAATCTTCTCCTCTTCCCATGTGGCATCTTCATTTGGTAAGTCCTTCCATTGCACTAAATATTCTTTGATAATTCTACTCTTCAACCTCCTTTCCCGTGTCTTCAAAATCTTTTCTGGAACAAGTGTGAGCTGCCCTTCATCATCCAAAGGAGGAAGTATTTCTGAAGTGATAATTTGCTGACCAAGAGCCTTCTTGAGACAAGAAACATGAAATACATTATGGATTTTACTCCCTTCGGAAGTTCTAATTCATACGCTACTTCTCTAACCTTCCGCACTACCTTGTATGGCCCATAGTACCTTGGTTTCAACTTTTCTGCTCCATTCTTTTTGAGAGGTTTGCTTATATGGATGCAACCTCAAATACACTAAATCATTAACCTGAAAGGCCCTTCTCTATGTCTATCGGCATATTGTTTTTTGTTGATTTTGAGCAACCTGCAAATTGTCTTTCAAAAACTTTAAAATTTCTTGGCTCTCTTCCACCCAATCTTTAGCCTTTGGGGCTCTACTATCACCAAAGATAATTTCAGCAAATGTAAGTGCATCATAACCATATAATGCTTTGAAAGGAGACATCCCTATCGACATATGATAAGTGGTGTTGTAGCAAAACTCACCCAAGTGTAGCCATTTTGCCCATGCTTTTTGCTGCTCTCCCACATAGTTTCTTAGGTACCCTTCCAACCATTGATTCACCCTATGTGTTTGTCCATCAGTTTGTGGATGATAGCTGGTACTTGGGGTCAATTGAGTGCCACCAATCTAAAAAGTTCTTACCAAAAAACACCCATGAATCTACTATCTCTATCACTAACAATGCTCTTGGGGAGCCCATGCAATCTGAAAAAAAATTTGAAAAAAATATCAGCCACTTGTGCAGCACTAAAAGATGATGTAACAGCAAATAAATGAACAAATTTTGTCAACCTATCCACTACCACATATATGCAATCCTTACCCAAAGATTTGGGCAAACCGGCGATGAAGTCCATTGAGATACTGTCCCATTTTTGCTCTGAAATAGGCAATGGTTGCAATAGGCCACCTGGGCATGTAAGTTCTGATTTGTTTTGCTGACATACTTTACATTCATTCACATATTTCTGAACATCTTCCTTCAGCCCCTTCCAAAAAAATCTTTGCCTCAATTGCCTATAAGTTTTGAAGATCCCCAGATGGCCAGCTAGTGGGGACTCATGTGCTTCTTGCAAAATTTTGTACTTGAGTTTTGAATCTTGAACCAAATAAATTATGCCCTTATAATATATCAGCCCATTCAAAATCCTATAGTTATCATCCCCTTTGATTCCATCCAACACATCACAAGCAAATTTGTCTTTGGCATATTCAACTAGTAGCATGTTTTTCTAATCCTTGGCAATGTCCATGAGAGAAAAAGGTCTTCTAGATAAAGCATCTGCTACTATATTATTCTTTCCTTTGACATATTCAATATCAAAATCATAAGCTTGAATCTTGCTTACCCACTTTTGTTACCTTTCATTTAGATTTTTTTGGGTGAGAAGTGTCTTAGACTTTTGTGGTCAGTTTTCACCACAAACTTGCTGCCCACCAAGTATTGTCTGAATTTGGCCAATGCATGCATAATGGCCAACATTTCTTTGTCATAGATGGAGTAAGTTTTTCATGAGGCTGTAACTTTCTGCTCTCAAAGGCTATGGGGTGTTGGCCTTGCTTTAGGACAGCCCCTATTCCTCCACTTGAAGCATCACATTCCACAACAAAAGGTTTAGTAAAATCAGGAAGTGCAAGTATGGGACAACTACTCATTACCTCTTTCATTTTTTGGAAGGCCTTTTCAGCCTCTTCATCCCACTTGAAAGCATCCTTCTTAGTCAAATTAGTGAGTGGAGAAGTCAACTTGGAGAATCCTTTCACAAATTTTCTGTAATAGGTGCATATGCCAATGAAGCCTCTCAATTCGATAATATTTTTTGGTGATGGCCATTCTAAGATAGCCCTGATTTTTTCCATGTGTACCTTCACTCCTTGCCCAAGATACAGTAGTTCTTTCATCCCAAATTCACATTTTGATAACTTAGCAAATAAGAACTCTTCTTGCAAAATTTTTAACACAATCTCTAATTGTTGCAAATGTTCTTCCCATGTTTTACTGTAAATGAGAATGTCAACAAAGAAAACCAAAACAAACCTTCTTAGTTGCTTGCAAAAGATCCTATTCATCCATGCTTGAAATGTGGCTGGAGCATTAGTTAACCCAAAAGGCATGACAAGAAATTCAAAGTGGCCATAATAACATCGAAAAGCAGTCTTTTGCACATCTTCATCTTTCATTCGAATTTGATGATATCCTGATCTAAGGTTAATTTTGGAGAAGTATTTGGCCCCATGTAGCTCATCCATGAGCTCATCAATCCTAAGATTAGGATACCTATTCTTGATAGTCTTTTTGTTCAAGGCTCTAAAATCTATGCACATTCTCAACGTTCCATATTTTTTCTTCACTAGCACTACTGAAGAAGCATAAGAGCTAGAGCTTGGTCTAATGAGTCCCAACTCTAGGAGTTCTTGGATGGCTTTTTCAATCTCATCTCTAAACTTTTTAGGATGTCTATAAGGTGGTATCTGAATGGGTGAAGTACACTCCTCCAAAACAATGTTGTGCTCAACCCCCCTATCTGGTGGTCTACTATGTGGAAGATCTCTAAAAACTTTTTCATATTTTTGCAAGAGTCTCTCTATCTCCTTTGGGTGTTCAACAACCTTTATATTTGGCTTGGGAGATGTAATATGACATTCAGCAGCTCATTCTATGTCCCCGTGCCTCAATATAGATCTCATACTATTGCAAGTCACTACTTGATTTGGATAAGTGTGTTGCCCTCTCACAACTCTTAGTACTCCTTTTGAATCTTGGAATTTCATTTCAGGAATTTGATAATTTACTGTATGCTCTCCTATTGAATACAGCCATTGCACTCCCAAAACCACATTAGTATCAACAACATCAACCACATAAAAACTATCAACAAAAGTATAGTTACCTTCGGTGACTTGCAGCTTTGGAACCCATGTTTTGCATTGCATTGTGTTGTGACCGAGAATGACAACTGTGAAGCCATCAAATGGTTCAACAGGTATCTTTCTTTTCTCCACCATTTCTGCATCAATGAAGTTATGGGTGGCTCCTCCATCTACCAAAACTGAAGTTCTTTGTCCTAGTACCACACCCTTGCATCGGATAGTATGATAGCGAGGTACTGCTGAAAGTACTGCCATTCTTGCTTTGTCCGGTGAAGGATGATTTTCTTCTTGTTTTTCCTCTTCTACCGTTGTCTCATATGCCTCCTCTTGATCCGAAATATATCCATTTTCATCCATGCCCCCATCATACCCCTCATTATCAAAAAATACTTCTATGTATTGAGCCTTTCCTTTAGTACATTTGTGCCCCAGTGTCTATGGTTGAAAGCATGTGAAGCATAATTTCTTTTTTCGAAGTTCATCCCTGTTTAGTCCTTTTTTATTCTTTTCAAATGAATCTTTTTGCCAAGGTTTCTTATCATATGCATCCCTTTGCCAAGGTTTCTTTTCAAATTTCAAGTTAGGCTTGGGAGGAAATCTCGTTCTAGGAAGCACATTTTGGAGATCCCTAGTCAAGCTCATTGCATCTTTTAATGTAGTTGGCTTGTGGGCTTTGACCAAACGTTTTAAGAGTTCAGCCAAACCTTCAGAGAACAGCAATACCAACCTTCCCATAGATACATCAACCACCTTGACTGATAATTTTTGAAAGTCCAACAAATATTCAATAGGGGTCCCGGTTTGCTTTAATTGAGCTAGTTCCTTGAAAGGCAATTCTGGATCTTTGTGTTCAAATCTCTCAAGTACCCTGTCAACAAATTCTTCATATGTTTTAACCTGATCATGACCCAAAGTTCCCAAGCCATGAAACCACCATTCATTAGCATCTCCTTCCAAGTGCAAAATGGCCATTTTTAGTGCGTCCACTTCTACCATAGGATTCAGCTGAAAATACACATCTAACTTTCGCACCCAAGTGTTAGAAGAATTTTGAGAGGAACCATCAAAAGTAGGAAATGACATTTTACCAATAGCACAATTTAATTCTTTGTTTTGGAATAGAGCCCTATTGTCATCCTTCTTTTTTAGTTTCTGTACAGCATCAAGGTATGTACTAAATGGTAGACCTCTCTTACAATCTTCACTCAAATCATTCCATTCATTTGCTATTGTAGTAAAATCCACTTGAATGTCAGGCTCTTCTTTGGGGATAAGAAATTTAGGTGCAGTAGACCTTGTTGTGCTCTGAAATTCATTTGTTCTATTATGGGGTCCGATGCTTGAGAAAAAATGCTCTCCCATAGGCTTCTTTTTCTCACCATGAGAACTGTTGCTGCCTCCTACTAATATCCCTTTGCTTCCAAGTTGGTTAACCATCAACTAGAATCCATTCATCATTGATTTACTTATGTCTTTCATACCCTTGGAAAGTTCTTCATAGTATGGTTTTAAGGCTGCAACAAATTCCTCCTTATGTCTTAAGTTTTTATCCTCCTCTCTACCCATGGTTTTAACAAGAAACTCTTCTTCTCCTACTGTTTCTTCTTCAACAACAACACCTTCAACTTCTGGTTCTAAGGGTGGTGGTGTATTTTTTTTACTTCTTGTTAAGACCATCAGGTGCCAAGACCATACTCTAATACCACTGTAATGACCCTTTTTTAAATTTTATTAAAATGCCCAATTTTCCACTTTTTCCCCAATTTCGACCTTTGACTAGTTTTGATGCCTAGGTCCCAAATTTGCCCCAAATGATCCCAAATCTTCTGAGAAGGTATATCACTGATATTAGGACTTGAATATGATGTTCAGGGATGATATATGGCCACCAAAAGATTTCTGCAAACTCTCTTAAGATTCTGGACCAATTATAGAATTTTACTAGCAATTTGAGGTTCAAATCCCCCCAGGGTAAGTTCTAAAAATGGCTCTCCAAATGCCTCCAAACCCACTCGAAATTCTGAGAAGAGGTAGGGGATGTCTAAAGTACATTATTTAGGTCTCATTTGCACCATTAATCAATTATTAAGTCTGTTCTAACCTTCTCCCAAACAACAGCAAAAATCACTAGTTCGACCTTTGGGGGAAATGGCATCAAATCTTCTCCAAATGTAATGAAACTTCACAAAATGACTTCAAATGCTTATATACTGAACATGAAACTTTTATAATACATCAATAACAATCCATCCATCAATAAACCATCAATAGTTTACTTATCCATTCGAATCCATCAACATTACATTGGTTCACAACAAGGTAGTGGGGGAATGGCACTGTTTGTCCATTAATGAGCAATTTAACATAGTTTTTCTTGAATCTCGACTTGTGGATCTTATGAGATGGTTATTACAGAGATATATATCAGCTGACATGTACATGAATTCGAAATGGCATTCCTTCACTACTATATGCAACCACAAGAGCGCTATGCAAGAGTTATGGGGAAAATGGCATCATTTCTTAATTAAAAATCACATTTACACATTTCCACTTGGAATTTCAACCTGAAACTTTCTAGAGATGAGGAACAGAGTATTTACTTCATATTATAAAAGAAATGGGACATTAGAAGCTCCCCCAAAGAGTACAATAGCTCACCAAAAACGCCCTCCCTCAAGGAGCAAGAATATGCCATCAACACTGGAAATGGTTGAGAGAGTGAGCTGCACTAGAAGAAACCATGAGTTGCCCTGTAGCTTACACCTGCAAATAAAGACTCCATTAAAGCTCAAAATGAAAGATCTGAATGGCCTTTCCAATTACCAACTTGGATGGGAATCTTTCACCCTCGAAATTGGCTAAGGAAAGAAACTAGTCATCCACTAGCTCTCCCTCTTCACAAATGCAATTGCAAATTTCTCAAATGATCAAACGCTCTTCTCTTGGTTTATCCATGTATTTTATAAACATCCTTAGCCTTCTAAGGTTCCCAATCCACCCATAGACTCACTCCAATTCAAATTAGGGCAAGGGCTCAAGATTTGCCATGTGTCCTACCTTTCCTAGCCTTCCACCTTCCACCAATTCGAGTTGGGGTCTCTTTGGCTTCTCCAACTCCCATGAGCGCCCTCTTGGAGCCTATTTTTGGGGCTGACATGTCATAATGGTCAAATGTCAGAGGTCAAATCTGCAATTTTCCATAGATGTCATAGATGCTCCATCATTGTTGTCATAGGGGCTAGGGAATCTAGCCCAAGTGTCCACAAGCTTCCAAATTGACTCTTCCTCTCCCATGGAGGTTACCAATCCATCCCAATTCGACCTAAGATGCTCAATGCCATGTGTATGACTTACCAACGCACCCAAGAGTGTTCACCTTCTCATGAAATCGAATTGGCAAGAGAGAGATGCCATGTGTCCTTGAAAAATCAAGTTAGTGTGGGTCCCACATCCTCCATATGTATTCAAAACCACTTGCCACCTTGAATTTCTCTTGAATTTCTTTATTCAACCTATTTATTAAATACTTGAACCCTTCTAATGTCTAAACATCATTTATTAGCTTCCTTACTACACTTCCACATGTGCCCATCCAACATAGGAAACTAGTAGGATTGATGGGATTGTCTTACTATGCAATTATTTAAATGGGGACATTACAATTATTCAACGTATGCTCTCATTAACCATACAAGGGCTCACTCTTCACGTGTTCGCTTCTCCTCGGGTCAATTTGTTTTTGGGTCTGCTCCATTACGGATTTCACGAGTCTGCACATGTTTTCTCTTCTGCTCCACGCTACTTTGTTCACGTGTCTGCTCCAACCGCTCTTCATCTCTCCTTCACGGTTTTGACAAGCTGTCTAATGTGTTCATCCCTTCACGGGTTTCTCTCTGTTTTTATTTATTTTGGACTGGTCTCACGGGTTTGATCCCTTCAGGGATTTATCTCTGCGTTTTTATTTTGGACTGGTCTCACGGGTTTTGATCCCTTCACGAATTTAACTCTGCGTTTTTATTTTTGGACCAGTCTCACGTGTTGATCCCTCACGGATTTATCTTTGCGTTTTTATTTTTGGACCGGTCTCACGTGTTGATCCCTCACGGGTTTATCTTTGCGTTTTTTATTTTGGGCCCGTCTCACGTGTTCTTCCCTTCATGGGTTCATCCCTTCACGGGCTGTCTCACGTGTTGTTCTCCCTCACGGGTTTAATTCTCATTTCGGTTGTTCCACGTTTTTTGTTCCTGCTTGGGGCTATCTACACGAGTTTGCTGCTCGGATCTCTGTCCACAATTTACTCTCTCACCGTTAGCCTGTTCACGGCTCACTCTGTCCACGGCCAGCTCCCTCACGGGTTTTCTTCTCATCTATGCAATTGAACTCTATGTGAATTCTTACAAGTGGGTGATTGCTTATGTGCTTGCCTTTCGAAGTCTGCAGCACCTGTGTGTTTCTTTTATCCCTATCACTTGCTTGATTTTATGCCTGCATTGCTAATTGATTAAAGAACCTGAAGTCTGTTTATTTCTACCTGAACCTTCTCTCTCTCTCAAGGTACGCATATGGTTTAACTAGTTTGACTTGTCCTTTCAGTGACAAGATCAAACTCAGAACTATCTGAGTATAAGTTGGATCCAAATAATGGTTATAATTCTTTAAAACAATTTCTCCTATACATGGTTATTTTGCTGTAAATGTTATTTGAGATTTATTTTTCTGAACTTAGTATTTGATGATTCTCAAGGACCAACTCTAATGCAGTGACCAAATGGAGCATTAAGTTGAAAGGGATGAAAATTATGTTATTTATGTTTAAGTTCAGTTTAAATTTAATTAAGCAGTACAATTGTTTACATGTTCCTATATCAAGTTTATTATGTGTGATAAAAACGTATCTAACCTGTAATTTCAACAAGTCAACCACAGGACATGAGATGAGTTAGACCCTGAATGATAGCTATTGATGATATGTGGTCTATTATTGGTCACCAAATGGTTCCATGCAGCAGTTACAGGTTCAGATAGTGATCTATGGTATTTTTATGATTTTGATCATTTGCAGATTATTATTATTTTGTATATGTTTGGGCATGGTATTGATATTATATGACTATGCAATCATCCATATGGTGTATGCGTATGCATCTCTAGTGCATTTGGGCTCTCTGAGTCCATTGGGACAGTTTGTTTTCAGTTCCGGGCAGTTTCAGTTGGGATTTCTCTCAGTTTATCACTTCAGTGCATATTTGCCATTAAAAATGGCCTGTCAGAGTAGTTTCATGATTTGCTTGGTTCACCCACCTATGGTGCTACAGAGGGAGTATGGGGTCCAGCGACTTGTTTTTACTCTATTTCCATTCTCCCAGACATTATGGTGCAGTCATATTTGGCCTTGGGTTACCAGGCAGAGAGTTACAGGCATTTTTATCTTTTACAGGTGATTTACAAAGGCATAAAAAATGGTAAAATTGGCTACAGAGGAAATTGATTTGGGATACTAAGGCAAGGAAATGGCATAGGAATGATCTTGATGATGTGTATGTTGTCTCCCACACCTTCCAAAACAGTTGCAGCAGTCAGTGGGGCCCACAAATCTTTCCCAGGCACATTTTCATGGTTTTATGGTGTCTTTGGAGGAACACGACTTTGCCACTTGGGCACATTGTTGTACTTTGATGAGTCATTTGATATCATTGTGCCATTGGGACACACTAGGGAGGAATTATATCACCCCCTAGACCCACCATGAGCGTTATGTCATGTTTTCCTAGTCACTTTGAGTGGGACGTCCCCCTAGGGCGATTTTGTCCATGTTGTCTTGTTATATTTTTGAGTTGATCCATGTACTTTATGTTGAGCTCATCTCCACCGTAGATTATCACTTATGTATCTTTTAATCTTAGCCACTCATTAAAAGGGTGGTTAGGGTTTTGGTCTCTCCCATAGTTATTTAAAGGAGAGACCCTCTCATTGTAAAAGGACTTTTGGCTCTTGTCTTCTGAAATAAAATATATCTTTGCAAATACTTGTGCTCTAGTTTTGGATGTTATTGGTGTTGATTGAAACTGTT
The DNA here is from genome assembly GCA_027924585.1 of Larix kaempferi. Classification (NCBI taxonomy): domain Eukaryota; kingdom Viridiplantae; phylum Streptophyta; class Pinopsida; order Pinales; family Pinaceae; genus Larix; species Larix kaempferi. Next base: position 4,276,199 of record BSBM01000878.1, on the reverse strand, counting down.
CTTCCTTTTCACTGAGGGTATTGTTGGTTATTTTGCACATCTCTTTCTCCACGTTTTACCTATAGGTGAAGAAGTCAATTTGGTGAGGAAGGCGCATTGGTTGGGGAGACTCTCCTTGCCCCTTTCTTTTCTCTTCATCGGTTTCAGGGAGTATCATTGTCTTCGTACTTCTTACTCTTTGTTATCATGTTCATCATTTGAATTTCTTCCATTCTTGCTTGAACTAATTGATCTTGTTGTCCTTGGTTTGACAGGAAGAGGAGGGCGCATTTATGGAGTTGGGCATAATTCGTGTGGGCAAGATAATGCACCAAACTTTCATTTGATCTCTACGGGAACAATCCTCATCATCATAGCAATCATCTCCATGACTCAGGTACACTTGTAAGGTATGTAGTTTATTCTTCTATCCTACCCATTTGTCATTTACATTAAAACCCTAACTTCAAATCCTTCAGAAAATTCTCTGGCTCAAACGACATGGTTTATTGGCAAACCATTTCTGGGTTATCTATCTCTTGCACATCCCTAGGTGGGTTCTCCTAGATGTCATAGTTGGAGGACGCCATCTGCCCAAATCCCAAGGCACTAGTCACCTAACCCTTGCGCATTCCCTGATTGAGCTAGTTTTCTTGTCATTTGATCCCTGTTATTGAGCTTGCATACCTTGATACTGTCAGATCTCTCAACCAAGCTGTGCTAGAAAGCCATAACTCTCAGATCCACTCTTTGGGACACTTTCCCTGTTTTTAGGGTCACGTTTCCCAAGGCAATTGAATTTGATCATTTATACTAGCACCTGAATCCTGGAATCAATTTTAATTGTTGAATCACTGTGTCTAAACACTATCTGTTATATCCTATCTTTCCTAAGCCTCCACATTGATTATGTTTCCTTAAATCTAGGGTTCCATACCTATCACCTTACGTACCCTATCTCGATAGCTTGATCTGGTGATTTGGTTAAATATCTCCTATCGAGAGTAGATCAGGGTCTCCCCCTTTGTTATCTTTGGCTTTGATAGCATAAAGTGAAGGGTGCCTCGATTGGCGTGACAACCAATCCTTTTGGGAATTGAGGCTCTCATGGTTCACCTCTTTGGTTGCCTATCCCCTCTACCATCCTGTTGGATCTATCATTTGGGGCAACTACAAGTTTCGTGATAACAGGCCCCAGCAGAAAGAACAAGTCAGCCCCAGTGAAAGTACAAGTTGGCCCCACTAGTGAAACTTGAAGTGATTTCAAGTGTATAAATAAAGTGCTCACACTTTTCATTTTCATCATTATCACATCCTCTCTTCTCTTCTCCACTTGGGCGCACTTTCCAAGAAGGCCTAGCAAAGGCACAAAAAGCAAATATTTTGGGTTCTTATCATCTCCTAGTGGTTCACTATCTCTCCCTAGAGATTCACTAGGGTTTCCTCATGAAAGAGGGCTCATAGCTAGGGTTTCTTAATGAATGGTAATGTACTTATTGGACTGATTTATTCTAAGAAAAATTGGCTGGGTTTTCTCCCAAGTTTTGGTTTCCCAGGTAAAATTCTTGTGTCTATTGTGCATGGTTGTGTTTCTGTGATCTTTTGTTTCCGCTGCAATTTAAGTTGAAATTTTCAGTGTGCAATTATTCAATGAAAACTTTGGGATGAAATGAATGCTTGAAATCTTAGGAAATAATTGTCAAGACCTGAAAATTATAATTCTACTGCTATAAGAAAATTCAACACAATAGGACTTCATTTTTGACATGCTAATGTGGTTGAGGTGTGGACCAAAGTTTCTAGCAATGATCAGTATCTTATCTTCTAAGGCTTCAAACAAGGTGCTTGCCAATGACCAAGTCTGTGATTTTATTCAGTTGAAGAGAGCCATTTCTTGTTGACTCCTTACTTCCACTATTCTTCTCAATTGGAGATGAAGTCGAATTACTATTGAAGGCTCTCATGATATAAATTGCACAACTGAACCATGTGTAGGTTAAATTCCAGCATCTTCAGCTTTCAATCCAAATGTCTTAATGAAATAAACTTATAGTATTTTCTGATTGGCTATTTCTCCACTAATCCCTTTGTGTAATTATGACATATTTCTAGAAGGGCTGGAAGCATATGAACTTTGAAGCCAACTTCCTTTGTTCATTAACTATGCTTTCTCCACAATTCTTCATGAATTTGAATATGTGTAGAAGAATCTTCACCAATTTTTAAATGCTCTACCCCCCATGAGCTAAGTACAGAATACGTAAATATTTGACAGAAATAGCTCTTGGCGGTTAAAGAATGTTGGAGACTCTTTTCATGATTCAACCATCTTGTTATTTTTCTTCTTAAAGATCTAACAAAAGTATACAAAATATTTGCTGTATTTTGTAAATTTTGTTTAATATGCTTCATAGGTGATGTTAATCTTGAGTAGCAAATAATCAAAGGACATCTTGGTTCAATATCAACATACACAAAGATTAGACCCTACTTTTCAAATTGGTTGAAAAGATGCGGTATAATTCTTATGGAAAAACACCATATGTCTGGGAATAATTGTTATACTTCTGCAAGCTCTCAACTTTACTTCACTATTATCCAATTTCTTAAGAGTATATCAACATTTAAATTTTGGCCAATGGATAATGGACTACCAAGTTGTAATTTTCCCTCTTAATAGAATTCAATTTGGTTTTCAATTTTATACATGATCTAATGGATTTAGTAGGCTTCAATTTGTTTATGAACTTCCTCCAATGGTTCAGAACATGCTTTTTCTTCCAGGTCAGTAGGAACAACAACCATTTTTCCATTTCATCCTAAAGGCTAATGACTTCTCTTCAAGGAAAAGAAGTCTCTCATCTTGTGCCCATGGTTTTATTAGTGAAGTTGTATATGCATTATTTGGATATGCCAAGTTGATCACTTCAAAAGTATAGACATCAATGCTAATGATTCTTACAGTAAAAAAATCACACCCACAGTGTAAAAGTCCCAACCACCAAGGTGAAAGCCTTGTGTAAGTCAGGAAGGCTGCCCACTGTCACCTCAGCAACTCTTCCCCGCACTTTAGTTTGGCTCTTCTCCAACACATGGGGGACTTCCCGAAGGTAGGATTGTTAAGGCTATGGAGTGGAGGCTCAAGGTAAAGCCTTAACAAAACAAAGGTTGTAGTATATGGGAAGAAACAGAAATGGGGAAAATGATATCGGAAAGAAAGGAATGGGAAGAAGAAGGAAACAAGGAAATGAATGATATGATAAGGGACCAGTGCCTATCAATCTATTGGGCTAATGGGATCATGAAATATTTGCACAATGGATAGAGCTATTTACCAGTCACAACTACTTCAATCAAGGCATTATATTGGTGGAAAAGGCCATTTGCCACATTCAAACTTAATAGATGAAAGAACTTGTTTGATATGTTCATCATTTCATTAGATACTCAAGGAGAAAGGATCTATTTGATACATTTAACCTTGGAGTGTTTACTGGAAATAGGTGTGGAAACTAGTCTTGGAGAGCCCAAAAGTTGCCACTCATCAATCTAATGTGGAGGTGTTGTTTCATTGGCTGAATTACTACTCCAACAGCAACTTAATTTGTTAGATGAAGGATAACAACTGCAGAGATAAAACAGCAAGGAAAACAAGAGAGAAATGTTCCTCGCCTTGCTTTACTCCTAAATGAATGGTGTTTTCATTACTGGGCCTTCACATTAGAATGATAGCAAGAGGTTTCTACAACAAAATTTACAATAATTGAAGAGTATAAACATAAGCCTTACGACAAAGTAGATGCAATACGTCACTTCTTCATTAAGTCTTCAAGCTTGATATATAACAAAGCTCAACATCAACCTTCAACTCCAAGCTCCTATTCCTTCTCATTCCATCACTTCTCAATCTCTCACTTTTCACCAATGAATGGAGCAAGCTCCTCTTTATATAGAGGTAGATTCATCTTTTACAATTAAAAAACAATATTTCCCTAACTAAATCCATGACAAGTCAAAGAATAATAAAATAATGGAGTAGCTATGCCTTATCCCAATCAAAGTTGACCATGTCAACTAGATCATGTGCCTCCGTCCTCTCCCAAAAAGCTCACTCCTTCTAAAACTATGAAATAATATGCAAGATCTCCAAAAGAGAGAGGGCGTCCTCTCTAAGATATGGTTTGACCATGTCAAGAGGATAAGACGTCCATTTCAAGTGCACCTCTCAAGATGCATGACCAAGAATACAATATAATACTCTATGGCATAGAAGAATGTGCTCCATGGTACACCTAGAAGAAATCTCCAAGTGTGCCCTCCAACATTCATGAATAAAAATAGAAACTCCTTTGAAGAGAGCACTCATCAACGACCTCCTGGAAATAGCAATTGTGGTCCAGAAGGTGCATGAACATGTGTGAAATAGTTATCCTGTATGAAGAATGTGTGGGTATCCATGAGTGATATGCCCCATCATCACATGTGAACAAATGTGGAAAGGTGTGCAAAAGACCATGTCAACAAAAAAACCCCTTCCCATGTGTGTTGTTCAAGTTCACAAACACTACATAAGTGTGCAAGGTGCCTTCAATAAGAGGAGAGCTTCACATGTATGATAAGTTAAAAGTCTTGGGACCTTCAACTCTTCCTTCTCTTGGGTTCTTTCTTCAATGTGTAACCAACTCATCATTGTCAAAGTTGACCATGTTAACTCCTCAAAAATAGTAAAATACTTTACAAGTGGTTACAATTCCTCAAAGCTTGTGCAAGTGGATAAATCCAAGGAAGATAAGGAGTCAACAATCATATCCATGTATCTACTCAACCCAACAAATTCCAAGACCAAAGGGATGACCCCTCCACTCAAGAAAAAATGATAAAATATGTGATCTACCTCAACATGTGTGCCAGTGAACGGGTGTGCTCCTTCAAAGTGTTGTACCATGTAATACGAAGTTGTCCTCCCTAACAAAGCACCACCATGGTACCAAGGTAAGCCCCAATCAAAAGATAAAATATAAGCTTCAGCCTAGGCTTAAACCTAGGGCACATCACCACCAAAGACTAATACATCATTAAGCCTTAGAAAGGAAAGATCAACATGGAAACACATGTAGTACCCCCCTAACTCAAACATATGAAACAATATACATTAAAAAGGGTACTCGCATCATTAAATGAATACCCCCCCCCCCCCAAAGGTGATGTCTAGCAATGTTACAATGTTATATCACCTAGGGAGTTCCCCACCAAGGAAAAGTGTATCACCACTCCACATACAACACCATAGGAAGGAAACATGAGAAAAGCGATCACTCCTAGGGATAAATCAATCATGCCCCACCACACATTCAACAAAAGGGGACCATGTAGAACACCCTCTCCTAGTGACATCAATAATATAATATCACCATGCGAGATCACTGGGATGCTCCAAGAACAATATGATGTCATGCCACTACCTCACATCACCATTATCCAAACCCTTGGGGTGGCTAGAACCATCATACATGAACCAAAGTGTAGCATTATTTAGACATGAAGAAATTATACCAAGACAATACCATGATGAGGTAGCATGCTCCATAACCATCAAATATATGCCCAAAAAGTGATCCACCAAGCAAAGACATAAATCATGAAAGGAGCACCAAACGATAAGCCATCAAGCATGATCATCCAATAAGGAGAATTGAATCTCCTCCACTAGAACATCAACTCAATCAAGCCCAAAGATCTTCATCAAATAATTCATTGTCAAGAAGAGAAGAGGCCCCATGAAGGTGTGTACCCCAAGTCCATTCAATCCTCCATGGGTACTGTTATCACATATATAGTAGTCGGGCTACCATACATTATTTTTCTAATTCCAGTACACTATTCAGCCAGTTCCCTTGCATTGAGATACTGAGATGAGCATCTATTATGGATCACTATCAGATTTTGGACAGCAGTTTTATTCCCCATGCCATGACTGAGTCTCATGACACTCAGAAAGATGACCGATGTAGCTATTTAGCCATTTGTACAGAGCAGTCAGTAGTGCCCAGAGTTACAGAAGCAGTTTCAGAGGACAGAGGATGGTTCAGATGATGAGCATTCAGGTATATGACTCAGCAGGTATATTATGGTGTTGTGGTTATATTGCTTTTATTTCCATTTTCTTAGCATGTCTTAGCATTTAGTATCATGATCTGGCGATCATATAGATATGCAGACCTGGTTGTACTATATATATATCATATTTGTCCCTACTCAGACTTAGAAGTTCTTGGCCTATACTCATTGGTTTTACCCTCCCTAGGGAGAATAGAGGTGATCATTCCCGTCATACTTTGGCTTGCTAGTGTCGGTTTCATTACTCATTGTCTTCATCCATCCATGACTTACCCAGTTTGTTCATTACCTTGATTTACTACTTGACTAGTGGCATGGAGGACCTTTCCCCACTATAGCCTCTATATTGGATGAGCTTCCCTGTTTATTGTGTCTCGGCTCTGAGTTGGTGACAAAACTTACCTTTGGTAAGTTGGCTTAGTCCCCCTAGTCACTAAAGATGTTGTTGGCTAAACCTGAAACTTTTAGTGATGCCATGCATACAAAGTATGGAAATGAAATGTTGTATCTTGTATGAAAAGCCCGTTCATGCAATGTGTTTCTTAACACACATGAATGAAAGGCAAGCCAAATGAAAATGGCTATGAAATATGAAATGTTATATCTTTTGTGAAATGTAAATACCTAGGTATATCACTCAGCAGGTATATTATGGTGTTGTGGTTATATTGCTTTTATTTCCATTTTCTTAGCATGTCTTAGCATTTAGTATCATGATCTGGCGATCATATAGATATGCGGACCTGGTTGTACTATATATATATATCATATTTGTCCCTACTCAAACTTAGAAGTTCTTGGCCTATACTCATTGGTTTTACCCTCCCTAGGGAGAATAGAGGTGGTCATTCCCGTCATACTTTGGCTTGCTACTGTCGGTTTCATTACTCATTGTCTTCATCCATCCATGACTTACCCAGTTTGTTCATTACCTTGATTTACTACTTGACTAGTGGCATGGAGGACCTTTCCCCACTATAGCCTCTATATTGGATGAGCTTCCCTGTTTATTGTGTCTCGGCTCTGAATTGGTGACAAAACTTACCTTTGGTAAGTTGGCTTAGTCCCCCTAGTCACTAAAGATGTTGTTGGCTAAACCTGAAACTTTTAGTGATGCCATGTATACAAAGTATGGAAATGAAATGTTGTATCTTGTATGAAAAGCTCATTCATGCAATGTGTTTCTTAACACACATGAATGAAAGGCAAGCCAAATGAAAATGGCTATGAAATATGAAATGTTATATCTTTTGTGAAATGTAAATACCTAGGTAAACAAGCTGTCTGTGACAAACCTAGAAGTGCTCAGGTAAACAAGTGCCTAAAAAACACACCTGCAGCAAGAAGCCTAATTAAATGTAAATCTATGCAATGGGTTTGTAAACACACTTAGATCCAAGGCTATGGAAACTTTAGGCCCAAAAAGCAATGGAACTTCAACTCTATACCAAAAAGATTGCTGGCCTCATTTATATTATGGATTCTGCACATCTGTGAAGGTGAATAAACACTCTTTGAACAACTTACCCATTTGTGAGACACCGCCATTCCCTGTGTTATTGCTTGTCCACTATATGCTATGGTGTGTATTCCCTTTTCCATATCCAAAGTGTCACAGTGTTAAGTTAGGAAGTCATCCTTTGACCTAGCCATTTTATTCTTAGCCTTCACCCTTCACTAGCAAATTGATCACAACTATGAAGTGAGTATGACTTTGAAAGTCTTGTCTGAGTAATAAGTAATAATTAATGACATATTATATTTGGATTTAGATCGCCAGTAATGACTGCTACTTGTTATAATTGCTATGTGAATGGATTGTAAAGCATTGTTTTAACCTTTGACACCTTGCAGTAGCTTGATGACAGTTTGAGTCATATTTTGGTCATGTTGACTTGGTCGAATCTCGGTCTGACCAAAAGTCAACCACAGGAAATGATGTGGCAAACCTCAAATGTTACAGATAGATGATATATGGTCTGGTATAGGTCACCATGGTGGGCTTATGCAGTGGTTTCAGGCTTATGATGATGATTTGTGCTTTTCAGCACTTGTACAGATTATTATTATTTGGTCTGCCGGATATGATGAGTATTTATTTTGGACCATGCAGAGGTTTATATGATGTATGAGTACACATCTTAAATGGATTTGGACCTTTTGAGTCCAATGAGATAGTCTGTTTTCAGTTCCGGGCAGGTACAGTGATGATTGAGCCTCAGTTGGCTATCCTAGTGTAGTTTTGGCTTGTCGGAGGCCCTAGCAGAGCAGAGCAGAGATATGATTGGTTCACCTAGAGCGTTATTTTTGGAGGGGGTGGTCCAACCACTTGTTATTACCATATTACCCCCCTCCCAGACAGTTTGGTGATTTTTATTTTTGGAGCCAGGTACTCCAGGTGGCAGTTTTGGCAATTTCACACTTCCCAAGGCAGTCCAGAAATGGTAGAAATGGTTACAAAGGAATTCGATTTGGGATACTGAGGCAATGTTATGGCATGGGATGATCAGTGATGATGAGTGGGATGTCTTCCACACCTTCTCCAGTAGTTTCAACTTCATCGGGACCCACATCCATCACTTATGGCACTTTCTGATGATTTTTGGAGCCTCCCAAGGCTCACGATTTGTCCATAGAGGCACAATTTGGTACTTTGATGATTATTTTATTGATATTGTGCTATGGGGATTGACCAAGGGTGTCTAAAATTACCACTTGGACCCACCATAAGCTAGATCTATTATTTTGTCATCATGATTTGGTGGGATCCCCTCTTCTAAGGTGAGTTTGTCCACTTACTGTTATATTTTATTATTGATCCATGTATTGTATTGTTGAGCTCATCTCAACCATTGATTAGATCTTTTGATCTTTTAATCTTAGCCACTCATTCAAAAAGTGGTTAGATTGTGGACTCACTCCTTCCTATTTAAAGGAGAGAGCTTCTCATTGTAAAGGGGACTTTTGGCTCTGGATTAGTGGAATAGAGAATTATTATTGCATCTATCTGTTGTGTTGTGGTGAATGCTTTTGGAGTTCGTTCGTTGATTCTTCCTTTGCACTGGGTTCTTGGAGATTTTGTCTTGCTATATTTTTGTACCACGTTTTTTGCATCTACAGGTGGAGGTCGAATTCATTTGAGGAGGACGTATTGGTAGGGGAGGACCCTCCCTACTTCTTCCTTGGGTTTGTTCGTTGGTAACAGGGAGTATTACTGTCCCAGGACCTTCTATTTCATGTTATCATTGCATTTCGCTTGTATTTCCTCCATACTTGATCTGACTGATTGAATCGATTTTCCTTGGTTTGACAGGTAGAGGAGGTCGCACTTGTGGGCTAGGGCATCATTTCGGCAAGCAAATTCAACAAGTTCTTATTTGATCTCTGCGGGAGTCTTCCTCAACAACAAAGCATCTCATTTCATCACTCCGGTATGATCTCAAGGTAATTTCTCTTTCCATGATCTATCCATTTGTCTAAATGCTTCAAACCCTCATAATTTCAAAACCCCAATTTTTACATTTTTTCAGATCTAGCAAGATACACTTGGCTTTTGGGTATAAAATTTAAAACCCACCTCTATAGTATCCACGGTGATTCGGATCTATAGTTTGGTGTGGATTGGCCATCATTTGACCCATTTCCCAAGGCAAAGAAGCTTCTCCAAGGGAGGTCGCACTTCCTGGGAGAGGTGAGTTTGCTAGGATCTAGCACCTGGGTAGGTGAGATCCCACTTGATCCTTCATCTATACATTCAATAACCTACCCCTAGTGTGTCACTTCAGTGATTTCGACCTTGTGGGCCCCATTTCTCATTTTGAGAGTTGAGCCCCACTTGGGTCACTTTGTGGCACATTTCAATCTTAGATCTACTGAGATCTAGCCATTGGATTATCCTAATCTTTTAGATCCACCTACCTCAACACCTCAACATTCCTGATCTACAATTTGGTGGACATCCGACTCCATTTGGCCCACTTCCCAAGGCACTGATCTTTCTCCAAGCTAATTCGACTTTCTTGGATTGTTGAGTTTGCATGTGGTTTGATCATTGTTTTGGTTGCTTGAACCCCTTGACATTGTCATATCAATCAATCAAGCTCACTTTTGGTACTGGTTAGCCCCAATTCAGTCCTTAACTACCCTGCATTGGACACGGTTCCCAAGGCAGTGGATTTTCTCACAATTGACTAGTACCCTGATTCTGGATCTTATTCTAAACCTCATAAGTCACTTGCATAAACATGTTGGACCAAATCTACATTGTCTAAACCCCTTGATCCAACCTATTACTTACCTTATGACTTCATTTATAGATCTAGAGTTTACCATACACCTTACAAACTTCATCATCATTTGATTTGATCTGGTGTCTTGGTCTGATCTCTCTGTCAGGAGTAGATCTGGGTCTCCCCCTTTGTTGTCTTGGACTAGATAACATAAAGTGAAGATTGCCTCAATTGGCGTGACAACCGTCCATTGGGAGTCGAGGCTATCTTGGTTGCACCTCTTTGGTTGCCCATCCCTTCTGCCATCCATCTTGGATCCATCTCTAGGGGCACCTACAAGTTTGGTGATAACAGGTACCAACTGGAAATCCCCATCAAATGTGATGAAAATCACAATGTGAAACCTCATAGAATATGAAGTGTAACAATGACCATCAAATTTCCTTCTACATTGTTTAAAACTCCTAAAGGTTCAACCAAGTGTAAGATAGTTTTTTTACCTTGACAACCTTAGTTGGTATATCTAAATCTAAGTTTTCCTTGGAAGGATGTTGACCTGTTACCTAAAATTAAAAACCAATTAGAAGCTGCAAATCTTTCTATATCTAGGTCAATTTGAGGGTCGAAGTTTGAGAACATGTCCTTTGAGTTGGCTAGTGTCTACATCAGTGTAACTTGCCTTTGATTTTCATTCTCTTATCGAGTAACATCTTATGTACATCGAGTAATAGTCCTTAAAAAAAATTATGTACATTATCTTCTCTTTGTAACATCACCCACTATTCGATTTGTTGATTGTCTATCAACTTGACTTGGTGGCCATTGTATTGTTGTATTTCATTGGATTGGCAAGGTGTCGTGCATTGTGGAAGCTTTTACAAAAATATAGTTGCACTTTTTGAGTTTGCACATTAGTATGTATAGACATAAGGGACTGAGCATTTCAAAATGTTAATTAGGGTTTATGATTAAGATATTGGCAACTAGGTTTTTTGGCTAATCAATCAATTAGTTTAGCCTTACTTGTGAACTTTTTGAAGGACCCTGAAAGATGAATATATGGATATCATATGTTATGTTGCAATAGGTGCCTTAGCTTATTTGAACAGCTTCGCTCCTTTTTTTAATGGGATCATGTGCTAAATGATGTTTCCCTTATAAGCCTTAAGATCATCATATGTCTAGGCAAAGACATCTCTATACTCGTTGATAATATTTTATATTTCTCTCCTTTTTTCCACAAAGACATTTTTTTCGATCTGAATGAGCTTGGGACTTTCTACATGATCCAATATTTATTTCAATGTTATCTTCAAGCTTGCTTACTTCTTTCTTCCTTTTATACCTATCATGCCTATCAAAGATTTTCTCTAAGGGAATAAGCCCCTTTAGAAACTTATTATCTTTCATTTCCTCAACCTCCAATCTTCTTCACCTTCTCTTCCCAATTTATCTCATTTTGTGAAAGCTTCTATAAGTTGTTCAAGAATCCTACCACTTGTGCATCATCACAAACAACTTGCCAATGTTCAAAGCTATTAGGAATGAAAGGTCTAAAAATAATCTCCATCTTACTCTCTTGAAATCAATTCTTCACAAGCTTGAAGAGTTGCAGCTGCCGCTGCCAATGCATCAGCTCACACATTTTCTTCTCTTGGGACCACCTCAATGAAAAATACATCCACTAACTTGATAGTATCCCATACTGTGTGCCTATACCATTTCAACCTGCCATTTTTTGTGGCGAAATGATTCTTAACTTGCATGACAACCAGGTCAAAATCCCCTGTGACTTTCAAAACTTCAATGCCAATATCTCTTGCCAATTCCAACCCCAACAATTGTGCTTCATACTCTGCAATGTTGTTCATCCAATCAAAATCCATCCTATAGGAAAAACTTATGACATCACTTTGAGGAGAAGAGAAAACAATTCCAATTCCTACACCAATACTAGATTGGGCCCCATCAAAATGCAATTGTCAACTAGCCTTACTTTCCTCCTTAGGAGCCTTTTCAATATCTGGAACTATGGAATAAACAAAAATAGCATAACTCCCAAGGATGTCTTCTACACACATCAATTCATTCATTGGATCATTTGAATCCTCGACCATGATACTTCATCATTGGTTCATTGTATAATGTGACATAGGTGTTCTCAAATGTAGGTATGGTGCAATAAGACAAATCCATCTGAATACTTCCTCCTAAATTAGTAGCCTGCTTCCTTGATAAAAGCATACCCCATGCACATGGGATATCAATAACAACTACATCCATTAACAATGAGATATTTGGATATGCAAGCAACTTAACCTAAAGATCCTTGATTAAGCCACACTCTTTGATTTACCCTGAATCCATGGCACATACTTTTTTGAAATTTGTGTAGTCTTATGGCCCAATTGATTTATAACCTTTAAAGACATAACATTTGTGGAGGCTCCAAAATCCAATATGTAACTTTCAAGTAGTAATTCATTTATCATTAATGTAATGAGAAAAGGTAAATGACTACCATTCTTCTTCCCCCAATTCATTGCTAGAAACACCACTGAGCAATCTTCATTTGCTTCTTCAAAACCCAAAAAAAATAATAATAATAATAATAATCTTATTTTTTTCTCTTTAGGATGGGATCTGGGCTATCCTAAAGAGGAACAGGGACATTCATTTTGGAAATCTCACTTGTCACATCAATGCATAGATCAAAATCCATATCTATAGATGGTCTTTCCGATGAGGACCCTTTGGTGGCTCCATATGTTGGGATAGGTTGTTTGTTCACATGAATTCCTTGAGAAACTTGTCTTTCTATCTCGTGCTTCTGTGGAACCCCTTGATTTTTTCTTTGGTAAGAGTTCCATTTCTTATTCCTTATTTTCTTCTTCATTTCTTCTTTGTTCGGCATCTCACCATATGCCCTTGAGATAATTAATATATGAATCTATGCTTTTTCCTTTTATCTCTTTCATATGCTCATCTGAAACCTCATAAAATTTTCCTTCTATGGTGCAAATGAAGTTGTCTTCTCCTACATAATGCATGTTATCAAAGTTATTTGGATCCTCATCATTAACTTTCTGCGCCTTCTAAGTTTCTAACTTCTAGGCATGATTCCTCATCATGCATATCCTGAAATGGTCAACACCATATTTCTTCTTAATCTAGACTGTTTGCAGGATTTATAGGAATTGGTAGTCTTTGCTCATGAGGACTTCTATTTATATCCCATCCTACATTCCTCCTTCGATATTGGTTCCAATGTGCCCTTTCTAGGCATACAAGTCTATTTTGTATAACAGTTTATGCCTGAGTGAAACTAGAACTCAATTCTTTCATTGCCTCAATCAATAATGTAATACAGCATCTAGGGCTAGCTCTGCCAAATTCATGGCTCTAGGTTTCAGTTCAGACTTAGATGTGGATGCCCTAGAGGAACCAGAAAGATCTACTTTGCCTGAAGAAGCAACATTGTTCTCAATTTAACCTACTATCTCTTGGGATGCTTTTAAATCATTGGGGACCTTGTCTCTTAACAAAAAGCCAAAGTTTCCCTCATATGCATCTATGCAGTAAAGAAGAATGGCACCACCTTGAGGTTTAATTGCTTTAGGAATTTTATCAATCAACTTTTGGACCCTCAAGTTAAATTATCTTACCGTTTCATTTTCATTTTTCTTGATCTCATTGAGCTCTGTTAGCAACATCCTACCATCCTTCTTAACTGACCATCACTCTAAGAAAATTTTCTTAAATCATTCAACATTTGTAATGATAGCATCATCAAGATTCCTGAACCAAACCCTATCATCTTCTTCCAAAAATAACATAAAGCATTCATTACTAGATCCTTATAATCTACATCAGTTTGGGTCATTGCATCTTCAAAATTCTGTTATATAGTCTTGAGCTGAAATGGCATTGTTCCTGAAAACTTAGGAATCCATTTCTGATATTTAACTAGTAAAGCATGAGGGGCTCCCTGAAAAGCTATGATATCTAAGGCCTTATACAAGTTAGCTTTCCACGATGCCATGATTCTTATTGAATTTTTCTTCCCTGTGCTATCAAGAAACAATTGTCTTATGTCTTCAAGAATTTCAAAGGTCTTGGAGATTGATTCTTGAGCTGGTTCAATAAAAACCTTTCCAGTTCAACAAATCAAGGAACAAACTTTTGCAAACAACTCTTTGGGGAGTATCTCTTGGTTAAACCTTCTTTAAGTGGAGTCGCAGATGAGCTTTCAAGATGGATCTTTGATTCTTGGCTCATCAAATGTCGTGAAGCATAAACTTCCAAATGCAGGAAATAGACTTTGTCCCTGGCAACGGCACCCAAACTCTCACTTTATGTGATAAAGCCTTAAACACAAGTAAGACACTACTGGTAATGAAGAAGGGTGACCCATTGTCACCACAGTAGCTCCTTCACTCTCTTTAGACTTGCTCTACTCCAACACAACAGGGGAATCCCTAGAAAACACTTAGTCCAATTTACAATGATAACTAGGAAAGGGGTTTGGACATAGAAAACAGATCTGATTTATGATGTCTTGAAGTATATTTCAGATCTGTAAAACAGAATAGAAAAGAGTGAATTTTATATTTTTATGAGGTGGTTGAAAGAAAGACTAGTGCCTAAACAGATCTTGGCATATCGAGTCAAAAGATCAATCTTAGAGAACTGCTTTCTTTTTGTTAAGGACAAAACAGAGATGGAATTAGCATGCTACAGCTAACCTCATTTTGCTCTCATGTAATGGAGGAAAATCACTTGGAAAATCATTTTGCTGTCATGTAATGGCGAGAAAATCATATATTAGTGAACCTCTTAATATATGTTAATCTACAAGAACTCTTAACTAGTGTTACCAACATCGACGACTTCTCGCCAACATCACGAGATATCGTGATTTCATCTCCTCGGCGATAAAATCGGCAAACATCGCGGCGATATTTAGGGCAATTTTTCCTTCGATAAAATCGTGATTTTTCCAGTAAAAATCGCGAGTCGATGACTAAAAATCAGCCATCTGCGGGGTCTACAAAACACACCTTTTTTGGCATTTTTTCTCTGTCATTCGAGCTGAGAACAGAGTCTTGGACGAGAGCTAAGGTCCTGAGAATGCCGGTCTGTGGAGGAGAATGCTGGTCCGTGGAGGAGAACACTGGTCTGTGGAGGAGAATGTCGGTCCAAGCCTCAAGGTATGTGCATTAAACCCCTCCTTGCTTTCATTTCTCACGTTTTTTCCACTGTGTGTGAAGTCTGTTTTCTTAAGGTGCGCCCTCTTCCTTCAATGGTGACTGAACCGGTCCCTAACAAGTGTGATCTCCTTCACTGGTGACTGAACCAGTCCCTTATTAGTGCGCCTTCCTTCACTTTGAGTTTGTAGTTTGTCAAAATTGAGAAGAGAAGGGAAAGTTGGAAACACAGTTATAAAACTGTAAACCACTGGTTAAATTAAAAACAACCCTAGAAACTTATAAAGGAGGCCTCTTTGATGCACAGAAAGTGCCCAGAATTAATGATGGTTGCTTATTGAGGGTTGAAGAGTGCCCAAATGTCCTCACTGCCTCTTAATGCCTGTTTGAAAAGTTGAACCTTTGATGTCAAAACAGTCCCAAAAATGCTTGGAAAAGACTTGATCTACTTGATTACAAAGCAAAAATTGGTAGTTTAACTTTAGAATTTTCCCTGTTTGTCTGATTTGCAATTTTTTGCAATCAAATATGCTTAAAAACGTTTGTTTTATGTTACAAGTTCAAAGTTTCTAACTACTTTCCATATTACAAAGTTACAAGCATGCCGGAGATTTTGGATCCATTTTGGGAGTATACAGAGCCTGTTGATCCACATAATCTGTAAAAGCTTAAATGCAATTTGTGTGGGAAGGAGATGACGGGGGGGAATATATAGGCTCAAATACCACCTCGCACAACTTACAAGGCATGAGGTGGATACTTGTAAAAACTCCACTCATGAAATTATTCATAGGGCCAAACTCGCAATTGAAGGTATCGGCAAGAGGAAAGATGAAAGGCAAGCTTTGAGGCAAGAACTTGGAGTGACAGCAGCATTAAGATCCGGGACAGCCAGACACACTTCATGGGGAGGGGGGACTCCAGGGAGTGAGACCTTATCCTCACCTTCCAAATGTCCTTCAACTACATCTCCTTTCTTTGTTCTCAGATCTACACCTAGTGGAAAACCAGGTATAAGGTCAATGCTCAAGACAAAGGAGAAAAAGGAATGATATTCCATTCCACTTTCCGAGGAACCCATTCTATGTGCCTATGTTTGAGGCTGTTGCTATTGTCGGTCCGAGGTATAAGCCCCCCACTTATGAGGAGTTGAGAGGACCCACCCTTGAAAATGAAAAGGCCGAATTCGCTTCTAGGTTGCAGGAGCTTCGAGCTTCATGGGAGGTCACAGGATGCACTATGATGTCAGATGGTTGGACTCATACGAAGGGCAGGACCCTTCTCAATTTCTTGGTTCATTGTCCCAAGGGCACAATGTTTATAAAATCTGTGGATGCATCTGCATAGGTCAAAGATGCAACATTACTATGCCAGTTGTTGGATGAGTTCATCCAAGAGATAGGTCTACAGCATGTTGTCCAAGTCATAACAAACAATGCTATGAATTGTGTGGTCGTTGACAGGATGCTTATGGACAACTATCCTACATTGTTTTGGACTCCTCGTGCAGCACATTGTATTGACTTGATCTTAGAGGATATGGGAAAGGTTGATTTTATCAGGGATGCCATTGAATCAGCAAGAAGCATCACCAAATTTATATACAATCATGATTATGTGCTTAGCTTGATGAAGCAATTCACTGGTGACAAGGAGTTGGTGCGTCCTTCCTGTTATCACACCATAGTAGCTGGGCTACCATGTCTTCCGAGCAGATATCTACACTTTTTAGAGCTTTGCCTTTACACAGTTTCAGCGAGATCACTTATGATGAGCATCATTATTTATGATCACTTGTACATCAGAGCAGCCTTACATCAGACAGTGTGTAGACCTTGTGCCAAGGCTGAGCCTTGAGAGCTTAGATTTGATGACCGATATGAACTTTTATTCCATACAGATACAAGATAGTGTTCAGTATGGCAGATGCATAGTGTTTAGTGGATGTACAGTTATTTCAGATGATAGATATTGATATATGAGCCAGTTTACATATATGACGTGCATTGATGTTATTATCTTGTTGTTTAGGTCATTTTGATAGCGTTGACTTGGCATCTAGTATTTATGATCCGGCAGTGTACATGCTTAAAATGAAATTGGTTGTTATGGATTATATACATGGTTGTATTACTGACAATTGGAAACTCTTGTATTATACTTGTTGGTCTTTACCTTTTTAATGAATGCGAACATGATCATTACTGTCTCTGACTTGTTCGCTTAGGCACCATCTCCACTTGTCTCCATCCATCTGTATATCCTTCCCTTACTTTTGGATCTTTTCCCTGACTTACTCCTTGACTTGTGATATGGAGGACCTCCCCGCTTTTGCCTCTATGTTGGACTTGCATCCATGTTAGTTTTGTGTCTCGGCTCTAAGTTGGCAACAAAACTTGCCTTTGGTGAGTTGGATTTTA
Source organism: Larix kaempferi (assembly GCA_027924585.1). Classification (NCBI taxonomy): domain Eukaryota; kingdom Viridiplantae; phylum Streptophyta; class Pinopsida; order Pinales; family Pinaceae; genus Larix; species Larix kaempferi. The sequence continues at coordinate 4,258,247 of BSBM01000878.1, read as the reverse complement.
TGCCATTATCATTCTAGTTGGTTGCCTCGATGTGTGGTTTTGCGTAGAATTCCCCCTAGTTGCTTGAGTTGTTGTTGGCTAAAACCTGAAGCAAAGTGTACTACCTTGGAAACAAATGGAAGCCCAATGAAAAGGGCTATGAAATGTAATGCAATGAAATGCCATGAAATGAAATACACCCCGGATACAAGCTGTGATTAGTTGTGCTTATTAGCGCATGTGAAATCCCAGAGGGGTTGTACTAGGCCTAAAAAGAAATGGATAAATGTATGTTATATCTAATGAATGTTGGCCATGAAATGAAATGAAAGGTCCTAAAAAGCAGTGACTAAACAAATGCTAAATCTAAAGACTGCTGACCTTATATGGAAAAATACCTCATTGAGCCTACGGGTTATGATGTGAGATGGAGTAAGGGACAGCTAAATCAAAGTGTCCCCTAGAGCCACAAGTGACGGTTCTAGTAATAGACATTTTTGCCAAGGTTGAATAAACACTTCACTAAACAACTCATCCATTTGTGAGACACCGCCATTCCCTGTGTATCTTGGTCCGACACATGCTTAAGTGTGTAACACCTTTTCCCTTATCCAAAGTGTCACTATGTCAAGTCAGTCAAGTCACACCCTTTTTTGCCTAGCCTTGTTTCCTTAGCCTTCACCCTCTGCTAGCAAATTGATCATGTTTACAAACGAGTATGTTCTTGAGGTTCTTTCTGAAGGTAAATTATCAAATAACCTATTATTATTATTTAATTGCCAGTGAAGTAATGCTTAATGTTTCTAAGTCTTGCTGTGAAAATGATCTAGAGAGCATGTCTTAACTACTTGCACTTGCAGCAGCATAGTCGTCTTGGCCATGGTCATATTTTGATCAATTTGACCGGTCAAACATAGTTTGACCAAGGTCAACATTGGGATCCGTGATGAGATAGACCATTTATATTGTATGATGTTGATCCATGGTTCTACATATACCTATTGATGATGCCATATGTTGGGCACAGGCTTCAGATGATGATTGATGCAGTTTTTCATGTTTATTATTATTTCCAGATCATCATATTTTTACTTGTCCGAGTATGGTGGACCCTACAGATGATCCTGCAGGTTATCATGAGGTGTATGAGTACTCATCTCTAGTGGATTTGGGTCTTTTGGATCCATTGAGGCACTTACCTTTCAGTTTCGGGCACTCCCTTGCATGATTTTAGCAGTTTTCCACCTGTTGACCAGTTTGGCCATGCTGATGTGGCCTTTCCAGCAGGAACATTGGAGGCAAGTCGTTGCCTAGGGCGCTACAGAGGAAGGGGGTGGTCCAACCACTTGTTTTTACCATATTACCCCCCTTCCGGACATGATGGTACACTCAGTTTGACAGCACAGCCACCTGGCAGTCAGTTTTGGGCAGTTTCAGGGTCTTTCAGAAGGATAAAAAATGGAATAAAAAGTTCATAGAGGAATTCGATTTGGGCAATTGAGGCAAGGTTTTGGCACTTGGTATGCTCAAAGGTCATCCATGGTGTATCCCCCTCCTTCCAGATCAGTTTGCAACAGTCAATGGGGTCCACATGGGCTACAGGAGGTCTTTTATTGCATTTCTCTCTCTGATGATGGGGATAGGTTTTGATCATTTGTATTACTTGGACATGTCATAGAGTCATAATCATGTTATTGTGCCATGGGGTCATGCTAGTGAAGGGGAATAATACCTCCTAGCCCCACCATGTGCTCCTAGTCACTTGTCCATGTCATTATGTTGTGGCTCACATGTTATTAGCCAACCCCATGGAGTATGTCATCCCCCCTTGGACTCTTCTAGCCATGACGTCATCCCTTATTTGAGTGATCCATGTCTTATTATGTTGGCCCATCTTAGCCATTGATTAAATTGTTGTATCTTTTGATCTCAACCACTAGTTTTCAAAAGTGGTTTAGGGTTTTAGTCTTCCTCATCCTATTTAAGGAGGAGACCCCCTCATTGTAAAGGCCCCTTTGGAGCTCTTGAAAATTGGAATAAAAATACTATCTTATGGATCTACTTCTCTTGTCTTGATGGATTCTTTTGCAAGTTGAATATAAAATCTTTTCTCTATGTATCGCTTGTGGTTCGTGGGCTTCAATTCGTTTTTCTGCAGGGAGGCCGAATTGGTGAAGAGGAGGACGACTTTGAGGGAGGATATTGTGGGGAAGCCCCATATCTTGCTTTGGATTGGTCTTTGGTTGCAGGGAGTATCATTATTGTATCTTTGTGACATAGTTGATGCTTTCTACTTCATCTTTTCATCATTTTCATCATACTTTTGCTAGGCTTGTTTCTCATTAGATCTTGTCTTGCAGGAGGAGGGCGATTTGGTCATCTTTGAGGGAGGACGATTTGGCTTGGAGCTCTAGATCTCATTCTTGAATATACACACAGGGGGAAGGTTATCAATTTGCAAAGTGGCCACAAGCTTTTGAGGTATGTTCCATGAGGTATGTACCTAGATCCATCCATTTTTTCCATTGGTCAAACAAACCCTAAAATTAAAACCCTCATTTTTACTTTTTTCTAGATCTACTTGGATCTAGCATGCTTTTGGGGATAAAATTTAAAACCCACCTTGATAATCTTCACAACAATCCCTATCTATAGTTTGGTGAGGTTTGGACTCCATTTGGCCCATTTCCCAAGGCACTTGGTCACTCCAAGGAAAGTCACATTCCTTGAGGGAGGCTTCTTTGCTAGTTCCAAGACGTGGGTAGTTGAGATTTTTGCTTCATTGGATAGATCATCCCTCAAAACCTACCTCTAGTGCTTCACCCCATTGATTTTAACCTTGTGGGCCCCATTCCTCATTTTGAGGGTTGTGCCCCACTTGGGTCATTGGGTGATGCATTAACTCTTTCTTAGATCTACTTGTTTAACTTCACAAGTGGCCTAAATCAAACACTTGGTTGAATCATTTGTCCATTGCTTAAGCCTCTCAACCAAGCCCTAACCACCTTGGGTACACTTACCTATCTAGATCTAAAGTCTTACCCCCTTGATCTCCTTGCTTAACTTTACACATTTCCCTAGAAGTTTTTGGGTTAGCTAGTCTTCATAAACTGGCTAGGGTCTCCCCCTTGATCTTGATTCATCTTGATCTAAAGTGAAGAGTGCCTCGGTTAGCATGACACCCAGCTTGCATTGGGAAGCGTGGCATCTCTTGGGTCACCTCTTTAGTTGTCCAACACCTCTACCATCCTGGATAGGATACCTTTAGGAACAACTACAAGTTGTGTGATAACACTTCCATCACTCGCTTTGCCACTAGTTTCATCTCTCTTCAAACTCTCCTTACTTCTATGTGGGACTTGCAAACTATGTTCCTTTCAGTTGAGTGGCGTGCTTTATCAATTAGCACTAAACCGAAGGGACAGGCCATATTCAAGCTAGTGTCATACCAGGAGAGTTTTTGGGATGGGTTGAAAGAGGTGTGTACCATCAGTGAACCTTTGGTAAAGGTTCTTCGCTTGGTTGATGGAGACAAGCCCACAATGGGATACCTATATGAGGCCATGGATAGGGCCAAAGAGGCCATTTGTGCCTATTATGAGGACAAGGGGGGTGAGGGGCATGCAAAACAACAATTGATATGGGGGGTGATTGATCAGCGACGGAACAATACACTTCATCCCCCCATTCATGATGCATGGGCTATACCTCAACCCTGCATACTCTTACTTCTATGGCTTCAGGTTTGATGTAGAGGTAATGGATGGGTTCTTGGAGTGTGTCCACAGGATGGTGCCAAATGTAGTTGATTGTTCAGAGATTTCCAAACAGTTGGAAGTCTATAGGAGGGCCATGGGAACATTTGGGTTTGAGATGGCTATTAATGACAACAAGAACATAATGCCAGGTAAGCTTCACCTTGTTTCAAAATTCAATTTCTTTACATTCTTTGTTTTAAATTTCAAATTTTCAATGTCTTCTTTTATGTTTCTCCAATTCATTGTACATACTTGGTAGGAAACCTATGGCTCACTAGTACCCCATCTCCAAAATCTTGTTGTTCGGGTGCTTAGCCAAACATGTAGCTCTTCTAGTTGTGAGCGCAACTGGAGTGTATTTGAAAAAATACACACCAAGAAGCGCAACAGGTTAGAGAATTTCAAATTAAATTCTAAATTCATTATAACTTGTAATTTATGTCCCTTGGGTAATTTATGTATTCTAATTTAATAAATTTATGATCCTCATAAAGATTGGATACCGAAAGCCTGAATGATCTAGTGTATCTCTACTACAATCTCAAGTTGTGGGTGAAGCAGATTGAGAAAAAACTTAACATGGAGGCCATTTCATTGGATGGGATTAACACCACTGCTGCGTGGAGAGTGGAGACTAAGGAACCTATTATGGAGGTAGCCCCTGATTGGTTAGAGGATGATACACAGGACACGGAGAATGAGACATGGGAGGATGAGGAGTTTGAGAGTGTGCCACCACCGGAGCCACCAGTTTCACAGCCACAATCTCAATCGAAAGGAGCCAAATATATGGGTAGTGGTAGCAATTGCAGTGGTAGAGGACTTGATGAGGGTCTACTATCTCATCATTCTTCTAGTTCTTCTAGAGTACATCAGTTTCCAGGAACTTCTGGAGGACGGCATAGTCCACGACGACCCCCACAACCGCCTGGGCCTTCTAGCTCTAGAGGCAGAGCCATTACTAGAGAGATTACCTTTTCCCATAAAAGGGGTAGAGGGAATCCATAGTTTACTTTATTTACTTGATTTCATTGCATACGAGATACATTGATTGTATTTTTTTGGTGATTCATGAGTCGGGGACTCAAGATCCAGGACACAATTCATTTTTTATGTGTGATGTATCACTAGACATCTTATATATCGGTTTTATGTCCATATTCATGTGGCAATGTGTTTATTTGATGTTCTTGTTGCTTTAAATGTTTAGAAAATTGAAAAAAATGAATAATTTTGTATTTTTTTAAGTTTGATGATATATTGCCAATGTTTGTTGACATTTTCACCAATAAATCTGATAATTTCTTTTTGGACCCTCAGCTATATATTCGCCGACACAATAATTCGTAACATTGCTCTAAATATCAAAATATTCAACAACAAAACAGCAAATATACCTAAGAGGGGAAGACCCACAGTTAAGCATTTCTAATGGAGCAGTATTACCCATAAATTAACCCTTCAAGCAGATTTCCTTGTAAGCATTTCCAACATCAACATTCAGCAAATTTCGATCCAAAACATTAGCCTCACATCAACAAGAAAGAATCCCTTGAACTTCAAAACCTTCAGCAACTCTTCAACAATAGCTCTAGAGTATTTTGCTCAAACTTTCAACAACCATTACAATGGGAGGGCGCCTCTCTTATCTAGAGTTAGAGCTCAAAACCCTCAAAATATAAAATAATAATAACCAACTTCTAGATCCAAGATCTCTCCCAAGAAAACATAAAATATAATTTATCCTAACTAACTCCTAAAGACAAGTCAAAATATGCATAATAAAATAAGAGATAACAAGTGGGCATGCCACTTGTCCCATCCTCAAGCAAGGTGTCTCCTTGATCTAGGGTTGTTGACCATGTAAATGCATCAAGAATGATGTGGATCCTCCTCCTAGGGTGCACCCATCAAGATGACCTCAAAAAAATGTGCCAAGATACCATAAATAGGGGAGCACTCCACTATTCCAAGAGATAGAATATTATTAAGAGCTAACCATATGCCCAAAATTGCCAAAACGGATAGGGCATTTTCTGCAAGGAGCCAAATAACTCAGCCTCCAAGATAGTCCATGGGTGAAGAAAATCTCATTCAATATGCCAAAGCATTGATCCATCTGCATGGGCATCCAAAGCAAATCCTAAATCCACAAAAGAAGGCATGTGCTCTAGAGAAATGTGCATGAAAAGTGGTTATGCCTCAATATGTGTGCCAAGGAAGAAGGATCAAGGGAGAGCTCCATCAAATGAGTCAACCACCTCAAACATGCCATCCTAACGCCAAAAATACCCCCACTAGGGCGCTCCTCAATCAAGTCAAATTTCATATGAAAAGTCCACAAACATAGTCATTGGAAGGCTAAACCTTCTAGAAATAAGTGCAAAAGAGAAGCGCTCCATAAGATGAGTCAAAAAACATGATGCAAGATCCACAAATGAGGGCAATAGACATCCTCTAACCAAAGCACTCCACCTAGAAACAACTGATGGTACAATTTAAAAGCTAGGCACTCTAGGGATCAACATAAGTGTTGGACAAATGTACAAGTGGGAAACTACCATTAAAATGCCTCAACGCCCACAAAGTGGTAAACAAATAAACCGTCACAAGGGAAGCAACTATGAAAGTGTGCACAAATTATATGCCCCTTGTCAACCCAAGTCTCAATCAAAATCAAACTGCATGCCCTTGTAATGTGTCATGAAAATGCCAAACATATGATAATCAATGAGGTACATACATCAGAATAGCATCACAATGACGACATACTCCAAACATAGCATGTTTGGGCATGGTCTTCAAACAGATATAAGGCCTCATACAATATGAGGGGTAACACCTCAACTTTGCCAAATCTAGTACATCAAATCCTTCCACTTTATTCCAAGCAAGGGCTTCCACAAAGATTGCCAAACCTTAGCTAGGGAATCCACAATTACTGCAAACCATAACCAACAAAAACAAGGCCTAGCAAGGCATCCCATCAAGTTCCAAGAACTCAACAACAAATTAGCATCACACCAACCCTTAGATCAACACTTGCATCTCACAAGCTTTACTCTTCACTTGTGTCACAAAAGCCAAGGAACCCTAGTGCATGCCCCTCACAAGCACTATCCCTGTTACAAGAGTGAATAATTGCTCTACCATGATCCTCCAATAGAACTATCGCATCTCTAAGACACAATACAAGTGATAGCAAAGACACTATACTCCATTTATGTATAATTAGGTGACAAAGACCAACAATAATACATGGACTAAGTCCACAAGTAAACCAGATGCGAAGTTAACAACAAAGCCCCAAGTGGAGCTCTACACTTTGCATGAATGCCACATGAAACAATAGGATTTGTACAAACCCTAGGTTTCCGCATGTCAAGCACTTCTCTAAGCAAGATGGTGTGTCCTCCAACAATGGCTCCTAAACTCAAGCGTTCCTCCTCAACATATGTGCAAGGTGGATCCAATGTTCCTATGGCTCCGTGCCTAGCCTTCCAACTTTCCAACTGCATAACAGCCTTCACTAAGGTGGTTACTCCATATGTCCTAAGCACCCATCTTCCTCAACAAGCACCTTTGTAAAAGATGTCAAACTACTGTGTGTGCCAATTACCATATCAAGAAATCTGCCTCCCTAGCACCAATCCCAAGATAAGCATACACCCACTAAGCTCTCCAAATGTAAGTAAACCAAAATACGACAAATGGGCTAAGAGACCACAAGCCCTTCACAGCACATGAAGTGCTCCCCTAGCTAGGTGAAAACACTTTCAGAGCAACCAAAAGATAACAAAACTTAGGAATCATAAGTTATGTTGTTTTCTCATTCAATGGCATCAAGAAGATGAAATCTTGAAACTGAAACATGATACTCATATTCTGTTATACTTTAGATGGAATGCCAACAGAAAATACAAAACAGTAATTTTTTAGAAGAATCTCGTGAGTGACAAGTCCTCTTGTATCTCATTCCCATCTCATCAAGCAATACATTCCATGCCTTTGTCCTTCCCCTCAACCACTACTCTTTTGCACTATTTGTAAGACAAAGGTTGGTATGCACATACACCAATGTCTTTACTATAGGATAGTCACGCACATGTCAAGAAACATTTTATCTCATGTCGAGAAACATTTGCACCTTTTTTTGATATTTTTTTACTGTTTTGAAAATTTTTGGTGCCCTAGGTGTCGGACACATTGGAACACATGGGCATGACTGTCTGACAATTGTGGGACACACATCATTCACAAGACACATTTCAAGCATATGGGACCCATGTGTCCACAAATCCTTCAGTCTGATATGTGAAATAAGGACACGTGGGGCGTATCCAACAGGCAACATGTCATGTTTCTTAGCTTATTTGTTAAATTTAAAAAAATAAACACACAATGGGATGTTTCTAAACAATATATGATGTTCTAATTTGTTTTCAAGATGCTATAACAAATTTTAAGTAATTCTCTTTGTCAAACTTAATTGCAAATTTTATCATATTTTTTTGCACTGGCAAAAAAGTTAGCATTGTTGCCAAATTTGAGCGCAAACATAAAGCAGGTGACTAGTACATAACTATGCAATAATATGATCCAGCACTATCCAGATAAACGAAGGAGAGATGAACCAAAGAGATGAGTGCTGAAATCAAGGCAAATGTCCCTGTATGCTTTAACTGTATCACTCATTTAGATGCACATGATTACAGTTTGTGCCGGAAGCTATAACAACTCCACACCCCATCCCCTGAAAAAGGCTCAACAAAGATCAATACTTATTATCATCCCAGAACCATATGAGCTCCAAAAGCAAACAAGCAGAGCTACTTTTCCCAGAAACACAATCTATAGCCGACATGATTATCTTAGTTTTCCACTCTTAGTCATTACTCTGATTACCTCACCGAAATCATGTGTCATAACTACCATCAACTTTTCATGGTCACATCTTCCCCTTCACACATTCCGGTAGATTTGCATTTGACATCATAAATAAACTGATTTCTATACTATTTATTTATCACTGGTTGCATCTCTTATCTGTAATTTCCACATTGATTGCAACACCAATGTTCTCAATAGCTTGTCACTCTTTTCCATATCTCCTTGGATAGTCTTATGGTTGCATACCAGTGTTCTTTTCTGGAAAATATTAATTGTGTATATTGTTTTCCATGATGCTTTCAGACAAACTATATGTAAGAACAAAACTCTTGATAATGGATAACCATTAGCAAGTTTTAGAAAATATGTCTCTAAGATAAGATGTATAACATCAACGTGCTTGCTTCCAAGTAAAACTGCTTATCAAATGGGGCAAAAATAGCATGATCTGAAAAGGCCTCTTAACATGCTTTAATATTCATATTCCCCATTTTTTTCATCAACAATATGACCCGGGCCATATGTATCCTATATGTCCCAAGTAGCAAAAATCCACCGGGAGGTTTCACATAATATAATTCATGGAAAACTTAGCGTATCATTCATTGCAGAAGCAAATGCTTACCTTCGGGGCTGTGATGCAGTTGTCCCCCTCCAAAATAATGCACCGATTTCCAACACCATTTACAGAAATGTTATGCCGAAGAGCAACTAATGCATTAGGATTCCACTCGCAAGCATATACCAGTTTTGCACCAGCTCTGTGTCGACGATTAGACATATTAGTATCCAATGCATTATTAAAAAAATCCTTATTAATGTTCAAACTTAACTTTTGAACACTGAAAGACTGAGGACCTTTCAAACACTAGTTATTGAAAATCCAATACAGATCTCTTTCTTGGAAAAATATATGTTAAGGGCGAGTTGACAAGATAGTAGAAGCAATGTGCAAAACAATATTTTGTACGGGCTAAATAATTATTTTTGTCCATATTTACATGGAAAGATGCTCCATGGGCCCTGGGCTAAGGAGCAGTTTTCCCTCATTGTACAAAGGTTTCCATTTTTATTAAATATATCGATTGCCCTTTTGTATCTTTATTGCTAGATATTTACTGATTTTATGTGAATTTTTCATTACCAAAAGATATCCTTTATGTTCTTCAGTAGTTTTCTAAATGTAATTTTTTCTTGGCCATATAATAAATTAACCCGATTCCTCAACATCTAAAAGCTTTCAACTATAATTTGTACCGATACTTTGCATCAACTTGTTGTACTTTGAGTATTCCGACTGAGCAAAATTGGTACTTCTGAAGATGTGTACTTTTATTTTTCTCCTCTCAGCAGATTCTTTCATTATATAAAAAAATTATTGCCAAGGAATATGGAAGAGAAATCCAGCATACTTTAAGAGGAAGGGCAGAACAAAATATCCAACTCCAGCAAATAAATCCACCACTATTTCATTTCTGCAGTCCAGTTTGGCCATGCGAAGTTTCTCTGATACATTTCCAGAGGAAAACATACACTTTGTTGCATCAAAACAATAGAGTATTCCATTTTCTCTGTGTTCCACCCAGCCATTATCACCAAAAAGGAGTTCTAACGTGCTGTCCCTTGTCCCTGTTGGAGCAATTCGACCCTAATCAAAACATAACAAATATAATTCTTTGTCAGCTAATAATCAACCATGTGAAGTAAAAATAAAAATAATTCAATATGCATATGTAATAAAAAAGACGCATTTATAATAAACATTAATAGGAAACAAGCACTATGAAGGAATAAGTAGTACTGTAGTAGGCATAACGTATGTTTTAAAACTAATAAATATTAGTTTCTTGACATCTACTGAAATCAATTTACAGTTTATTTTGCTCCAGCTATGCTTCAGTTCATAGTTTGATCTTTTTATGGAATAGTCTGTCACCTTGACCCAATCTAATTTATGTCTTTAGCCTGGAACAGAAACGACTTTCTGTGCCTAGTGTTCACCCCCAAACCTGCACTCTAAGGTATTCAAGTCCCCGGACAAATTTCAACCCAAGAGGCACCGAGGAAGGTTGCCCACCTAAGAAACAGCACATGTCCTTAAGGGCCTTCATGTCCGTATTCTATGTGTCAGATACAGACACATGCCTGACACATGCTTAGCACGTGTCTTGAAAACAAGATACATGCCAAACACATGCCCTAGACATGTCCCATATGCCTGACACATGTTGGTGGAAAAGTGACCTGCGGGCCTCTAAAAATGATTTTCTCATTTATTTTTCTCACTTTCAGTAGAGGGAAAGACCTTTCACAGTTTTTCATTGTGAAGGTGAAGAGTCAAATCAAGATTTGAAGGGATTCCAAGTGTTTTAAAGGTGGATTTGCAAACCAGATTTGCCATTTCTCCAACAGCAGCAATTTTCTTGATTCATTCCACATAAATCATGGCTCAACCATCAACGGCAGCTGGTAATGGTCAAAGGAAAGGGAAGGATGTCACTGTTGGTGTTGGCCCCCCTCCTCCAAGCTCATCTATCTGTTAAAGTTACAACATCATGAATCATTCTCCAGGTCAATCTTGTGTGTCAAGATTGAGCCTCGGGTGTTGAGGTAGTGCCTTATAGGAGCCCGAGTTAGACTCAGGAAACTTGGAGAAGAATCTTGAGTTGGACTCAAGAATGGTTAAGCTTCATGTGTTGACGCAAGTGCTTTGTATGTCAAAGTAATGATGTTGTACAGTCTTGCTAGTCAAGACTAAGGTCTTGTGTGTCAAGACAGATCCTCATGTGTTGAGGTGATGCTTTGCATGTCGAAGAATGTATGGTGTGTGATGTACTACTAACCATGGTTGAGCTATTAAGTCTCCCCTGGGGACTGGCCACCTCTAGAGTGATTTACTTTAGCATATAACCACTTGGAACGATAGTAGGACAATATGATCACATTATTGGGAAAATATCCTTAATATATTTGATATGATAATTAAGCTGGCACATGTGGACCATGCAGATAAGACAAGATATAAAGATAGATGTGATAAGATATGAGAGAATTCGAATTGCACATAAAAGAATTAACTAAGAGAGAATTCAAATTGTTAAACTTCAGTGAAGACTTCAGTAAATCAAAGGAGAACTCGAATTGATCCCTACAGTGATGTTAAACAAGAAAGAATCAGTTAAGAGAGTTAACTAAGTGATAACAAAGAAGATATAGTTAACTAAGTGTTATTGCATCACTTCTGTTAAACTAAAAGACGACACTTATGTTAAACTAAAAGATGACACTTGAGTTGCAACACTTGCATGACGACACTTAAGTTAGCCACCTAACTAAGTGGGAAAGCTCTCAGTTAAGGGGCGAATTCATGCTAAGACTCAGATCAATGAGTTAATGCACTGCATGAGAAGTGGGGCACTCTTCTTCATGCAAGATTGATACATCCAGATGAACGGCGAGTTCATATTGAAGTCATAAGATAAAAATAAAAGCCGATGCATGTGAAGAATGTATAAATATGTTATACAGGATTAATGAATTCAATGTGAAGCGAATTCTCTTCTCCCTTGAAGGCAAGGCGCTTCTCTTTGTGCAGAATATTATTATGGGTCTCTTTATCTTTCTCTTGCTCTTTAATAGCACCGAGGGTGCTTGATGTAAAAGACATTCTCTACTATCTATCAATATACTAAGGAAGGTTTTGTTGGGGTTTTCTCCGTCATATCATAGAAGGTTTCCCAGGGTAAATTCATGTGTCGAATGTGATTGCTTGTGTATCATTGTTATTTGATTTCAAGTGCTATTGCATTTCCAAATTAAAGATAAAAAATTAACATGGTATTAGAGCTTAGGGCATGAAAGAGCTAAGTTCATCAATCAAGCTTGAGCCTACGTAGATCCTGAGAGTGCACGGTACTTAAAGAATTATGGCTTCAATCTCAGTCAAACCGGAAGACTGACTTGAAGGAACTTCAAACTTCAATACTTGGAAGGCCAGGATCCTGAATATCCTGGAAGAGCATGATTTGGATGGCTATGTCTCCAATGTTATTGAAGAGACTACTACTAATAGCAGGGTGCACCAACTTCGAGAAGAATCAAGCCAACACAAAGAGGATTATTTATGATTTCGTGAAAGACAACTTGATGCCCGTGATTACTCCATTGAAGACTGCAAAGGAATGCTTCGACACTTTGACAATTTTTTATGAGAAGAAGGCGCCTAGTCAAAAGAGAGGATTAAAGAACAAGTTTTGAAATCTAAAGATGGAAAAGGACGAAGTTGTGGCTTCCTTCTTCACAAAGATCTCTCAAGTAAGAGACCAACTCATGAGCATTGGTGTGACGGTCGATGATGATGATCTCATATAGACCGTTGTCGATGGCCTTCTGTCTTCATGGGAGACATTCTTGGCTACAGTAAATGGTCGAGAAGTGCAACCTAACTTTGAGAGATTGTGGCATGATTGCCTACAAGAAGAAGGGCAAATCCAGAGCAAGTATACTACCTCCAAAGAAGAGAACCTCGCTCTTGCGGCACGGATGAAAAGAGGTAAGAAATCTCACAAGAAAATCTCTCATCAAAAGGAGAATGATTTCAAGAACTTTGATAAGTCTAAAGTTAAGTGTTTCAATTGCAATAAGAAGGGACATTATGCAAGAGAATGTCGTGCAAAGCAAAGAGGAAAATTCAAGGGTAGGTTTCATGCTTCTACTGCTATAGAAGATGAACCTACAAGAAAGAATTCATCTGATGATCAAGAGACAAAGAAGGAGTACTATCTTGTCTCAGCCCTTTCTGGATCCATTACCACTAGTGCTGAGACATGGCTGGAAGACAGTGATGCATCCAAGCACATGACTGGATTTAGGAGCGCTATCACAGATCTAAAGGAAAAGAAGTTTTCTTGTAAGGTGGAGCTTGGAGATAATACCACCTATTCGATCCAAGACATTGGATCCACTTCTTTTCAATTGGATTCAAGAGATGTACTGCATGTGGATGAAATTATGTTTGTCCTCGGATTGAAGAAGAACCTCCTATCTGTTTCAGTTCTAGAAGATAAAGGATTCAGAGTTATCTTTATGGAAAACAAAGTGCTCCTGTGCCCTAAGCATGAAGACTTGAACTCTGAATCAGTGATTGGAGTTAGAGAGGGAGGTCTCTACAAAGTTCCTGGAAAACTCATTCAATCCATGATCCATGACACAGTCAGTCCTTGTGAGCTGTGGCATAGAAGGCTTGGTCATCTCCATTTCAAAGCGCTACCCAGATTGCAAAAGATGGTGAAAGGTATGCCCATGTTTAAATCTGATTTTGATAGTGTTTGTAGAGGTTGCACTCTTGGCAAAATCATTAAGAAGAGTTTTCCAAGTAGTACTAAAAGATCCAAGGGGATCTGTTCACATCTATGTTAGCTGGAGCTACCATACTGCAGACTGTGCGGCTGAGGACCGCACAGTACTTTTTTTCCAGATCAGAGATCCGATGCCTTCAGAGGAGGCACACATTTTTGTTCAGATTGCCCCGAGCACATGTATCTGAGGGTACAGTTGGTACAGTCATGCTACTTAGCATTTACCACAGGGTCACCCTTCCATGCCAGGCTTTGATATGAGCCCATTGAGACAGTTGCCTAGTCTTGTTTTGATTGAGACTATCACAGAGTATTGTTGGTTTACTATTTGTGCCTGGATTCAGCAGAGATCCAGTTCAGAGACAACCTCAGTAGCAGGTATATGGTGCGGCATGTATTGCATTTGATATATATTGCTCATGATTGTTGCTTAGACTTGTTTATACATGATAGTACACTAATTCTACATATGATGATTGACTTGGTGATCTAGCTATTTTTTATGATATGTGACTAGGCCCTTGGTGATGTCAGTCCACCCCTTCCTAGTAGGCTCATGTTCTATGCACACCGGGTTACACCCCTCTTCCTGGTATAGACTTGGTCATTTAGTCCCCCTATGCAGCTAACTTTGGATCCACCTTCACCTTCTCCATCCATCCGACTCATACATGATATACTTTCCTGACTTGGATTCCGATTTGTGACCTTGAGGATCCCTTTCCCCACTGATCTCTGAATATGCCATGATTCCCTGTCTTTTGTGCCTCGGCTCTTTAGTGTGTGAGATGCACTCTCAAACCTAGGATTTGCTCCTGTCGGTTGCCCCCCATGTTGCAATGCAATTAGGATTGTGTAGCCTCACCGGGTGTTCCCCATTGGTCAACGAAGCATGTATTGCTCACCCCCATTACTTTGCAGTATGAGCACCATGATTATATCTATTGAGATATGTATGTAGCCCAAAAGGGCCTTGATGTAAATTGAAGAAATGAAGAAATGTAAAGCAAGCCAAAAAGGCTTTTTGTAAATGTAAATCTAGCCAAAAAGGGCTAAGTATGAAACTCATTGTAAAATCCATGCAATGTGTTTATAAACACACATGGACACAGGTCAGTCGTACATGTCAGCATTTGTAGTGGTTATTCCTCACCTAGTCCTGCGGAGCAAGGAGGTGAGAGGGAGCAAGGGACAAGCTCAAGATTGTCCCCTAGAGTCTCAAGTTACGGTTTGCCGGACACCCAGTTTGGCGGCTCTAGAAAAGAACCTCACAAAGTCTTCGGGCACAGATGTGAGTTGTGAGATACTTGTTAGATGACTAGTGGCAGTTTCCCTGCACTATACCCATTTGTGAGGCACCACCAGTGTTTTAAAAGCCGATCCGGTTCAAACCGAAACCGGCCGGTTTGACCGGTCAACTGAAGTGGAGCACCAAACCGGCCTTCAACTCGGACCGGGGGCCTAGTTTGGTATTGAACCGGACCTAACCGGCCCGGTTCAATACCAAACCGGCCTAACCGGAATAAACCGGTCCGGTTCTGTAATAACTCGGCCGGCCAGCTGAGCTAACACGTCCATGGGCCCAGTTTCGGGTTTTTCAAATTTTTATTGGTTTTTTAATAAAAAAACAAAATACCTAACCCTAATTCGCCCTCCAAAAGACATTAAATAAGTGCCCAGCCCCCACATTCTCATTCACTCACAATCAAGAGCTCATTTGTCTCATAGCTGCCGCCAAGAGTGTCATTTGTCTCATTGCTGCAGTCAAGTTTCGATGATTGATTAGTTATGACTTATGAGCCAAGACTCATCATTGATCATGTTTTTTGGACTGTAGAGGATATAGAGCCTCATTGATATTGTATTTTGTTTCAAAATTTGAGATATATGCTATGAGACTTTACTATGAGTATGTAGTGCACTTGGTGCCATTTTGTGACCCATACATGGTTTATGGATTTCCGATTTATATATATGAGTAGACTTTACATATTATGTGTCTAATGGTTTCAAATATGCATATTATGTGTCTAATGCTTTGAAATATACCTTGGAATGTTAAATATAATTTTTATGATTAAAATTGTAATTTGTTTTGTATTTTTTAATAGTCCGGTTCATTGAAATCAAACCGCTCCGGTTCATTACTGATTCCGGTTCCGGTTCGAGTTGACCCCAGACCGGTTTGATTCCTGGTTCTGGTTTTTAAAACATTGGGCACCGCCCTTCCCTGTGTTTTATCATGGTATACTTATCTCAGTGGACCCCGCTTTCCCGAGTTATCCAAAAGGTCACATGATCCTCATCCTTGGCATCCCTTATCCTTCGCCATGTATTCCACATCACCCAAAGTCAGCTAGGTGATCAAGTCTGTAGGTTGTGCATAGCAGTTGAGTCTGTTGGATGTGGTGGGCCCACCTCACCTGGGGCCTTGTATTTTTCGAGATTTAATGCAGTTTTTGATCACCATATTATTATCATGATGTTTAGTAATGTACTAACTTGTATAAGGAAGTCTTTCACTCCATGATTGCATACAGGTATTCAGCTAGCACCATTGTTGACCAGATTTGACTTGGTCAAACTAGGTTGACCAGGCCAAAAATGGGCCCAAAAAAATGTTGCGACCAGAATTTCGATTTCGGTCAATTACTATCTACAGGGGTCCCATATGAGCTTCCAAGTGACAGAATGCAAAAAGATCGAGGCGTTTGTGAGATTTTTAATTATTATTGGTCATTAATGACCTGTTTTAATTAAAAATCATGGATTTTGGGCAAATAATGTCTAAGTGATGGATCGGGGTCGTTCGAGTGGTCATTCCTACTATTTTTGGGGTCCACGATCACATTGCAGCAGATGGTTCGACAATCAGGGCACTTTCGATGGGTCAAAATCCCAAATTACATCTTCAGCAGTATAAACCAGCAATAAAATACATGGAAAATCAAAAATTGACAAAGGCAACTATAGCAAAGGGTGAAAATCAATGGCTGGCAAATATAAGGATGATCCTAAGGTAAATTGGTAATGTTTTGGCATGGTATTATGTATTGTGGGGCCCTCTTTTGCCCTACTCATCTAGGTGGACAAATTGCCCATGGGGGGCATTTTTCTCCACTTAGGGAAATTCGATTTCATGTTTATGTTGTATGTGGGTCCATGTGTATTGAGTTGGGGGGATAAAACCCCATATAGACACCCCCAAACATTGTTCTATCTATTGTATGGCCCCACAATGGGCCCCTCTCCTCCACTTGTGCGCTATCCTTGGGCAATTCGCACCCCCACTAGGAGAGCTCTCCACCATTCGATTTGCTTGATGGGGGAGTGATCCTAGCCCTCCATTTTGGGGGGAAACTTGTTTTGAGAGTGACCTTTCTCTATAAGAGAAGGCACTCACTCCATTGTAGAGTCTCTTGGCATTTTTGTAAACTTGTGACTTGTGAATAGAGGAGCATTTCTTTCGATCTTCTTGTGTACATGGTGATTGAGTGTTTAGATGATGACTCTTAGCTTGTTGTTGATGCATTGTTAAGTATTTGTGCGCCATTTCCATCCATTTCCTTGGCCAAACTGCAGGTGAATCGACTACTTGAAGGGGGACGCAGCCATTGAGCCTGGCAACTCCACGTTGCTCTTTCTCTTCGGGGTTTCAACAAAAGGGAGTAAAACTTACTTTGTTATCTTATTTACTTTCATTATTTGTCGTTTATTTGCTGATTTATCCTTGTTATTTGCCATAGTTTCTGACTTAGCTCTCTCTCTGGCAGGTACAAGGGCGCACTTGGTCAACTGGCTCTGCTCCAAACGTTGAAGGAAAGCGCTCAGCTGCTCGGTACTTGGACTTCAGAATTTGTGCTCATCATCAAACTCTTCTTCTCCATTGCTTCAGGTAGGCAATCTCAGCTTGTTTCTCTAGTTTCCATTTCCATTGTGTGTCTGTTGAGCTGCAAAACAGTAAAGAAAACCCTAAAAATTGATAACTAGATTTCTCGCCTTTAGAATTAGTTTTTATTGCAAACCCACTAATGAAATACTATTAAAATCCTAATCCTAAAGTTTCATTCATTTTCGACTCCATCTACCCGTAGTTTAAGCACTGGTCTCCCTAGCAAAAACGCCCACCTGGGGCGTTTTTCTCTTCTGCCTGCTTGGGTGAGTTAGGGGTTCTGGGTAGTCTTGATTTTGGTTCTAATTGTCTTCTCATCACTAGATATCAAGCTATTCATTTCTAGAAGCATTCTAAAACAAGTATTTGTTGATGCCCTAGATCCACTATTTTACTATTTAACTCTCTTCCTTGGGTAACATCATTGGCATTCCTTCACTTCTAGCTTAACTGAGTGTCCCTTGCTTATTTCCAGCCATAAACACTTCTAATCTCATTTTACTCACGTTATTTGATCGTTGGTCACATTACAATATTACACACTTATTTCATACATGTGCCCAGCCCGTGGCTGAGATTAAGCTTAGGACCTATTTCCACTCACTTCCTGTCATGTACTTCTTTCTATCTTTGGGATTTGGGTGTGTTTTGTCTCTCAACCATTACCTAGTTGAGCGGGGTCTCCCCCCTAACTTGGCTACGTGCCTTGTCTGAAGCGACAGTAGCCTTGTCCAGTGTGACTTCCGCTCCCTGAACGGAGGACCTGGCTATTGCAGGTTACACCTTCCTAGTTGTTCACCTCTACCATCCCTGTTGGGACACCTACTACCAAACAGCTAGAGTTTGTGTGATAATAGGATCCTTGACTTGATTCATTCCGATTTATGTGGTCCTATGTCTACACCCTCCTTGAGTGGTTACTTGTATTATGTGCTTTTCATAGATGACTTCTCTCGTAATTCATGGGTTTATTTTCAAAAAGCAAAGAGTGAAACATTCAACAAGTTTCAAGAGTTTAAAGCATTGGTTGAGAATCAAACTAGAAAGCACATTTGTGCTTTGAGATCTGATAATGGAGGAGAGTTTGAGTCCCATGACTTCAATGACTTATGTCGATATACAGGAATAAAAAGATAGTTGACTGTACCGTACAACCCCCAGCAGGTGTTGCAGAAAGAAAGAACAGAACAATATGTGAGGCTGCAAAATCCATGATGTCTGATCAAGATCTGCCCACATCCTTACGAGAAGAAGCCTCCAGCACTATTGTTTATATTCAGAACAGAAGCCCTCATGCTATCTTGGGAGAAAAGACTCTGAAGAGGTTTCACTGGTGAAAAACCAGATATTGGACACTTGAAGACTTTCAGTTATCCTGTTTACATTCACATACCAAAATAGAAGAGGACAAAGATGGAGCCATCCGAAAAAGAAACGAACATTTGTTAGATATATTGAATCCTCCAAAGCCTACAGAATCTATGTTCCAAGACAAAGAAACATTGAAGTCAGCAGAGATGTAACATTTCATGAAGAGGCCGCTTTCAAGCACTTTAAAGAACATCAGTGTGATTCAGATATGGAGGAGCATGATACTCCTATGATGAAGGATCCAGTTTTTTATTCTCCTCTTTCAAATGGTGAAAAGGAGAAGCTAGAGATGTCCGTAGATCCTCTTGATCCTGAAGAGCCAGAAGATCTGATAGAAAGATCTCTTGATGAACCTCATGCTAAGAGGAGATATGCATGGTGTCGAGACATTTTACAAGAGGCAGAAAAGCATGGAGCACCTCCAGGCTCATCCAGAGAGTGAAAGAGACCTCAAAGATTTTCAGGATATGTAGCACAGATGAGTCACATCAGTGATTCAAAACCTTCTATCTATGAGGAAGCCTCAAAGCCGCAAGTATGGAAAGATGCCATGGTAGAAGAATACAAATCTATCATGAAGAATGATGTGTGGGAAGTGGTTCCTAAACCTGACGAGAAGTCAATAGTAACTTGCAAGTGGCTTTATAAAATCAAGCATGCAACTGATTGAAGTATTGAAAAGTATAAAGCAAGATTTGTGGCCCGTGGTTTCTCACAGAAAGAAGGGATAGACTATGATGAGACATTCACTCCTGTGGCCAGGTACACTACTATCGGAACCATAATTTCCATTGCTGCAATTTTGGGTTGGAAACTTCACCAAATAGATGTGAAGACTTCGTTCCTCAATGGTGAGGTTGAGGAAGAGGTTTACATACAGCAACCTGAGGGGTTTGTAATTCATTGGAACGAGTCTCATGTATGCAAACTTAAGAAATCCTTGTATGGGCTTAAGCAGGCCCCGAGGGCTTGGTATTCGAGGATTGAAAGCTATCTTATGAGCTTGGGCTTCTCCAAAAGCAAAGTTGACCCCAACCTGTACTTCAAGGTTGTGAAGAACCAACCATTGATCTTGGTTCTCTATGTTGATGACTTGTTCCTTACTGGAGAGGAGCAACAGATAGCTCGGTGCAAGAGGGAACTCACTTCTAAGTTCGAAATGAAAGACTTAGGTCTTATGCACTATTTTCTTGGTCTAGAAGTTTGACAAAGGAAAGATGAGATCTTTCTTTCTCAAGGAAAGTACACAGTTGATGTATTGCGGAGATTTGGTATGATGAACTGTAAGTCCATGTCTACGCCAATGGTGTCTAATCTAAAGAAGCTACATGAGTCAGATTCCGGATCGGGTCTAGTCGATCCTACCATGTATAGATAGCTCATTGGTTCCTTGATGTATTTGATACATAGTAGACGAGCCATATGTTATGCAGTGAATATCTTGACTCAGTTCATGTCTGAGCCAAGACATAGACATTGGGTTGCTGCCAAGCATGTGCTTAGATACCTTCGAGGTACTATTGCTTATGGACTCAGATATGCTTCCAGTGGTGGAGTGATGTTACTTGGATATGCCGACTCCGACCAGGGTGGTAGTATTGTGGACCGAAAGAGTACATCTGGATTTTTTTTTAAGCTTGGGATTAGCTATGATCTCTTGGTCCAGCAGGAAGCAGGGCTCTGTAGCCCTGAGTACTACAAAAGTAGAGTATATTACAGCTCGTACCGCCTGCCGAGAAGCTGTGTAGCTTAGGAAGATACTTGTTGGGTTGTTCGGTGAGAAGCTTGAGACTACAGTCATTCGCTCTAACAATTAGAGTTGCATTAAGCTCTAAGAAAACCATGTGTTTCATGACAGATCAAAACACATTGAGATGAAGTATCACTACATCAAAGACGTGGTCCAGAGAGGTGTCGTAAGACTTCAGTGCATTGCTACTGGTGAGTAGATTGCAGATATGTTGACTAAGCCTCTGATCGTGACGAACTATAGGTACTTCCGAGACAAGCTTGGCATGGAAGAGAATGCCTCCCTCGCTGAGAGGGAGTGTTAAAGTTACAGCATCATGAGTCATTCTCCAGGTCAATCTTGTGTGTCAAGATTGAGCCTCGTGTGTTGAGGTAGTGCCTTATAGGAGCCTAAGTTGGACTCAGGAAACTTGGAGAAGAATCTTGAGTTGGACTCAAGAATGGTTAAGCTTCATGTGTTGAGGCAAGTGCTTTGTATGTCAATGTGATGATGTTGTACAGTCTTGCTAGTCAAGGCTAAGGTCTTGTGTGTCAAGACAGATCCTCATGTGTTGAGGTGGTGCCTCATGTGTTGAGGTGATGCTTTGCATGTCAAAACATGTATGGTGTATAATGTACTACTAACCATGGTTGAGCTATTAAGTCTCCCCTAGGGATAGGCCACCCTAGAGTGATTTACTTTAGCATATAACCACATGGAACAATAGTAGGACAATATGATCACATCATTGAGAAAATCTCCTTAGTGTATTTGATATGATAATTAAACTGGCACATGTGGACCATGCAGATAAGACAAGATATAAAGATAAGATGTGATAAGATACGAGAGAATTCGAATTACACATAAAAGAATTAATTAAGAGATAATTTGAATTGTTAAACTTTAGTGAAGACTTCAATAAATCAAAGAACTCGAATTGATCACTACAGTGATGTTAAACAAGAAAGAATCAATTAAGAGAGTTAAATAAGTGATAACAAAGAAGATCTGGTTAACTAAGAGTTATTGCATGACGACACTTATGTTAAACTAAAAGACGACACTTGAGTTGCGACACTTGCATGACGACACTACGTCTACATCTCTTCCTCAAACACGCTAAGTCACTTCTTGCAAGTCAACAATAAGACACCCATGCACAGGTGCCTCTTTGTCCATTGTTCTGCCTCAAAAGCAACCCCCATGAATCAACATCATTACGGAGGAGAGAATGCCCTCTCATCATCGCATCCTTCATCTTGACAAAGCCTCCTCCTTGTTCATCCTTTACCAAAACTGGGCACCTCCTATCGATACCCTAGGCTCCACTGCCTACGCCTAGGAAGTGAGCCAACTATGGCTTTCAATAGTCCAAAGAGGATGGCGGGTGGCAGCCAAGGCCAACCCCATCATCGGAAACACTGCTTTGCTCATAATCCACCACAAGATTCATCATCACATACTATTGTTCCAATATGAACTTGCCCAAGGCACTCAAAATCACCAATGCTACCTTTGATACCTGCACTTGGATTGCCCTTGAGACTTCTAGTTTTGCAACTAACACGGTTTGCACTTGAACGTCTTCCCAGCCTTCCAACCATGCCTCCAAAGAACAACAAATGGTAAAACAATCTTTGATCATAAGAAAAACAAACATGCATGCCTTTGCCTGTCGTCAATTGGTGTTGCATCCCTATTGCCGAAGGACTCTATTCTTAGCGCGCAAGCTTCCACTTGGTCTGCAACATCCTGTAACTCTTGGGCCCAAGATCTAGCTCGTTCGCTAGTCGTCTCTAGCTACATCGTATGATCATGGTACATCTCACGGATCTCCCAATCCCCACATGCCCATTCCTTGGTTGTGGCTTGCCTCCAAGACTCTTTCCATGTGCTACCCATGTCCCAAACTTGAAACAGTATAACACTTCCTGGCACCATTGGAAAGTCATCCCAAGCTTTAACACTTCGTTCACTTGTTGCCTCAAACCTGCCCTTGTCCACCTCCATGACTTGTGAATGAATTGCCCAAGTAGTGGTCAAGACTACCTACCTGCACAAGTTTGTACCAACAATCTACTTGAGGTATTGCGACAAGACAATCTTACTGGCACAAACAATCTACTTTAGGATAATAACTGTTGGGTCATATACCAGTGCATAAACAATCTGAACCATCATCTGTCCACAGAGAACTTGCTGCTGCAACTCTGGGCAATACATATTGCTCTGTAAATGGCTAAATGGCTACATCGGTCATCAAATCTGAGTTTTCTGAGACTCAGTCATGGCATAGGAATACACTACTGTCCATAATCATAATAGTGATCCATCATAAATGCTCATCTCTAGCATCTAAATGTAAGGGAACTGGCTGAAAAATGTACTAGAATCTGGAATAAAACATATGGTAACCCAACTACTATATATGTGATAACAGTCCACTTAGCCACTCAACAAATATGCCACTTCGTCCATCATGCTCCCCACATGTCCATGGACGACATGTCCATGGACGAGGTTTCCCATGGCAACCTTCGTTGTCGCACCTTGTCCCCCTCATGGTCTATCCAACCCTTTGTGGGTTGTCACTGTCCAAGTTATACCTTGCCTTCAAGCAAGGGCACCTAACATCCATGGTGTGCCTTGCAAACAAGCCAAGGAATCCGTTTCTAACTAGACTTGCCCACAAGTCTACATCTTGCATGTCTGTTCCAACAAGTGACCACCATGGTGGTCATACAATGGGGATACCTGAAACCTCGTAAGCGTGGAAACCTCGTAAGGTTGGGGCATTACAATACCCTTTAGGATCGCTACAAAGGGATGCCAAACTTTAGGTCCTCCAAAAGTATAGATTCAAATTTGCATTGACAAAGAGTTACATTGATAAGGAGAGCGTTGTGGTTCCTCTAAATGTGAGAAAGATTGTTTTTTAAAATCCCTAGTTATATGACAAAGATGCCATATTTTTCAAGCGGGAAAACAAATACAAACTAATAAAGGACACGAAGGAATTCCTATCAAAGCTAGTGAGGGAGAGGAGATCTCTTTGGTAGCAACAAATCATGCCAAGAAGTTTATCCATTTCACTAAGAAACTAGCATTTTTGGTAGTGAACCAAAAGGTTGACTTAGTGAAACATTGAAGATGTTTCCAAGCCTCCTACAGCCGAAAGCCTCCAAAAGGGGGAGATCTTATTCAAAATTTGGATTGTAAATAAGGACAAAAGCCAAAAATCAATATAGGAACAATTTTGTCAAGCATTGGGAACCCTTAGATAGCAAAGGAAGAAGTTTTACAAGTAAAGAGAGAATTTTCAAGAAAGAGGACTGGGGACATTGGTGAAATTGGCTAAGGGGCGAATCACCGAGCAAAGTTCAAAATTGGCTAAGGGGCGAATCACCGTGCACATGAGAGTGGTGTTCAGTAAGGCATGTTGTCTTAGTGCTTAGAGACAAGGCTTGGATAGTGCAGGCACATTCATTGAGCACAAAACCGATACCACCCACTGAGCAAAGGGAGTTGTGTCCATCGAGCAAGTACAACAAAAATGATGTTGATAGCAGAGGCATCAACAAGGCATGCCATTAAAAACAAAGGAGACATCAAGACATGCTATCAACAAAGCATCTCTCAACAAGGTAGTCATCAACAGGAGGTTTGTCAACAAATCATCTCTTATGAAGGAAGGTTGTCGGCAAGACTCCCATGGACAAAGTATCTCTCGACATAGCATGGCATCAACAACAAAGGTGTTGTTAGTTTTTGTACCTTGGTATGTGTTCCCCTAGTGATTCCTAGCCTAAGTGACTAAGGAAGGGGAAAAGTGACCCTCACATTAATTACACATTAATGAGACTTTATGTTTTTAAAGTCACTTTTTGTCTAAAGTTAAAGTGGGTGAGCAATAAATTATTTAAGTGATTTAATTAATGTGACTTTTGCTCTCATCTAATCCTAGCCATTGGATGGAGAGATTCACCACCGTTGGATTAGAATCCCATTTAGGGATTAGACAAAAAGGGAGGGAGGCTCATAACCGAAATCGTTGTTGCATGAATGAAGTGAGAGAGGTCGAGAGAGTACAGCAGGTAGCACGAATTCCTAGGAGCAGACAGGCACAGGAATCGAGGGAGTCTTCAGCAAATTTCTGGGCACATTTCCCAACACGGCCGTACAGCATATCTGAGCACAAATATCAAGGAAGTCCTGGGCACGCAGACCGAGAACAGCAACACTGGAATCGAGGTGTTTCTGGGCACACATTCCGAGAATACCAGCTCGAGTTTCAAGGTAGTTCACGGGCTCACTTCCCTAGACAAGCTCGGGTTCCAAGACAGTGGATCTGGGCACCATTCCCGAGGCAGTTTTTGCTCAGCATGTGAAGAAGGTACAGGGCACGGGTTTCACAGTATCAGCATGATTTTCTGAAAGATACCAGCACAAAATTCGAGGAACTATTAGCACAGAAATCGAGGGTGATTTCAGTCATTGTTCTTTGCACAAAATTCGAGGTACTTGGCACAGAACTCGAGGAGAACTCAGTGGTACAAACTATGCATTTTCCAGCACAGTTTATGAGTAAATTCTGGCACGTATTTCTATGCTATGGGCACACAAAACGAGGTTCAGTTTGGTGCACAACTTTCCAGAAAGATTCTGCTAAGTGGTGAAGATAAGTTAAATTCTTCATTGTAATGCTGTGATGAATATTTTGCTGATGAAATAATATCTCTCTCTCTCAACTGGTTTTCCCCGTGGGGGTTTTTCCAGGGCTCGATTTGGCCAAAAATCTCTGAGTCATTGTTATGTGTGAATGTTGTTAAATGTGCTTACTGCCTGTTAGTAGCACTGTATTGCGTGTTTGAATGTTGCAGAAATTTTTATAAGTAACCTACAGCCAATGCAAAACCGGCTGTAGGTGAAAACCACCAATTGTTAACACAAACCAGCAGTCAATATAAGTGCAGAAAATTCTACATGGTATCAGAGCAAAGGGGGCAGAAAACAAGTTAGTTTGCAGACACACATAAAAATTGCAGCACTCAGAAAGTTCAGTATTCTTACCTTCTGTTAGTGGGCAACGTTCTATTGCGTTGATTTTTAGATGGCTACAGGTTTGAGGATTGAAGACAGGTTGAATGGGGCAAAAAATTTTGTGCCTTGGAAGGCCAGAATTGTGTTGCTTTTGGAGGAGAATGAGTTATGGGTGGAGGTGGTGAGGAACACCACCACAAACCCCATTACCATTACAGATGGCTCGGATGCTACAGCTCTTTCAACCTTCAACAAGAAAGACTGTAAGGCTAGGAGAATCATACTTGATGCAGTAAAAGACCACATCATCCCTCACATTTCCGGGAAGACCAAGGCACATGAGATGTGGAGTGCCTTGATCAACTTGTATGAGAGCTCCAACGAGAACAAGAAGATGGTTCTCAAGGAGAAGCTCAAGAGTATCAAGATGACTGGAGGAGAGGGAGTCACAGCTTGCCTCACTAGGATTTCTGCAGTTCGGGATGAACTGGCAACGGTTGGTGAAGTAGTATCCCCTACAGAGCTAGTACGCACAGCAGTGAATGGGGCTTCAAGGCCCTGGAGTGCATTTGTGCAGGCCATTGTGGGCAGGGAGAACCTACCATCTTGGGAGAGGTTGTGGGATGACTTTGTGCAGGAGGAGACCAGGAGGGGTCTCGTACAGGGCAGTTCATCAGGTGGTGGAGCAGATGAGGAGAACGTGGCACTGACAGCCAAGGGGAAGAAGAAGAAGGGTCCCAAGAAGAATGGGGCCAAGGGGCAGCAGCGGCAGCAGCAGCAGCAGCATCCACAGGGTGGGTAGAAGAAGGACTTGAGTAAAATCAAGTGCTACTGTTGTCAGGCGTTTGGGCACTACGCATCTCAGTGTCCAAACAAGAAGAGGAAGAACAGACAGCAGACAGCAACCTCAGCAGAGATTGATGAGTTTGGTGACAGGTTTCAGAGGGAGTTTTCCCTATATGCTGGACAGAGTGAGAGAGAGAGAGTCTCCTTAGCCACCAGCATTGACATGGATTTGGAGATTGAGCACTCATTGTTGACAGGGCATCAGACAGGTCCATCCACCACTGGTACGTGGTACATTGACAGCGGAGCCTCAAGACACATGACAGGTACTCGGGAGTTCTTCTCCGAGTTATCACGGACAGAGAGAGAGGTGGAGGTGGTACTTGGTGACAACACCATTGTTAGAGCAGTGGGTCAGGGGACAGTTATATTTGAGAGGGAGTCCATGAGTCCCATGACTTTGAGGGATGTGTTGTACGTCCCTGGGCTGAAAAAGAACCTTGTTTCAGTTTCCACGATTGAGGACAGGGGTCTTGGGGTGTGCTTCTCAGATGGGAGAGTGCAGGTGTTTCCCAAGACCACAGGTGTATCTACTCCCATGGACATTGGAGTTAGATGTGGACGACTGTACAAGTTATTGTTTCAGCCATAGCATGCTCTAGCACACAGTAGCAGCAGCTGTGAGCTATGTGAGTTATGGCACAGGAGGATGGCCCATTTACATCACCCCGCTCTGAGAGTGTTGAGGAGCATGGTCACAGGTTTACCTGAGTTTGACACTGAGCAGAGTGATGTGTGCAGAGGGTGTGCTTTGGGAAAGTACACCAAGACTGTGTTTCCTAGCAGTGACACGAGAGCAGCAGGAGTGCTCGACCTGATTCATACTGACATTTGCGGTCCTATGTCCACAGTTTCCTTGACTGGTCATGATTACTATATCAGCTTAATTGATGACTACTCCAAGAAGACCTGGATCTACTTCTTGAGGAGCAAGAAGTCCCCACTTGTATTGAGTGTCTTCCAAGGGTTCAAAGCCCTTGTGGAGAAGCAGACGGGGAGGAAGATCAGGATGTTGAGGTCAGACAATGGGGGTGAGTATACCTCCAAGGAGTTCAGCGCGTTCTGCAAGCAGGAGGGTATACAGCGACAGTTGACAGTTCCCTACACTCCTGAGCAGAATGGAGTAGCAGAGAGAAAGAACAGGTCGATCGTTGGAGCAGCGAGAGCCATGCTTCATGATCAGGGGTTATCGTTCTTTCTATGGGCTGAGGCTTGCAACACTGCAGTGTATCTGCAGAACAGGAGTCCCCACCGTGCCTTGGGGAGGATGATTCCAGAGGAGATGTATTCAGGCAAGAAGCCTGAGGTGAGCCATTTTCGGATATTTGGCTCTCTGACTTACTCTCACGTCTCGTCCAAGCAGAGGACGAAGTTCGAGCCCACCGCAGAGAGAGGCATCTTTGTGGGTTACGACGAGACTTCGAAGGCATATCGGCTTTACATTCCTGGCCAGAGGAGAGTTGTAGTTGGGCGGGAGGTGAAGTTTGATGAGGAGAGGGCCTTCAGGAAGTCGAGAGAGATGGATCAGGGGGAGCCACCAGCTCCCACACCTCAGTTGAGTCAGGCTTCTTCCATACAGGTTTCAGGTCCGCAGGTTTCTGGGGGGACTGGATCACAGAGTGCAGGCACAGGTTCTACAGAGTCAGTGGTTCAGATTACAGGTTTCAGGCTCACAGATTGCAGGGTCTTCCGGGACTAGTTCATCAGCTACAGGTCCTAGGGGTGTTAGACCTCATGCTTCTGGCACTTCCTCAGATGAGGACACACCAGTTTGGGAGGAGCCTTCAAGGAAGAAGAAGCCTAAGTGGCTTCAGGACACCTTGAAGGAAGCAGAGGCATTTGGCAAACCTCAGGAGCAGATCAGGACGATTGTTGAGCCAGACAGATATGGGATGGCCCTTGTTGCGAGTCTTCGTGACTCTGCGCCTTCTACATTTGAGGAGGCTTCTCAGCATCAAGTATGGAGAGATTCCATGATGGAAGAGTACCATTCCATCATGAAGAATGATGCTTGGGAGATTGTGCCGAGACCTGAGGGGAAGTCAGTTGTGACTTCCAAGTGGCTCTACAAGGTCAAGCATGCTGCAGATGGCAGTGTAGAGAAATTCAAGGCTCGGTTTGTGGCTAGGGGGTTCTCACAGGTTGAGGGAGTCGACTATGATGAGACTTTTGCTCCAGTGGCTCGGTATTCCTCTATCAGGGCAGTGATATCGATTGCAGCAGAGATGGGTCGGAAGATCCACCAGATGGATGTGAAGACCGCATTTATCAATGGTCTTCTGCAGGAGGAGGTGTATTTGGAGCAGCCACAGGGATTCGAGATACATGGGAGAGATTCTCATGTGTGCAGGCTTAGGAAAGCCTTATACGGTCTGAAGCAAGCTCCTAGAGCTTGGTACTCCAGGATAGATGCATATCTGACTTCGATGGGATTCCAGAAGAGTGAGGCTGATCCCAACCTATACTACATTGTGGTTGGTGGAGATCCACTCATTCTTCTGCTATATGTTGATGATTTATTTATCACTGGAGATGAGCGTCTTATTGCACAGTGCAAGAGAGATCTTGCAGCTGAGTATGAGATGACAAATATTGGGCTGATGCATTACTATTTGGGGATGGAGGTATGGCAGGAGCCAGGACATATTTTCCTAGGATAGGGGAAGTATGCAGCAGAGATTCTGAAGAGTTTTCGGATGGACGACTGCAGGCCTATGTCTACACCTATGATCACCAACTTGAAGCAACTTCATGCTTCAGATGGTAAGTTGGTGGATCCCACATTATATCGTCAGCTCATCGGATCGTTGATGTATCTGGTCAACACCAGGCCAGACTTGTGCTTTGCAGTCAACACTCTTAGCCAGTTCATGGTGCAGCCTAGGAGTGTACACTGGAGTGCTGCAAAGCACATCTTGAGATACCTTGCAGGGACAGTGGATTATGGTCTGGACTACAGGGGTTCAGGTGGAGTCAGCTTGATTGGGTTCACAGATTCAGACTGGGTAGGTTGTGTGAGGGACCGGAAGAGCACTTCCGGTTGCTGTTTCAGCTTGGACTCGGCAGTAGTGTCGTGGTTCAGCAGGAAACAGAAGTCCGTTGCATTGAGTTCTACTGAGGCTGAGTATATGGCAGCCAGTCAGGCGACTTGCGAAGCACTGTGGCTTCGTAAGTTATTGGTAGATTTATTTGATCAGCAGCTGAGACCTACGGTGATTTACTGCGACAATCAGAGTTGCATTCAGCTCTCTGAGAATCCGGTTTTTCATGACAGGTCAAAGCACATTGAGATCAGGTACCACTTCATTCGGGACTACGTTCAGAGAGGAGCAGTTGAGCTACAGTATATATCCACTGATCAGCAGGTTGCAGATGTCCTGACAAAATCTTTGGGGAGGGGGAAGTTTGTCTTCTTCAGAGATAAGTTGGAAGTGGTGCGGAACACCTTCCTCGGTAAGAGGGAGTGTTAGTTTTTGTACCTTGGTATGTGTTCCCCTAGTGATTCCTATCCTAAGTCACTAAGGAAGGGGAAAAGTGACCCTCACATTAATTACACATTAATGAGACTTTATGTTTTTAAAGTCACTTTTTGTCTAAAGTTAAAGTGGGTGAGCAATAAATTATTTAAGTGATTTAATTAATGTGACTTTTGCTCTCATCTAATCCTAGCCATTGGATTGAGAGATTCACCACCGTTGGATTAGAATCCCATTTAGGGATTAGACAAAAAGGGAGGGAGGCTCATAACCTAAATCGTTGTGGCATGAATGAAGTGAGAGAGGTCGAGAGAGTACAGCAGGTAGCACGAATTCCTAGGAGCAGACAGGCACAGGAATCGAGGGAGTCTTCAGCAAATTTCTGGGCACATTTCCCAACACGGCCATACAGCATATCTGAGCACAAATATCGAGGAAGTCCTGGGCACGCAGACCGAGAACAGCAACACTGGAATCGAGGTGTTTCTGGGCACACATTCCGAGAATACCAGCTCGAGTTTCAAGGTAGTTCACGGGCTCACTTCCCTAGGCAGGCTCGGGTTCCAAGACAGTGAATCTGGGCACCATTCCCGAGGCAGTTTTTGCTCAGCATGTGAAGAAGGTACAGGGCACGGGTTTCACAGTATCAGCATGATTTTCTGAAAGATACCAGCACAGAATTCGAGGAACTATTAGCACAGAAATCGAGGGTGATTTCAGTCATTGTTCTTTGCACAAAATTCGAGGTACTTGGCACAGAACTCGAGGAGAACTCAGTGGTACAAACTGTGTATTTTCCAGCACAGTTTATGAGTAAATTCTGGCACGTATTTCTATGCTGTGGGCACACAAAACGAGGTTCAGTTTGGTGCACAACTTTCCAGAAAGATTCTGCTGAGTGGTGAAGATAAGTTAAATTCTTCATTGTAATGCTGTGATGAATATTTTGCTGATGAAATAATATCTCTCTCTCTCAACTGGTTTTCCCCGTGGGGGTTTTTCTAGGGCTCGATTTGGCCAAAAATCTCTGAGTCATTGTTATGTGTGAATGTTGTTAAATGTGCTTACTGCCTGTTAGTAGCACTGTATTGCGTGTTTGAATGTTGCAGAAATTTTTATAAGTAACCTACAGCCAATGCAAAACCGGCTGTAGGTGAAAACCACCAATTGTTAACACAAACCAGCAGTCAATATAAGTGCAGAAAATTCTACGGGTGTTAACAACAATGTCACCAATAGTAGAGTTGTTGACAACAGAGCTTTTGACCAAGAGGTTTGTCAACAAAGATGTTGTCGATAGAATGTTCTTCAATAGGAAACCCACTATTCTTGAACATCGACCATGGTCAAGCAGGACCAAAGACCAACAGACGCTTAAGTCATACATTGACTCCATAAGAACCTTTACATGTGTGAGATTAAGATAGAAGGACCATAGACAAATCAATTCAATTCGGGTAGGTATCAAGCTAGGGTAACTAGCTCTTCGAAGTGAATGCTACTTAAGAAGATGTCACATTCAATGAAGGGGGTTGGTCATTTTCTGAAGAAAAAGTGACAACTGTAAATTCCAGCACAAGAGAGAATAAAAGCCTAGGGCTGGGAAGGCTTGTAAAGCTGGCATTTGGGAATGGAAACAATTGTACCCATAGCCCTATGAACTCCAAAGCACGGAGGAAAGGGCACGTAATTGTAGGCATTGCCATGTGGACTACAAAACCTTGAATAAGATCATAGTTTTTACCCGATGGGGGTTTTTACCTGATGGATTGGCTTTCTTTGATGTTGTCCATTAGAAAGATTAAAACCACATAGCATAAGCGCAATAATTTCATTATTTTGTTTGATGTGAATCCATATTGTAGATACATAGGGTGGTTGTGACCTGCCACTAGAATAAGGATCATTAAGGAAGCTGAAATTGGTGAATTTGATGTTGACCTCTAGAGCAGTTAAACATAAAAATACAGCTGAAATTTTGGAAAAACAAGATATGGCCCTATTTTTCTTTGAGGAATACTAGAGGACAAGGAAACTTATAAATGGTACATCCTCAATAGCCAAGGCTTTTCGGCACAAATGTGAGTGCAGTACAGAGACACCATTTATTAAATCAGAGTGTAGGGTGTGGAGGAGATGCATCACATACATAGGCATGCATGTATGTATAAAATAAATGAATAAAATATTTTTTCTAGAAACTTAAGTTGCACTGAAACAGATACGGAAACAGATACGAATACACGGAGGAAAAGGATACAGCAAATTTTCAAAAAACTTTTAACTAATATCATCAATAATACATGAGCAAACTTCTAAAGTTTTAACATACTTTAATTAGGGCAGCCTACTATCATATTCATAATTCAATGTTCATTGTTCATAAGTTAAACTTAAAACATCATTACAAATTAAATTCATAGAATCATGTATCATCAAAAAAGTCTTCGTCCATGTAATGAAGCTCAACATCATCATGTTCATCCCCTCCAGAACTAGGAACATTGTTTCCATGTCCACTTGAAGATGCAATTGTTGGTGCCTCCTTATCAAACAAATTAAGATGAGACATGGCACTCAATGCCATATCCAAGCCAGCCAACTCTGATTCTAGATCCCATTGTTTGGTGGGTCTAGATTTGTATTCATCCTTCTGTTGTGACAGAAGGCGAAGGTTGGAGTGAACATACACAAGTTCCTCGGCCTTCTTGGAGCCCAATCTTCGCTTCACTAAATGGATGAAGCCATATGTACTCCAGTTCCTCTCTGTCAATGAGGAACTAGCAACCTATGACAAGATCATGATTCCCAAGTTTTGGATATTTCGGATTTCCCCACCAGAAGTTCCACCAATCAATTGGAGTTAGTGAGGTCTTCTTCTGCATAGCCTCAACATCTGCACCCAAACCCTCGGATCGCACAAAATGAGAAAACTCAATACGAATATGAACCCCAATATCGGGATCTAGAAATAGTTCTCTAAAAGCTTTTTTAAACCCAAGGGACACTTATGGGTCCTTGTTTGGTGCATATATGTTTGGATCACTCAGCAACTCTACAAAATAATATTTGGGATCATAGTTATCAAAATCGGATCGATGATCGAACCGGTCGACCCCAAGAACCGAAACTAGACAAAAACCGAAAAAAAAAGGATCACAAAACTGCTCAACCAAATTATACATATAAAATATTCAAATATTATATATATATATATATATATATATATATATATATATATATATATATCCATGAGAATTTGAACCATTATACACAAATATGCATAGTTTCTCAGGTATATAGCAAAGTAAGAGTGCATACAACCAAAATAGCACCAAGTGCAATCCATATCTAAACCAAAGTACATCAATAAATAGGCTATAAATTGCCTCTATAGTCAAAATATAAGCATATAACTATAGTCTAAACTCTAGACTCTACAATCTAATCATATAATAGAATCATCTAAATCCTCATGCTCAGAGTTAGAGTCATCATCTATGTCCTCAACAAAAGTAGACCAAAAATAGGGATCCCAAGCCTGGCTTGGTTCCCCTGAGCCTGAAGGCACTTGTCCAACACCAATGTTCGCATCCTCTAGCTGTGGAAGTGTGTCCAAGTCCATCCAAGACAAAGGTGTTCAACAATCAGCACCACCAACATCAAGGTACATAGAGGGGTTGATGTACTTCATTAAATGCCAATCTCATACCCTCATATATGATAGAATCCAGTGAAAACGTTGCAATCTTGAAATCCCGAAGTCTGTTGAATTTTGAATGGGATAAAAAATTCTACTTTTTGCGTGTGAAGTCTGATGAGGTTGGAACTACTCTCAAACATCCTGAAACAATTAACGGTAATGTTAAAAATTTATGTAAAAGTGGCAGTCTCCTTATCTTCCATTCTCTATCCTTTAAAAGTGAATTTATTATTACAATTTAATATTCTTTTTAACTTCCATGTTCTAAACCCTGGCATACTGCCTTTAGCAAGGTAGACTTGTTGGAGGGGTCGTGGGCCCTTTAGGGTTTCAAAATAGACTACGAAAACAATTAAAAAATCGATTTCAGGACTAAAAATTGCTAGAAATGTGGCCCCCTCTCTCTGATATGTTTCACAATTTTACTAAAACGTATCACCTCTAGGCTGAAACGTATCACTTTGTCATTTAAACGTATCACTGTAACCCTGAAACGTATCACTTTGTCATTTAAACGTATCACTGTAACCCTGAAACGTATCACATTTTCCCTGAAACGTATCCAAAACCCTTGAAATGTATCTGTACCAGTCTGATACATAACCATGACATTTCAGGGCTGTATCCCCTCCGTTTCAGGATCCAAAACAGGGAACGGCGTTTCTCCAAGGCTACTGGGACATTTCTGGTAACTTAGCTAGAAGCACAACTAAAATTAATCTAATATAATAAAAGTTGAAAACCAAGGTTACATGAATCATGAGTGCAGATTGCAATTGACAGTAGGTTGAGGTTCATGCTCTCGTGTGGGTGCATTTGCCATCCCAAATTCAGGGATCGGGTGTGCAGCATCCTCTTTTAAGGATAAATCAGAAATTTTACAAAAAATATCAGCCAGCTCTATGCTAATATGGTTTCCTTTATAAAAGAAAACAAGAAAGAAATGCTTAATTTATGGTCGTTTTGGAAAGATGTGATAATGTACCCTTTGGTTAGAGATGGTATCAGGATCTTGTTCGTGGATAGTTCAAGATTTTCTAATAATAGATTTCGAATAATCTTGTATGCCACTAATCTAATTTTGCATTTATTCAAACCTCATACCCAGCAAAGTACCATTGGCACTCTTCCAGCCCTTGGTTGTTTTTTATAGCAATTTGATTATGTGTTGCAGTACAGCATTGTAATCATCTATCATTTCTAGTTTTCGAATGTAAGAACAACATGCAAAACATACTCCCCACTTCAAGATATCCATTGATTTGACAGTCACTGCTATAGCTTTCATTATAAACATTTATTCAATAGTTTCACTGAAATTAGAATCCAACCCTGGAGAAAGAAAGCCCTTCATTAAATCCAACAAAACACAGCATAGAAAAGGTTTTAAGATATTGTTGTTATAAGCAGGAATTGCTCAAAATTACATTTCATCTTCAAATGTTACTCAAAAAATAGCAGGCATGTGCCCAAGGTATGTAAGAGCTTTTTGCATTCACATTAGTAATCAACTATCATTTCTAGATTTCCAACGTAAGATCAACAAGCAAAACATAGTCCCGCTTCAAGATATCTGTTGGTTTGATGGTCATTGTTAAACCATTCATGACAAACATTTATTCAATAGTTGCACTGAGCTTGGAATCCAACCCTGGAGAAAAAAAAAGGCCTGCATTAGGAACAATAAAGCATAGCATAGAAAGGTCTTAAGATATTGCCGTTATAAGCAGGAATTGCTCAGAACTACAATTTGTCTTCAAATGTTACTCAAAGGAAGCAGGCATGTGCCCAAGGTATGTAAGAGCCT
Source organism: Larix kaempferi (assembly GCA_027924585.1). NCBI lineage: Eukaryota > Viridiplantae > Streptophyta > Pinopsida > Pinales > Pinaceae > Larix > Larix kaempferi. The sequence continues at coordinate 4,222,396 of BSBM01000878.1, read as the reverse complement.
TTTGCATTCACATAAGTAATCACAACTTAAGTTCCCTTGAAAAGAAATGGTGGCCCTTGAATTTTATTTTATTATTGTGGAACAAATAATTATTTATGGCTCGCTCAATAGTACAATACTTGTCTTCAGTGTTCATGATATAAAGCATGCCTTTTTGGAATATTGCTTATAACTGCATGCACCGTACTGTCCAAAGTACTCTATATTCTCCCATTCGAATCTATATTCCACAAAGTTGAACAAGGGTGATGATTATATGCTTGAATATCCAATTTATACTCTTGATGCAATTGCAGAGGTGATACAGGAAATACTCAACTCCTATTAGTTATAGGGAGGCCATGTACCCCATCCCTCTCCTTTCAAGAGAGTTTGATGTTCTATTACAGTAAATGCCTTCAAGTTTAGAAGGACGTGTTATCACATCCATGTTAGCTGGAGCTACCATGCTGCAGATTGTGTGCTCAGGGACCATATTATACCTTTTTTTTTCCAGATCAGAGATCGGATGCCTTCAGAGGAGGCACATAGTTTTGTTCAGACTGCCCCAAGCAGATATATCAACAGGGACAGACGGTTTTGATATTGGTCCAGACATGTATACCTCATTGCCTACATAGGTACCCTTCATTGCCAGGCTTTGCATAAGCCCATTGAGACAGTTGCCTAGCCATATTTTGATAGAGTGCTACAGAGTATTGCTGGTTTACCACTTATTGCCCGGATTCAATTGAGATCCAGTTTCAGAGTCAGCTTCACCAGTAGGTATATGGTGCAGCAGGTATAGCATTTGATGTTCTATTGCTTATGGTGTTGATTAGACTTGTTTATACATGATAGTACATTGACTTTACATATTATGTTGATGTGGTGATCTAGTTGTTATTATGATGTGTTTGGCCCTTGGCGATGTCAGTCCACCCCTTTCAGTAGGCTCCTGTTGATGCACACCGGATCACATCCCCACTATTTGTATAGACTTGGTCACTTAGTCCCCTTTAGCCAGCTGACTTTGGATCCACCTTCACTTCCTCCACCCATCCGACTCATTCATGATTGATCTTTCCCAACTTGGATTCTGATTTGTGACCTTGAGGATCCCATTCCCCACTAATCTCTGAGTATGCCATGATTCCATTTCTTTTGTGCCTCAGCTCTTTAGTGTGTGAGATGCACTCTCAAACCTGTGATTTGCTCCTGTCGGTTGCCCCGATGTTGCAATGCAGTATAGGATTGTGTAGCCTCACCGGGTGTTCCCCATTGGTCATCGAAGCATTTATGCTCACCCCCATTACTCTGCAGTATGAGCACCTTGATTATATCTATTGAGATATGTATGTAGCCCAAAAGGGCCTTGATGTAAAATGAAGAAATGAAGAAATGTAAAGCAAGCTAAAAAGGCTATTGTAAATCTAAAATCTAGCCAAAAAGGCTAAGTCAAATGTAAATGTAAAATCCATGCAATGTGTTTCTAAACACACATGGACACAGGTCAGTCGTACATATTAGCTTTGTAGTGGTTATTTCCTCACCTAGTCCTGCGGGGCAAGGAGGTGAGAGGGAGCAAGGGTCAAGCTCAAGATTGTCCCCTAGAGTCTCAAGTTACGGTTTGTCGGACACCCAGTTTGGCGGCTCTAGAAAAGATCCTCACGAAGTCTTATTAAGGCACGGATGTGAGTTGTGAGGTACTTGTTAGATGACCAGTGGCGGTTTCCCTGCACTATACCCATTTGTGAGGCACCGCCCTTCCTCGTGTTTTGTCATGGTATGCTTATCTCAATGGACCCCGCTTTCCCGAGTTATCCAAAGGGTTGCATGATGATTATCCTTGTCATCCCTCATCCTTCACCTTGTATTCCAAATCACCCAAAGTCAGCTAGGTGGTCAAGTCTATAGGTTGTGCATAGCAGTTTGAGTCTTTTGGATGTGGTGGGCCCACCTCACCAAGGGCCTCGTATTTTTGAGATATTATGTCTTTTTTATCACAATATTGGCATCTTATTGTTTAGTAATGTACTAACATGTATAAGGAAGCCTATCACTTCATATTGCTTCCAGGTATTCAGCCAGCACCATGTTGACCAGATTTGACTTGGTCAAACTAAGTTGACTAGGCCAAAATGGGCCCGAAAAAATATTGCGACCAAAGTTTCGATTTTGGTCATTTGTATTCTCTTGGGGTCCCATATGAACCTCCAAGCATCAGAATTTGAAAAGGTTGAGGCAGCAATGAGATTTTTAATTATTATTGGTCATTAATGACCTGTTTTAATTAAAAATCATGGATTTTGGCAAACAGTGCCTAAGTGATGGATCGTGGTCGTTCAAGTGACCATGTTTACTATTTTTGGGGTCCACGATCGCATTGCAACAGACGGTTCGACAATCCAGGCACTATAAGTGGGTCAAAATCCCAATTTACACCTTCAGCAATAAAAACCAGCAGTTAATTACATGGAAAATCAAAAATTAGCAAAGGCAACTATGGCAAATGGCAAAAATCAAAGGCTGGTTAATACAAGGGTAACTTATAAGGTAATTTGGTTATGTTTGGACTTGATATTTGTTGATGGGACCCTCCATTGGACCAGCTCACTAGGGGAGGTCGAATTTGCCCATGGGGGCGTTTTTCTCCACTTGGCAAAATTCGATTTTGTTGTTATGTTGTATGTGGAACCTTAATGTATTGAGTTGGGGAGATAAAACACCCTATAGACACCCCCCAACCTTGGCTTATGTGTTGTAGGGCCCCACAATGGGCCCCTCTCTCTCCACATGTGCGCTCTAGAGGGCAATGCGCACCCCCTCAAGGAGGAATCTCCTCCATTCGATTTGATCATTGGGGATTAAATCCCAGCCCTTCATTTTGGAGAGAATAGGTTTTGAGGAGTGGCCTTTCTCTATAAGAGAAGGCACTCACCCATTGTATCACTCTGTCTTGGCATTTTAGACTTGGAATAGAAGAGAAAACGTTGTGCAGCTCTCTCTACTTGTGTCTTGTGGTGATGTTCTTTGAGCTTGTTGATTGCCAAGCTATCTTGATGCACTAGTGTAGATTGTTGTTGTTTCTAGCATTGTTTCTCACCATTGTTTGCAGCTAATACAACTCTTGCAGGAGGGCGCACCATTTGGCTGCCACTGCTGCTCCACTCTCCGGGATTGGTAACAAAAGGGAAGTGTTTTTGCCATTTCAGCCAAGCATTTTCTCTCATTTTTATTTGTATTGTTGTAGATTTCACTTGCTTATCATACTGATTTGATCTATTGTCCATTGGTTTTGGCAGGCAAGGAGGACGAGTTGGTGGGACTGGGCAAATTGATTTCACTTGGGGACTTCTGCATCGACATTATTTGATCTTCGGGACGTTTTAACCTCAACAAATCAAATACTTCAGTTGATTCCAAGTAGGTGTTGCATCTCCTTCTCTTGTATTTCAATTTCTAGTTTGTTGAACAGAGAAAATTCACACTAAAACCCTAAAAATTAAAATACTGAAATTTCACCATTAGAATTAGTTGTCCTTTAAAACTCACTAATGATATGTGCTTAAACCTCTATATCTCTAGTTTCATTTAATTCCGACCCCGTTTACCCATAGAACTAAGCACTGATTTCGCCCTCCTTAGGCATTTTAGCCAGTCACACTGTTGGGTATTTTTCCGGGTTGTGGGTACTCTTGATTTGAGTTTAGAACGCCATTTTATCATAAGTAATCAAGTTTCATTGGCTGGAAGTGATTATAAACACTAATTTCTTACTGCCCTAAATCCATTTGACTCATTGTTTAACCCTTGTCTTGGGCAGTTTTACTTCAGCAGTTCACTTCCATCTTATTGTATCTCCTTAGACTATTTCAGCCATACAATCACTAATTTAATCTTGTCATCTAATCATACTTGATTGTTGGTCACCTATTACATCACCATCATTTCACTACTTGTGTCCATCAGTTGGCTGAAACTAGACTTAGGAGCTCATCTACACTCACTCCTTGTTTTTATCTCTTATTCTTTTGGGGTTTGGGTGTATTTTTGTCTCTCAACCATCACTGGTTGAGCGGGGTCTCCCCCTTGACTTGGCTAAGTGCCTTGTCTAAAGTGACAATAGCCTTGTCCGGTGTGACTTCCGTTCATTGAGCAGAGGACTTGGCCATTGCTAGTTACACCTTCCTAGCTATTCACCCTCTACCATCCCTGTTGGGACACCTTACTTCAGCAGCTAGAGTTTGTGTGATAACATTTTCGGCGCCGCTGCCGGGGAGGTAGAGGCCTACCCGGGTTTTGCTTGAGTTTTGAGTCTTTTTTGCTTGTTTTTCCTTTTATCATCGCATCCGCACTTAAAACTCTGTTGGTTGATTTCCACTTACATAATTATTGCAGCCAACATATTTTTGTCTCATTCACTACTTCCCCTTCACGACATTCCACCTTTGGTAAACAAGGTTCCCAAGTTCACCTGGCAACTCCACACCACGACTCCACTAGAGGCCGAACCCATCCGTACAACCTACGTAGCCTTGATCGTTCTGACACATCACATAGCACACCTATCACTTACGTCAGACGAAGATTTTGAGAACTCTCCCCTACGCTCATGAGTATGCCTGCTCCTGAAAAGGACGCAATGGCGGGCGGGATGACCATGAAAGTGCTATCTCACTTAGTTGAGCTGGTCACCAATGTCACGCTCGTTCTAAAACAACAAGATGAAGATAATAGGGAACGCAACCAACATATCCAACACATTTACGAGGGAGCTTACAACTGTTCAGCCACGTCCGCTTAGGTCCTTACCCGGGGCCAATTGGCTAAAAAAAGAGGAGGCCCAACGGACCCTGGTCATACCCTAGTCCCAAAAGTCTCAAAAGGAATAGTCCTCAGCCTAGTCCTAGTCCCGAGAGATCCCAAGGAAAGGATAAACCTAGCCCAAAGGGACAAATGATTCTGAAACCAAACCCCAGGGTTATCACTAGAGGGAAGGAGGACCCTCAGACAATGGAAACAAGTGTGCCTAAAGGCACGACCAAGTCTAGCCCAAAACCTGAGGTAAAATCCACTCCTTCTCAAGCTAACAGGTGGAAGAGGGAGGCCAAAGGTCCCCAAGGGACCTCTGGTCGGGAATCCCATAGTCTTGATCCCATTAAGGTGAACAACTCAGGCAAACTGTCCAACTCTTTGATTCACGTCGCTTTTAAGGAGTTAGTCAAAATCCCGGTCATCAAAGCTCAGATCATGGAATTCCTCAGCATAAAATCCCCTCCGAATAATAAATTGGAACAACATGCCTTCCAATTTGACATGGGAAACTTTATGTCCAAGCTCAGCATGCCCCTACCCTTAAATGAAATTTTGAAGATTCCTGAGATGCATGATAGAGCCCATACCTTCTGGGGAATACAACCAAAAGGGGCCCCTCCTGAAAAACCAATTGAGGTAGCACCTGATCCCCCAATAAACATCCATAGTGTGTCTGGTAACTCTGAAGGGTGCCCTCCATTTTACGTTGCCCTCGAGGTAAATCAACTTATACTCCACAATTGTATGCTTGATTCGGGGGCGGAGGTCAACATCATGCCGCTGCGAGTCATGGGGCAACTCGAGCTGACCCCTTCCAGGCCTTTTAGAAATGTGTACGGGATGGACTCCTGTCCGGTAGAAGCAGTTGGAGTTATTGAAAACCTTCATGTGAGATTAGCTGCATGCCCTGATATAGGGATGTCCATGGATGTTCTTGTTCTCGACATCCCGGATGTCTGGGGCATGCTTCTATCTAGAGAGTGGGCTGCTAAGTTGGGTGGTAACATCCAAATGGATCTCACTTACGCAACCATCCCGAGGGGGCAAGACAAAAACATCACCCTACTTAATAAGCCTCCCATGAAGGAACACGTGGAGACCCCTAATTACCTTTATGAAGAAGCCATCCGCCCAACGGATGAGGTGGGACATTTTATGGTATTAGCAAATTACTGGGAGGACATTAGGCAACACCCTTTCCCTCCTAGCGAGGTCTGGAAGATGCATTTCGATGGGGCTCGCTCTAGGCATGGTGCGGGCGCTGGAGTGGTCATAACTTCACCCGCCGGCGAAGAAACCATATACTCGTTTCGCTTGGAATTTGTTTGCACTAACAATGTGGCGGAATACGAGGCCCTTCTCCTAGGGCTCGAAATCGCCAGGGATCGCAAGATCAAGTGCTTAAGTGTTGTAGGCGATTCTGATCTCATAGTCTCACAAATTAGAAACCAGTTTGCTGCCAAGAACGATAGATTACGAACCTACAAAAACGTTGTCTGGGACACCATTGAGTTATTTAACGCTTTCTCAATTAAGGCTGTCCCTAGAGAAGATAATTCGTTGGCAGACGCACTAGCTGTGGCTACCAGTACCTTTGAGATCCCGGAGGCTTTGAGTGAGCGAAAGTGCAAGGTCGAGGTCCTGTTTAGGCCTTATGTGCCTAATAACCAGGAATATTGGCAGGTTTTTCGAGATGATGCCCAAATAGTACGTTTTCTGCAAGGATTTGAAAAGGCCCTTGATCCAATGGTCAACCTGGAGGACCAGTCATCAGAACAATCACTATGTAACGCCAACCTATTGGATCTGTCCCTGCCACTCGAAAAGAATTTCAACAAACATGACAAGTACAGCGGGGGCAGAGCTCAACCTGTCGATGAAGTAATTGAGGTGAATATAGGCTCTTCGGTTTCCCCCAAAATGATAAGGATTGGGAAGAATGCATCCAAGGAAGAACGCAGGAGAATCATAGAGCTGATTCTCAAATACAAAGACGTTTTCGCCTGGACATATGATGATTTAAAGACTTACGATAAATCAGTCATCGAGCATACTATCCCACTAGTAGAGCGTGCCAAACCGTACAGGCAAAAGTTGAGAAATGTCAACCCAAAATTAGCCCCTTTGATTAAGAAAGAGATTGAGAAAATGCTAGCAGCTGGAATCATTAGACCTGTAAGGCATACCACTTGGGTGTCTAACCCGGTGATAGTGAGGAAGAAAAATGGTGAAATCAGGATCTGCATTGATTTCAGGAACCTGAATCGGGCTTGCCTCAAAGACAACTACCCTTTGCCCAACATGGAAAACCTGTTGCAAAGTGTCACCGGAGCAGGGATGTTGTCCATGTTAGATGGTTTCTCGAGGTATAACCAGGTCCAGATTAAGAAGGAAGATAGGGGGAAAACTACGTTCACCACCCCATGGGGAACCTATGAGTACAACTGCATGCCGTTCGGATTGCTAAATGTTGGGTCCACTTTCCAAAGGGCTATGGACCAGGCCTTCAGTGACCTAATAGGGAAGATCATCGTCATCTACCAAGATGACCTGACTGTCTTTTCCAAGGAAAGGACCGATCATGTGGACCATTTAAGGAATGTCTTTGACAGATGTAGAAAGTTTGGGATATCCCTTAACCCAAGAAAGTCAAACTTCGGGATTGATGAAGGAAGGTTATTAGGACACATTGTGTCCAAAGAGGGAATTAGGATTGACCCAAAGAGAATCCATGCTATCAAAGGTATCTTGCCCCCTCACAATGTCACCTCGCTTAGGTCGTTCTTTGGAAAGATCAACTTTGTACGAAGATTCATCCCCAACCTCGCTGAGCTTGCAAATCCCTTAAATGCTCTCTTAAAGAAGGATGCCAAATTCATATGGGATAAGGAGTGTGAGGCAACATTCATTAAATTAAAGAAAGCCATATCTTCTTCCCCCGTCCTAATCTGCCCAGATTACAACAAGGAGTTCCTGATTTACTCTTATGCCTCTGAAAACACCGTTGCGGGAGTTTTGTTGCAAAAGAACAAAGAAAACCACGAGCAACCCATCGCCTTCATGAGCAAAAATCTTAGGGACGTGGAACTCAAGTATACTACCACTGAGAAGCAAGCGTACGCTTTGTTCAAGGCTCTAAAACATTTTCGAACCTACGTCGGTTTTTCCAAGATTAAAGCTTATGTACCCTACCAAGCCGTGAAAGATGTTTTATCTCAAACAGACAGAATCGGTGCGAGGGGAAACTGGATCTCCAGGATCCAGGGGTACGACTTGGAAATTAAGCCAATAAAAATCGTGAAAGGACAAGGATTAGCACAACTATTGACTGAAAAGGAGAATGATGTCCAGATAAATCAAGTAGGCGAAAGCAGGGAGGCTGATGTAAACATTAATGGGCTGGAAGAGCACGAATGGTATAGGGATATAGTTTTCTACTTGAAGTACCTGACGTGCCCCGATCACCTAGTTGATCACCAAAGGAGGGCCCTTAGGTTGAAGGCCTCAAGGTATGTCCTCACGCAAGACGGCCTGGGGTGGAGAAACCCGGATGGGATTGTCCTAAAGTGTGTTGCACCTGACGAGTCACGCGTGATTATCAAAGAAATGCATTCTGGGCTATGTGGTGGCCATTATGCCCCTAGAGCCACTGCGGCCAAGATCATGAGGGCAGGTTACTACTGGCCCACGCTGTTTGGAGATGTCCACAAATACATAAAGACATGCTAGGAATGCCAATTCTTCACCGGGAAACCGAGACTACCCGCCTTACCTCTAAGCCCTGTGATAGTAGAAGCCCCTTTCCAGCAATGGGGAATGGACTTTGTGGGACCATTTGATGTAAATTCGAGTAACGGTTACAAGTATATCCTCACCTGCAACGACTATTTCACCCGTTGGGTTGAGGCTATCCCCACGAAGAAGGCCACGGCCGCGGTTGTGGTAAAATTCCTAGAAGAAAATATTGTCTCAAGGTACGGATGCCCTCTCAAACTCACTAAAGATAACGCCAAGGCATTTAGCAAAATAGAAATGTCAATTTTCTGCCTTAATCACGGCATAGTGTTATCCCACTCTTCAAACTACTATCCCCAAGGAAACGGGTTGGCTGAATCAAGTAACAAGAACCTTATTAGACTCCTCAAAAGGATGGTGGGGGACAACAAGCGAAGTTGGGACAACAGGCTGAAATATGCCGTTTGGGCTGATAGGACGACGGTGAAGAGGATAATGGGTAAATCCCCGTTTGAATTAGTGTACGGACAAGATTGCAGACTCCCCATCAACCTGCAGATCCTTGTTTATGAGTTGTTGCACCAATGTGGATCTGATCAGGAAGCAATCCAAGCCAGGATTGACAAATTGGTCGAACTTAATGAGAAGAGAAGAGAGGCCTTCGATAGGACAGTCATAAAGCAAGAAAGGATAAAGGGGACCTTTGATCAAAATACCTGAAACAAACACTTCAAGGTTGGTGATGTGGTCTTGTTGTGGGATAAACATAAAGAGAAACCTAGAAAACATGACAAGTTGGATAGGCTTTGGATGGGCCCGTACAGGGTTGCCAGAGTAGCAGGAAAGGGGTCTGTACGTTTAGAAACACTGGAAGGTGAGGAGTTGGAACTACCTGTAAATGGGAGGTTTTTGAAACATTACTTCCCACCGATGAACAATGAATGAGCCTTATCCCTTCCCCTTTTTGCGGCTAATAAGCTCTCGAGAGCAGCAACCGGTTGTCTTTTGCCTTGACTTCCCCACCTTTGTTTGATAACCGATCCCCCTTTTTTGTTTTATTATTTTTTGTCTTTTTCTCACTTTCTGACACCGTTTACCCTTTCTTTCTAGTTTTCTTTTGTACCATAATTTCCTTTTGATTGTTTTTCACCTTTCTTACACCTCATGTGTCGGCTTAATAATTTAAAATGTTGTAAAGTACATTTCATTATTGATATATTTTCCTTTCAGCATTGTCATTTTGTTTATTTCTGCTAGATTATATTATATATATTGTATGTCCTTACGAGCGGTCTGCAAAGATTGGTATAGCGTTTGCATTTTACAGGAATAGGTACACACATGATGATGATGCAGATAGCGTGCACGTGCATGCGCTTTGATGATGATGAGATGGGTGCTATGGACCGGAGATTCTGTGGTTCTCAAGCACTCTCTCCCTTAGAGCACTTGTCCCAACTGGAGCCAGATGTTATCACATCCATGTTAGCTGGAGCTACCATGCTGCAGATTGTGTGGTCAGGGACCATACTATACCTTTTTTTTCCAAATCAGAGATCGGATGCCTTCAGAGGAGGCACACAGTTTTGTTCAGACTGCCCCGAGCAGATATATCAGCGGAGACAGACGGTTTTGATATTGGTCCAGACATGTATACCTCATTGCCTACATAGGTACCCTTCATTGCCAGGCTTTGCATAAGCCCATTGAGACAGTTGCCTAGCCATATTTTGATAGAGTGCTACAAAGTATTGTTGGTTTACCACTTATTGCCCGGATTCAGTTGAGATCCAGTTTCAGAGTCAGCTTCAGCAGCAGGTCTATGGTGCAGCAGGTATAGCATTTGATGTTCTATTGCTTGTGGTGTTGATTAGACTTGTTTATACATGATAGTACACTGACTTTACATATTATGTTGATGTGGTGATCTAGTTGTTATTATGATGTGTTTGGCCCTTGGTGATGTTAGTCCACCCCTTTCAGTAGGCTCCTGTTGATGCACACCGGATCACATTCCCACTATTTGTATAGACTTGGTCACTTAGTCCCCTTTAGGAAGCTGACTTTGGATCCACCTTCACTTCCTCCACCCATCTGACTCATTCATGATTGATCTTTCCCGACTTGGATTCTGATTTATGACCTTGAGGATCCCCTTCCCCATTGATCTCTGAGTATGCCATGATTCCCTGTCTTTTGTGCCTCGGCTCTTTAGTGTGTGAGATGCACTCTCAAACCTGGGATTTGCTCCTGTCGGTTACCCCCGATGTTGCAATGCAGTATAGGATTGTGTAGCCTCATCGGGTGTTCCCCATTGGTCATCGAAGCATTTATGCTCACCCCCATTACTCTGCAGTATGAGCACCTTGATTATATCTATTGAGATATGTATGTAGCCCAAAAGGGCCTTGATGTAAAATGAAGAAATGTAAAGCAAGCCAAAAAGGCTATTGTAAATGTAAAATCTAGCCAAAAAGGCTAAGTCAAATGTAAATGTAAAATCCATGCAATGTGTTTCTAAACACACATGGACACAGGTCAACCGTACATATCATCTTTGTAGTGGTTATTTCCTCACCTAGTCCTGCGGGGCAAGGAGGTGAGAGGGAGCAAGGGACAAGATCAAGATTGTCCCCTAGAGTCTCAAGTTACGGTTTGTCGGACACCCAGTTTGGCGGCTTTAGAAAAGATCCTCACGGAGTCTTATTAAGGCACGGATGTGAGTTGTGAAGTACTTGTTATATGACCAGTGGCGGTTTCTCTGCACTATACCCATTTGTGAGGCACCGCCCTTCCTCGTGTTTTGTCATGGTATGCTTATCTCAGTGGACCCTGCTTTCCCGAGTTATCCAAAGGGTCGCATGATCCTTATCCTTGTCGTCCCTCATCCTTCACTTTGTATTCCAAATCACCCAAAGTCAGCTAGGTGGTCAAGTCTATAGGTTGTGCATAGCAGTTTGAGTCTTTTGGATGTGGTGGGCCCACCTCACCATGGGCTTCGTATTTTTGAGATATTATGTATTTTTTATCACCATATTGGCATCTTCTTGTTTAGTAATGTACTAACATGTATAAGGAAGCCTATCCCTTCATATTGCTTACAAGTATTCAACCAACACCATGTTGACCAGATTTGACTTGGTCAAACTAGGTTGACCAGGCCAAAATGGGCCCGAAAAAATATTGCGACCAAAGTTTCGATTTTGGTCATTTGTATTCTCTTGGGGTCCCATATGAACCTCCAAGCATCAAAATTTGAAAAGGTTGAGGCAGTAATGAGATTTTTAATTATTATTGGTCATTAATGACTTGTTTTAATTAAAAATCATGGATTTTGGGAAAACAGTGCCTAAGTGATGGATCGTGGTCATTCAAGTGACCATGTATACTATTTTTGGGGTCCACGATCGCATTGCAACAGACGGTTCGACAATCCGGGCACTATAAGTGGGTCAAAGGCCCAATTTACACCTTCAGCAATAAAAACCAATAGTTAATTACATGGAAAATCAAAAATTGGCAAAGGCAACTATGGCAAATGGCAAAAATCAAAGGTTGGCTAATACAAGGGTAAATTATAAGGTAATTTGGTAATGTTTGGACTTGATATTTGTTGGTGGGACCCTCCATTGGACCAGCTCACTAGGGGAGGTCGAATTTGCCCATGGGGGCATATTCTCCACTTGGCAAAATTTGATTTTGATGTTATGTTGTATGTGGGACCTTAATGTATTGAGTTGGGGGGATAAAACACCCTATAGACACCCCCCAACCTTGGCTTATGTGTTGTAGGGCCCCACAATGGGCCCCTTTCTCTCCACATGTGCGCTCTAGAGGGAAATTCGCACCCCCTCAAGGAGGAATCTCCTCCATTCGATTTGATCATTGGGGATTAAATCCCAACCCTTCATTTTGGAGGGAATAGGTTTTGAGGAGTGGCCTTTCTCTATAAGAGAAGGCACTCACCCATTGTATCACTCTGTCTTGGCATTTTAGACTTGGAATAGAAGAGAAAACGTTGTGCAGCTCTCTCTACTTGTGTCTTGTGGTGATGTTCTTTGAGCTTGTTGATTGCCAAGCTATCTTGATGGATTAGTGTAGATTGTTGTTGTTTCCAGCATTGTTTCTCACCATTGTTTGCAGCTAATACAACTCTTGGAGGAGGGCGCACCATTTGGCTGCCACTGCTGCTCCACTCTCCGGGATTGGTAACAAAAGGGAAGTGTTTTTGCCATTTCAGCCAAGCATTTTCTCTCATTTTTATTTGTATTGTTGTAGATTTCACTTGCTTATCATACTGATTTGATCTATTGTCCATTGGTTTTGGCAGGCAAGGAGGACGAGTTGGTGGGACTGGGCAAATTGATTTCACTTGGGGACTTCTGCAATCGACATTATTTGATCTTCGGGACGTTTTAACCTCAACAAATCAAAGACTTCAGTTGATTCCAAGTAGGTGTTGCATCTCCTTCTCTTGTATTTCAATTTCTAGTTTGTTGAACAGAGAAAATTCACTAAAACCCTAAAAATTAAAATACTGAAATTTCACCGTTAGAATTAGTTGTCCTTTAAAACCCACTAATGATATGTGCTTAAACCTCTATATCTCTAGTTTCATTTAATTCCGACCCCGTTTACCCATAGAACTAGGCACTGATTTCGCCCTCCTTGGGCATTTTAGCCAGTCACACTGTTGGGTATTTTTCCGGGTTGTGGGTACTCTTGATTTGAGTTTAGAACGCCATTTTATCATAAGAAATCAAGTTTCATTGGCTGGAAGTGATTATAAACACTAATTTCTTGCTGCCCTAGATCCATTTGACTCATTGTTTAACCCTTGTCTTGAGCAGTTTTACTTCAGCAGTTCACTTCCATCTTATTGTATCTCCTTAGACGATTTCAGCCATACAATCACTAATTTAATATTGTCATCTAATCATACTTGATTGTTGGTCACCTATTACATCACCATCATTTCACTACTTGTGTCCATCAGTTGGCTAAAACTAGACTTAGGAGCTCATGTACACTCACTCCTTGTTTTTATCTCTTATTCTTTTGGGGTTTGGGTGTATTTTTGTCTCTCAACCATCACTGGTTGAGCGGGGTCTCCCCTTGACTTGGCTAAGTGCCTCGTCTAAAATGACAATAGCCTTGTCCGGTGTGACTGTCGTTAATTGAGTGGAGGACATGGCCATTGCTGGTTACACCTTCCTAGCTGTTCACCCTCTACCATCCCTGTTGGGACACCTTACTTCAGCAGCTAGAGTTTGTGTGATAACAGGACGGTGCCCCACTTGTTCTATTTAAGGCAAATCCTTGTGCTATTTTCATCCTTTGTTCTAGAACTAGGTGGAGAGTACACTTCTTGGAATATTTTGGCCACATGCATTATCTATTTACAGAGCTAGAGGCAGTACTCTATTTAGGCTATTTTTGGCAGTGGACATATTCTACTCTTAACCATGGTATATATTTGACCATCCTTCTCCTATTTCGTATTCTCTCATATCTTATATTTCTTCTCTTCTCTATAAATGAGTGTACAAGCAAAGGAGGTATATGAATTTGTTGTCTCCATGCTATCACTCTACTCCCATGTTACCATGATAGGGATATGGATACAGATATGGATACAGATACGGATAAGGATATAGATCCATTAGATTTTTGAAAAGTCTCTTGAGAAATATAGCTCTGATAGGAACTTCCGCACTAGTTTAGTGTGAACGTGCCGAAAGTGGTTCAAGATATTTCGAAAAGTAATTCTATTTTGTAATTCACTTTAGGAAAAAGTGAAGTCTTATATTTCACTGTTGAGTCTAATATAATGTATTTACTACATTAATGACTTAGACTATGATTGATCTCAACCATACATCTCAATGAGAGATTAGGGTTTTTTTGTAGATTAGGGTTTCAGCACAAGTATAAAGTGTTGAATTAATGTAACTTCAAAGAATATTATACTTGTACTTTATTATTGTAACTCCGTCGGAGATGTTTTACCTTTGTTCGGGGATATTATTATATTTGGTCATTGAAAAGTCATGAGGTAAAACTTCCATTGTAAGTCGGGTCATTAGTACCCAAAAGAATATAATATAAATATTAATTGAGTCTTCCTAGAGAAGTCGACCCAGTTAGGTTATTAGGGTCGACCTAGTTGGGTTAAAAGTAAAGTGAAAAGTAAAGTATAAATAGAGAGTGTCTTCCTCTCATTTGTACCATTCACTCACTCAAGCATTGCGCATTAGAGGAGAGAGGAAGATTGCGAAGGAGGAGGAGGATTGTACTTCGCTCTAGAGTATGAGTTTTTGTCTCTCTTCTTTGTGAAACTTATTTTTTGGGCTTTGTACTTTGGTCATCTATATTGAGGAAGTTCTTGTTGGGTTTTCTTCCCCTTGAGGGTTTCCTAGGATATATTGTTGTGTACTTTGTGATTGTGTATCTTTCAAAGATCCTTGTTATGCTGCTATTGTGAAAATGTATTAAATGATCATGAAGTTAGAATTTAGTCATTAGTAGCATATAATCTTAACATGGTATCAAAGCTAGACTGAAAGGAGCAACTTTGATAGGGTAAATCTCTCTCTCTTCCTCCGAGCATGAAAATTAGGGTTTCTTACTAAAGTGGAATTTTTTAGTGCAAGTGGCATAGGGAAGTGTGCCCCTCCTAGGCACATCTATTGGCACCAAGATCGAAGTTTTTCAGTGGCTAAATCTTCCAGAAATTCAAACCCTATTTTGACTTTGGACCAGAAAAACCAGAAACTGCAATCCATAATTTCACAAGTCAAATTTCAAGGGTGAAATTTTGGATTCTTCAGAAACAAATTGTACCAGCATACTCGCCTTAGTCAAGCGAATCTTTTGGTGAGTTCAATTTTCACTTTTGAGAAATTTTAATTTTTGGTTATTCTTTGCTCTCCGGGATAAGATGGCCCCAAGCACTAAGCTTGATGACAGGTTGGAAGGCATAGAAAACTTTCTTGCTTGGAAACACAGCATTGGACTCATTCTAAAAGAGAATGATCTTGCAAAGTTTGTTAAAGAAGTTGTGCGAGAACCCGAAGAAGCTGAAGCAAAGGAAAAGCATAAGGACATGATTAGAGTCAAGAGGATCATAGCAGACTCCATCAAGGATCACTTGATTCCTCAAGTGTCCTCCAAGAAAACTCCAAAGGAGATGTTTGATGCCCTATCAAGAATGTACGAAGGAAGAAACATCAATTGAAAGATGAATTTGAGAACCAAACTCAAAAGTACAAAGATGAATCAAGGTGAATCTATCCAAGAATACTTTACAAGGGTTTCTCAATTCAAAGAGCAACTAGAAGCAATTGGAGACAAGCTTGACAAAGAAGAATTAGTAATGACTGCTCTCAATGGTCTTACTAGACCTTGGGATTCTTTTAACCAGACAATGTGCGTAAGAAAGGAAAGTCTACAATTTGAAGTTGTATGGGAAGAATGTGTTCCAGAAGAAGCTAGAGTGGCAAATCGAGAAGCACTACTCAGAGAAGATGACCAAAATCTAGCCATACTAAAAGAGGAAAGGGAAAATCTCATTACAAGAAGGAAACCCATAAGGAGTTTCATCCTCCTAAGAAGTTTCAGAAGTACAAGAAGGGAAATTACAAGCAAAAAGACTTCTCTTCTTATCAATGTTATCATTGTGATAAGATGGGACATATTGCCAAAGATTGTCCGGTGAGAAAAGAAGAATACAAGAAGAAGAGTAACAAAAGACATCATGCTCACTTAGTCGAAGAAGAAGAAGAAGAAGAACCTCCCAGGAAGCTAGCAAAGGAAGAAGTAGAAGAATATGTTTTATTCTCTGCTCTCTCCGGGTCCGTGACACCTAGAAATGACACATGGCTAATTGATAGTGGTGCTTCAAAGCACATGACAAGTCAAAAGAAGACTCTCTCCAGTTTAGAAGAAAAGAACTCCCCTCAGAAGGTATCACTAGGAAATGATTATCAATACCCCATTAAGGGAATAGGAGAAGCCACCTACAAGCTTGATTCAGGAACCCCAATGAAGATGAAGGACGTACTATATGTACCAGGTCTAAAGAAGAACCTACTTTCTATCTCAGCTTTAGATAAGAAAGGGTTTAGGGTCGCCTTTATAGATGGAGTTCTCATGTGGCCTAGAGGAAAATCTATAGAAGATGCAGTTGTTATTGGAATAGAAGAAGGAGGCTTATACAAACTAAAAGGAAATTCAGAAGCAGCTTTGATTCATGATACTACAAGTCCATGTGAACTATGGCATAGAAGGCTTGCTCACATAAGCTACAAAGCCTTACCACATGTGAGCAAGGTAGTAACAGGGTTACCTGATCTAAAGATTGACCATGAAGGAATATGTAAAGGATGTGCAAAAGGAAAGAACATAAAGAATCCATTTCCGAAGAGCGACACCAAGATAGAAGGGATATTGGAACTTATTCACTCAGATGTATGTGGTCCAATGCCTTCAACATCTTTAAGTGGGTATGTGTATTATGTCACATTCATTGATGATTAATCTCGAAAGACGTGTATCTACCTTTTGAGAACAAAAGATGAAGTATTCGGAAAATTCAAGGAATTCAAAGACTTGATAGAGAATCTTTCAGAAAGAAAAATCAAGACACTCAGGATAGATAATGGAGGAGAATATACTTCAAATTCGAAGTTTTTGCAAAGGTGCTGGGATTAAGGGGGAGCTTACCACTCCCTATAATCCTCAACAAAATGGTGTTGTTGAAGGAAAGAATCGAACTACTATGGAAGCAGTGAAGACCATGGTCCATGATCAAGATCTTCCCATGCACTTATGGGTTGAAGCAGCAAGGACAGCAGTATATGTCCAAAATAGAATATCCCATAGTGCACTTGGGTTCAAAACCCTCGAAGAGATGTTCACAGGAAAGCAACCAGAGGTAAGTCATCTCAAGATATTTGGTTGTCCAGTTTTTGTTCATATTCCAAAAGAGAAAAGAACCAAGTTGGATCCTTCCGGAAAGAAAGGAATCTTTGTTGGATACTGTGAGGTCTCCAAGGCCTTCAGAATGTATATACCAGGCTATCATCACATGGAGATTAGCGGGGATGTAAGATTTGATGAAGATGCAGCTCTCAAGAAATCCAGAAAGTGCGAACATGAAGAAGTATATGAAGAAGATGTAGCTCCTACAGTTACAGAAGTTGCACCCTCTCCCGATGATGAGACTCCGGAAGATCATGATATGTTGGAGCCCCAAGAACCTCCACCCATGACTATCTCTAGCAAGAGAAAGACAGCTTGGGCCCGTGAAATTATTCGAGATGCAGAAAAGTATGGAGCTCCAAAAGGCTCCTTGAGAGAAAGCAAGAAGCCAAAGCCATTTTCCAATTATGTGGCTTTAATGTGTGATCTTGTAGACAAAGAGCCCACTTGTTTTGAAGAAGCCATTCAAAAGAAAGAATGGGTAGAAGCTATGATGGAAGAATACCAATCCATAATGAAGAATGATGTATGGGATGTAGTTCCCAAACCAGAAGGTAAAAGCGTGGTATCTTCCAAATGGATATACAAGATAAAACATGCAGCGAATGGAAGTATTGAAAAATACAAAGCTAGATTTGTGGCTCGTGGATTCTCTCAAAAGGAAGGAATCGATTATGAAGAAACATTTGCACCTGTAGCAAGGTACACTTCCATTAGAACCGTCATGGCACTTGCAGCCATGATGAAGTGGAAGTTACACCAGATGGATGTGAAAACAGCTTTCCTGAATGGTGTCATTGAAGAAGAAGTGTACATAGAATAGCCACAAGGATTTGAAGTTGAAGACAAAGAGACCCATGTTTGCAAGCTGAAGAAGGCTTTGTATGGATTGAAGCAAGCTCCAAGATCTTGGTACGGAAGAATTGATAGTTTTCTAACGAGCTTGGGCTTTACCAAAAGTAAAGTTGATCCTAACCTTTACTTCAAGGTTATGGATGATGAACCTGTCATATTATTGCTATATGTGGATGACTTATTCCTGACAGGTAATGAAAAGCAAATTTCAGAGTGTAAGAAGAAGCTCGCTGCAGAATTCGAGATGAAAGACCTTGGCTTGATGCATTATTTTCTAGGTCTTGAAGTATGGCAGAGCCCAAAAGGAATCTTCCTTAACCAAGGAAAGTATGCAGTAGAAATCTTGAAAAGATTTGATATGTTGGAGTGTAAAGCCATGGCCACACCCATGGATACAAATTTGAAGTTGTTGTCAAATGCTTCGTCAGAGTTAGTGGATGTAACACTATACAAGCAGATTATTGGGTCATTGATGTATCTGACGAATACCAGGCCAAATATATGCTTTGTTGTGAACACCTTGAGTCAGTATCTGGTTGAGCCCAGACGTGTTCACCTTGTAGCTGCAAAGCATGTGATGAGGTACCTAAAAGGTACGATAGACTATGGTCTCAGTTATACTAGAGATCATGACTTCATACTACATGGTTATACAGATTCAGATTGGGCAGGAAGTGTCTCAGACAGAAAGAGTACTTCAGGTGGATGTTACAGTCTGGGGTCAGCCATGATTTCATGGCTAAGCAGGATGCAGTCCAGTGTTTCTCTCAGCACTGCAGAAGCAGAATATATTGCAGCCTATTCTGCCAGTTGTGAAGCCATATGGCTTCGGATGTTGTTATCAGGTCTATTTGATCTGGAGTTAGATACCACGGTGATTCTATGTGATAACCAGAGCTGTATAAAGATGACAGAGAACCCCGTGTTCCATGATAAGTCAAAGCACATAGAAATCTGGTATGTCTACATACGTGATATGGTGCAGAAGGGAGCTATAAAGCTCCAATATGTGAGCACTGATGAGCAAGTTGCAGATGTGTTGACTAAACCTCTGTCTCGTGTGAAGTTTGAGCACTTCCGTGACAAGCTTGGAGTAGTCCGTAAGGACTTCCCTTGAAAGGGGGAGTAGTGTTGATACTATGGTGATGCAGTTGGGATTGATCATCCCTAGACAATGATCCCGTAATTCCAAAAGGAAGGATAGTCTTAAATCTTGATCCAGATGTGAGTAGTGGACAATGATCGCATAATTGCGAAAGGAAGGATCGTCCAAGTGTGTTGTAGTGGTAGCTCCGTAAAGACTGGGTCCCGTAATTCTGAAAGGAAGGATTGTCTGAGCATTACCAGAGTTGATGGACTTGATCTCGTAATTCCGAAAGGAAGGACTATCCATGATCCCGTAATTCTAAAAGGAAGGATCACCAGAGTTGATGGACTGGGTCCCGTAATTCCGAAAGGAAGGACTATCAATGATCCCGTAATTATGAAAGGAAGGATCACCAGAGTTGATGGACTGGGTCCCGCAATTCCGAAAGGAAGGACAGGACTGTCCATGATCCCGTAATTCCGAAAGTAAGGACTGTCCATGATCCCGTAATTCTGAAAGGAAGGATCACCAGAGTTGATGGACTGGGTCCCGCAATTCCGAAAGGAAGGACAGGACTGTCCATGATCCCGTAATTCCGAAAGGAAGGACTGTCCATGATCCCGTAATTCTGAAAGAAAGGATCACCAGAGTTGATGGACTGGGTCCCGCAATTCCGAAAGGAAGGACAGGACTGTCCATGATCCCGTAATTCCGAAAGGAAGGATCACCAGAGTTGATGGACTGAGTCCCGTAATTCCGAAAGGAAGGACTGTCTATGATCCCGTAATTCTGAAAGGAAGGATCACCCGTGTTGAACTCGATCCCGTAATTCCGAAAGGAAGGATCATGTGTGCTGCAGATGATGATGTTCCAGTACTGTTGATGATGATGTTCCAGTGCAGCAGACGATGATACTTCAACTCTGTACTGAAGATGATGATGATGTTCCAGCTTCGTGCTGCAGATGATGATGTTCCAACTTCGTGCTGCAGATGATGATGTTCCAACTCCGTGCTGCAATTGTTGATGATGTTACAGCAAGTTGTTCCAGTTGCTGATATTGATGTTGTTGAAGAACTTCCAATGATTTATAGATGTACCAACCAATGTTCCAGATGATGTTGTTGATGACCTCCTCCTCCCTCCTTCCGATGATGTTGTGTAGAGTCACACCTGTTGTTGTTGTTGTCAGTAGAATACCCTTCTTGTTAAGGGGGAGTGTTGAATTAATGTAACTTCGAAGAATATTCTACTTGTACTTTATTATTGTAACTCCGTTGGAGATGTTTTACCTCCGATCGGGGATGTCATTATTATATTTGGTCATGTAAAAGTCATGAGGTAAAACCTCCATTGTAAGTCGGGTTGTTAGTACCCAAAAGAATATAATATAAATATTAATTGAGTCTTCCTAGAGAAGTCGGCCCAGTTAGGTTATTGGGGCCGACCTAGTTGAGTTAAAAGTCAAGTGAAAAGTAAAGTATAAATAGAGAGTGTCTTCCTCTCATTTGTACCATTCACTCACTCAAGCATTGCGCATTAGAGGAGAGAGGAAGATTGCAAAGGAGGAGGAGGATTGTATTTGGCTCTAGAGTTTGGGTTTTTGTCTCTCTTCTTTGTGAGACTTATTTTTTGGGCTTTCTACTTTGGTCATCTATATTGAGGAAGTTCTTGCTGGGTTTTCTTCCCCTTGAGGGTTTCCTAGGATATATTGTTGTGTACCTTGTGATTGTGTACCTTTCAGAGATCCTTGTTATGTTGCTATTGTGAAAATGTATTAAATGCTCATGAAGTTAGAATTTAGTCATTAGTAGCATATAATCTTAACATAAAGATAGGTCATGATAGAGAGTTCAGATAGTTTATTGTCGGACAAGAGGAAGAGTGGCCAGAGGAGAGAGCAAGGTGCATCAAATGGGAAGAAGAGGTTGTACAGGGCCATATAAAAACCATGCAGCTGTTGTCTTTTCTTTCCTTGTGCGAGTTGTACCTTCTTAGCAAGTCATAGTACATACACCTCAATTTGGGGTGCTTTTACAACCGTACAGCTACTAGTTTTTGCAGACTACGGAGGTTTCCATGTAAGTATTGATTAATGAAATGATAAGTTGATTTTGAAGGAGGAAAACATATGTGTATGTGTGTAATTGTTTTACGCTTCCGCTATTTACTTTCCAACTATTGTGTGATTGTTGCTATGTGAAGAAGTTAAATTTCTGCAATTAAATAACAAATTTGTTCGGTTGAGAACACAAGGACTATAGTCAGCTAGGGTTGGAAAATTTACATGATATCAGAGTTTCTATAATTGAGGACCTAAGAGTTTACAACAGTAGATCAACTACCAAAACCAACTACCAGGAAACAGAACCGGTAGTTAGTGGGTTTCATAGGTAGTGCTTATTTACCTATCAGATTTGGGAGTTTGTGTGTTAGAGCTCAGAAATGGCATCAGCTAGCCTTAGGTTCAAGGACAGATTGGAAGGTGTATCGAATTTCCTATCTTGGAAAGTCAATCTAACTCTTTTATTGCAAGAGAATGATCTCTATGAAATCGCCAAGATTGCAATGACTCTACCAACAGATCCATAAGATTTGGCAGTTCACAGAAAGAAGGAAGTGAAAGCCAAGCCAATGATCACGCATGCTATAAAGGATCATTTGATCCGTCATATATAAAAGAAGAAGATAGTGAAGGATATGTTCGATGCCCTGGTTAACCTTTACCAAAGCGAGAACATAAATAACTAGATTATATTGCAGAACTAACTCAGATTTGTAGAGATGACCAAAACAGACATAGTTACAGTTACCTGAGGAAGGTCACGGAGATTCATGATCAACTTGCAGCAGTTGGAAAGAAGATTGAAAGGAAAAAAGCTAGTGAATAGGGCACTAAATGGTTTCTCGGCTCAATGGAAAACATTTGTTTAGGGTATTTGTGCTCGTGAGCATCTTCCCTCCTTTGAAACTCTATGGGATGACTATATCCAGGGGAGACTCAAATGGAGCCAAAAGCCAGCAAGCAAGGAGGTGACAGTGACCATGCCCTATTTCATCAAACAAAGAAGGGTAGAGTTCAAGGACTTAGCAAGGGTAAGGGAAAGAGTGAGGGGTCAGCCTCACAACCAGGGAAGGGCTTGAGTAAGACCAGCCTAGATCCAAATCCTAGGCTCTATCAAGCGCCAAGAGGGATCAAATCTCCCGAGGTGCAAACCTCTCCTTGAATAGCTCCTTGAGTGCAATACGTGAGCCACCTAATCCTAAGCTCTAAAGTCTTTAGTAAAAGTCTCATATCTACTTTTTACTTTGTATTATTCTTTTTTGTTTATGGCCGACATAATATTTATTACTTTTTACTTTATATTATTATTTTTTGTTTACTTTGTATTATTTTGTTAGTGGACAAACACTCTAAAGTCTCATATTTACTTTTTACTTTGTATTAAAAATAAAAAGTAAAGTCTCTAGTTTAAGTTTCATATTTACTTTTTACTTTGTATTATTCTTTTTTGTTTATGGCCCACATAATATTTACCACCTAGTCCTAAGCTCTAAAGTCTCTAGTTTCAGTCTCATATTTACTTTTTACTTTGTATTATTCTTTTTTGTTTATGGCCGACATAATATTTATTACTTTTTATTTTGTATTATTCTTTTTTTGTTTACTTTGTATTATTTTGTTACTCGACAAACACTCGACTAACAAGATCTCCCCCATACTGGGCTGTAGAGCGCCTCTCGGCGCAATCAAACGTTTCGTATGTCATAAGCACAACATTATGCATCATAGTATCCAGAGAAGAAGAAGGACAAAGGGAAGCAACAACAGAATAAGGTAGCAGCCTCTACTAAAACTTAGACGAAGGATTTTGCCTCCAAATTCGATAAAGATTTCTCAATGGTATATTGCCTTTCTTCCAACACAGTTCCAGGGGATGTGTGGTGTTACCAATCGAACTAGCAGGGCACGATTGGGTAAGCATAAGAGAGGAGGGTTAGATCCAATGTCAAATCGGTCTATCTCCTCGAACTTCTTTGGGAGTTGTTCACCCAAGGGAGAGCCCTCTTGAGGTACCTGTCAACACAAACTAACAGATATCTTCCTAGAACCTTTATGACGTAGATCAGTACCTTTGTAAGGAGTCAAAGTATACTAATGACATGCAAGCATTCAATTTCGCAGTAGACCTTTTCAGTGTAAAATATATGCAATATGGATCACTGTAGGTTATTTAAATGCACCAGCTGTCACTAAGAAACACTCAGCAATGGTCCATAATTAGCACTGTACTATGCCAAGCCAAATCTTTATATAGCAATGTGCTAGATCAGAATTTAAGCCAATACAAAGTCAGATGTAATGACCACTGTCAACCAGCCAAAAATCTAATTACTGCCTAACAGTAAAAGAACAGTGTATATGTAAGATCTGAAATGTGGTCTTATAAATCCTTACCAACATACACTTGTCATTTCAACTGTGATCTAAGGTCTGAAAATAAACAGTCACTGTATATTTCTCTAATTCCAAAGCATATTGCTGCTGTAGTTTTCAAGTTCATAGTTGATCATTTAATTGGAATTAAGAGTCACTGTAGTCAACCAATTAGGCATTTGGCCATAATATCAGCAGTAAAAGACAGTTAATATCAGTAATTATCAGTCATAAGAACAGTGAAATATCAGCATCCACGTTAGGTGTCTCACATCAGTAGTTTTCAGCAGTAGATATCAGCCTTTAAAGAGCTCAAAAACCTTCATAAGACTTAGCCCTAGTGAGAAGGGTAACCTCCTAATTAGGCCGATTTTGTTTAACAAGTCAAACTGGAAACGCTGCTGCCCTAACCAGTCAAACAATCAACAGCAGGACCCTTTTGGCAATTTTGTGATTTCTAGGCTACTAAATGTGACGCCCTCAGAGATTCATGGATAATTCACCTAGGGTGAGTTTGCTTGTGGGTTTAGATTTCAAAAATTCTCAATATTTTTGGGGTTTCGAATTTTTGTAAATTTTAGGGTTTTTTAGGGTTTTCTGATTTTAGGGTTTTTATCCATGAAATTAGGATGCCCTTCCAGATTTGTGGATAAATCCACCAGGGAGAATTTGGTTGTGGGACCAGTTTTTCAAGATTTCAAATATTTTTAGGGTTTTGGATTTTTATAAATTTTTAGGGCTTTTTGGTATATCTGATTTTTAGGGTTTTTATGGATAAAAATGCAGCTAACTAACATGAAAATGCAGCCTAACTATAATACATTAAATGCTGAAATTTTGAGTAAAAAAGGTTGACAAGAGAAGGGGATTATGATGTCATCTCAATCCCTAGGGCTTTGAGAGATCATGGCAAGTGTCCCTCTCTTAGAATGTCCCTCTAATATTTGCAAGCTAAGGCATCACCTAGCAACCTCTAGGGTTCGGTAGGTGAGCCTAACCAAGGAAAATGGAGAAGTCCAAGGCCCTAAAAGCAAAAGGAAACCCTAATACAAAGCGTTTCCTTCACACAGTTGATAGAATATTGATAAAAAGCCCTAATTCAGAAAAAATGCAGCAATACACCATTCAATCCACATAGAAGCATTAACTTACCAATATTCACCAAGACATGAGCAAGAAAGAGCTTTAGGTCATTCTTGAGCATGTGTTTAGCAAACAATTCTAGCACCAACCATAGCATGTGCAAAAAGAAGCCTTAGATTCATCCACCATTCACCATTCAAGCAAGAGAAGACATCCAAGAGAAGTGGGCATCACCAAGAGAGCTCATAAAGTAAGAGAAAAATGAATAACTCCATATTAGAACCCTTGTCTTATGATTTTACAATGAGAGGAGAGGTTTTATTTATACCTTTTCCTCTTGAATATTTTAACTTGAGCCTACAAGTCTAAGACATAAAATAATAATATTTTTAGGGTAAATTCTACATAATTTAGAAATTTTACCCTAAAATAGACAAAAATGATTAAAATAAGCTAAAATAAGCTGAGGAAAGGCTTCACTTGATGGAATAGTGAGCCAAGGGGGAGGCGTCACGCCCCATCTAACCCCAAAATGATGCTAGTCCCTCAACGCCCCCCCTCCAAGACATTGTAGGCTCATTTGCTGGAGGATGACATCATAGGCTAGGAGCACTAGAGCAGAGGTTTCTGGAAGCTGAAAAAGGTCCAAGTGGGTGCAAGAAGGTGTGCTAGGAGGAGATAACTATCCTTTACAAAGTGCAATCACCTCTACATAAGTAAAAACCAGGATGGGTATGTGCCCCAGTGGTTCACCCCCAGAAGCCCCAGAGCACCAACCCATCGGCTAAAAGCCCTGCATGGTGGAGATATCATCACACCCAAGGAGCAATCAGCAAAGCCACAAATCCAAGTACTTTTGAGAGCGAAACCAAGGGGGCTGGCCATGACCAATCCAGGGGGGTAAACAACCCCCAATCCAAATATCCATACAATAAATCCCACTTTGGCCTGTACAATCAAAAAAAAATTGACCCCTTGCTCTAGGCCCAGCCTTATCTAGAACGTTGCAGCTGCTCTGGTGCGTAACATGTGGTATGTAGACAATGGAGCATGTTGACATATTAATATGACATCAGCCAAGCAATTGTTTTCAAGTCTAAAAGAGGAAAACTCAAGAGTTCAAGTTGAGCTTGGTGATGATGCCAAGTATCTAGTATTAGGAGTTAGTAATACTGCCTTCCAGCTCCAGACATGTAACTCTTTAGATTTTCACAATGTTTAGATAGGAATCTTTGGCACTGGATCAGCTTCAGCAAAACAAGATCCATTTCCAAGCATGAAAGATGCATTTACATTGTGGATCCTATACGGATCTGGGTGGATCTGTACCCATATCCATATCTATAACATAGATCCGTTGATCCAACCTCAAGCCCCCACGAATTTGGTAACAGAACTCAACTCCCTTGAGATCTAGTTATTGAGCACAAGCACCTATGTTTATGTACTAGATGGATTTCACACATCTAATACTGTAGTTAAACTCCACTTGGTCTGAAGAAGTTGTAAGATTCTTTGCTTCCCCTGTTGAAAACTGTATAAGCTTCACTCTCCACTATGATTGAGCAAATAAGGCTGACCTTGCACACATAGGCTCATAACCCCTCCTGGTGAAAGTGCCCTACCTTGTGAGTTTGTGTATATACCCAAATCTCATTTGTAATTCATATCATGTGATTCTCGTCATTCTTAATAAAATGTTTTGCCTATGGGTACCTATCAAGTGTTGCACTCTCTTGTGCTTGGGTATATTTCTCTCTACTGCACTTGTTCTCGGGTTCACTCTCTCTCTAGGGTTGCACTCTTCTTGGTTAATTTCTCTTCAAATGTTGTGTTGTCTTAGTGCTGATTTATTTTTCTCTTTATTACAGAATTAAGGTATGTGTTGGTTTCGTTTGATTCTCTCACTATCTCTTGTGAATCTCATAATGGTATCAAAGCTGGTGTGAATCTCACTTTCTCCATTGCGCAGTTGATCTAAAATATTTGTGGTTAGTGGCATCACCTAAGGCTTCTCTGTAACTACCAAACTAGGTTTTTCGGATCATCTTTTTTTCTAAGGATTTCCTAGGGTTTAAAACTTTAAACCAATGTTATCAGAAAAAAATTGGAACCAGTAAAACTGGATGATCAAACTGGCTTTGGGAGGTTTCTAGAAGGAACCAACCTCCCAAACGGAAATTGACGTATTGTGGACTAAACTGGTCAGAACCTATCAAAGCCAGCTGGTTCAAGACAAAGCTGATCAGACAAAACTAGGTTTTTGCTATTTAATCTACTGTCTAGAAATTAGGTGGTCTACAACAAAATAGCCACCAATTATTAATTGGAACTACTTTTACATTACTTCCCTTCACATTACTAGTTAAACTCGTCATGTACAAAGACATTATTCTCAATTAACTAAGTTCAACCAGTCTACTGCTAGTGATATCTGGACCGGAATGTACATGATTGCAAATTGTTCTGATGCAGCCAATCTTCAACATTGATTGAAACTATCTTCCATGCCAACTTCCTATCATCTCATATAGGTCCCACCAAACTCTATGATCAGTTACAACATGGTTCCTCCTAGATTGCCCCTGTTAAAACTTCTAATCACATCCATTGCAACCCTTTGAATGCCAAAGCATTCACCCTATACATGATGCTAAAGAATCATGAAATAGCACAAAATAATTTAACTAGGAGTTTCAGGAAAAGACTCTTCATAATTAAACCAAGCATGAAACTACAAATAGGAATAGCAAAGTGCTTAGAAGTCCTAGCATGATGAGATTGTCTGACACAAGAATGGCATCGCCTTGCATGTGATGAAAACCTCCAGTGCATTTGATCATTTACACCAAGCAAGAAACTACAAATAGCATTGACATGGGGAACTTCGGAAAACACAGCAAAGGGCTTGGAAGTTCTAGCATGATCAGATTGTCTGACCCAATAATGGCAACCCTTGTGTCTGATGAGAACCTCTATTGCATATGGTCATTTACCTGTGTACGTAATTATCATCTACATGTATATCTCTATCTTTATTTTGTAGCATTTACAGTCACTAATCATGCCAGGCTCCTAAAAATAACATGGTTTCAAACTTTTCAAAATGTTTTAGGGTTCAAAACAAATTCGGAAAAAAGGATAACATCATAACACATATTGATCAAACATTAAGGTTATAAACCTAGGTAAACTTTAAGTCCTTATAAATTTCTAATGTCTTTTTTACTGTTCATCTCTTCCATCATTACACATTACATCATGTGACCTCACTTGTGCATAGCTGCTTCTGCTCTATGCTGGTGATTGCTATGCCGGTTCCTGAGAATGGATGCTTCTATTACATATCAGTAGGGTAGACACAGAAGGACAGGGAAAAGGTTGGCTGCAAACACAGAATGCAACGAAAAGGTTGCTGCAAGCTTGGTCAGGGAAAGGGGTAAAATGAAAGGTTTGGAAAGAGATGAAACCATAAACAAAAAATCCCCAAATATGAAAGAAAATTATGCATCTAGTTCTGAGATAATAGGCAGTGCCACAAATACAAGGTTCCAAAATACTGAAAGCTACAGAGAGTTTCCAGATTTGTAGGACACGTGCAACCATAATAATGAAGCATGCATAGTTACTTCTTTAGCATGTAATAGGAAAAGCAGGAGAAATTGATACGGAAGCTAATTATGCCAGTAGTGCCTCAACCATCCTTGGCTAGTATTAATCATAACATGTTCATCTCAAAGAAACACAACGATGGAAAATACAAACATAATCTGCACAATACAATTCACACTTACAGAAGACATAATTAGCACAAAATTCAGTGAAATTAACCTGGCGAGCTAGACGCCGCACACCAAGCGATCTCGCAACAGTGACCCAAAGCTCATTACCAAGGGAATGCCAACTGTCATCCTTAAATGAAGTAATCGGTAACACTGCCATATCCCCAAGTCGCTCCCATCTGTAAGCACAAATGCATTATGTGTAAACTTCAATTTATATCTGATAAGCAATATAAGTAGCAATAACATTGAAATTTTGAATAAGGAACTGATGGTTGGCAGTTACAGATCATACAGATGACTGGATGGATCACAAGTTGAAGCAAAAGTAAATACTCTTCAACTGAAAAACTGTAGTCACTAGTGATAGGAACAAATAGCAACTGCATAAGGAAATAAAATCAAGTAACTTCACCCAAAGCAATGGCAATTGTCCTGCTTAACAGGAAGTTTTACTAGTACCTGACAACAGTACAAGCCTATGTGAAAACAAAAGAGTGCAGAAATAAATAACAAACAGATAAAATTAGAGTGCAAATCCATCCATGTTCTTGTTATTCTAAGCAGGAGCAGGTAGGTCTACACAGTAAGTCGCTAAAATGTTTCTCAGTTTTGATTGACAACGGAAAGGGTCGATGATTATGAACCTGGGATCACTAGACGAACTTCTTCAGATATTATGGTCATGATTAAATATTTCCACTGGGGATCATCTTCAAACAGAAACAGAATAATTTACAAGATTTTGGAGGGCAGACTTACAGGTATCTGATTTAAACATAAATTAGAGAAGAAACAGGAATATAATCCACCTTATTGAAAATGGAGATGAAAGGCTAAATGAGGATTGTTATCTTTTAAATTAAATAGTAACATTTAACCAAATCCTTCTTTTTTCCCATTAGTTTTGAATAATGTGTCCATAAACATGTTTTAGCTACCAAAAGCCTTCCATTCTCCATAGTTTTGTTTGAGGCCCAATCCTTCACCCATGAATCGTGCAAAAGTAACAACAGTAGATGAACCCTATCACAGCATACCAGCCCCATTCAACAAGGTTATTCTAGTATAATATAATAACAGAAAAACCATGCACTCTATTAATATGCCTGCATTTTCAAGTTATATGTAGCAACAGAACTGTTGCATGCCAGTTTATCATTAATCTAAAAACAACTCAGATTATTTACAGAGATAACAGGAGAATAGAAAGAGGCAAAGCTCACGTATTTCTAAAATTTCAATGTAGATGAATAAAACTCCAGTCATTCCTTTCAAGCAGAAAACATATGCTCCCAGGAATAAATAAAATTGCAATAAATTCCCACAGTTCTTCAAGGATTAGTTCCATGACAGTCTGCTTGTAGACCGAGCCTTCATCACATTTATTGAGATCCTCTTTATCAAAAGCGCCCTCTACTTCCTCCTCTAGCCTTTGCCTCTACCTCGAAAATTCATTGTCATCGGTGAATACCCTACAATTTTGACGAAACTACCTTATACAAGCATTAAAATAAGGTAGAAAAAGCTTAACTTGCCTAATCAATGATTTTTCATGAGTGAAGGGTGCATTTTTACGAAGGTCATGACAACGGGTTTCAACAATTAGCACCATCATCATCGAGGTACATAGAGGGCATCGTGCTCTTGATTAAATGTCAGTCCCATACCCTCATACATGAC
Source organism: Larix kaempferi (assembly GCA_027924585.1). Classification (NCBI taxonomy): domain Eukaryota; kingdom Viridiplantae; phylum Streptophyta; class Pinopsida; order Pinales; family Pinaceae; genus Larix; species Larix kaempferi. The sequence goes on along the minus strand of BSBM01000878.1, from coordinate 4,191,954 downwards.
AGAATCTAGTAGAAACTCTGCAATCTTGCCAAGCCTAAAATCCTGGAACATGTCAAATCTACTGAATTTTGAAAGGGATATGAAATTCTCCTTTCTCCCTATGAAGTCCAATGAGGTTGGAACCTCTCAAACATTCTAGAACAATTAATGGTAATGTTAAAAACATAAGTAAATGTTGACATTCTCTGTTATCTTTCCTTTTCTATCCTTTGACTTTAAGAATTTAATATAACCAATAATTACCAAGGAGTGTGTGTTTCTCTTTTGCTTTAATTTTCATGTTATCACCTAGATCTGTCATTGGTCTCACAAACTGGTGCACAGTTGAAACTAATCTGAACCAGCCTGCAGGTCCAATTCAGGGGCTTAGGGATATGGACCAGTCCGAACCGGCCAGTCCTGACAACATTGGTGTGCAAGAATCCACGTAGAGGTTGACATGCGCAATGGCCTTCCTGCAGATCTTATTCTAGATTGCAAAGGAAATAGATAGACTCAACTGCTAGATTTTGAGCAAGTATCCTTCCAATGTCACATAGTTTGAGCAAGGTCATGCCATGGTTGCTTGCCCAAATTCTACAAAAAAAATACTTCAAACTCTCAAAACTCATGGAGGAAGGACTCAAAAGTGGGCCATTTCAAGGTCGACCATCCTGAAGATACAACAACCTCAAACGTTGAGAAAGGCACCCAGGATAAACAGGTCTCTTGTTCCAGATCAGGCCGATGCAATTTTGGAGCCTTCCTCAATTAAGAATATTTCAACATCACCTACAACACCTTCAATTCCATTTCCTATAGGAGAAGGAAGTGCTTCCAGGGCTATAGGAAGCAATATTTCTAGTGCAGGCCAGTTTGTTCACTTCAAGAATTAGTTTGGAATCAGATGATCAATCTTGGATTAAGTAAAAAAGCACAAGGATAAAATGCACATCCAATCAAGCCAAATGACTCTTCGACCAAGAAAAGTAAAAGGATAGTATTCATTTTGTTACAAATTTGATCCATCCTTTCAATGTCTCTGAGTTTCATTTCTTGGTTCTCTCAAATACAAGGGTTGTTGCGGCACCTAGGCAGGATATGGATTATAATGATTATATTACATATTTTTATCAAAATGTAAATATTATATATATATATATAGTCTTTGTCAAGTCAAGGGTGAATGTTGACCTTTCAAGGAAAATGGATCTTACACCAAGCAATGTTTTAAAACTCGAACTCAAACTCAGACTCAGCCAAGGATCAACTCGAACTTGACCATGACTCAAACCGGTTTGAATTTAATGACTCGATTTAAAAAAAAAATACATAAAAATATTCAAATTTTGGTGGAAAAAAATTATTTTAAAGATTCCAAACCATTAAAGACAAAACATGCAAGTCTACTCATGTGTATACCATGTAAGGGTGAATATATCAAAATGGCACCAAGTGCAATACATATTTGAATCAAAATACATAATCAACAAGGCTCTAAATGGCCTATAGAGTCCAAAAAACAACATGCTATGCCTACAAGGCTACAAGATCAACATGATCAATCATCAAAGATCAAACTCATCACCACTGCTAGAAATGCCATGCTCAGCATCAACATCTAGCTCAGACTCCTTGGAGTCCTCACCCTCATTGGACTGCTTAGGAACATATATAAGAGCAGTAGTAGAGGCACAACTATGTCATCAATGGCTAGTGCCTAGCATGTCTGGATCTATGGCTACATCACCTACTACTACTAGATCTGCATCCAAATCAAACCACCCCAAGTCCTCTACATCAAAATCATGATCAGGATTAAACTCTGTTGGTTGAGACTCCTCTAGCCATTCTGAGGTTGGATCAATGTCATCCAACACAATGGGATCTATATCAGGTCTACTGTTCAATAATTGGTTGCACCTTAGTCGGAGGTTGTACTACACGAAAATAAGATCATTTAACCATTTTTGTGCCAAACAGTTTCACTTCTTCGTGTGAATCCGCTCAAAGACCAACCAATTCCACTCACACCCAGATGCACTACATGTCTGACTCAAGACTTGAATTGCAAACTTTTGCAATTAAGGACAATGGCTACCAAATGACTCCCACCAATGTGCAATCTAATTCAAGAAATTAGATTATGAATTTAACTAAAACTTAAAAGATCAAGTATTTAAATATTAAATTTTTAAACAATTAAACTTAATAAAACTTTAGAATTGTTGACCTAATTGATCCACATCTCTTGCAATCTTTGTTAGGTTTTTGCCAAAGGTACTTGTGACTCTATTGAAAGCACCGACCAATCGGTGTAACTCTAGTTCCTTACTCACATTAGGGACCATGCGCTCTAGGCACTCATACGATCCATCTTTGAACTCCCATGTTTGATCTTCTCCCAACTGAACTCTATAATGATACTTTTGGTTCAGGAAATACCCAGCTGCATGTATAAGGCGATGGAGTTGATTGTTCCATCTATTATGAATGATCTCCCAAATAGGCCCATACATAGCTACTCTATCATTGTAAGTTGCCCTTATCTACTCTTTTGCACGATCCATAGCCTCATATATGTAACCCATGGCCAACTCTTCCCCATCCACCAACCACAACACCTTAACAAGGGGCTCAACAATTTTCACAACCTCTGCTGCTTTTTTCCAAAATGTGATCTCATTAACCTTCTTTTTGGTGTCTTTTCCATCTTGTTTGCGAGCCCATTGAGATGCATTCCATTCATCACATTAAAACATATTTTGCAAGTTTTTTGCTTGGGAAAGAAGAGATTGCAACATGAGGAAATGAGTTGCAAATCTTGTGATGGCAGGCCTAACAAGTTCCTTTCTCTCAATGTTTTTCCTCATTAAGTTCAATACCCATGAGTGGTTGTAGATGTATTTTGTAATGCTCTTAGCATGCTCTATAGTATTCTTGATCCAATCATATTGTCTATATCCTCAAGCATGAGGTCTATGCAATGTGCAACACATGGGATCCAAAATATGGCTGTGTATTTGCTCTCTAACATCTTACTAGAAAGAACACAGTTAGAGGCATTATCTGTGATGATTTGAACAACATTTCCCACCCCCACCTCCACAACAATCTCATCCAAAAGATGAAATAACAAGTTTGCATCTTTCACCTTATCAGATGCATCAATTGATTTCATGAACATGGTTCCTTGTGGGAAAGAGACAAGAAAATTTAGTATAGTACGGTTCCTTCCATCGGTCCATCCATCTGACATGATGGTACATCCTGTTTTGACCCATGACTCTAAATCCCTTCAAGTATTCATCTATGGACACAAATTCTTTGTTCAAAAGAGATCCCCTCAAGTCATGCATACTAGGGCCTTTGAAGCCCTTACCAGCAACAACAATGAAATCCCACATAGGTTGGTTTATAAGGTGAACAGGCAGCATTGAAGGGGATATCTGCATCATACCACCATCTAGCTATGTATTCATAAGCAACTTCTTTGTATTGCTTCTTCCAATGGTTATCTAAAGTGGGTTGAGTTTGACTCAATTAAGAGGCACTAGTAGAGGTGGGGGAAGGTGTAGGGAAATAATTTTCAATGTTCCTCTTCTTTTTAGGTTGGTGTTGGTGCCCAAGTTTTGGATGTCATTGCCCACCGATTCAAACAGTTAGAACCAGCTGCACGCCACCAACAACTTGGCAGTTTTGGGAACCTTAGCCTATATAAAAGCCTATCTTGTAAAGGGCTGCGGTTGTTGATGTTGTCATTATGGCATGATGTTATTGTTGTTGTTGGTATATAGAAGGTTGTATTTCAGTTGTGGTTTGGTTCTAATGAGGTTTTGTATGAACGGCACTGAGATTGCCACTAATGTATCTTGTGATGTAATTTTGTACCAGTGTTGTGTGAATGATTACCATTAAGCTATTGAGCTGAGTCTGTAGTCATGGATTGTAGCCAGTTTTTACCAGTAATATAATACAGCTGTTGTCCCATATTTGCTTTGTGCAGTTCCTTGATGAATGAATGTATGTTGAATGCTTATTAGTTTAGAAGATGAATATTAGTTTGGTAATGATTCAGATATATGTGAAAATGAAAAATTGTTTATTATGTTGAGGAGAAAGAACCCATCCCGCTCTGTGCATCCTTGATTCACGTCTCTATGTAATTTCCTGCGCACGTCTCAGGTGAGACCTTACTCTGCTTGCAAGATATTGCAAATGCCGATGCCTGTAGGGTTTTGTTGGTCACATATGCTGAACCCTGGGTCTAACTAAACTGACCAGCAAACAGCTGGTTATCATGAGTGGGAGGAACATAACAAAAGAAGTCCCTAACGTTGGAAGAAAATATAGAGGAGTCTTCAAAACCAAATCTAAGATTTGAACTAGATACCCTCAACATGGCATGTTGTTTCTTCCTCCATATTTCAGCCTGTTTACACTTGTCTGCTTTAAATTTTTCAACCTATTGTTGCAATTCCAACCTTACTGCTCCAATCAATTCTGTTAGTGCTTCAAAGGGGGCAACTTGGCCTCCTACACCATCCAAGTGTTGCTTCACCCTATGAACACCCCCCCCCTTTGATCAATTTCGTGCAAAATTTGCAAATCATTGTCCTGCTGTCAATGATATCAGCATGGATCCATGCAGGGTCTTTCTCTCTTGTGGCCATGGGAAATGCAAAGATAAACTGTTGAACAAATCTGCAAATTAAAATGTGCCTATTTTAATTTTTTTTCAACAAAATGTAAAACTAAAAGATAAATTTTAGACTCAGATTTCAGACCTCTTGTAAAAAAATTTATGACAAAAACAGGGGCAGATTTAACTCATTTCAGACTGTTAGCATACCTGGAGAGTTGACTGTTGAACTGGGACAGTGGAAACAACCAGCAAAACAGCTCAACAGCCACAAGTAACAATGAGATCGACAGCAACTCCTTCAAGCTGGGCTGAAGCCTCCTCAATCAGATGCCAAATCCATTACAAACAGTCCAAAAAGACTGTCCAACAAGCTCCAAAATCTCTAATTGCTCAGCCTGCAATTCTGCTCCAAAAGCTCCAAATGCTCACAAATGCTCAATGAAGATGGTGTGAGGCAAATAGAGGGTGGGGGGGTCTCCTTATAGGCTTGAGTTAGGGTTTAGGGTCTTAGGGTTTAAGTAAAAAAGTGAATTTTTTTTTAAATGGTCTTTTCCCCTCCACATGTGCCCCTCGGTCAGTCTGCTGTCAACTTGGCCAAGTTAAGTCGGACTGGGCCAATTGGACCGGTTTGGTACTAAACCGGCCAAGTCAAGGTATGACTCAGCCAGTTCGATAGCAAACCGGTCAGCTGAATCGGTTTGATGACCGGTTTGAAACCTCAGCGGTCAGTTTGGTCAACTTAAATAAGTTTGACCGGCCGAGTCCACGTCCGAGTTGACCGGTTTTTAAAACTATGTCACCAAGTAGGTTTTGGCAACTTTGTGAGACAGCCAATCAAGAAATAATATGTATGCACGACCTAAATAAATAAGAGAGAATAAGAATCACAACATTATACACACAAAACATAGAAATTGTTCAACTATTTATCTCTTTACATAAATGTGTAGTCACACTACACATGACCCACGGAGATGGAAGTGAGGTATAAGATACAAAGGGAATGGCTCCATTGAAATCAAGCTAGGCGGCCTCTTTATACATAGAGGATCATGTACATGATTACTGACGAGTAATTGTTCATACAACAAATTAGGATTTCCTAAGGATGTCTTCAAAATGACTTCTTGAATCAATTCATGGCCCACTTGATAAAGTTATAAAAAACATCATCACCCTACAAAATAAGACTTCAATCAACCAGATGTCATTATAGAACCAAAAAAAAGAATCACTTCATAAAGTTATAAAAAACATCATCACGCTACAAAATAAGGCTTCCATTGACCAGATGTCACTTTAGACAAAAATAAACTACAAGAAAAAATTACGAAGTGGCCAGCTTGCAGCTAACAAGAAAATTGATTACATTTGATCATATTTCTTAAAAATTACAAAAATGTTTCGAAGTATAGATATTTTTATAATTGAAGAAAGACTTCCAGTTCACAACTGAAAAAGAATGCACGTATGATGGGGAATACACATATCAAGATTGTGTGATCATTGATCATACAATGGGAACTAAAGAAACACACCGACTTGGCAATTCTTCTAGAATAGATGGAGAGAGCCCTTTCTGCTTTGTTAACAAAGATACTGCTTCTTGTAATGATTCCTGGGGAGATTTCAATTCTTTGCTTCTACTGCAATTGTCCCCTTTAACAACTTTGCCGTGACAAGAAGTCAATATAGACAATAACACTGGGAAAGAAACCTCATTCTTAGAAATCCCTTTCCTCATTCTCACAACTGAACTATCACATATAAATGAATCATCTTCCATTTCACCAACTAAAGTAGAGTTGTTATTATGCAAAAAGCAAGCAGCTTCTTCAGTTATGGGGAAACAAATACAGGATCCCTGCTCAATCACCCTAGCTTTCCTGCTTAAGTCCAACCAACCTAGCTTTTTCAATGCATCCTTTCCAAGCTTTGCAGAGATTTTGTCAAGTTTTAAAATCCAATTGCTGTTTCTATCTAAGGGTTCACCTTTATCCTGAATTTTGTTGTTTCCAGTGCTTGTATTGGCAATTCTAGATGCGGGAAAGTCTTTATTTATTGGCAAGATCATTCCTTCTTCTGTACCATTAGAATGTACAGCAGAGTTTTTCCATCCAGCTGTGGCACTTGTTTGCAAAATGTTAACATGCTGTGTAGTTACTTTCTTTCTATCATGCCAGTGCTCCTGCTCTAAAATTCTCAGTGAGCCCAAGCCTAATGTAAGGGGCTCATTGAACTTTGTCCCAAAAGCATAACATGAAGATCCTCCACCAATAATAATCAAGTTATCTCCAACTACATTAACAGTACTGCGTACCAATAGACAGTCATTGATCGATGAAACAGACACATGCCTCCAAACCAGATGCTCAAGGTCCAACAAAGCAAGCTCTTCAAATTGCTGGGCAACAGGGCAACCACCAAGTACAGCAAGGTATTTGTCAAAAGCAAACAAGGAATGAGAAAATTTTGGACCAGGCATTCTGCCAGTTGTTTCCACGTTTTTCCAGAACCCTGTGTTGACATCATAACTATATAGATCCCCAAGTATCCTACTACCATCAAATCCACCAAACAAATATATCGTTCTTCCCATTACAGCTAATGAATGAGAATGACGAGCACTTGGAAGTTCACCCTTAGCTTCAACCTGTTTCCATTGCAATATGTTTGTGTCCAGAACATACATGTCCCCATAAATAGTAGCATCATGAACCCCACCAAAGACGTATATACAAGAATCCACCACTGCAGCAGCATGTCGATGCCTGCATGCAGATCAAAAACCAGTCAATGAATATTGATGAACAAATACAAGTCAAGACAAATTCAATTAAAGACATAAATTCAATTATGAGCATCACCAGTGTAGGTTTCAAAACTAAGCCTAGCACTTTAAATGAGAACTAATACAGCCTACGGGTAACTACAGGATGCAAAATTATAAGTTGATTCTTACGGATTGCAGCAATCATCTGCATTAGTCACTTGCACATCTAAAGGACAAAACTAAAACCAAATATTTGAGACATTCATCCAACATTAAAAGATATGCTCGCCAATCATGCATCTCAACAGGAAAACAATTACCTTGCAGGGAATATTGCACCATTGAATTCAAGCAAATACCATTTCAATTCAGCCATGTTAAGAAACCATACGTCATTCAAAATTCTTGTTGGATCTTCCCTGCCGCCAATAATAAACAAACACTGTCCCACCATCGAAGCAGTATGACCCATTCTAGGAGTTGGTGAATTGCTTGTATTTAGAATCTTCAAACTACCAGTTTCAATGTCCAACATCAATGTGTCATTTTGTCGTGAATGTGTTCCCAAACCTCCATAACCACCAAAAATAAATAATGACTTTGAACTTGTAAAGTCTGCAACGCAAGTTGAGTGACCCCATCGAAATAGTTTCTCAAGTGGCTCACCAACTAACTTCATTTTGACAGCCATGAGTCTGCAACCAGAAGATGTGCTTGGCCCTGTTTTTGGACATTGCGAATTCAATATGAGAGATGTCCACGAGGCATTTCAAAATTCGTGCACGATGCTAATAAAGCTTTAAAAATCAATTTCCAAGAATCTGGAAAAATATGTTTAAGATTTGCAAGCCTTCAAATGCATATTAAAGATGCAGAACAAGGCAAAATCAAAATGCAAACAGATCCCTAAGCTCTCAAATTATTATTACATGTCCAAAGCAGAACAAGGCAAAATCAAAAAGCAAACAGATCCCTAAGCTCTCAAATTATTATTACATGTCCAGTGCAACTTGCACAACTTTTAGAATGCCCATGGCTAAGAATTCTGGCAGTTTGACTAACAATAATTTTGAAGTTCAACCAAACCAAAGATCAACAAAATGGCCATAAAACAGGCCAATTCCCCAAGGGTTGTTCAATCGGTTGAACCATCTGCTCAGGGCATTTTACCTACGAGGAGGCCATAAATCACAGGTTCAAATCTATCAAATCCATCAGGGTTACCAGCCGATATTGTGGCTGAGAATTTAGCTGTCTTCCATCCAGATATTCTGGGGAAGAGTGGAGGAACCCACAAGATTTTCCTTGGAAATATTATCGTTGCTAGTACTATGCATGTACAATGCGAGAATTATACTTGCCCACCAAAAATGTATACTAAGAATGTTGAAACATGAAATGAATAAAAATACTGGAGTTATAAAAAGATGGTGGATTAAGGATGAAATATCAACTGCAACAAATTCAAATTCTATCAAATGTAATTCTAACCTTCTGACTTACCAGAATTGTGATTTTTATTCACCAACTTCTGTAGACTACATTCAGGGAATCCTGATATATATTTTTGGGGTTGCTTAGCTGAAAAAGGAATGTGGATACCATCATGACGTCCACCTTTATCTGTCAACACCTTGGAAAAGGTGCTTTGTTCGTCGTGACAATCAACTTTGGAGTTGGTAACAGGGATTTCAATACAAGTTATACTGTAGCAAGCCACAGTTTCTTCCAATGCCGTTATTCGTGATAGGATATTAAGCTGCCTCAATTCCAGCTCTGCAAAACCACTGTGGTCCTTGAATGACTCTTGCGAACTGGAAGATTTATTCAACCTTTTCATTGTTCTCTGTTTTCTCATTTCAGGATTGGAGCAATTTCTTTGAAGCTGGAAAGAGTCACTGGCCATGGATGGAGAATTCCCACCTTCCAACTTCAACAATATAACATTTAATAAAATATATCAGTCATTATAAGTATGGAAGTAGGGAAGAAACAAAACAAAATTATATTCATTATAAGTATGGAAGTAGGGAAGAAACAAAAACTATATATATATATATATATATATATATACCCAAGAAAGAATCCTATGACAAAGTGTGGCCATTAACCAGCTTTCAAGAGGTCGGCACTTCCATCCACTCCATCTTGGGGTATGTATTGCTCAGCCTGACTTAACAGTCATGATGGCTTCGCTAATCAACGGCCCACTGCGCGAGCGTGCCGACAACCTCTTTAAGGAATCCAACCCTGGTGGGGGGCTATAACACTATCCCACTTTCACCAAAGCGGTTGCCCTCTTGTGGCTAAATTTTTTTATATATATAATGAATCTTACCATTATATATAATGGCATCTTACGATATATATATATAGATGAAATCTAACCAAAAATATAGTTTACTCATCAGAAAGTAAGACATTAAAAAATACTGAGATGAAAAGATAACTCAATTTCTGTCACAATGGCTATTTTATAAAGCTACTCAACTAGAAATAGCAAAAAAAAGGACTGTCATACCGAACGGACTATAAAACAGGATACCAAAAGAAAAATAATTTCCATCTAATACAATCAAATTTTACGAAACATATAGTTTACTCATCAGAAAGTAACACATTAAAAATGTATAAGTGAAAAGATAACTCAATTTCAGTCACTATGTAGCTATTTTATGAAGCAACTAAAAAGAAATAGCACATGAAAAAGGACTGTGATACCAAATGGAATATATATTAAAAGCAAAATAACTCCATCTAGGACCAAGCCTGGAGGGTTAGCTCAAGTGATTGAGTGCTGTGAAAAGCAAGCAGAAGGTCTTGGGGTCAAAACCCCGGGTGGCTATGCATATAAAAGGCCTCACTCGATGTCCCCACCAGGTTAGGTTGCTTAATCATTGCAACCAAACAGTTTACCTTCGGTACCATCCTCGAAATGAGGGGAAGTGCCTGAGGGTTTTTGTGATGTGTTCCATTGAAAAAAAAAACTCCGTCTAGGACCATAAGAACTTTTGATATTTGTGTCTCCGTGGACACTAATATAGATCCAGATCCTCCAACAATCATTCTGAAAACATAAGTAGAACTGAACTCTGCAAATGATATCAAATAAGTTATACTTATAACAAAGCTTTGACTTTTTCCACTCATATTGTACCGGGCATGTAACCTAAAATTTAGTCCACAGATTGATTAAAAGTTCAAAGATAAGAGGATGATATTACAGCAAGATCATGATGATGATGATGATGATTGTTAATGTCCACTAAGACCAACTTTGGTCTATCAGACCTAAAAAAAAAAGGTAAGGAATTACTTGGTTTGCTTTAGAATGTTATTTCTATACTCGAAAAGATTGAAGAGAAACTTTCCTAAATCTTTACAATTTTAACGAGTTAAAAGGTTATGAAGGTTGGTATTGTAGCAAATATTTTGAAAATGACATCTCATGTGGGCATATGAAGAAGAATCTAAGAGAAAGGGAGAAAGGGCTTTTCATCCTCCACCTTCTTGGTATCACAAAGATGAAAAACTCTTTCATTCCATGGCGTTTTAGGAATAATGCCCTGTTTCACTATGGAGCTTGTAAGCATTCATTCTTATTTTAGCAATGTAGATTTTCTTCTTTACACTAGTTATAATAGAAAGATATTTTTATCTTCTAGATTAGGGTTAATGACCTATTTATAGCATCATAATTTTCTCTTATCCTCTAATTCCTTATCGTACCACAATTTCTCCTAAAATTTAGAAGTAATAGTATTTTTAATGGTATCAACATCCTGCAAAGTGACCTCCTCCTCTATTCCCCAATGATTTAGCCAAGACTTCGCATCTTTATGCCAACCCCTCTTAAGTCGTAGGGGGCTTCAAGTAGAGTTTGAAGCAATCTTAGGAAGCCTCTTGTCTTTCATGTTCATTATATTGTGTTTGTAGTATTATACATTAGGTACCTAGTCATAGCCATACTCTCAATGGGGGTTATAAATGCCTCTATGAGGAGGGAAGTCACTTTTACAAACCCGAACTACATTTCCCATTCCATATTTTGATGCACATAAAGCCCTAACTTACAAGATTAAAAAGGAACTAGAACATAAGGAAGAGCAATTAAAGTTTTACAACACAAGAATTCAATGTCTATGGAGACGTTTGAAACTTTGAGCAAGAGAATGGAGCTCTCCATGAAAACCCTATTAATTTTTCTGATTTCAACACTAGATAAAATAACTCCTAGTGATTTTCCTTGCTAAAATTTCAATTTAAGCTCATTGATTATTTTACACTTGCTGAGATCTATCAACAGTAAATAAAAGTAGCGGAAGCAAATAAGAAACAGATCACATAAACACACATTACTACCCTTCAAAATTCAGCTTTTCATTAACAAATTATCCAAGCTTACAAGGGCTCTCTTATTGGCAAAATGGCCCTGAAAAATTACACAACAAACCTAGAAAATTCTTCCTTGCTGAAAACAAACTTCAACCTACAAAACAGCCCCTGAAAAACACAGCAAAATCTATATTTTTTGCCCCTTCAAACCTGTTGTTCGGCCTCCCTGTATGGACTACACGGTCCGTACACCTATACGGATCCATACAATACAGTCTGTACACCTATACGGATTCTGTACATTGTCTATGTTGTGTTAAAGTTAGTGTAGCTGTAAGACCCATTCTTAGGGAGGATGGTACCCTAGTCAGTTGACTAGGGTTCCTGGTCAGTCTCCTGGGGTTCTTGGTCGAGGACCAAGCAGATTGATGCCATGGCAAAGTCCCTAGCATGTGGCTAGGGCCCCTATTTGTCTCTAGGGTATTTTGGTCTAGGACCAGACAGTTTCTTGGTCACGAGGACCAAGCAGATCCTACAGGTTGAGACAGAGACATCCTGGTCTGGGACCAGGCAGATTTTTGGTCAAGGACCAAGCAGGTCCTGTAGGTGGTTGATCAACATTCAGTCTAGGACTGAAAGCTCAGCCTGGGACTGAGGACCATTCTCCAAGAGAATGGAGGACCTGGTCAGGGACCAGGGGGTTGATCAATATGATTCAAACTAGGACTAAAGCTCAGCCTAGGGCTAAGAGCCATTCTTTAAGAATGGAGGATCTTGGTCAGTTAACCAAGATGATGATGTGTGATGCCCTCCTCTCCTAGGTCTTTGAGATAGTTGAGCTAGGTGGTCTTCTCAAGGGACTGGCCACCCCTTCATGAAGTCACTAGCACTTGACCTCAGGAGCAGTTAGGAGGACCACAAGATCACATCATCCAGTGTGGACCTTCCTTATACAGTGATGATGAACTTTCAGTTAGCATATGGAACACTTGTACATTTGAGAGAGAGATGAATGGTTGTAACCCCACCTTGTTTGTCCACCCTTGGTCTTCCACCTTGTTGTTCTTGGTCATGTGATTAGAAGGGTGGTCTACCCACCTTGAGTTGTCTTGACTCTTACCACCTTGTTGATATACCTTGGTCTTGTGGGTAAAAGGGTCGTTTCCCCACCTTGTTGATACACCTTGGTCTTGTGGGTAAAAGGGTAGTTTTCCCACCTTGTTGGTACACCTTGGTCTTGTGGGTGAAGGGGTTGTCTTCCCACTTTGTTGTGACCCATCTTGTTGACTTGTGGTCTTGTGTGAACCCCTTGGTGGTCCTAGTGCTAGCGCCCCCTCTTCAATGTGGTAACTTGACCCTTTTGCGATGATGACTTAACCTTATTGTTTTGTATATATGACTTATTGACCATTGGTACCCTATCCTAAGTCAACATAATATTATTCTATGTTTTTATTTTGGTAAGACTCCTAAAAGCTAGGACGTCTTGAGTAACCCTAATGTCTTAAGGTTGATCCTTCTAGAAGACAAATGAAGCCTATAAATAAAGTGTTAGATCTCATTATGAAACAAGCAAGTTAAGGTCTGAAATCTGCTCATCTACATCTGATTTTGGGTTGCTGCTCTTTTGGCCTGATGTCTAGGGGTTTGTGCTGCTATTTCTCTCTCCCTCGAACGTGACCATTGCTGGATCTGTCTAGGACCATTATGAGCCTGCTAGAGCTGAGCTGTGACCATGGTTGAACTGCTAGGGCTGGGCCGTGACCATTGTGAGCCTGCTAGGGCTGAGCCGTGACCATGGTTGAACTGCTAGGGCTGGGCCGTGACCATTGTAAGCCTGCTAGTGCTGGGCCGTGACTGTTCTAATGTCTGTTCAGTGGGTTGTATACTTACTTGTGTCCACCGTGACTGCTTTGAGGTCTAGACTGTGGAGTGTGTCCCTGCTGGTACCTACCATGACCTTTGTTGAGCCTGCTAGGGCTGTCCTGACCTCTGTTTAGCCTGTTGTAGCAGACCGTGACCTACTGAGCCTGTTTAGAGGGTGACTTTGCCTCTCCCAGCTTCTTTGAGGCTGCTACTGCTGTGTACGAAGGTGCCATTGTTTTTTGTAAAGATGCTGCTACAGCTTGAGGGTGTTAGTGTATGGTTTAAGGCTGCCTCTGCACATTTGAAAGGTGCTGCTAATTGATTGTTGTATGACTGTCCTAAAGACTGTCATTTATTGCAGCAAGGGTTTGAAGTTTCCATCCTCATTTGTGGTCTGTTTTCGTTAGCACCTTGAGGTCTGTACTTGTCTTTGGGTCGGATCTATTATGCTGAGACTTGTTTGTGCCCAGATCTATGTGCTGAGAGCTTGTTGAGGTCAGATCTATGTGCTGAGACCTTGTTGAGGTCAGATCTATCGTGTTGGACCTTGCTTATGGCTGCTACTGTGATTTGACTGTTAATGACCACCACTGATGTCTTTATGTCCTTATCTATTTGACTGTACTACAGCCTATTCCATCTCTCTCTCTAAGGTATGTACTAACCCTCAGGTAAGGGTCAGATTGTTCCTAGTGATTGACTTGCCTCTGAGAGGCACAGTCTGTTCTGAAAGTTATTTTTTCGGAGTACAAAGGAAGGTTCCAACACTCCACGTAAATATTCAGACTTGTTCCTTTTATTATGAGTTAGATATGATACTGTTGTTAGTTATACTACTACTGTTGATTACATGCTACTGAAGATTTCAACTTTAACACAGGGACCTCCTTCAGAATGTTAAAGTTGAAAGAAATGAAAATTATGTTTTAATTTTATTAAGATTTGTTACAGTTGTACTATTATGTTTCTAGTATTAGTTTAGTATTTTATTTTTGCATTAAAATATAGAAACTTTGATTTTTCTGCATCAAACACTAACCTAACCCAAAATTTAACATGGTATCAGAGCTTAAGGTTTGTAGCTAATTTTGTTTTACAGCTTAACAGAATCTACATAGATCCTAAGGTGAGGGTTTGAACTTTATCTAACTTGACAGCAGAGTTCATTAGCCATTAAAGTGATAAAGCTGGTAAAGATCTGATAATCTTCATGAAATGCACATAGTTGGATGGCCTAATACAAGTATTAATTGGCTAGAATTAAAATCAATATTTTTAAGACAGCCAAAAGAAAAGGATGTGTTTATTTCAGTAGACCTAGTCTATGCCATTAGGTGTAATATCAGAAATTGGAATTGACAGGCTATGGACTTGATGACTCCTTAAGGAGGTATGTTAGAAGGTTTGACTCGAATATGTTTTCTATGATGGGTATGAAGTTTACTTAACTCTTCATGTGGTTGGATCTTGACTTATACCTTCTAGATGGATCTTGAATTTAGGGTTTTAGGTGTCTTACGGTTTAGACGTATTAGGGTTAAGTTTTTGGTCTCTCAAGCTCTTTAAAAGAGCAAGGACCCTAATTGTAATGTTGTACCATACCATCTCATAATAATATCATTCATTGTGTTATTCAGCTCTCATGTATTGGGTGACTAACCCGCTCTTTGAAGTTTTAATGAAATTTTGCTTATGCGCTAGTGCTACATTTTAGAAATTCTCTTCCTCTCTGCAAAAAGTAACAATTTAGCTAATGTATTTGACTAGGTCTTGCAATGCCATCTTAATCAAAGGAATGCGGATACCTCAATGGGAAACAAACAGGAAAGGAATGTGCAAGCTCTCTTGCTAAAGAATGCAATTCGAGGACTTGCCTTGAATATTTTTATCTTTAATGTATAACATTCTTATGTATTTATGTTGCAAATAAATTATCAAGATAATGAAAGATGTTTACCAAGATGAAAAATAAGAGAACCTTAGAAATCACATGTCGATAACAGGTACACTTAAATCATAAGTCTCTCTCTCTATGCAAATGATCTGAGTAGTGAAATAACAGAAATTATTGTGGTAATATTGTGTATCCCTAGTATATGATCCCATCATGTGGCACTGAAGCTCGATCACCTAACTATTTAATAGTTTAAGGTTGATTCTTACACTACCTGCTCTTTGAAAACTCTGTAAAAATGCTCAGTCCTCTTTTTATTTGACTCCATTTTCTCATTTGCAAGATTAACAAGATATCTGATGTAGTCCCTAGACACCAACATCTGTCCTTTATCTGCTACAGGCACTTCCATCCTTATTGAGCAGCGCAATGCAACCATGATCCGCTTTCCAATGCTTGTGATTCCTGTGAATCAAAACAAAGAATAGAAACGTTGTAACTATACCTCCGAACACTATTCCACACCAGCACATAACAGTCCAAGTTCCACATGTGACGTTGACACCTATGCCTGCATTGGCCTATTGTTGAATGGTAAGTAAGGTATACTTATTATGAGGAGACCGAGGTTCAAATCTTGTGAACACCTTGCCCAAAAATTCAAAAGTGCTTGAAGTTAAGTTTGAGCCCTGAGCTGAACTTTGCCGGTTAAAAATCGAAAAATAAAAAGAAGTATACAATTGAGATTACTAGATTACTGAATGGGAATTGAACTAAAAACCACTACTGGCTTTTCTGCATTGGCGAACATGCAAGGAAATCATAGCACACAGTAGGCACATTCTGAAATGCTAAAAATGACAATTCTAACTACGAGTATCAGAGTAGAAGTAAAGGATTACATTGAATAATTAGATTACGTACCCGATTCCCTGAATCCACAGGAAATTGCAGAAGCCACTAAAGACTGAGCTGCGGAGATATCAGAGCAATCCAGAGCCAGTATAAAGGGCTCGAATCTGAAAACCACGAGACCCCCATTATTGAAACTATGAGCAACTAGCATGTTCGCAACGTGGTCGGGATCAGCAGGTTCATGGCTGACGAAAATCCAATCGCCTGCCTTCTTCTTGAGTTTCTGCTTCTGCTTGTTGTCTCCCCCTTCATTGTTTTGTGGTGCCGCGAGCTCCTGGAGAATTGAAATTCTTCCAGAGCATGAGCTGGTGGTGTAGTAGGCAGGGTGTTTGTTAATGGAGTCTATGAGATCGACTATGGGAGCGTCCACTCCGCCTTTGCGAGATTTATCGGGCTCCTGTGAGAGAAGGGTTGACAGCACCTGTTGCTTGCGAGTGTTGAAATCCATGCCTAGAACCCTGGTCTCTTAGACCAAGTGGCTTAAACCCTTTTTTCAAACACTCAAAAGCCCTTTTGACGAATTTTTGAGCTTAGTTTAAAATCTTATGGAAACATTTATTAGTAAGGTCAAAAATATTCGAGTGAGAATTGCGTGGCTTGTCTAATCCCGTAAGGTTTCCTTCTATGTGCTCTAAGCATCTCCTCGTATGTGCTCTAAGCATCTCCATGGTGGTGATAGAACGTAGGGGTGCCTCTAGCGCCTCCCCTCTTCTTCAACCTTCTCCTCGAAGGGCTTGGCTTTTAAGGCCATCGTATGTCTAATAGTGAAGAAAGTGACATCCACCAAATCAAAATCTAGGTGATTCATCAAATTTTAGTGTCATGCTCCCAAAAAAAAAAAAAGCCATAATGTTCTTTAAAAAGGCATTAGTTGAGCAAGTATTTGTCCTTCCCCCATTGAATGGAAACATGGCTACAAAAGAATTGGCACCCAATGATAAAAGGGCAAATGCAAAGCTTCTTTCATGGAAGAGGGTTTTATGCATTTCTCTTTGAAATGAAGGTAAAGCCTTCACCTTCCAAAGTGGGCCATACTTCATGGGGCTGCAAGGTATCTATCTAAATAGATGGGCCCTAGTTTTCAATATCCCTATAGGAGTAAAAGTATGGGTGAGGCTTCCACACCCCCCCTTGATCCTATGGGATAAACCATTTTTTATCTCCATAGCAAACTATATTGGTAAATAGATAGACCCAGTGAATGTTGATGTATTTGTAACTTCAGAAGATATTCACTTGTATATTGTATTTGTACGTTATTGTATCCCCAACGGAGATGTATTATTCCTCCGATTGGAAGTGTCGACAGTTGTACTTGCAAGTGTCACAAGTTATATTGTAAGTGTCGTAACTTATACTTGATGGGTTATTAGACCACCTTGATGGGGTCGGCCCTGTATGAGTCATGTGGGTCAAAGGGTTATTAGACCACCCTAGAGGGGTCAGCCCAGTCAGCATTATGTTAAGTGGTTAAGTTGGGGCTGACCTAGTTAGAGTTAAAAGGCAAGTCAAGTTAGTGTATAAATAGAGAGTGTGTCTCTCTCATTTTACACATTCTCTCATTCACTCACTTCGCATTAGTGAGAGAGAGGAGGAGTGTGCACTAGTGGAGGAGGAGTAGCTGCTGCAGTCATCTATCTCTTGGGTTTGAGCCTTGTGATCTTTGTATTGGTGTTTATTCTATCTCTGAGGAAGTTGCGGGGTTTTTCACCTTCTTGGTTTTCCCCAGTGAAATGTTTTGTGTCTCTTGTCTCTTATGCTTGATATGTTGTACATGTTGTTCTTTCAGTTAAGATCCTAGATCTATTGAATTAAATGATGAAAAACTAACATGGTATCAGAGCTAGCCTGAAGGAAGGCATGGTATGGCATTTATGAGACTTGTTGCACTTGTGACAAATTGGAAGCTAGGGCTTGATATAGCAAAAACCAGCCATCATGGAACTTTCGGTATAAATCCATTTTGGCGAAGGTTCAGGTTCTGAAACTTCTACAGGTCGTAGGTAACATCCCCATGTACCTTGTGTCCGAAGCACAGCATCTGATTCGTTGTACTTTGTGATTTATGATCTGTACAAGTTAGGGTTTCTGCCTCTTCCAGATCTCAGTCATAAACAGGTGACCTAGGCAAAAAGGTCACAACTTGGGCTAGGAAGCTCCAAATGAAATTCTGTAAAAAGTGACAGTGAGAGCACGGACTTTAGTTTCTCAGGTAAGTTTTTGCAGAGGCCGAAGTTGAACCAGTGACACGTGGAACACCGTACAAGTTCGCTCTCTTGTTTTATCCCATAAACAGGTCGCGTTGCGACACTTGGCATAACTCTCTCTCAGAGAATCCAATTGAGGTCAGACCTATGGGGTTGGAAAGATGACAGGTCAGGATACCATAGGCCGAAGTTTCAAACCCTGTGGATTCGTAATTTCAGAGATGCATCAGAAACAACCAGGTGCATATTTCTGTCAAAACAGAATTGGATTCTTAGCACCTTCATTCTTGACTTGTCACTGCTGTGGGATTCAGGGCTTGGGAGAATGTTGGAATTTTTGGAATCGGAGTCCACGGCTGAATGCTCCTCATCAAAATCGAAATTTAGAGACCAAGATCGAATTTTTTGGTTGGGCAGAAGGTCGGGCTTAATCAAACCCTAGTTCGGGATTTTGATCGGAAAGGTGGAAAATTAGGGCTTCTGCAAAAGTTGGACTTTTTGAAATCTGTGACCACGACTGGAAGCTCCTCAGAAAAATCGAAGTTTAGAACACAAGATCGAACCTTTTGGATGGGCAGAAGACCGGGCTTTATCAAACCCTAGTTCGGGATCCTGTCTAGAAGATCCGAAAGTTTCAAAGGCAATTTTGAGGGGTCAAATTTTGCAATTTTCAAATTTGAAGTATACTAACTTTATCAGCTTAGCAAGGCACATCTTTCCATCCATTCAGAAGTTTGAAATTCAAAATTTGAATTTTTAGGGTTTCTCTGACAAACCCTAATCCAGCTCCAGATCCAGTCTCAGCAAATCAAAGTAGATTGGGTTAATCCTAGAAGAGAATCAATTGGACACCTGCACAAATGAAGAAGTTCCAGTTCCAGAGGGAGATGAGGCTAAGGCCTTACATAAAAATGCTACAGGCAATCTCGACAGGTATGACTTGAGGAGATACAGGTATGTTCATGGTTAAGTTTATGATATGTTTGTCTTCATACTATTTAGGTTAGTACAATCTTGATTAATGTTAGACTTGTCTTATCATCCTAGTAAAAGTATGAATGCATGTGAATGATAGAATACATTCATTGATTAGGGTTATGACACTTATGATTGTACTAATGCACTGTGGTGTTGTATGAGGATGATATTGTCCGCTAACATGAAAGGTACATCAAGAAAGACAAATCAAGTTCTAGATCAAGAACATATGACCATGGTGACATGAAGACAAAGACTCATCCATAGTCATGGATCACATAGAAGCTCTACTTATGAGGTATGTATAATTTTGGTTCTACAATGGTTAACTTATGAGTTATGCAAGTTACTAGCACAAGTCTTTCAAGAAGAACAAAAAGACATTATATGGGTATGTTAGACACAACTAGCAAGCATGATAATCTAGGTATGTTTTTCCTATATCAAGTTAGAATCCTTGTGTTAGGATCTTATACTTTTCTATTAATGATAATGATTATTCTTGAAGTTAGAAGTTTAAGTAATCAATAGTTTATGCATATTGTGTTTCTTACTTTGATTGATGATATGACTAACCAGAAGAGTCCTATGGTCAAATAAGAATATGCATGAGTAATAGAAGTCCTCCCTGAAACCTTGAATACTAATGCTTGTGATAAATTACCTGTGTGTGAAATGATCATGACCATACATGTTAAGATTATTTAGGATCATAATGTTTTGATAGTATTGAGATTATACTAATGTATGTATGGTTATGTATGAGATCTTGAGGATAACACAATGATGACACTAGTGCACACTTAAGCATGCATAGTGGTCCAGGATGGATATAAGTTCAAGGACAGGTAATCCAAGAATCAAAGATCAAGAGGGAGCTCACTCCAGTAGTTCCTGCAAGGAAGCAAAGATTGAGAGGGAGTCCACCCAACAAGCAAACAAAGATAAGTATTTGAATTGTCATTTCTTATTACTTAAATGATGTTGTTCATTCGTGTGCATACTAATGTTCCTAGATTTAGGGTGTATATTATTCATTTTAGAAAAGGTTGCATTAATGAACAAGATACTACTAATATAGTAATGGGTAAGTGGCCTATGGTACTGTACAACATTCCATTGCTACTTATCTAGAATGAAACCTATTTGCTGGCATGTTGGGAGTTGTGCACACTCTTAACAATGTTCTGGTAGAGATGGAAGGCATCTAGAAAGTTACGGGATATGGATAAATGTTGTATTGAAGCATTGGCTAAGATAATTGCATGACTGTATGACATATGTCTTTATGAGTAAGAATTTGTTATGAAATATATAAGATGTTTCTAATCATGCAATTGAACTTGTCTTGTAGGAAAGACCGTGTACCATCACCCACAAAAGAAGGAGTACAACATTTGTTCCAACAACGAAGTTCAAAGAAAACTATCTATTGAGGATATTGAAGAATCTGAAGTTCCCAGGATCTGGGATGCAGTAATAGAAGAATGGCATGATCGAGGAATACTAGTCGATCATAAAGAATGATGTCTGGGATGTGGTCCCGAGACCAAAAGGGAAGTATGTTGTGACTTCCAAGTGGATCTACAAGATCAAGCATGTTGCAAATGGTATCATAGAGAAATACAAGGCGAGGTTTGTAGCTCGTGGCTTCTCCCAGAAAGAGGGAATAGATTATGAAGAGACTTTTGCTCCTATATCCAGATACACTTCCATCAGAACAACACTTGCTCTGGCTGCAGTGATGAAGTGGAAGATACACCAGATGGATATGGTGTAGTCGAAGAGGAAGTGTATGTGGAGCAGCCACTCGGTTTTGAGACACATGACAGGGAGTCAGTGCAGATTGAAAGAAATCCTTGTATGGCTTGAATCAAGCTCCTAGGACATGGTACGACATGATAGACAACTTCCTGTCCAGTTTGGGCTTTACCAAGAGTAAAGCGAATTCCAACCTTTACTACAACGTTGAGGAAGGCAATCCAGTGATACTCCCATTGTATGTGGATGACCTGTTTGTGACAGGTGAGGTTAGATTGATTGTCAATACAAAGAGGAAGCTTGCTGCCGAGTTCGAGATGAAGGACTTGGGGATGATGCACTACTTTATAGGCATGGAGGTGTGGCAGAGTGCAGATGGAATTTTCCTTGGACAAGGGAAGTATGCAGTAGATATCCTGAAGCGGTTCGGGATGATGGGCTGCAAAGCCATGGCCACACCTATGGCATCGAACCTGAAGCTTCTGTGTGATGCTTCATCTGATCCAGTTGATGTCACGATGTATCGTCAGATGATTGGGTCCTTGATGTACCTGACGAACACGAGACCAAATATTTGCTTTGCGGTGAACACATTGAGCCAGTTCCTGACGGATCCCATAGGTGTTCACCTGGTTGTTGTAAAGCATATTCTGAGGTACCTGAAGGGTACAATTGATTATGGGCTCAAGTATGATGCGAATCAAAAGTTTAACCTGGACGGTTATGTTGATTCAGTTTGGGCAGGTAGTGCTACAGATAGAAAGAGCACTTATGGGTGTTGCTTCAATATGGGATCAGGTGTGATCTCTTGGTTTAGCAGGAAGCAGTCATGCGTAGCATTGAGTACAGTCGAGGCAGAGTATGTCGCAGCTTTTTCAGCTAGTTGTGAGGCAGTATGGTTGAGGAAGCTACTGTCTGAGTTATTTGATCTCCCGTTGGATGCTACCTGTATCTATTATGACAACCAGAGTTGTGTGAAGTTTTCAGAGAACCCGGTGTTCCATGACAGGTCGAAGCACATTGAGATCAAATATCACTATATCAGGGATATGGTGCAGAGAGTAGCAGTGAAGCTCCTGTATGTTGCGACATATGAGCAAATTGCAGATGTGTTGACCAAACCACTAGCCAGAGTGAAGTTTGAGTACTTCAGAGAGAGGCTTGGTGTTCTTCAAATTGAAGATACTTCAAGGAAGAAGTGATGGGACACATTTGCAGGAGCCATTCCAAGCATGGTGAGAGGAGGATCCTTCCCATGGCTGTGGATGTAAGCATTGTGTGATGAGCATCAAGACGATGCTCCAGTTACTGCTTTGGATATGCATCAGTTGGATGCTTTGTATGATCAGTTGGATCATGTATATTGATATCCATTAGTTGGATCATGTATATTGATATGCATTAGTTGGATCTTTGTATGATCAGTTGGATCATGTATATGTATATGCATCAGGACGATGCAGTGACAATGATCATGATGATCATGTGTGATGAGTATCAGGACAATGCTCTCGATGACATGCATCAGGACGATGCAGTGACGATGATCAGGATGATCATGTGTGATGAGTATCAGGACGATGCTCTGGATGACACGCATCAAGACGATGCAGTGACAATGATCAAGATGATCATGTATGATGAGTGTCAGGACGCTGCTCTAGATAACATGCATCAGGACAATGCAGTGACGATGATCAGGATGATCATGTGTTATGAGTATTAGGACGATGCTTTGGATGACATGCATTAAGACGATGCAGTGACGATGATCAGGATGATCATGTGTGATGAGTATCAGGACGATGCTCTAGATGACATGCATCAGGACGATGCGGTGACGATGATCAGGATGATCATGTGTGATGAGTATCAGGATGATACTCTGGATGATATGCATCAAGACGATGCTATGATGATGATCAGGATGATCATGTACATCAGGATGATGTATGGTGAGTATCAGGTTGATACTCTGTGGCCGTGGATAGGTTGTGCAGATGAGCATGTAAGTTGACCTGGGAGATCTTGTCGATCGTGCTGCGGCACATAAAGGATCCTGGGATACTCTTTCGAGGCATTGCTTTGGGAGGACATGTAACTAGACCTAGGAGATCTTGTCGGTCGTGCTGCGGCACATAAAGGATCCTGGGATACTCTTTCGAGGCTTTGTCCTATGGCATATAATAGCACCCTATGAGATCTGATAGGTTGAGCAGTACGCTCGTAATTAGTCCTAGGATGCTCTTTCGAGGTTTTTCCATGACCACATGTAACTAGACCTAGGAGATCTGATAGGTTGAGCAGTACGCTCGTAATCAGTCCTAGGATGCTCTTTCGAGGCTTTGTGGTGACCACATGTAAGTAGACCTGGGAGATCTTGTCAGTCGTGCTTCGGCACATAAAGGATCCTGGGATACTCTTTCGAGGCATTGTGGTGGGAGTCACATGTAAGTTGACCTGGGATATCTTGTCGATCATGCTTTAGCACATAAAGGATCTTGGGATACTCTTTCGAGGCATTGTGACGCACATAATAAGTCCCGAGGATTCCACAGTATGGCCAGTGTTGATGAAGACCTACAGGTGGTGGGCCTACATCCAGCATGAAAAAGGCCTGGCTCTGTAACTTCCTATGACGAGAAGAATTCAGAGATAGCCCAGTGATCGAGATGTCGAGTGCAGCAGCAGTGATGATGATGATGCTCCATGATCCAGTGATGATGATGCAGCTCCAAAATTGAAGACTTGTGCCTAGATGTATTGGTGACTTGTGTCAAGAGAATACTTTCCTAGTTAAGAGGGAGTGTTGATGTATTTGTAACTTCAGAAGATATTCACTTGTATATTGTATTTGTACTTTATTGTATCCCCAACAGAGCTGTATTATTCCTCCGATTGGAAGTGTCGTCAGTTGTACGTGCAAGTGTCGTAACTTATACTTGATGGGTTATTAGACCACCTTGATGGGGTCAGCCCTGTATGAGTCATGTGGGTCAAAGGGTTATTAGACCACCCTAGAGGGGTCGGCCCAGTCAGCATTATGTTAAGTGGTTAAGTTGGGGCCGACCTAGTTAGAGTTAAAAGACAAGTCAAGTTAGTGTATAAATAGAGAGTGTGTCTCTCTCATTTTACACATTCTCTCATTTACTCACTTCGCATTAGTGAGAGAGAGGAGGAGTGCGCACTAGTGGAGGAGGAGTAGCTGCTGCAGTCATCTATCTCTTGGGTTTTATCCTTGTGATCTTTGTATTGGTGCTTATTCTATCTCTGAGGAAGTTGCGGGGTTTTTCACCTTCTTGGTTTTCCCCGGTGAAATGTTTTGTGTCTCTTGTCTCTTGTCTCTTATGCTTGATATGTTGTACATGTTGTTCTTTCAGTTAAGATCCTAGATCTATTGAATTAAATGATGAAAAACTAACAGTGAAACCAAAGGCTAGACAATTCTCGTGTGCATGAGCTTATGTCAAAGTAGATCTAAAAGAAGTCTCCCAAAATCCATAAAGCTTGACCTAGCAAGTTGACAATACACCTAACCCCTGGATTACAAACAATGACCTTTCAAATGCAATGCCTAGCATGAATATGGCCATATTGCCAAAGATTGTAAAAATAATGAAAAAATATACTCCCTATGAAGTGTTCAACCAATCCAAAAAAATAACAGCAACAAAGGAGCCTACAGTCTCCAACAAGAAGAATCCATTGTTTTGGGGATTATCTACGTAATGTAAGTCATTAAGCTATGACCCATATCCCATGAGTGTAGTCGTAACTAAACAATTTCTCGTGGTTTTGAATAGTCCACTTAGCAGTCATTGCATTGGGTGATGTTCACAGGGGGTGAAGAAGTGGGATTGAGACTAGCGAAATGAATCGCATAGCATCAATCATCACTTTCAGAAATTGCACCCAGTAACCAAGACCTCCCAGGAGGTCACCCATCCAAAAATGGGGATGTTATCCTCTCTTCTTCAAATAATGGGGAAGATATTTATACTAAAGAGCCCTCCTCTCCCCCAAGCATTGTAACTTTAATTCCCCCTCAATCTTTTATATAGTACTTCCCTCCTCTACAACTCCCCCCTCATCAAATCCCCAAACCACTACCATTGACCTTGTTGTGTAAAAGGACCCCCCTTGCCCATATGACATCTTAACATATTTATCTCCCCCCTTCACTCCAATGAACCTCACCCACCCAAAAAACCAACAAACCATTGAAGAGGAAGAATTAATGGACCTTAAAGTAGTGAAAAAGTAGGAAGGAAATCCAATTAATAAATAAGAGAAGAAGAATAAAATAAAGTGAAAGCTCTAGGAGCATAAGCGACCATGCAAGGAGCTTTTAGCAATTGCAACAAACCCTCTCAGTGCATGAAATTATTGTGCTCTCCTGGAACTACAAAGGGATGGGAAGTAAAGATAAACAAGAGGGTGCATACAACCTAGTAAGAAATGAAAAGTCAACCATTCTCCTCCTTCAAGAAACAAAAGTTGAAGAGGAAAGATTTCTTGGAATTTCCAACAGAGTATGGAGGAACTATGAAGGGATATGTATGCATTGATGAAAGGGGAGCTTCAGGAAGGATAGCCCCAACATGGGACAATGAATAAATAGAACTCCTCGCAAGTGAAAAAGCCTCACATTGGATTTGCACATCCTTCAAAGAATTTTCCACTACCAATCTGGTACAAGTTTTTAATATGTATTCTCCCAATTGCTAATTTGATAACAAACAATGCTAGGAATCTTTGAGACTCTTCAAAGACGTTTCCCCACACCCGTCAAGAATTCTTCTAGGGAAACTAAATATGGTCCTTATCCCACTTGAAAAGAGAGGATGTGCCTTTATCATAGACCCCTTCCAAGAAATTATGGATGATCTTGTATTAGGGTGGGATGGGGTGGATATTAAGCCTAGAAGAGGCACCTACACCTAGAATAATAAGAGATTGTATGCAAAAAGACTCGACTATTTCCTTGTACACTCATCCCTCATCTCAAATGACACCCACCTCACATCCTTCATCCTCCCCTCAACAATCTTAAACCATAAATCCATCTTTCTTACCTTAGAACCTAAAGAAGAAGTTGGGCCTATCCTCTTCAAATTTAACCCTTTGTGGATATGATGCCAAATGACCTGGGACATAATTGCCAATGCTTGGACAACACTGATCTCTACCTCCCCCTCCTTTGTGTGGAAATAGAAAATCAAAGCAAATAAAGAGATGTTCAAGGAATGGGCTCACTTCACTCTTCCCTCTCCCTAGAAGATAAGAGAGTAATGTGCAAAAGCCCTATCATCCATTCAACTTGACATGGAAAAAGCTCTAGTCAGCACATAATTCGAGCAAAAGGATTAAGAAGCAACCCAAATCCTTCATAAAGCACAAAGAGAAGATGAATCCTATTGGAGGCTCAACTCAAGAAGCATATGGCTAATGGCGAGGTTACACAACATCCCTCCCCTCATTGAGGAAGAGGATTCAAAATCTCATTGGCAAAGTTTCAGAGGAGGATATAGCGAATGCTTTGTGGGTAATGGAACTAGATAAAGCACTTGGACCAAACAATTTTACTAGTCACTTCTAATGAACATTTTGACATATCAATCAAATATGATCCCCAGAAGATGATACACAACACTAATAAAAAATTTAGAGGAGGAATCAATTTTTCCTTCCTAGTGTTGATCTATAAAGAGAAAAATTCCACCTCCTTTTATTGATTATGTCCCATCTCCCTACGCAACGTTTCATGCAAAATTTTATCCAAAATTATAGCCACTAGACTAAGCTCGCTCTTCCCTTGTTTCATTTCTCCTAGCTTTGTGGGTAATGGAACTAGATAAAGCACTTGCACCAAACAATTTCAGTGGTCACTTCTAATGAACATTTTGGCATATCAATCAAATATGATCTCTGGAAGATGATACACAACACTATAATTGATCATAAATTCAGAGGAGTAATCAATTTAGTCTTCTCGACGTTGATCCATAAAGAGAAAAACCCCACCTCCTTTTATCGATTTTACCCCATCTCCTTGTGCAACGTTTCATGCAAAATTTTATCCAAAATTATAGCCATTAGACTAAGCAAACTCCTCCCTTGTATCAATTCTCCTAAGCAATGAGGATTTGCGAAGAAGAAACAAATCTTTGACAATATTATCCTGGTGCAAGAATCCATCCATTCTAACAACCAGATTAGGGAAAATGGCATGATCATAAAGTTGGATACGAGCAACACTTTTGACATAGTATTCCATCACTTCTATTGGGAAGTCCTAAAGGGGTTTGGATTCTCCAAGCCCTTCATTGATTGGGTAGCAACATGTGTGAGAGGACCTTGGATTGCACCCATTCTAAATGGAAAACAAGTTGAGTAATTCAAAAGCACTAGTGGATTGCAATAAAGGTGACCCCTCTCACTCTCTCTCTATGTCATCATGTCTGAATACCTAATGTGCATACTTGATTTACCTTGAGTTAGTGATCTCCCACCTAGAAAAAATATTGCAAGATGCATAAAAAACATCAGCCATTCCCAGTTTGTTAATGGCATGCTATTAGTAGGAGCAACCTCCATCAACATAACCAAAATATTCAAAAAAATCCTTGATCAAAATTTGGATGCCTCTTGGGACTAGTGAATAAATCGAAAAGTAAATTGTATGGTTGGAACAACTCCATCGAAATCCTAACTAAAAAAAAATCAACATGGTGAACTAGAAAATGGTTTGACTCCTTGCAATATAGGAGGATTGGCTACCAAAGACCCCTCCTTCGTGAATATATCTCTAGGAGCCAAAGTGGTATGGTGATTGGTAACTATGGAGCTAGAATGATGGAAAGAGGCAATCCACAAGAGGCATCTCAAAATATATTGAAGGAGATGTTGCCTGGATCACCCTTTTCCACTAGCTAAAGGCTCTCTAGTCTGGAAGTTATTGAAGCTTGCAACCCCCCTTATTCAATTATGCCTCTTACGTTAGTTAAGCAATGGAGAAAACATTTGCATCTAGGAAGACAACATCATGGAGGACAACCTTTAAAGGATAATGCTACTCTCTTGATAAAAAGAAATGGTTGGCATCAAAGGGTATTACTTATACCCTTGTAGTCCTCTCCTCCTAGGAGTTAGAAAATGAGATAAATTGGGTTGATTAGATCAACCTACATCACCCACCAATAAGTTTAAGAGGAAATATCCTCCTTTTGCATCTTTTAAAAGGTGCACCCCCCCTGCTTTGTTAGTCATGAAGGACTCTATGCCTCCATAAGCAAAGGACACAGTGTTAAGTATGGATATGAACGCCTCTTCCTACAACAAGACAACCCGTCAATCTCTAGGCTATAGAGTAAGTTTTGGAATGGATATTGCCTCCCAAAATTCAAACTATTCAATTGGTTAATGGATAATGGGGAACTCCTAACATATGATAATCTTAGGAAAAAGGGTATTACAAACCCATTTTGATATATTCAAAACTAAGAGGAAAACGTCTCCCATTTATTTATAGAATGCAACACCACAAGAAATATATGCCAAATCGCTTTTGCATATTTATAAATTGACATAAATCCCCTTGTAGATTAGAATAAATTCTTCATTATTTGGAAGAAATCCTACCCAACCTTTCTAAAAATTGTTCTTTGCTCAATCCACATAATCCTTACTCTTTAAAGAATCTTTCCCTCCTAATTTTTTTTAACAAAGTAACTTTTTTCACATCAAATGCCATCAAAATTGAGAAGTATATGTCATGGTAAACCTTGGGTGACTATAGACAAAGGAATGCTCTCTATCCAAAAACAAGAAGGACATGCCTTAATCAATAAGCCAATCCCATGAATCTCTACCTCCTTATTGCACCGAGAGGTGCTTTCTATAGCCCAATATGATGGAGAAGTGTAATTTTGTGCTCAATGTGGAGGTGAAATGTGGCACTTTAATAAAATTATAAAATATTAAGTAAATACAATTTTCCAATGTCATCCCTAACATTAAAACCAAAGAAATATGTATTCCAATTAATTAAAACTAAAAAAATTAATGAAACTTGGATACTTCTTGCTATATGGGAGTTGAGCCATCATTAAACAAGGGATTTATGTATGAGGGGTTAACATATTAAACCAGTATAGATCCATCTCAACTCAAGATCTACTAAGCAGCTTAAGGGATCAAATCCCTTGAGGTGCAAACCTTTTTTAGTGTGCAAAATTTGAGGAAAAGTTTGCACTTCAAGGGATTCAATCCCTCTCACCCCTTTATTTAATTCCATATACCATTGTATGATGCTAATGTCTTCCATTGCATGCACGACTTTGATTCTCCTTATGCTACCATCCCATCTTCCTTCCTATTCTCCTATGAACCTATATGACCCTTCTCACTCCCCTCAACCATCATGAATATTCTTCACCTCTATAATCTCCCCCTCCTCTACCCATCCATCCCAGTGGTGTCTAATTGTTGCATTTGTTGTTAATATGCATAACCCAGGGAAGTTTGAGCCCTTAAGAGAAGTGTGAATCAATGCAATAGGGACTTGTAGGGTACTCATAGAAACATCACATATAAAACAATTGTAATGTCCCTTCTAAATAAAATTTCCCAATGTGCTCAAATTCACCAAATTTCAACTCTAGGTATATGTATACAACTGATTCCAACTCCTCCAAATACTTTCAAACTTGGAAAGGAAGGTCATGAGGGGCCATGGGACACATTAACACATCTATTAGACATATAATAAATGGATATACGCAACCATGGTCTTCAATTTGCAAGGGAAGAATTTTCGGGACAAGACTAGTCAACTTGGGAAGTGGAAATCCCCCCTAGGTCTTGGAACAAAGCTCTTCCAAACACCGTACAACCTTCACTAATGATGGGTCTGAGAATTGGATCTGTTATTAGACATTAATTAAAGTATATTTCCAGCATTATATGTGGTTTTGGGGTCGAATAGGTATCCAAGAGAACTCAAGGAGTTTACTAGTAATTTTGAGGCTCAAACCCCCCAAGGGTAAATGGCTCCAAATAGCTCCAAATGATCTCAAATTGTACCAGAAGGTGTATGGATGATGTTAAAACATAATAAGGGTGTTTATAGGTGCCTTCCAACCTTCAAATGACTTCTGCAACTCACTTTGGTAATATGGTCAA
This sequence comes from Larix kaempferi, assembly GCA_027924585.1. Classification (NCBI taxonomy): domain Eukaryota; kingdom Viridiplantae; phylum Streptophyta; class Pinopsida; order Pinales; family Pinaceae; genus Larix; species Larix kaempferi. Next base: position 4,161,418 of record BSBM01000878.1, on the reverse strand, counting down.
TGTAGGGATTTTACTAGCAAATTGTGGTTCAAATCCCCTTAGGGTAAATGCCAAGTTGGCTCTCCAAATGCAATAGAAACCTATCGAAATTATGAACAAAGGATGGTGACATATAAAGGACATAAATGGCCTCTCATATTCATCACCAATCAGCTTATAATATCTGCTACAACTCTCTCAAATCATATATAGAATTGCTAGTTTCAACATAAGGGGAATGGTAGGCAATCTTCACTAAATGTTATGAAACTCAACCAAGTGCCTCCAAATTATTGTATGATGAACATGAAACTCTTTGAACACATAAATGACAGTCCATTTATCATTAATCCATCATTCATTCACTTAACCATTCGAATTTATCAACATATCATTAACTTGCAACAAGGTAGTGGGGAAAATGGCACTATTTGTTCATTAATGAGCAATTTTGCATAGTATTTCTAGGAATCTCTACTTGTGGCTCTTCTGAGCATGAAATACAGAGCATATAAATCATATTACAAAATAATGGGGCATCAAAAGCTCCCCCAAAGAGAATAGTATCTCACCAAAGGCGCAGTTCCTCAAGGATCAAGAATATGCATAGAAAACTTGAAATGGTTGAAGAAGCAAGTTGAACTAGAAGTGACCATGATCTTCCCTGTAGATTACACCTGCAACAAATGACTCCATTGAAGCTCCAAATGAAAGGTCTGAATGGCCTTTCCAATTACCAACTAGGATGGGAATCTTTCACCCTCGAAGTTGGTGCTAAGGCAAGTAGAGTAGCACTCCACTAGCTCTTCTCTCCAAATGCAATTGCAAATTCTAAAAATGATAAAAATCCATTCTTCTTCCTCATGACATCATTTTATTAACTTCATGGGGCCTCCTAAGGTTGAATTTCCCTTCATGGGATTCCTCCAACTCATCTTTGTTGTTTAGTAACTCATATGACACTTGTCTTGCTTCCTCATGCTCCAAATCTTTCTCCAAGTAGAATGGCTGCCTCTAACTCCCTAATGCACCCTCTTTGTGGCTATATTTAGCCCTGACATGTCATATTTGTCATAGTCTGCATTCAGGTCTGAATATGTCATAGAATCTTTATCATTGGTTGTCATAGAGTATAGGGAATCTCCTTCCAAGTGGCACACATTCTCTTCCTAACCTCTTCCTCTCCCCATGGGAGTTACTCCTCTTCACCAATTCGACTTCCTTAGCTCATGAACTACCATATGACACCTCACTATCCTCCAAATACGTTGCCTTACCCATAGATTCGAATTGGATGATGTGCATGCCAAGTGTGTGGAGGGAATCTAGCCACCCAAGGACTCCATAAGCATCCAATTGTCTTCATGACCAAATGTCACATTATTTTCTCAACATTTATTATTTATGTCACCCATTTTAATGTGAATATGGTAACCAAAGTTATTTTGGGTCCTATGGCTCCGTCACTCCAACTTTTAATGCTTCCACCCCCAACCTAGGAAACTAGTAATTTTCCTCCTTGGCAATTATTTGACCCTTAACATCAATTTGACAAACTCTCATGAATATGGCCAATGGGCTTAGGCCATTGTGACCCAATGAAAAATTTGGGACATGACAACAATTCAATCTAATCACTAAAAGGCACAATTAGAAGCTCTCCTAGGGGAAATGGAGGAAAAGAGTGGAGCTTGTAAGCATGACCAAGACAAGCAACTATAAGCCATTAGGGATATAGGAAATGAGATTGAGACCTCCTTGGATAACTTCACATATATGACTTTGTCCCTCCAAGAATCTATCACATTACTCTCTAACCTAGTTACTTAGAGTGCTAATTTCATGGGATACCTTCCTTTGAAGAGGACTCTACATTGTCCACCCTGTGAAGGAAATGTTGTTGAACCAATGGAGGACCCCGACAGTAAAACTCAAGTGGAATCTATAGGTAGTGTTTCCATGAGACTCTACTTCCTATTAATTAAGTTATATATCAACAAAGTTACTTTTAGTAGGTTAGTTTGTTATTATACCTGCCACCACTAAGGCTGAAGAACAATAATACTTTTCATTGAACATCTTGCAGTAAGAAGCCCCTTCTTTAACGAAACAAGACTCTTTAGACTAAGTTAAGCTACAATGAAAATCTATAAATATATATAAATGTTGTTGTGTGAAAGAATTCCTCTTTGAAATAATTCAAGCTTGGCAATATACATAGTAAAAAAGTTGTATAATAAAAATATTGCATAACCTAATAAATATGGCATATACATAGTAAGAGATAACGTATAATAAGAAGCTAATATTCTTTATACTTCATCCTCATTATATACATAACAAGGGGAGCTACTAAGGCAACAAGACCATGCCTACAACTTTGTAAGAATCCAATGCATGCCTCCAATAGTCTTTACAGTTGGCTAGGAAAGAATACATTGTTGGTTGTCATACATTAATTTAAAAAAACCCACTAATTAGATAAAGTGATGCTTTAAAGAAAATATTCCAAGCCCCAAAGAAAATATGCCAAAATAACTTTTTGCATACCTTTAAGTAAGATTTTTTGGGCAGCCCCCTAGGTGTAGACCAAGTGGTGATAGAGTGTATTGTTAAGGCACTCCTTGTGACGTCATGAGTTCAAACCTCATCTATCATGTGCACCTAGGCATGGGGGTTGTGTGGGCACACCTAGGGGTATAGTGGTGGTGGATGGGAATCGACCTTATGTCACGTGAGTACGAGCCTCGCCCTAGTTGTTGATTCCCCCAGTTAGAAAAAAAGAGTTTCCTAGACGCATTAGGAAAACTGACTTCTAAAGTATATTTTATGTCATCAAAGAAGAAATTCTATCAAAAGCAAGTCTAATATTACTTTGAGGTTGAAGCATTTCAAAACAAAATGACTTGTTATGTATGACAAATATGTGTGTGTATGTGTACATTATCTAAATATGAAAAATGTTTTTCAACTTTTTGGTAGTATGGTCGCAAGTTGGAAAAGTTTTCAGAAAGTCTAATTTATAGACATAGACATGTACATTCACATATAGATACACACATAATCTAAATATGGAAAATGTTTTTCAACTTTTGGGTAGTATGGTAGCAAGTTGGAAAAGTTTTCAGAAAGTAAACTTTATGATGTGTCAGACAACTTTGATGTAAATACAAAAGTTCAACCAATATTATTTATAGGCTGTTAACTAATCATCTATAAAACCTATTCACTATCTCTCTCTGTATATTCAGCTACTGTATATTAAAATATAACAATTGATTCCGACCAACTGGGAGTTGTAATGATATGTATATTGGTAGACCATTTATCCAAATTATCAAAAGGAGAATGTGTGAAAGCGGACCTGTAATCCTGTAACAGTCGATGGTTCAAAGAGATAGTGTCGAATAAATTAATTTATGAACTTGTTATGACTTCACAATAATTGCTATATTGTTAGGAAACTGTTTTGAGATTGAAATATAAGATTTCATGTCAAAGTTCAGTTTGAGCTAGGTAGGTTGCTATGAATTATTATTGGCATCTTAAGTTCTGTTTCTAATGAAAATTTCATAGGGTTAATCATTTAGATGTAAACCACAGATTTAAATTAGGGATTTGTACAAGCTAAGTTAAGTTATCATTTTAAAAGTCTAGTTATAGTTCGAGTTCAGTCTAAGAGTTATAGTAAAACTACTCACGCTCACCCAGTGAAATGACTAACCAAAACGTAAAACCATGCACATGGCAGTGTGGGTACTTCACACGTCATAGCAATAAGGATATTTGTTGGGATGGCATTGGCCCTAAAATTGCACTAAAATGACTATTCATCTTCACACAACTCATGAATTTATAATATGCCTACCATGCTCACAGCGACTAAAGCATGTTGTGTCAAGCAATGAGATGTATCATGCATGCATTCCTGATCAAGCAGTGGCAGGTGGTCTCTTCTACATGTCGTGAAAATTCTTTACATTTGTCAACAATCAGAGGGAAGCAGTGGCAAATGTTGTCTTTTGCATGTCGTGAAAATGCTTCACATTTGTCAACAATTGGAGGCTATTAACTCGTGTAGGTAGATGGCGAACAAATTTTGGAAGCCAATGCTTTCCTTTGTAGGCCACCAACAACTTGTGGCTTTCCCTACAAGACCAAAAACTGATCTACCCTATCGGTGTTGACTATATAGGTACCTCCCAATCATTTAGAGTGAATAGGTGAATCTAGCCAATGAATTGAACTGGGCTATCTCAAGGTGAATCTAACCATTGAACTACTGAATAAAAAGGAGAATCTAGACATGAAATTGAGCTATCTAAAGGTGAATCTAGTCTCATAATATCTATATCACTGGTATGGATTATTCTACTTCTCAACTCCACAACTATAGCTAGTAAAATCATCCATAATATTATCAGTCAAAGAACTCCATTAATTCTTGCACATTAATTAAATGGTGTTGAACAAAACTCTTAGGAAGCAATAGAAGATCAAGTACTTAAGTCTTGGATCATTGCCTGTGCATATTACCTTAAATATATCAATGCCATATTTGTGTTAGCCTCATTACTTGCAGTGGTAGTCTCAGTTTGCATTTTAAATTCAATAATCGAATGAATTGTGCGGTCTAATCATAAAAGTATTTGTTGGTTCCCAATTCCGTATTCATCCTCGTAGGATGGGAAATTATAGGCTGGAGATGTATTACCTCTGTAACTTACTACAGAAAATGGTGAACGAAAGAGAAGGAGACATGGCGTGAGTTGTATGAAGGAGAAGAATCGAAGCCGAGGAAGTGAGAAGTTGATGAAAGGTTAAGTAAAATTATTGCCACGTAAGAAATATCAATAAGTTTGTCAACCATATTACTCCAATTGGTTTTTCGGTGCAATGCGTTGTCATCTCTAGTATACACTTTCCCATCAATATTTCAGTGGTTAGTGTCAAGTGTCGAAACCAAAAATTTAGATCTAACCATGTGATGAGTGCAACCATAATAGACATTTTAGTCGGAATTAGAAGAAGTATGAGCATGCATTTATTTGTTGTTGTATTTTAGGATGTCCACCATATCTAGGATTACCTTGTTGTTGATCTAAAACTGAAGCGTTCTTCTCTACATTCTCCTTTGCTCATGTAGGTTCCAGGTCTTGATCTCTATATTCTCTACATAATGAAGGATTGATTTCTGAATCGATTGGATCATTTGGGTCAAGCTAAGCAATTGAGTCACCTACATTTGTATCTATACCACGATCATATCGACCCAGAGAGGATATTGGTGGATAAGCTAGAAGGTTTGTTGGGAAAGACGTAGAATCTACTGGAAGGTATGCAAAGCAAGATGGTTGTGGGCCAGCTTTATCAACGACAGAACCAACCGTATAAACTTCTTCATTGCATGGATCAATTACTTAATCTAGACCAGGAACTACTCCTGAATATGGATTGCTTATACTAGTGCTTCCTTAGCTACTAGTGCGAAAAGAAAATGTTTTGCTAGATGTTTCCTAGTAAGATGGTGATGTTGCATAAAGATGCGAGATGTATGGTTAAGTCGTTAAGATGGTTATGGTGCATGAAGATGCCAGATGTTTTGTTGAACTTTGGTTGTCATTAATGTCAACTAATGTCAAAGAGGATGTCAACTGATATCAAAGAGGATTCAGTACTCCTGTGGTGGCTTGAAGAAGTATATGGAAACCACTTTGAAGAAGTATATGCGTAAGCAAGAAGAAGAAATGTAAGGATGCCAGTCTAAAGAAGTATATCCATAAGTGCATTAAGCATATCTAGTTTGAAGAAGTACATAAGGAATGCATCCTACAACATGTAGACATCAAGTCGACCAAGTCACACTCCTTCAAGGTAAAAGCTAAAGAGTTGGTTGGACAAAGGTTCGAGTGTGCAAGCAAGTCAAAGAGTTGAATGAACCAAATTCGGGAGTGCACAAGAAGCTTGGAACAAGAAATGGTCAAGCAGTTATGCAAGTCCTGAAAGTGCGCAAGTATCACCAATCGGAAGAATCTTTTAGATGATGAAGCACGCATAAGTACCAAAAAGGGTGTAGCAGTTGAAGATGATATATGCACAAATTCCACAAGCAATGGTACCGCAAGGGTGAAAGTCCCACTAAGTCAAGGACCATGTATGCGCAAGACCCACAAGAGATGACAGCTCAGCAGTGCAGAAGCATAAAGTAAGCATAAATCATGAAGCAAAGAAGAAGGAAAGCCACAACCAACTTGTGGACATACAATCCGTGCAGGACATGTATAAATAAGAAGCAAGTTGGAGATTTGAAGTAAGGTTGATAGCAAGGATAAAGAGCTTGTGAGTGGAAAGCTAGAAGATACAGATTTATAGTTTTTGAGGCATCAAGGGCTTGTGGAATTAAAACAGTATGATCTAGCTGAGGAGGTGAGTGCACACACACACACATAATTAGAATAGCTGATGGTGCGCATAATGATGTTGTAGATATGTGATGGTTGCACGAAGACATAGATACTAAATTACAAAAGTATGCGCAAGTGCGTGAGGACTGAATGACAATATCACATACAGCACACAGACAGTCATAGATGTTATGAGATAGAAAGCGCAAACACAGATTTGAGGTATATTAGAATATACGCGAAGTGAAGAAGAGTAACCGATGCACGAAGATTGAGTTGATGTGTGCAAATTAAGGAAGTCCATCAAATGCGCAAAGATAGAGTTGCAATAGAATCAAGGATGCGCGCCATGATGAGGATGATCTGAGACAAGTGCGTTAAACATAAAGGACGAATCATATAATGTGCAACTGGTCGCAGATTGTCTGAAATATTGTAGCACCTAAACATAACGGACACATCTTAGAAGGTGCACAGTTCCATCTAATACTAGTGCGTGACATCAAAACAACAAGTCATTAGTTGTTGTGCAGTATCAGTTGAGAGTGCAGTTGCCTAGTAGCAGAATGACATAGTGAATCTTAGCGCAGACTGCAGGATCAGTCGAAGCAATACACAGTATATGAAGTACGACATCAGTTAAGGTGAAGTGTTGAGTTGGATGAGAAGTCAAGTGAATGTATGCAACAAAGTGACAACAATACTACTGCATTCAGAAAGTGTGCACAACAGAATGAACATCAAAAGATCTGAAGTGTGCGCGTATCAGAAGTACAGGAAGGCAATATTTTATTTTATAGATCTGGGCTGTAGGACGGGGCAAGGAACAAGGGGTCGTAGTCTCCTTCCAGTTGATGCTGGAGAACTTAGGGAGTTGTAGCTTCCTTCATGTCAGTGCCTGTAAAACCAGGGGGTCGGTGCCTCCTTCCAGTTGGCGTGGTAAACACAGGAAGTCGATGATTCCTCAAACGTAATCTTTTCATTATAAAAGGGCATTCTGTGGTCTTCTCCCATTTTTGTTTCCGCGTAAAAATTTTGTGTTTTCTGTGTTATGTACTTTGTGCATATGTGGATGAATGTTTTATTCATGATGGATGCACAATTAAAGTTCAGATCAATCAGTTAAAGAAGTTAAAAATTGTTCATAACTGCGCTAATACTGATTCATCCCCCCTCTCAGTATTAAGTAGATTCCATCAATTGGTATTAGAGTAGGTGTCTTTAGTAACATCTTAACATCTGGAAGATAGATCCCTGTGCAGAATTGAATATTCAACAGACATGGATATAAAATATGAAGAGATGAATGAAGTAGACTTTGAAGGAGAACTGATAAGTGCTCTGGATGAACTGAAGAAGTCAAGAAAGAGAAGCAAGCACCTATAGGAATCACTTGTGAGATTAGAGGCTGAAACCACCAGGCAGTTGAAATTAAGGGAAGAAAAGTGTGAGAAATTGGAAGTTGAAATTGTTTCCCTAAGAGAAGAACTACAAAAGGTAAGCAGTCAATTGGAGCATGAACTTAGAACCAACACCAATGAAGAATCAAACTTCGTAAAGAGCTACGCTGAGGTGCTCAAAATTATGTACTCAAAGAACAATCAGAAGTTTGAAGAAGAACACAGGAAGCCAATTCATATGAAATACGAACTTGTGCAATTAAGGAGAGTTCATCCAATGAGGTATCAAAATCTATTTTGGGGCAATTGTTACTACTATCACAACTCTGGTCATAAAACAATAAATTGTAGAGATCGTGCACTTGTGCACGCTAGGAGGAATGGCTTTTGTCATCAGATGAATCCCAAACAGAACAACCTCAGGAAAATAGCTTAGACACCAAGAGAAGATCCCAATCCCTTCAACATTTTGAACTTAGATAATGAATGTTGTAAATGTCACAATCATGGTCATGATAGTCATAACTGTGAAAATTAGTTGCCTTCTGTGCAGTCAATAGAATCAGCTGAAGATCAGAAAGATCAGGTCTATCAGGAAGCATGCAACCTGGCCTTACATGCACAAAATAAAAGAGGGAAATGGTACATAAACAACGGTTGTTCCAAGCATATGACAGGAGACAAAAATACCTTTCTAAAATACAAGGAATAAAAGGGAGGTAGTGTCTACTTTGGGGACAATGGCTCTGCCAAAATCTTAGGAAAAGGTTTGGCAAGTTTGGGAAACAAAAGGATCAAGGCAGAAAATGTCTTACTAGTCGAAAACATGAAACACAACCTTCTAAGTGTTAGCTAAATGTGCAATCAAGGGCACACACTCACTTTTGACTCAGAAAAATTCAAAATCAGAAACAGAGATACAAGTAGAGTACTAGAAACAACCTCTAGAACCCCTAACAATGTTTATATTTTGAATAATGAAAAGGAATAAAAGTTCTACATGGGACAAACTGATGAAATTTGGCTCTGGCATAGAAGATCGAGACACATCAACTGTGAAAATTTGGTCAGAATCAATAGAAAACAAGCTGTGAGGGACATTCCAAGAATTACTAAACCATCAAACTCATTCTACAAACACGTTGTGCACAGAAAGCAAGCAAGGATTACATTCAAGACAAAGGAGTAGACTACATCAAAACCTTTGGAAATGGTTCATTCAGGTATTTGCGGTCCAATGAGAACCAAGGGGATGAATGGTGAGTCTTATTTTCTTCTTTTTATTGATGATTACACCATAATGACGTGGGTATTCTTTCTTAAAGAAAAATAAAAAATGTTTGAATGTTTCAAGGCTTTTAAAGAAGTGGTTGAAAATGAAATTGAATTATAAGAATAAAGTGTTTAAGATCTGACAATGGAGGAGAATACACTTCAAATAAATTTGACAATTTATGTGAAAAGCATGGTATCGAAAGACAATTATCAGCAGCCAGAACTCCACAACAAAATGAGGCGGTGGAAAGGAAAAACGGAACTGTGCAAGAAATGGCCAGAACAATGTTAAATGAATTAAAGTTATCAGATATGTTTTGAACCCATGCCATTCATACAACTGTTCACATCCTCAACAAATGTTAGATTATGACAAACAAATGTTCAACACCTCCACAACAAAATGAGGCGGTGGAAAGGAAAAACGGAACTGTGCAAGAAATGGCCAGAACAATGTTAAATGAATTAAAGTTATCAGATATGTTTTGAACCCATGCCATTCATACAACTGTTCACATCCTCAACAAATGTTAGATTAGGATAAACAAATGTTCAACACCCTATGAACTCTGGAAAGGAAGACTAGCTACAATTAAGCATTTAAGGATATTTGGAAGCAAGTGTTACATCAAAAGAAATGATGAGAGTAGAAGATGATGATGATTTGTCTATGCCCAAACAGTCATATGAGGAACGACCAGAAAATAAAGAGGAAGAAGTACCATAGGAAGTAATATATCAACACGAATTAGAAGACATAAGACAAGATACAAAGGGCCCCTCCAGATATGTTCAAAATAATCATTAAGAATATATGATCATTGGGGACAAAAATGTTGGTGTAAGGACCAGACGAAGCCTAAGAGATTCATCCGGAGAGGTTCATTTCTCTCTATTATCACAAATAGAACCAGAAGGATTTGAAGAGGCAAGAACTGATGAGCATTGGGTTAAAGCCGTGAACGAAGAATTAGATCAAATTGAAAAGTATCAGACTTGGGAATTAGTCCCAAGACCCAAAAATAAAAATGTCATTGACACAAAATGGGTTTTCAGAAATAAGCTAAATGAAGATGGACAAGTTGTTATAAACAAAGCAAGATTGGTGTGAAAAGGTTATGTGCAGATTGAAGGAGTAGATTTTGAAGAAATCTTTGCTCCTGTGGTGTGAATGGAAGCAATCAGATTATTCATGGCCTATGCCCGCACAAAAAATGTCAAAGTATATCGAATGGATGTCAAATCTTCATTTCTAAATGGAGATCTTGAAGAAGAAGTATACATTGAACAACCAAATGGATTTTCCCTTTCTGGCAACAAAGACTATGTTTGCAACTTAAAGAAAGCTCTGTATGGACTCAATCAAGCTCCCAGAGCCCAATATTCAATATTGGACAAGTATCTGCAACAAGGTTTCAGAAGGGGTAGTGTAGATAGTAATCTTTACATCAAGATCGAGAAAGAGAGAATGATAATCATTGAAGTATATGTTGATGATATTATTTTCGGAAGCAACAATGATAAGATGAGTAAGCAATTTGCTAAGGACATGTAGAAAGAATTTGAAATGTTTATGCTTGGTGAATTGTACTTTTTCCTTGGACCCTAGATAACTCAACTGAACAACTACATATTCATATCTCAAACCAAATATGTGAAGGAAATGCTAAATGAGTTTAATATGGAAGACTGCAAATCAGTATGCACACCTATGGTCACTAGGTGTAAGTTAAGTAAAGAAGATGAGGCAAACGAAGTTGACAAAAGACTTTGCAGATCAATGATTGACATTCTGTTGTACGTAAATTCCTCAAGACCTAACATAATGCAAGTAGTAGGACTCGTCGCAAGGTTCCAGGCAGCACCCAAGGAGACGCATGTCCAAGTAGTAAAGAGAATTTCCAGGTACTTGAAAGGGACGATGAACTTTGGATTGTGGTATCCACAAAGGAATGATATGAAGTTAGTAGCTTATACTGATGTAGACTGGACATGCAACGTTGATGACATAAGAAATACTAGTGGAGCTGCATTCTTTTTAGGAGAATATCTTGTATCATGGATCAACAAGAAACAACCATCAATCACACTCTCTACTGTAGAAGCAAAGTATATTGCAGCAACTACATTTTGTGCGTAAGTACTGTGGATGAAACAAACCTTCAAAGATCTACAAATAAATCTTGATCAGTTGATCCAAATCTTGTTCGACAATACAAGTGCGGTCATTATCTCAAAGAATCCAATCATGCACTGCAAAACTAAACATATTCCAATCAAATAACATTTTGCGAGAGAACATGTTTCTGAAAACATTGTCAAGTTGGAGTATGTTGACACCAAAGAACATTACAGATATATTCACGAAACCACTCCCAAGGAACACATTTGAATATCTCAGGAAAAAACTGGGTGTGGTCCAAAATCCACACTAGAGTGACAACCTCAAAAAGTGTTGGCTGTGGAGCTTGATCTTCTTGATTCAGAGATGTTGTTGTTTCAGTACCCCAGTTTTATATGACGTGCAGGTGGACTATACACTCATCCCAGTGGGGTGGGGGGGGCAGCACCCCCAAGAAAGGGGGTTTGGGGGTGAAGCCCCCGAAAGAAATTTTATGGGTTGTTTTGTTGGCCAACAGTTTTTGGGCCCATGGTATTGGGTAGCCTGTAGTATTTTCCCATGGTAATTCCCTTTAAAAGGAAGACATTGTAATATGGTTGTGTAATGTATTGTAGCATTGTAAAGATCTCCGTGATTGTGTAAGAGAGACTAAGAGAGAGTGAAGAGGAAGTTGTAGTGGATGTGCTGCAGGTTGTATCCCTTCATTTGTTGGATGGTATAATAATAAAAGGACTGAGAATTTCTTCGTAGACGTAGCCTACATTGGGTGAACCACGTTATATTGGTGTCTCTCTTGTATTGTGTTTATGTGATTTATATTTGCATCTTGTTTATTGTTATTGCTCCGCGATCCTGTTTTTCTAACAAAAAGGAGACATAAAAGGCAACAAGGTCTAGTGACAGTGTAGTAAGTGCGACAAATGAAATAGATTGGACAAAGAAGCAAGTCAGCGGAAGAGACAATGCACACTAGTAAAAGATCAATTTTGATACTGCGCAGTTGGCCAATAGGAAGATAGCATGAAGATCAACGCAAGGAATGACGAAGTAATGTGACAGGAACAAAAGATCAAGAAGGAATATAGCAATTGTACAAGGGAGCGCATCAGAGATGATTATAAAACAAAGTACATATTGCAGGAATTAGCGCAGAAAATTTCGTGAAGGAATGAAGCATGAAGACAAGGGGAGTTATCCTTGTAAGCAACAAATGAAGGCCAGTGCAAAACAGAATAAAGGAGAACCTATAGTTGGGTAGTAATGGCACCTCTTTATCATCATGTCAAATGGGGAGAAGTAGCATGAAGTTGAGAAATAACATGAAGCTGATAATAAATCTTGCAGCAACACAGTAAGAATGATCATGAAACATGCTATATGCGTAGAAGTAACATAAAGTAGAAACAACAGTAACAAAAGAGCACACAGATGTCAAAGGCTCAAACTAGTAAAGAACACAGGGGGAGCATACACACAGGGGGAGTACTGCGGCAAGCACAGATGAAGCATACAATCCTAAGAAGAACGATTATGCACAGCTTCATAAGGTGTTGACATCAATGCCAAAGGGGGGGATTGTTGAACTTTGGTTGTCATTGATGTCAACTAATGTCAAAGAGGATGTCAATTGATATCAAAGAGGATTTAGTACTCTTTTGGTGGCTTGAATAAGTATATGGAAACCAATCTGGAGAAGTATATGCACAAGCAAGAAGAAGAAATGTATGAATGCTAGTCTAAATAAGTATATCCAGAAGTGCATTAAGCATATCCAGTTTGAATAAGTACATAAGGAACGCATCCTACAACATGTAGACATCAAGTACACCAAGTCACACTCCTTCAAGATAAGAGATAAAGAGTTGGATGGACAAAGGTTCGAGTGTGCAAGCAAGTCAAAGAATTGATTGAACCAGATTCAGGAGTGCGCAAGAAGCTTGGAACACGAAATGGTGAAGCAGTTATGAAAGTCTTGAAAGTGTGTAAGTCTCACCAATCAAAAGAATCTTTCAGATGAAGCACGCACAAGTACCAAAAAGTGTGTAGCGGTTGAATATTATATATGCACAAATTCCATAGTCGATGATACATCAAGTGCACAAGACCCACAAGTGATGGTACTGCAAGGGTGAAAGTCCCACTAAGTCAAGGACCATGTATGTGCAAGACCCACAAGAGATGACACCTCAACAATGCAGAAGTTGACAAGTGGCAGAAGCATAAAGTAAGCATAAACCGTGAGGCAAAGAAGAAGGAAAGCCACAACCAACTTGTGGACATACAATCCGTGCAGGACATGTATAAATAAGAAGCAAGTTGGAGATTTGAACTAAGCTTGATAGCAAGGATGAAGAGCTTGTAATGGAAAGCTGGAAGATACAGGTTTATAGTTTTCAGGGCATCAAGGGCTCGTGGAATCAAAATAGTATGATCTAGTTGAGGAGCTGAGTGTGCACACACACATAATTGGAATAGCCAATGGTGCACATAATGATATTGTAGATCTATGATGGTTGCGCGAAGATAGAAAGACTGAATTACAGAAGTATGCACAAGTGCGTGAGGACCGAATGACAGTATCACAGACAGTAGGCAAACACCCATAGATGTTATGAGACAAAAAGCATAGAGACAGATTTGAGGTATATCAAAAGATGCGCGAAGTGAAGAAGAGTAACCGATGCATGAAGATTGAGTTGATGTGTGCAAAGTAAGGAAGTCCATCAGATGCGCAAAGGCATAGTTGCAGAAGAATCAAGGATGTGCATCATGATGAGGATGATCTGAGACAACCGCGTTAAACAGAAAGGATGAATCAGATAATGCACAACTGGTTATAGATTGTCTGAAATATTGTAGCACCTGAACAAAACAGACACATCTTAGAAGGTGCACAGTTCCATCTAATACTGGTGCACGATATCAGAACAAAAATTCATTAGTTGTTGCGTTGTATCAGTTGAGAGTGCAGCTGCGCAGTAGCAGAATGACATAGTGAATCTTGGCGCAGACTGCAGGATCAGTCGAAGCAACACACAGTATATGAAGTGCGACATCAGTTAAAGTGAAGTGTTGAGTTGGATGAGAAGTCAAGTGAATGTATGCAACAAAATGACATCAATACTACTACATTAAGAAAGTGCGCACAACAAAATGAACATCAGAAGATCTGAAGTGTGCACGTATCAGAAGTAAAGGAAGGCAATATTTTATTTTGTATATCTTGGTCGAAGGATGGGGCAAGGAACAGGGGGTCGTAGCCTCCTTCCAATTGGTGCTGGAGAACTCAGGGAGTTGTAGCTTCCTTTAGGTCGGTGCCTGTAAAACCAGGGGGTTGGTGCCTCCTTCCAATTGGTGCTGGTAAACATAGGAAGTCAATGCTTCCTTGAATGTAATATTTTCATTATAAAAGAGCATTCCATGGTTTTCTCCCGTTTGGGTTTCCATGTAAAAATTCTGTGTGTTTCGTGTTATGTACTTTGTGCATATGTGGATGAATGTTTTATTTATGATGGGTGCATAATTAAAGTTCATATCAATCAATTAAAGAAGTTAAAAACTATTCATAATTGCACTAATACTGATTCACCCCCCTCTCAGTATTAAGTAGATTCCAACATGTTGGTGCATGTAAGGTGATAAAGATATTGGCTTCATAGAACATTAGCTAAACATTTAAAGCCAAAAGTAATGCTATATTAATTTCTAGCATTACTTGACTTCAGATTTTCTATCGGTGCAGTCGACCATATATATGTACATCAACCTAAGATTTTCAAGTAAAATGTGATATCGTGCCCGATATGAGGCCAAATAAGAGGTCAAAACATTTCATTTGTTTACATAAAGTAGTCATAAACTTAATTGGGTCACATAAATTCATTTATATATATTCCAACAAACACTTAGGTTAATAAGTTAAGAAATATATTTGGCAAAGTGAAATGATGTCAAGGTGATTGCAAGAGTCGCTGTCAGCCTAAAGTCAGGGACTAATAAGAAGCTCATGTTCTTTATTCATACTTCTCCCAACCTAAGCTCAAATTGTCTAAGACTTGGCAACCTTTATGTAAATGTGTTCACCTCATAAGTATCCACTCATGTGCAAAAGATGAGCTAATATGTTCCCAATAAGTCCAACATATACATGGTAAAATAGGGGTACAATAAGAAGCGCCCCTCTCTATTCCTACTCCTTCCCAACCTAATATCAATTGGTCTCAAACTTAGTAACCTTATGTCTACCTTTTAAGAATTCACTCATGTGCAAAAAATGAACTAATATGGGTCCCTTAATAAATCCAACATATATGTTGTAAAAGAGGGATATAATAAGAAGTCAATGATGTCATTCTTACTTCGGGTCATACACATGGTAAAAGAGGGGTATAATAAGAAGCTTGTGTTCTCTATTCATACTCCTCCCCGATTTAAGATAAAATGTATTTGTACTCATCCCCGACTTAAGATAAAATGGTTTCAAACTTGGCAATTTCTTTTTGCAATATCTTGATATTAACTAAGAGGATTTAAATTTAAGTTACGTGTTTTAATGGTATGGTTATTGATATGGATGTCAAGTCAAGAAGGTTGAGTTGTAATGACCTCATAATATACATATGTGATGTGATGCACCTGCAACAATTAATTAACAAGAATACGCGAAATATCAGAAATGACAGAACTCAGAATCACTTTTATATTGATCACAGGCCACTTCGGGGGGGCAACCTCCTTTGAGCAAGCTCAATACAAATAACTTCACGGTGCCTTCATAGGTCTCAACACACACTTATATACTATTTCTAGGCGCCAATACTATGGGTCGAAACCATGGGCCGTTACAAACTATGGATCAACAATACTACGGGCGACTTACAAAGCATATGCGCCAACAACAATAACACAACTATTGATAAACAAATACTACGGGACGACTTACAAAGCATATGCGTCCAACAACAACATACTAACAAAGTAAAGACATGGGTTCCTAACATGTGATATTTTTGTTAATATTGTTAGTTTGGAATCCAAGGCATATGCGTGACTAGCAAATAGTTATGTGGGTTTGGTCATGTACAAAACAAGAAAGCAAGATATGCAATAAATAACCACCAAAATGGTTGCAACGAGCAACAAGGGGATCACGAGTCTATGAGAGGGTATGAGAAAAGGGGATCCTTGGGTGGATTGTCCTTGTCACATGTCCTTTGGATCACTACTACCTTTTTCACATGTTATCTTAAAATATTTCTTACCTACCTTTGACTAGAGGCGTCTTAAGCCAAATCCATGATGTTACTTAGAAGGAACATATGATTCATGCATGGGGAAAGATATAACACATTAATTATTGGAGATGTTTCTTATTCCATTATTCTCCCATTATTCTTTGTGTTGTAGGAGTGAGAACTTGCATGCCCTTCAATTGTTGCTATATTGCTTATAACCAACACCAGAAACATGTGAACATGAGTGACTAGAGAGAATGTGGAAGCTATGATGGTTTTTACCAGTAGGGAAATGGATATTGGATTGAGATAAGAATCCATGGTTGTAGAGTGAGTATAGAGGTTGGGCAGCTTGATAACCCTTACCCATTTGTTTAGGATGACTATTGAGTGTATATGAACAAAGGTCTACCAAATCCAAGTACTGAGATGACAATCAACATACCAAACTCAACTTGTTTACATTAGAGCACTATAGGGGATAAACTTATTGAGGGACTATATTACAAATAAGGAGAATACTTACCTTGTGTTATATTTAGTTGAGAGGAAGAAGTTTATGATTGATTATAGGTTGGGTGAGTTGCCTACAAGAGTTTTCCCTAGGAGGAATCTTGGCAAGTGTTGGTTTTGATCATAATCTGGGTATTGCAAGTTGGGTTGAGTGAGAAACAAAGCTCAATAGAAATACTTTGCCCTTGTGGCCTCATAGCCTAGCTTAGTGGTGGAATCTACAACAAATTCCTATAGATAAGCGATGAATTTTTTATTTGCAACAAGTTTAGTGGGGACATTCATAAGAAATATAAGTGTGTATCTATGTGCCTATTTTGATTATCTATGTTTTGTATTTTTGTCATTTAATATCCTTGAAACAAGATACTTACATGATCTGTGTTTAAAAAATGGCGAGGAATGATGGAAGTTACGTTGATAGGCATATTTATGAGTTATGTGGGGCTTCCTCATGTGCTTTTTGTATATGCAATGTGAATCTATTTCCTAGATGCATATGAAACATGTGTTGTTGAATCACAATATGATATTTGTTGAGAAATATGTATATGCAATGTTAGTTTTGCATCTATTTCTATTTTGCATATGAATTTTGGGTTATGTGGTTGTTAGAGGCCAAATTGCCTCACAACCAAGAAATCTAAGTGATAATTGAAGAAATAAATTTTAGTGGAGTGCCTTGATTATCAAGGGAGGCAGATTCAGGTACGTTGCACTTTCTTGATTCCTTGCATCGATATTTAGGGCCCCTTCTTGGTGTGTGTTTTTCAATTAATCAAAATAAACAATTGAACACATTTGCTCTAGGCATGCTAGAACTAAAGTTACATGGAACATTGTTATTCCAAATGCCCTTGGAAGTGGAATCATTGGAAAGTTATTTGAATAAACTATTTAAGCCAATGTCTTAACTCGAATGACAAATTTGTAGTGAAGAAGATTTGGATATTGATCCTCGTATTTGGAGCATGAATACTATGGGATACAATAACTAGAGATGATTAATACTCACCTAAATAGATAAAGTTAGAGTTTTTATACAAGGATCCATCAAAATTCAATCTAGTGAAACTAATAATACCACGGAGGAAGAAAGGTCCTAGATTTGTTTTCAGCAAATGCCTCCTTTAACTATTAATTTAAGCAATATATGTACATGACATTTTATACCAAACAAGAGGGTTACTTAAGCAAATACAATATACAAAACCAAAATAGGGTGGGTTATAAAACCCAAAATGTAGCCAACTAGGCATATGGCAATCCATACAAAGGCCATGCCAAAATAAGAAACAATAAACAAATTCCTTTCCAGTTTATCACCATCCAAGAGGCACATAATTCCACTCCCATCAACTTGAGTCTACTAATCCTAGGTGGAGGATCATCATGATATTTGGGGATCAACCCCTAATCATCAACAACAACCTCAACATCGAGTATTATTGACTTCCAACAATCATTCTCAGATTTAGGTTTCAAAGGATTTTAAACATTTGATTAGGAAAGAGTGAGCATGGATGAATTGTAATTACATTAGGCAAGATGCAGACAATAGTTGTGTAATTATTCCCTATGTTCTCTAAGTGTTACATGACCAACCAAATTGCATGGCATTCTCTAATGGAATTGAGACTATATATATCATAGTGAATGGCCAAGAGAGACACTTCTTGACTTCTTTCCCAAGGTGGACCATTCCCAATTCAATCTTTTGAACTTAGACAACAATTACATCAACATATTTGCATGAATTAGTGAGTTATCGTACTATTACAAGCTTTTAGCTAGCCAAATATGATTACATATAACATCATTTATTTTTTTCCTTATGGGGAAAAGCACTTCTACTCTAATTGATTATTGTGCTGCTCAGAGATCCAGAACACAAGGAGTTATCACCCAATATGTTACTTTCTAGGTAATGGATGGGATAGGAACTTATCACAAAAGGTAAATACTTTACCATACACTAACTTATCAAAGGGATGGAACCACAATTAGTGTTTAAGCATTTCAACTTTATCACAAAAGGGAAATTTGGGTTGAGTAATAACAAAGTGAGTTAATCTACTTCAATTAGCCAAGCTTCCAATATGAGGGACTAGGCAAAAAATGTTTTCTTTGATTATACCAATGGCTTCCATAAGATGGGGAGTTGAAAGAACTATGTCTTTTCTTTTAAATTAAGTATTTCTGACTTGTTTAAATGGCCATCCAAGATATGATTCTAACATAGTTGCATATACCCATCATTGTGCTTCTATTTAGTGAAAGCCTTTGTTGTGCTCCACTCCTAATCTTTCCACAAGGGTTAGATTTTAACCATGTACAAGATCAATGATCTAAGTTAGCTACTTTGAATTTTTATTTGAACATGGGCCATGGCATCCAATCTTTGGTTCAAGAGAAAAATATGTCCCTGATGAGTTAATGCAATTTTGAAAAAATCTAAGGTTTGAGAATTCAAGGCTTTTCATTCATGTAAAAAAATAAATGACCACCACAAGGAGGCTGATTGAAAGAGATCCCAAATTGAAGGCCCTACCATTAGCACCTAGGAAATAGTTTGATATTTTCCCAATATTTCTAGATACTTTGTGACACAAATATTCCCCTTACTTTCACTTGGGTTGAAGTAATGACAAGAATGACCAAATTGAGGCCCTAGAAGAACCTTTTACCAAGGGTACACCTTACTAGATACAATTTTTCAAGAGTACATTCCAAGCTCCATTTCCTTCCAAATCTTGAAGCACCCATCTAGTGCAAATTGTGTGGGCGCCTTGTATATGATTTTTATGACTAGCATGCCCCCTAGTGTCTCAAGGTACAACACAGATACTATTTCTCTATAAAACCCCACCATCACTAACATTGTGGCCCCATACGAAGCCTCTTTTGATTTTTCTTAAGCCTTTTGTATGCACTCAAATAAAACACCAGAAGAAAAGTAATACACATGGGTGGATATGAGCACCTTGGTGCAAATATAAAACTTCACTACAAGAGCCAAGGGATTTGTTAGCCAACATTCATTCTTCTTCTGACTGAGTGGCAACTCAAATTTCTTAACCAAGAATGAGACATTGCAAATTTCTCTTTGATCCCTACAATTTCAAGAATTTAAAGTATGCATGTTAAACATAATAGTTTTAATTACACATATCCATATTTTCTTATTCTTTGACAATTTGTTAATAAATTCAAAATAAAACTCCAACCATTAGAAAAAATTAATTTATCCCTTAACATTTTTTCCAAGAAAAAAAGTGTATATTTATTATTGCTTTTAGAAATGTAAAGTACATATATATGTGTGCTTACAAGCACTCAAAATTGATCTTTAAAGAGCCCTTCTTTCAAAAAAGGATGATGCTCTTAATATTTTTCTTCCCATTAGTCCAACTTATATAGTCCTCCTTGTAAAAAGAAAACAGCATCCTAAAAGCGTTACATAACTCATACCAACTAATTTAAAACAAAGTCCAAATCTTCATCAACTTCTTCATGATCCCTTGTCATTTTTAGGTTGTATTCTCCTTTAGTGGAGAATCTCTAGTCATAAATGGATCTACTAATGGTTGTAGGTTGAGTGTCTTCCTTCTCTTTAACATACATAAAAGAGATGAGATGAAGAGCATGGAATTCTTTAGAAATGTAATCTACTTTGGAGTTGAGTTCTCTATAGATATGTTGAAAATATTTTTTCATACAATTTCCTTTTAGTTCTGGGGTCTTTCCATAATTGGAAGAAGGGGCATGTTTTGCATATTATTTTCACCATTAATCCAATCTATAACTAACTGAGCCCCTTGAGATTTGAATTTGAGCCACTCCTTTTTCAATGACTAGGCTCATCAACATCTAGAGCCCCATGATATTATTTTAAGTGTTTGCTTTTGACATTCAACCACTCCATGTTTTTGTGGAGTGATGTGCAGGAATATACCCTATAGTGGGGGAGATGACACTACCAACTTACATGGGGTGACAGGTAAATACATTATGCTTTGCACTAATTAATATGAATGAAACGAGATTAGGATTCCGAAAATAGTACCTTTTTAATGATGGCTGGTCCTAGCTTTCACCCAATCTTCCATAGTAATGTACCTGCAAAACAAATCAACCTTCCTCAGCATATATTGACTGTAATATACATAATGAAATTGAAAGCAATTTAACATCAATCACATTCAGACATTCAATAAAATAGACATTTCATTGGGATGGGAAGGGTATTTCCACCTTTTATTGTCAAAGAAATGTAGTTAAGTACAGATATACCTGATCTGTCCAAACACTTCTGCAACCGAGTCTTGGGCTCTTGCTCCTCACAATGGCTTAGAAAATCTTTCAGCGTAACAATAGCTTCTTCTTCATTGGTGCCTTCCTCATGGATTCCCCTTGTATTTATGGCCAAGGCAGGAAGTTAGATTCGCGAGGCAATTGAATTGGGAAGTTTGGGGAGTTACAATACCAAACTCAACTAATCCCAATTCGTAATCTTAATATATTTTTCAATTTCATCTTAATATGTGCGCGGGTATGACACTAGGGGACTTGCGCATGGTGCGCGGTTAGGTCTCTCAGCAACTTGCACATACAACTTTTCAGAAATGTACGCGGGTTGTCAGTATTGAAACCTGCATACTTTTAGGAAAGTGCACGGGTTGTCAGTATTGAAACCTGTATACTTTTAGGAAAGTGCGCGGGTTGTCAGTTATAAGAGTAGTGCCTTTCTAATGAAATATGCAGAAAAAATATAATTTTCAGCTGAAGAGGTGTAATCTCAATAGTAAATCATCTAAGGTCAATCTATCTCTTCCATCCATAGTGTCCTTTTGTGTGATCGACAGGGCAATGTGATCACAGACGGAGAAGTGCAGATTTGACCTATAACAAATGCCCCTTAATGTGTGAGGTCAGAGGGAAACGATGGCCGAAATACATTATAATTCCAAGTCAGAGGAGGAGCAAGAAACCACAGAACGAAGTCACAAAAGTACCTGAAAACAATGATCAAGCTCAACGAGCAATTACAATCTTGACATCATATAGATGTTCGGTGTGATACAACATGATCTCCAATACATAACTGGGAGATGTATATATAGCATGGCCACTGAAATACAACCGTGAATCCATGTCAAAGATAAGAGATCATAGCCATAACAACAAGCTGGATCTATGTCTCATGAAGAGCCGAAAATGAATGTGGCTCAGTCTTGTGTAGCTTGGGTGATAACATGAATATGGTGATGCTATCAGAGTCCCAAGGTCTTCATCCAAACAAACCAAGGTACAAACCCTAACCATGTGAATAAATGAGCTGGAGTCGAACATGGGGGGTATCGTTTGATTACCGGTCATTGATGTATACTGTTAACAAATGTGAGGGATTCCATCGATAATGATAATGGGGCCCAAGGTACCTAGTATGTTCCAACAAGTGTGAATAAGTGGACTTGAAGTTGAACACTTGAAGAACCCGTCGAATAAGGGACATTAATGTATTCCCATTATCCAACAGCGAGGGAAACTGCCACTGATGACTGCAATCCCCAAGGTACTAACCGAAACTCTAAACTTCATTCCCAGAGCATGATGAGTTGAAGTCGATGGGAAGAAATCCATTGGAAGGGAGGCATTAAGGCATCCTCCATCATCCAACACGAGGAACACTCATAAGACTGAGCTGATTTGGAGTAGGACAAATAACGAGATGAAACAAACTGACACCAGGATGGCCGACACATGAAGTCAAGGTTACTGCAGAATGCCGACACAGGCTATATCCTTGAATAGTGAGCACGACACAAACTAACTTAGGCAACTTTTAACATAAGGGGAATGTGATATAAACCTGTAATGTAGGAGAAATTAGCAGATTCTCCATATGATTGGAAGAATAACCAATTGAAGGAGTAAAAAATCTGAGATCAGGTTCACCCTAAGGTAAAAAACTGAAACCCAAATGAATGAGGGACTCAAAACAAGTGCTGTGTTCAAGGACATGACTGACTAGTTTCCTTTGAAACTGACAAGATGTCTAATACCCTTCTCTTCCCTTATTCTTTTTATCAAAGAATATCTTTCATGTTGGTTTTAATGAGTCCAAGAAAGCAAACTCAATAGTCTTTCTTCATTTTTTATAGAGTTTGAAGAAAAGATAGATGAATACTCTATAACATTGATCCATGGATTTTAATATCGAGCCTGGATCGGTTTATGCTAGCCGGTGTTTTCTTTTTTTGGGAGTCTGAAAAACTTAAACAATAACTCCATACACCTACTCGTGGATTTTAGTATCAAGCCTGAGTTGGTATGTGCTCGCCGGTGTTTTCTTGTTTAAAGAGTCTGAAAAACTTAAACAATCCTCTATATACCTTCTCGTGGATTTCACATCGAGCCCGAGTAAGTGAATGCTCGTTGGTGTTTTCATGTTTCGAGAGTCTGAAAACCCTAAAGAAGACTCCAAAAGGTCCTTTTTCATACAGTTAGTCTCCTCACCCAAAAAAGTATAAAACAATGAGAGAAGAACTCTTCTAGCCATGTATGACTAGAGTATTCCTTTTTCATAAATAATCCACAAAATTTCGGAAAAGGGGTAAACTTATACTTAAGCGGATGTCACTTCAAATCCTTTAACGAGTCTGAAAAGACAACTATACTCGGCAATCTTGTCATATTTAAAGAGTCTAACAAGAGCGTGAAAGAAGTCTATAAAAATCTTTTTCGTAAAGTTTTAACGAGCCCGAAAAAGTAAACTCGCGACCTCCTTACTATTTTTAACGAGCTCAAAGGAGAGATGGAAGAATGCTCGTAGCCTCCTTACTATTTTTAACGAGCTTGAAGAAAAGGTGGAAGAATGCTCTTGCCTCCTTACTGTTTTTAACGAGCTCGAAGAAAAGGTGGAAGAATGCTTGTAACCTCCTTACTGTTTTTAACGAGCTCGAAGAAAAGGTGGAAGAATGCTCGTAACCTCCTTACTGTTTTTAACAAGCTCGAAGAAAAGGTGGAAGAATGCTCGTAACCTCCTTACTGTTTTTAACGAGCTCGATGAAAAGGTGGAAGGATGCTCGTTGCCTCCTTACTGTTTTTAATGAGCTCGAAGAAAAGGTGGAAGAATGCTTGTAACCTCCTTACTGTTTTTAACAAGCTCGAAGAAAAGGTGGAAGAATGCTCGTTGCCTCCTTACTGTTTTTAACGAGCTAAAGAAAAGGTGGAAGAATGCTCGTAACCTCCTTACCGTTTTTAACGAGCTCGAAGAAAAGGTGGAAGAATGATTGTAACCTCCTTACTGTTCTTAACGAGCTCGAAGAAAAGGTGGAAGAATGCTCATAACCTCCTTACTGTTTTTAATGAGCTCGAAGAAAAGGTGGAAGAATGCTCGTTGGTGGATCAATGTCCAAATGAATGGAAGACTGCATTATAGACTCTAGGAAAACTTCATCAGAAGGAAGTATATTATCCCAGATGGAACACATATCTAAACATTCAGATGGAGTCATCACCTGGTCAATTGCCGGGACCCAGTCCCGAGAATGTAAGCATGAATTCAGAGGCTTCTTCTCAGTAGCAATTGGACTCAAGGAACAATCTGCCACATAATTTGATTGTGACATGGTAGTGCCTACTGACGAGGGACATACTTGGTCTATAGTTGGGTAATAAGAGGGATCAACAAATGCAAGCTGATCAATAGTGACAATGCTTTCGTTGTAAGGAAAATGCATCACATGAAAGAGCATAGACACCACAGCCTGCATAGTATATACATAATCACGCCTAAGGATCATATCAAAATCCATAGGGTCCTTTAAAACCATAAAATCAACTAAGACTGTTTTTCCACTCAAAGTAACAAGTACCTGAGGGAGGAATCCCAACGGTTCACTGGGTCTTCTATCGAAGGTCAACGACCAATTAACAATTAGAACAAGGTTAGGAAAACCTAAATCTCTCCAAGCATAAGGGGATACGATACTAACAAAGGCTCGTTCATCTACAATACATCGGTGAACCACATGGTTGTCGATATCAACCTTTATCTGAAAAGGTGTAGAAGAAGGAAGGCGAGGTCCAGTTAGACTATTCCAATCAAAGGAGATGATCCCAGAGCTTGGTAGGGGTTCACTCAGCATAGATGAAGTGCCCCCTTTTTCAGAAACATCCGAACTGGTAATGCAAAATATTTCAGGGACAGGTGGATTAGTCTCCGAAGAACTGATGGGATCATTCGAATATTGCATTGATTCGATCACTTCACTCTTTGAAGGAAGAGTGGGGTTGACCAAAGACTTGATCGGTTCAACAACCTCATCAACCAAAGGTTGACTAGAATGTTGGGAATATATAGACAATTAAGGAGTACAGGATCCTTCAGACATGGACCACACTCTCTGCACCTCTGGAATAGCAGGGCACAGGTGAGTAAGGTGATCTCCCTTACAAAGTTTACAAGGGAACTTTGGCTTTCATCCTATAAGCTTAGACTCCTTTAAAACAAAAGTACTCTCAGCATGACTAGCATTGGCTGACAGCTTGCCCCCAGCATGACTTGCAGTGGCTGGTTGCTCAGAAGCAGAAGACTTTTGAACTATGGACCACACTCTTTGCATTTCTGGAAGTACAGGGCACAAATAGGTCAGGTGGTCTCCCTCGCAAAACCTACAAGGGAACTTAAGCTTTTATTTATTACGTTTGTCGACAATGTCAACTTTCTCAACATGACTTGCAGTGGCTGATCCAGTGTCTCCAGTATGGCTCACAGTAACTGGTGACCTATCATTAATATGACCAGCAGTGATCAACAACGCGTCCTCAACATGACCAACAATGGTTGAAGACATGCTTTCAGTATGATTTGCAGTGACTGAAAGTTTGCGCCCAGCATGACCTCCAGAGGCTGGGTAGGTGCCCCCAGCATGACTTTTAGAGGCTGTGTGGGTGGGTTTAGTATGATTTACATTGACTGAGTGAGTTCTCCCAACATGACCACCAGAGGTTGGGTAGGTGCCCCCAGCATGACTTCCAGAGGTTGGGTGGATGCCCCCTTGCTTTGGCATCTTCTTCCTATTCTTCTTTCGTCTATTTCTTTTATACTGCTGGTTACTAGTATTACTACTTTCACCACATGAGGTAGAAGGAGGAGGAGAAGTTGTTACTGGCAAAACAGGCATAGGGTTCTGATGCTCTTGATGTGAGGTGCTTACTTGAGAAGCATCAGTAGCATGCAAGGCATTTAGAGTGGAAAACAACCAAACCGGTAGACCTTTAGTGAATCCCGGAAGATTCAAGGTAGCCATTAAGGGAGTACCAATGTTCCCAATGAATGGAAAAGCACAAGGAGCCCCTTGAACAAGGGTCCCTTGATTGGTGCCCACTGGGATGCTATCCATAGTTTCCGACTCAACGGGCCAGAAATCTCTAAGGCCAACTAAAAACAAGTAACACAAAAAGCACACTACTAAAAATGTCCTACAGTGATCAAAACCAGGCAAACAAAGCTAATACTCTCAGAAGCAAGTCTGGATGATGAGGGCCCAGAACAAACCAATAGAGTATCGATGGTCAGTTACATGGCGTCCAATGGAGGTCCTCTGGGTGCAAGCGTTTGAATCACCAAACCGCCCTCCCAGGATTACTGCAAAGGGTTACCTTCCATGTTTGTCCGAGGTGCAGTGGAAATAACCTTCCACTATACCTATGAAGAGCCCTAGGGTTAAGATACTAAGGATGCCACAAATACGAAAATACCTGGGGGAATAGTCATCATCCTAGCCAAGACGCATGGGCGGGGTAGCAAAGCCCGAAATCCAAAACCACTTAAAAGTACTAGTGGACCCCCGTACACGAATCAGCTTTGGTTTATGTTTGAAAGGAAAGTCAGGGGGTATCCTCAACAGTTCCAGTCGCACACGGCCTCGTGCTTAACTCTGGTTTGAGTAGAGCGTTCCCAGGATATTTTGATATAAGTGGGTTTACCTAAGAGATGGTCTTACTACGATTATTGAGCAATGAAACCGATTTCAGGCAGTTTAAGGTGATTTACCCTGAAACCCTAGCCTAAGCTAGTTGATACAGTGTCAAACCTAAAAAGAAAAAGTTGCTAATTGATTTTATTAAATTTTCTTTTTAGGGGCTACTTTTTACTCAAAAAGGGTAGTGAAGTGTGTGGTATGGTTTATGACAGAAAGCAAAGTGTGCACAAATGATGCTTTAAAACTTCACAAGAATTCTTATTTTTTCGTTTATGTCTTTCAAAACAAGTAATGGGCAATCCTAAGCATAAGCATTTTTTGAATTTTCTTTTTTAATTTCCAAAGCAAATAGCAAAATAATCTATCCTACTTCGAAACAATAATGGCAAATCTTACAACAATGCTACCACTTTTCAATTTTTGATATTTTCTTCTATTTTGCAAAAGAAAATGAATCTGAAAAAGGGAAACAAGCAAGATCTAACGAAGGTGTGGGTAAAGATAAAAACTTAATGGCTTAAAGAAATCAAATCCAAAGACCAACAAAGACTTGACCTACAGAGTTGTTTCAATGAAAAAACTCTAGATTTGGAACAAGATGTAAAAGAAAAGGCAAAGATGATGCATTTAATGGAAAGACAAACCTAGAGCTTGTTCCTAAGCATCAGAAACCAAAGAAAAAAATCCGCCAAACAGGTAAGGTAGGCAAGAAAACCAAAGTAACTCTACCGCCACACAAACTCAAAAGGAAAAGCTATCAAGAAGACTTCAACCAACCCAGACTGTCCTGAACAGGAGTTCAGAAGGTATCCAAACCATCAAACCTTTCAAAAACCACCCTAAAAACTCAAACTGGAATCAAAACCTAAAAAAAAAGCCAATACTCAGTAAACGTGCGCAGGTATTACAACAGACAACAAGCGTTGAGTGCGCAGGTCTGTATTAATGCAACATGCGTCTAGGGAAAAAAGTGCGCTACTGTATCTAGCAGATAGTCACGCACAACTTCAAAAGGCTTAAAAAAAAGAAAAGACACCTAAAACAAGTGCTGAAGCAAGTGAAGCAATCTAAAAAGACTTTCAAGAGCTTAAACAAGACTAAAAAAGGACACAGATGTCTCAACAACAGTCATAAAAGCAAGGCAAGTGCTAAAAGCAGACCCAACAACCTGAAAACCGAACCCTAGTAAAAGGCTTAGACCTACAGGAAATATGCACTATTGTCTAGTATAAACACCAGCGCTTGCAACACAAAATGCGCGGCTATGTTTCAAGGAAACTAGCGCACAAGGCATAAAGTGCGCTTTTGTATGCACAAAAGACCAACGCACAGGGACTTAAAGCAATAAACAGAGATTTGATCATTCAGACTGAGATGAATCAAGATAAAAGGAAAAGCAAAGTAACCTATAAGAACCTCTCAGAAAACCAACAGACTGTAAAAACTGAAATAAAACCTAGACAAGGTACCCAAAGCAGAAACAACCGGTGCTCCCCAGTGGAGTCGCCAGTTCTGTTGTGCAGGAATATACCCTATAGTGGGGTAGATGACACTACCAACTTACATGGGGTGATAGGTAAATACATTATGCTTTGCACTAATTACTATGAATGAAAAGAGATTAGGATTCCGAAAATAGTACCTTTTTAACGATGGCTGGTCCTAGCTTTCACCCAATCTTCCACAATAATGTACCTGGAAAACAAATCAACCTTCCTCAGCGTATCTTGACTGTAATATATATAATGAAATTGAAAGCAATTTAACATCAATCACATTCAAACATTCAATAAAATAGACATTTCATTGGGACGGGAAGGGTATTTCCACCTTTTATTCTCAAAGAAATGTAGTTAAGTACATATATACCTGATCTGTCCAAACACTTCTGCAATCGAGTCCTGGGCTCCTGCTCCTCACAATGGCTTACAAAATCCTTCAGCGTAACAATAGCTTCTTCTTCATTGGCGCCTTCCTCATGGCTTCCCCTTGTATTTATGGCCAAGGCAGGAAGTTAGATTCGCGAGGCAGTTGAATTGGGAAGTTGGGGGAGTTACAATACCAAACTCAACTATAATCCCAATTCGTAATATTAATATATTTTTCAATTTCATCTTAATATGTGCACGGGTATGACACTAGGGGACTTGCGCATGGTGCGCGACCAAGTCTCTTAGCAACTCGCACATACAACTTTTCATAAATGTACGCGGGTTGTCAGTTTTGAAACCTGCATACTTTTAGGAAAGTGCATGGGTTGTCAGTATTGAAACCTGCATACTTTTAGGAAAGTGCGCGGGTTGTCAGTTATAAGAGTAGTGCCGTTCTAATGAAATATGCAGAAAAAAAATAATTTTCAGCTGAAGAGGTGTAATCTCAACAATAAATCATCTAAGGTCAATCTAGCTCTTCCATCCATAGTGTCCTTTTGTGTGATTGACAGGGCAATGTGATCACGGACGGAGAAGTGCAGATTTGACCTATAACATGGAGTGCAGGGTACAATATGTTTAATTTAAAGTATGTTGTGAATTCTCTTGATTAAAAGCCTTGATATATTTTCAACCAATGCTCCGAAAGCAACGAAAAAATTGAAAACTTCACTGTTGAGTTTAATGAATTAAACCCATGTGTATTGAGTGTGATCATCAATCAAAGTGAGGATGTATCATGCATCTAGAAAAGCTAGAGTAGGGAATGATCCACTTATCTCACTGTGAACCAATTCAAGTGGTGCTTTTGCTCATCATGTTTGACCATACATAGATGGTTCTTTGTGATGCTTGTCCAATACACAACCATGAGACACCATTATTGCATAAGACAAGGGACATGCCATGCACTATTTGGTACTTTGAGAGTTGTTGTAAGTAGTAGTAGTTAAAATGAAAAAACCACTCATGTCGATTTTTTCTTAAGTCATTAGTGTGAGCAAAGAAGATGGTGGTAAGCAACGAGGGTTCAAAGCTATAAAATTTGTATAAACTTGAAGAACCATTAACATGCCTTGAAGCTATTACAATAATTGGATCATTTTGATCTCTAATTACAATATCATGAGGTGAAAAATCAATGGTTTTGGCATTGCCTAAAAGATTAATTTGAAAAATTGAAAGCAAATTAGTTAAGAGAGAAAGAACATAGAATATATTGTTAATTTCCTCATCAAGAAAATCTATTATTCCTACTCCTACAACATATAAACAAGAACTATCACCAAAAAAAACATGTAAGGTTGTACAATCATCACTACATAATAAATCCCTATCATTTTCCATATGATGAGAGGTTTTCGAGTATGAGATCCACTCATGGTTAGGTTGACTTGACATTATAGAAAGAAAATGAGGTCTAGAAGAAGTAGAAGAGGAGGAAGAATCTATTTGAATATTATGCTTCTTCATGTTGCTTCCAATGCTCACATCAATGTGTATGAAATTCCCATCTTTGCCACAAAAAACAAGTCTTGGGTGCCTTCTTCTCCTTTGACTTGGTTCCCTTATAGAACTTTAGAGGAGGAGGAGTCATTATAGGAGACTTCGTAGTCATGGGTTGTTTGAATTATTTGGATTGCTTCTTGGAGGGTTTGGTGCCCTTGTTGCGAGAAAAAAAGGCTTTCTATTTATAACTTGTATCAAGTGCACCCATATGTAAGAGCTTTAGTTTCTCACTTGTTAACTGCTCACAAAAAATCTCAAAATTGCATCTCTAGTGGAATAAAATGTAGAGACAAAAATATCTAAAGGAGCTTCGAGCTTAGAAATAATATACATGATTTCCTAACCGTCTAGCTTAATTATACCAAAATCATTAAGTTGAAGTTTGAAGAGCTTGAATTTTGTGATGTAGACTTCAATTTTTGGAAATTTTGTAGGATCAAGAGCTATGAGCTAATTTTCCAACTGATGAGAATCAATTAAATTTGTTTTCTCAAAGAGTTGTTCAAATTTCAACCATGCTTCCTATGATGCGCCAAGGGATTGGATATGAAATTTGAGACCTTCAACGATCAAAATGCCATAAGGCCTCTTGGCTCAGCATTATGATTTAACCATTTTAGATGTTTCTTGTTGTCGACTAGTGCAACATTTATCCCAAGAGTGATTCAATGCATACCTTTACTTCTAAGTAGGTCCTTCATGTAGGATTTAGTTTGTGCTTGTTAACCAAACCTCTTGAGGGATTGAAGTAGCTATTTTTCAAAATGAGAAAACATAATGTAGAATGTGCTAAAATAACCTATACCATTATGTAGATCTCAAAAAATAATGAGACTCAAAACTGAGTCTATATGAGGAAAATATGCCCCTATGAGACTGCAAAAATGGGGATGAGTTATGCATGTTTGTCAAAATATCATCCTTGATTACATTAGATAGTGAAACAAAATGAAATCACTTATACCACTTCCTAAAGGATTGAAAAATACTCATTCTAAAGAAAAACATGACATTGAATCCAACTCCATATGACAAAGTTGTATTAGTTTAAAATTTGCCTCCAAAAATGATATGTGAATCCCCATAAGGGGATCTTGAAATGGCACATGGGAGATCTAGACTAGTCTATGAGGTGTCTACTATGAAATTTGATTAGATAGCTAGGTGTGATGCTAATTGGGTAGTTTATTGATGATGCGATGCCGTGTGGCATAATGGGGGTCATGTTGTTGTTGTATGTACATGTGGGATCATACAATTGTTGGTGTGGAGACATTTCATGATGCCATGTGGCCCTCTTTTGTGGAGGGGTTGATTATGTGGTTGTCGAAGGGGAAAACCATTGCGTTGAGTTGGAGGGTCAACATGGAGGGAGGCAGACCCATGTGGATGCAAAGGGGAGGCACCATGGTAGTGTACATGTAGCCTAGAATAAGGGAGGGCATGTGGCAACCAAGGAGGAGGGGGCATGTCAACATCACAAAGCAAAGGGAACAAAAGTAATAAAGGTTTGTCTCACAAGGGTTAATGGAGGAGTAGGAGAGCATGTCCCAATGAGAGGTGTGTTGACCAAGGAGTAATAAGGGGCATGGGAGGGGTAGAAGTAATAAGGGATTGTTGGTGGTTGTTGACAAAGCAAACAATGGATAGGGGTGGGCCAATGGTAAGAGGGCAGGGATCCCAAGGAAAATTGAGGGCCAATTAGAAATAAAAGAACCCCAAAGAACAAATAATGCTAAAAAAGGTTAAATAATTTTTTTAGATGAAATTTCAAGTTATTAAAAAAATATTTTGAGATGAAATTTACGAACAACCTTGCATAGATGACAAAATATCCAGATCTAGAGCATCCAGGGTCATATTTCCATGAAATGAGAAGGGTTATTGGCTAATTTTGTCGCTTCGGACTCATCCATGTAGTTAGATTGCTCCAAAAGGTACTAAAATGTCTTGATATGAGAAGTGCCCATGTTATTGGATTGTGAAAAATGGTGTATAGCTTGTTCATTGATTGAAGTTTACCCAAACTACTATAATACTTTCTTCTAAATTGCACATGGCCATAGGATCATAGCACAATATGAAACTCATAGAATAAATGTGGTAAAACTTTTAAAAGGGAAACATCCACAAATAAAATGGGTAGTGCTCAATTATTTCTTGATCAACACTCTTATTGTACAATGAGGATCTAGGTCCTTTATTTCTAAAGCAAATGCTTGCATGAAATCTTCTCATTTATTTTTGGTTCACTAAGCCATAACTAAATGATTCTTCAAGTTAAGATCACTTAAACTTGGGATCCATCTATACATGGATATATCAATATTAAATTGATCTTGATAAGTCCAGTGCTATGGATAATTATAAAACTATTTATTGTACATAATTAATTTATTGGATGTGAACAAATGATTAAATAATGTGCACATAATTATGCATCAACATATAATAGGTGGGATGCTAGGAAAAAGTGGTTGGTCTTCTTAAAATTCATGTGTTTGATAGCCAATAGTGTTCGAATAATGGTTCCCCAATCAAAGGTGGGTTTGTCCTTTCTCATCTTGTGAATTATGAAAATAATTACCTTTGGGAAGTTGGAGGTGCTTTCTTATATCCACAGAGCTTAGCTAACATCCAATCAAAGGTTGAGAAAATGATATTTTAGGATCCCTAGGTCTTAGTGTTGAGCTTTTTTTTTTTCAGAGAAAAAAAAGCGTAATTTTATTTCAAGCCGAAGCGATATAAAATTACATTCTGAATGTGCATAAGCACATCTGAGACAAGACCAAAGGTCTTACAAAAAAAAAAAAAGAGAGACAATATTGTTACATAACTTTCTAGGAATTAGGGCTTTTATAGTAATCCTCTAATTTCCCTTTCTTCTCTCTCTTCTTTGATTTTACTTCTATCCATCCCCCCTGCTGGGGTACTACCACAATCAGCTCTTTACTCGCTTGCGCCGCTGATGACTGAACAGAGGTTTTTTCTTTATCAGAATCTGAGTTTTCTGATTCATGTGCACGTTTTGACCCGGTTAAGGAATTAGCCATGTGGTGCATGTTTTCCGTGAGTGTTTCCTTACAGGCATGTTTTGAATCAGAATGAGGTGTCTCCACTGTTTCAGCTTTATGCACTATTTCCTCATTGTTCTCCTCCTCTTGTTTTTCTTCTGGTTCACTTTCCTCACCCTCTGAATCCTCATTAGTAGGGGGAGCATATTCTGCTTGCCATGTTTTCCCCTTTGTCTTCCTCCCCTGGTTCTTTTTGGGATGCCGTTTTGCAAGAGGGCACGAATCCTGTAAATGTCCGGTTAGATGACAAAATCTGCATCTAAAAGCCGTGTTTTCATAGTCCAGTGCCTGGATCCATTTGTGCTTTTCATATATCAGCTTGATTCTATCAGGAAGACCTTTGCTAAGGTCTATCTCCACACAGATTCGTGCATAGGTAAAAAGACCCTGCTCATGTCGATCAGTATCCCTTTTAATGTACTTCCCAAGCAGATTTCCAATGTCTTCCAGGACTAAATGATGCCAGAAAGGAAGGGGCAGATTTGGCAGCCTCACCCATACCAGCATTTTGGTAACCACCATAGTGTTGGCATCAAAATCGAGAAACTAGGGGGTTATGAAAAACCCCGCTCTCCCCCAAAACCAAGGACCCTGTTCAATGATCTTCTCATATTCTTCCTTTGATTCAAACTGTACAACAAAAAAACCTTTGGAGCATAAAAGAATTTGACAATCTGTTGTCCAATTTGTGTAGATCCAATTATGAAGATCATAAGATCTGGGCCAGAAACCATTAAAACGACAAATGAGAGCATGTGTTTGCAGATTACTGAATAGTTGTGTTACCTCTGTATTCTTGACCTCCAAAGAAGGAATATCGTCCAGTTTCTCCACTATATACGGCTTAGTTTGTGAAGAATGTTGAGCTGCTGTCGACTGTGGCCCCTTTGCACGAGCTGCATCTTTGTATGAAGATGGGCCTGCTGATCCTTTATTCCCAATCGATCCTCCCCGCAATCGATATCTCACATGCAGAGTGGAATTTTTTGAGATCTAACAGTCCTTCAACCTATCACCCTCATTCAGTATTTTGCCTCTGAACAGAATGTAATAGGATATATGAGAGCGACCCTCTCTCTGTGCTATCATAGTTTTTAAGGTGTCCCCTGTATCATTACCAGAAACCCACACCAAGACTGTTTTCCCTGAAAGCGTTTTTATAAAAATCTGAAAATTTTCATCCTCTACCCCAACACCAAAAGCAGTTTGTGATTCATACCATTTGTCAGCATGTGGATGGTCCGATGGTGTCCTTATAGAGCTCATGTAGCCTGATCTCCAGCCTGTTTCTCCATTTTTTCCTTCATTATAAGGACATGCAGCAATATTACTTCTCTCATGAACTGAACAGTAAAAAAATATAAATCCACGACCTGTATTGTCTTCGAAACCGGTTCTGTAGCCTCTCCACAGCTATAAAAAACCATGAAGGACCCTGCACCGGCACCCCAGGTAGCCGAGATAAAGAAAAAATAATTCAAAAAATCCGATCCAGTGGAGTACATTACCGTCTCTACCATTTGACGCTCCTCAGGTTCGTTTAGCTGGTTTGAAGGGGGGTCGACAGGCCATAGACACAGCGACCTCTTATCTCTGTGCTGGAGAAAACGCAGATGCCCGCCGCCTCTACATGGCTCATCGCTCCCATTTCTTCCAGTATTTAAGATTGTATTTGACTCAGAAACCCAGCTATTCTGTACTATTGTGTCGCCTCCTCTGCCTGGCCACAGACGCCGGCAATCCTTCTCATCAGCTCCTTGAAGAGCCATCCCTGTAGAGTCCCGGCGGCCATGAGCACCGACGGCAGCTAGGGCAGGGCATAGGGTTTTAGCCGCGCACATATTTTTCTCCCCCGAATTGATTTTTTCAACAACCAAATTCATTTTAAATAACCTATATTATTATATGTATTTTTTAAAGATATAAACTGTAGAATCTTTATCGTCTTAGTGTTGAGCTATGGAACATGGACCACCTATATGATTCTTTCTCTGCTCATTAAGAAATTCACACCCCACTTTATATTGTTTAATGTAAACATCAACTTCCTTAGTGTTGAAGAGTGTCCCACCCTTGAGTAACTAAAGCATAAGACTAAATGTTGTAGAGGTGAGGATGGATGTCTTTTTACTTGGAAAATGCACATGATAAGTGACTTATATATATATATATATATCATAGCCAGTGGCACACCATTGTAAAATCTCTCAACAATTAAATGCCTTAGGAACACATACAATGATGTCAAGTCCAAAACCCCAAGCAACACTAGGTGGTTCTTAAATAGACCACTATATAATTTACCAAATCATATTTCTTATGTTTCTTGATTCCAAAATTATATGTATTGCCAATAAATAGTTCTCCAAGCCTAGGCATTGTGATCATATTTTAGGTAAGGAAATGAAGGATTATAGATGACAGTGAAATTGGTTGGTAGTATGAACTTCTCTACAAGCTTTGTAATGACAAACAATTCTATAAGGGGATAAGAATGCAACTAGAGTCCATGCAAGTTGGATAAGTTAATGAAATATAGCCAAGTTCAAAACTTTCAAACTATTAATATGAATAAAGGGGATTCAAATGCAACATCGTATGGTGCCTTTCAAATTAGAGTATTATAAATATACAACATGTGAAGGAACAATGTTTTTTTTTTTCAAAATATTTCATTAGTCATTATGAAAAAGAAGGAACTACCACCTATGCCAATAACAAGATGCCATATGTACAAGTCTCTAGTCTCCGTAAAAGCCTTGTAACCTCCCCTTTCTCCTATGGTTATATTTTCTCTTTGATGAGCTTCAAGACTTAGTCATTTTTTTCGTAGATTCCATCCTCAACTTCATTAATATCATGATAATATAGACTTGATTGCTATACTAGATGGCCTTTAATCTATCCTTTAAACACCCTTGATAAAAGTTGGCAGTAGCTTTGGAACTTGGAAATATATTGAAATTCTTTCTAGAGCCTTGCAATGTTTCACTTCCATTCACATACTTGAAGCAATTTTATTCTAGGTGTTGGGCATTTGAGCAGATTTGAACATGACAAAACATTGAATCCTAGACCTACACGGGGTTGTGAACCCATAAGTTCAATACAATGCATCTTCACTCTCAATTTAAGTTCACCCGCAAAAACACTTATATGATTTTCGAATGGAAACACCTTCAAGGCTCTTCTTATACCATGTACATTCCATTGGCATGTGGCACTCTTTGAGATCTTTCCTAATCCTATCATGTGGCAAAGTCTTATTGTAGGAGATAGCTTCCAATGTTCATTGTGGGTGGCATGGTGATGGGTAGACTATCACATGGAGCTTTATTATTTGTCAAAATCATATCCATTTTGATATTCTCATTCATACAAGTGTCCTCTCTTTTATCCTTGAAGAGTGGCACATAAGACCATCTTGTGCTCTTGGGAAGGTTTCACTACTTATGCATTCACAATATTCTAATTCCAAATACACCTGCCTCATTAATAGACCAAAAATATTACTAAAACATATTTAAATTTATGCATTGAGCATGTAGGGCAATTTGAGAAATAATGAAACACAAGACCTTAAATCTACTCATTTCCCATAAGCCCAAAATATCTATATAGTTAGTGGGATCCTTTTCAAGTTCAAAGTGAAAATACATAAAAAATCAAATAAAGGGGTCCAATCATACCTTGTGTAGTGTATGATATTACCACATGGAATTCTTTGGAATTGTCACTTGTCCTTCTAGGCGCATTCCTGCTAACTTCACATTGTCACATGGAAAAATTTGATTGGCCCATGAGCCTAATGAGTTAGTCTTGTTGATGTCATGATGATGGCATTATAATCTATAAAAGGCCATTTGCCTCTCTAATCCTAAAAAATCCCCCCATTGTTGAGGCCTCAACAAACCCCATGTTGAAAGGCATGGGGGTCCACCTTTCCTTTTTGTGATATATCGATTACGACATGTGGTCTCCTTTGTTCTCTTATTTATTATGGGATGTTATCACTTGTGACTTAGTTGATGGTTATTCGTATTTAAATCATACAAACTTGGAAAGATACATGTCTTGCATTTTCCTAAGTCATATATTTTTCTATTGACCATGACCATATCACCTCCTTGTTTGATTTTGTTTCGACAAAGTTGGTTTAATGAAATTTAACTCCAATTATGTTTAGTTTACCATGACATTCTGAAAATGTTCTTTACATAAACATGACCTCATTAATAAAGAGTCATGGCTAAATTTGTATTTTCTTTGCAGTTAATTAGGAAGAACTTGGTTTGCATGAGACTTTTACTTGGATGTGAATGATATGCGATGACATGCAAAAGAGTTTCACTTTGCCATTGTTCCTACTCTACCCATGTGCATTTATTACACCATTCCCACTCACACATTATATAATGGATGATCCATGGTTTATAATTCCTTTAAAACATGATTGATTTATTAAAAATAATTTATCCTAAGTCTCCTCGCATGTACACATTTGTTGTAATCTATGGGATTACATTAGGTTACCAATAACATATAACAATAGATAATTAGGTACGGTGTCAAGCACACATAAAGGAGCAATAAGAAACACAAGTAATGTTCATACCAACAACAAGTTGTCTATTATATTACCAGACCATAATGTACAAAAGATGGGGTAAATCATGACATATATCGTATGGCTCAACAACCTAT
Organism: Larix kaempferi; assembly: GCA_027924585.1. Classification (NCBI taxonomy): domain Eukaryota; kingdom Viridiplantae; phylum Streptophyta; class Pinopsida; order Pinales; family Pinaceae; genus Larix; species Larix kaempferi. The sequence goes on along the minus strand of BSBM01000878.1, from coordinate 4,123,281 downwards.
ATATTTACATCATACAAGTGGTTAGATGATTGTATTTGTATAACTATCTAAGGGTCGATGTAATTGAATTGACTAGACTGGGCTGATCGGTCGGTGGTCAGTCGAGAGTACCTAGTGACTGCGTCGACTAGGCCCCTCCAACAACATTTAATGCACTATCATATACACTTTTCCTTGGTTATTTTGGAACATGTGCATGCTAATTGATTATTTATTAACAAAAACACATAGTAATTATATGAAAAGAAAGTTGCAACTACACCATGCAACAAGATAACAAAGTTTAAAATAAGAGAATATGAGCTCAATGTTTCAAAACTGCCAAAAATTGTAAAAATACTACCTATAATCTATAGAGGTCTTGCATTTTTCTCCATAAAATTGAAATAACTATAGCTATATAATATGATGTACCGGGCTAGCAAAGTTACTAACTAATAATAGATATAAACATGATCGTTTTAGTGTAAATATTTCCCATTGTGTGCTTCTTGCTTTCCATTTTCTTTAGATTCCAATCTACCTCTTGATAATCCATATTCCCATGGGCTTTTTGAATTGAATATTCTTCATAATTGTTTCTCTAAGATGTCCAATTGGAGCCTTTGGAGGCTAATTCATCAAGTGTGAGCTCTTGATTGGTCATGGGATCAAATGAGGTTGCATGTTGTGGGTTGTTGTAAGCTTCTCAATCTGTTTGTCCTACATGACCACCTTGGACTCTAATTATGCATTCTTGACCAATTGGGTCTCTAATTGAGATAACACTCTGTTGTTGAGAAGTGAGACTACTACCTAGAGGTCCTAGAGTTGACACACAATCCTCTTCGTATCCCTATGAATGTCTACAGTTTCACATGGAGTGCATATGCTTCTATGACAATGACTATCCATATTGAAAAAGGGCAAGTTTCTTGCTTCTCATACACATAAAAAGACAATTAAGGGAAGCTTTGAATGCCTAGGGATGATAGAGTTAGAAGTTGCTTCTCTACTATTAATCCTCAGTACCCAAAAATCAGTAGATCCACAACACAATATAGGCCATGGAAGAGTTATACTAAGATCCAAAAGAAAACAAAACCTACAACCCTTGTGAATCCACCCAATAAGCCACTGATAAGATATCTTAACACCTTCAACACTAAGAATTAGAATTTTCTAAGGGTATAGGATATAAGAAAACTCATCAAGGCTTTTCAAGGTTGAAGAATCAATATTGATGAGCCTAAGAGATAGAGAAAAAAGTAGATATCTACCACAATGGCTTGATCAAACAACTTTCATCCCACTTGTGCTCCAAAATCCATCTCGACATCCATAATTTCACTTTCCTATCCAATCTTGAAGAAATATATAGGGAACAATTGTTATAATCTTTGCTTCATGTGAATTAAAACACCATGTCACTTATCTAATGGTTCAACCTACATGTGATTTGTAAGGTTAGAGTGGATCATATTCATGGGAGATAATTTAGTAAGGAAAACCCCCCATTTCTACTTAGCCGACCTTGGCTCAAAGATGTTCAAACGTTTGGAAGTGAGTTTGTTTGGTTGCTAAGAGATTGAAGGGTGTGGAAAAACTCCATGCCATGAAAAAACTTGACTATTCCTTGAATTCTAGATATCAACCTTGAAATATTTGTCAATCGAGGTGAATACAAGTCTCACATATGGAAGGTGATAGCGAAGAAGTCTTCAACAAGAATGAGGTCCCTGATCTCCATTGATATGAGAATTTTTAACCATTGGAAAAAAGCTACATATTCTACTTGGTTGTTAGTTATTATCCCCAAGACCGAAGCATAGGTCAATTCCATCCTTCCTTGAGGGTTGTAGACAAATCCCCACCCTTGCGCCTGCCATCCCAATTGTATTTTTGATTATTAATTGCACACATTTTTGTTATTTATAGCAACTATGAGATAAGAAAGAGCATGACATGAGATATGAAGGATTCTTAAGCCGTGGAAAGATATTACAACATTTGAGGAAATGATTCAAACCATAAATAAGTATTTTTAGAAGAAGATGAAGATGAAGAATGCTAAGTGAATTATGAGTATACAAATGGACACTAATTCAAGGAAGGGCATAACATATTGCAATGACTTCTAGAAGGGAAATATAAAGAGGGCATATGAATTGGAAGGTGTATTCAATATTGACATGGTTTGCAAAAGGGAATGGACTTTGAAAATATTCAAAACAAGGTTGGAATGATATTAATTTCAACACTATGAAGTGCTAGAATTCCCATTTAAATTTAATGGTGGGGAAATATTGGTCAAGGGAAGGAAGCAATACATGAAGCTTGTGATGCTATTATGGTTGGAAATTAAGAATGGTCAAATTGGGCTTGGCTAGAATTGCTCAAGATAAATGGAGTAGTCATGCAAAGTTGAATAGAATGCACAAGCAACTCAAATAAAATAAAATTGTGTTGCATATTCAAATAGAACATCATGACAATTGATCAACCATACATTGTGAAGAAGAGCGGTACAAGAATTCAAGATTCAATAGCCATCGCCATGGAACATCATGGTACAGGTGAATGAAGGACGTGAGCAGCATAACAGGGGTTCTGAAGAAGAAGGTCAGGTTCCCACTGTGGATGGAGTACATTGAAGAGAAGAGAAGGAATCAGTGCAGGACTTGCATAATATTGGGTATGAAGATCATAAACTCCATATTTACCTTGTTTGGGATCGCAATGATATCGTATTCGCTGTGGATGCTTAGCAGTGGCATGGTTCCGATCAAAATCTAATGCTGCTGCATGGAGATTTACCTCATCCCTGGTAAGTGCCACGATCTTCAATGATTGGACTTAGTGGTAGGCTTTAATTATGTTGTAGGGCTCTATAGGATTTGATCTCTTGATGATAATATTAAGTTAACTGGAATGCGATCGAAGCTGGTTGGAAGAATTGCTCCCAGAAACTGTTAACCCTAGCAGGCTGGAAATGAGACCGCCACACTGAGAGATTTCGACCCAGCTGGGTTTATTCAGGAACACCCATATCTGGCCTATTGTGTAGGGGGGTAAGGCCGGGGCCGTAAATCCCATTTGTCCAGAGCACTTGATAGGGATCTTGTTGATTTAGTGATGGGTACACTATCTTCTATCGTGTGGGCACTCTGAGCTGCGCATGCCCCGGAAGGGGGTTTCTTATGATAATATTGTCCTTCAACTGTCGTGGGTTGGCGAGTCCCATTAAAAGATCGTCGCTTAGGAGGTTGGTGGAATTAAATCAGCCGGATGTTTTACTACTGCAAGAAACTATGGGTGGTAGTGGGGATGTAGTTCGGGCATTAGAAACTTTACTTCCAGGTTGGAAGTTTGTTGGAGTGGATGCTCGGGGGTGCTCAGGCGGGCTGGCCTCGGGATGGAAGGTGAAGAGCTGTAGATATGCTAGTTCTTGGGGTATCCCTTCTGGTATAGGTTTGGAAGTTTGGGATGCTGAGATAGGTAGGATGCTCACGGTTCTCAATATCTACGGGCCCTATCTTAACCGGGTTGAATTCTGGGACACATTGTTTAGTATGGATCTTTTTGAAGGAAGGGATGTGATATTGGGTGGGGATCTCAACCTTTCTTTGGGGTCTTCTGAAGTGTGGGGGCCTCGGGCTACTCCGGATACATTAGATAATTTTTTCATTCAAGCCTTCGCCAGGAAGGATCTTCTAGACATTCTACCTTCCAAACTTTCCCTAACTTGGAGGAATAAGAGAGCAGGGGATTAGAGGGTGGCTAAGAGGCTGGATCGATTTCTGGTGGCTGATGTGTTGGCACTGGGGGTTGATGTTGTCAGGCAGTGGGTAGGGACAGGTGGGGTATCTGACCACTGCCCCATTTTTCTGGAATTAAGAGGTAGAAGGAACAAACCTCCCAGTCCTTTCAAATTCAATCCTAGCTGGATGAAGGAGGAGGATTTTCTTAAGTTGGTTCAGGATCTGTGGGTTCATCGACCTCATGATTCTCCGGAGCATGCGGGTGCACACTTTCATCATAATCTTAAGCGTATTAAAGAGGCCACTATGCAATGGGCTCATGACAAAAGGGAGATAAATGATCTGGATTTGCGTGCTGCTGAGCTGAATATTGACAGGCTTCTACATGGTCAGGGAATGGGTTATCTGGATGATCAGCAAAAAGATGAGTTGATGGAGTGGGAACGCCGTAGGAATGTGATTCTGTGTGAGAGAGAAGAGATGTGGAGGATGAAAAGCAGGGCGATCTGGCTTCAGTGCGATGATGAGAACACAAAATATTTTCAAGCATATGCTAAGGGGAGAAAATTCACAAACTCTATTTGGGAACTATCTTCAGCTGATGGGGAACCGGTCTCCAGCTTTGATGGATTGGCGGATTTGGGAGTTAGTCACTATGGAGATTTATTCACTGCTCAACCTGGGGCCTCTATTGCAAAGGTTATTCGGGTGGCTCAGCTTTTCCCTCATTTTGTGGGGGAGGATGATAAACGGTTTGTTGATGGAGGAGGTGTTGCCGATTGAGCTCTCGCTGGTAATGAATTCCTTTCAGAAAGATAAAAGCCCGGGGCCGGATGGCTGGCCTATAGAATTATTCTTAGGATTCTATGACTTCTTTGGGGAGGAATTATTGAATGTGGTGGAAGAATCGCGAAAGGCTGGGTTTATACATGGCCCCTTCAACTCGACCTTTATTGCTCTTATTCCAAAAATAGACAAGCCTGACAGTTTTGATGAATTCAGACCTATCTCTCTCTGCGATTGTATTTATAAGATCATCTCTAAGGTTATGGCGAGGAGACTCAAGAATATTTTGTCCAAGCATATTTCTTGTGAGCAATTTGGCTTCTTGGAGGGACGCCAAATTCATGAGGCCATCGGAGTTGCTTAGGAAGGATTACACACTCTGAAAGTGCTGAAGCAGAAGGGTGCCGTGATTAAGATTGATCTCTCAAAAGCATTTGATAGGGTTAGTTGGTTCTATCTCCGGATGCTTCTAACTCACCTGGGTTTCTGCTACGAATTTATTCGATGGATTATGGCTTGCATCACTACGGTGAGCTTTGCTGTACTGATCAATGGGTCTGCTAGTCCATTTTTCCTGGCTGGAAGGGGTCTACGACAGGGATGCCCCCTCTCTCCGCTGCTGTTTCTCCTTGTTGCTGAAGGCCTCAGTCGTTTTATTCTGAAAGCTAAAGCTGATGGCTCCTTTCGAGGCATATCCATTTCTCAGGTAATGTTTATTACACATCTCCTTTTTGTTGATGACATTCTGATTTTTTGTGATGGCACGAGACATGATATTGATAAGGTGGTTGAAGGTCTCAATTTAGTGCAAGCAGCAGCGGGTATGTTAGTGAATATTGACAAATCTACAATCACATGCTCGCATCTAACCGAGCAGGAGATTATTAGATTGGCTATCAGACTACCTTACAGGATTTTGGATATTGATGATGGATTAAAGTACCTTGGCTTTCACTTGAAACCAAATGCTTATTTGAAGATTGATTGGCACTAGTTATTAGCAAAATTAGAACAACGCCTTCATGGATGGAGTCATAAATGGCTCTCTCGGGCTGGGAGGCTGGTTCTGGTTAAATAAGTTTTGGAAGCAATTCCGGTGTATTGGATGTCTCTAGCTTGGATTCCCAAGGGAGTCTTGGAGCAGATCAGAAGGCTGTGTTTTTCCTTTCTTTGGAAGGGTAAGTGTGCTAATCGAGCTTTGGTGTGGGTCAGATGGGAAAAAATTGCGGTCCCAAAAGCACTGGGAGGTTTGGGGTTAAAGAATATTTTTCTGTTTGCAAAAACCTTGGGGGCCAAGGTGTCGTGGCGACTTATCCATATACATAGTCTCTGGACAAGAGTGGTATATCATAAATATATTGCACCTTTAACTCTTCTCGAATGGATTAGGCTGGGCAATAAGTCGAGGGCAAATTGCTCTGTGGTATGGAAAGCGGTGGTGCAGCATTTTCATTTGGTTGGATCTGGATTAGTGTGGAGGATTGGAAATGGGCGTCTTATTCGTATTGGATTGGACCCATGGGTTGGATGTAGGGGAGGTCATGTCCTTCCTGTGGACTTGAGGACATTTTTGATAGCTAGAGGATGTCATTTTCTGGCAGATTTAGAGGACTTGGGATCATCTACTATTTGGCATCAGGGGTGGATCTCTGCACAGCGTCTTGAGATTCCTGAAGATATGCAAGGAGCTTGGGAGGATTTTATCCGGATCTTAAGACATTCGAATATATGACTGACCAATAGGATTGATGAACTTATCTGGGATCACCATCCCTCTGGAATATACTCCCCAAAGAATGGATATATCCAGCTGAATGTGGAAGTACATAACAGGGAATTGGTGTGGTGGTGGAAATATCTGTGGAAGTTAAAGTGTCCGGGTAAAGCTAAATTGCTCTTCTGGGCTATTCTGGAAAATAAGGCTCCAACATGGGACATTCTGCAAAAACGTTTCACTCAGGGACCGGGGTTCTGTCCACTTTGTAGGGATGCGGAAGAGACCATTTCTCATCTATTTGTCCATTGTCGGTTTACTCAGGCAGTTTGGGCTGATATATGCAAATATTTGGATATCAATGTGAGGTGGCGGGGGGAGAGTGCCCATGAGGCGTTCCAACTGTGGTGGTCATTACAAAAGACCTCTTCCATCCAGGCTACCCCTTTTATTTTCGCCTGGGGCATTTGGATTACCAGAAATAGGATCATATTTCAGGATTGCAGGGTTCCGATGGAGATTTTAGTGGCACATGCTGTGGCAATTATCAAACACTTTGTGACACCAGTCAAAGCGATTAGAACTCGACCTGTGAGCATGGAATTGATAGATAAATCCATGCCGTGGGCATATTTTGATGGAGCTTCACTTGACCATCAGACGGTGTGTGGAGGGGGGGGAGTACTTTTCAAATCTGAGACACATTACTATCATATCGTGGCAGGTTTGGGGAGGGGATCAAATAACTATGCTGAACTTATGTCTCTTCGGCTGTTGATGTTGTTTGCACTTGAACAAGGCTGTCTTACTCTTCAGATATTTGGCGACTCCATGATAGTTATCGATTGGGAAAAGGAGATAACACAGTGTCATGTGATGGTACTATTACCTATTCTGGAGGAGGTAATCCGGATAAAGATGTCATTTAATCATATCACTTTTACACATATTTACAGGGAGAGGAATGGGATGGCAGATCAGCTTTCCAAAGCAGCGATGCAGCAACAATTGGTACTTGGCACTTGGCGGATTACCATTCACTCAACGGGGGGCACTTACAACTATTATCACAGACCATTTCATGAAGATATTGAGGCACGGAATTGAGCATTAGCTCAGCTGTTAAATGACCGGTGAAGGACTCGTTTCCTGTTACAGTATGTTGATTTCGACTATAGGTGTGTTGTATGGCTAGCAGACTTCGTAGACCGGTGATGGTCACCATCTTTCTCTGATACTGTATTTGTGATGATGATATCAGAAATATAGACATCCGACTGTATATGTTTTTGTATTTGTGTAGAAGATATCGGTTATATGAGGGTTGAAGACAGCCGTCTCCATTGTTTGTAATGGGGCATTAAACCTGATGTTCTTATGTTTTTGTATTTGTGTAGAAGATATAGGTTATATGAGGGTTGAAGATAGCTGTCTCCATTGTTTGTAATGGGGCATTAAACCTGATGTTCTTATGTGACAGAAAATATGTGACAATGTAGGGATCTCAGTGATTCTAATACATGTGCAGAATGTAATTTTGTTCATTTATGAAATAAAATTACGACTTTTTCCAAGGAAAAAAAAGAAAAGAAAATAACATCATGACAACTCAAGACAACAAAGGATGTTGCAACGCAAACTACATTATGCTAAGGAAAATATTGTAACAACAAATGACAAAGATGGACATCAAAGCGACCAGGATAACGAGGGAGATTTTCTCACCCTAATTTTTCTTTTGTTGATAAAGTAGAGTTGTATGATTTTAATAGTAGTAAATATTAACATGTATATACGCATTGAATTGATGCATGGGTGAGAAAACCATAGTAAATGATCCAATTTGTGTTTGGTAGAAAGGCCATGGAATGGATCAACTACGATGTGGAAGTGAAATTCCATGCTATGAAAAGGAATTGAAAGGGATAATTTCTTAACTCTTCTTCTACTATTCATTTTATATTTTTTAATATTAAGAAAGTTGTTATAGAGGGAGCAAGCTAAACGTTAGACATTTTGCACCATTTTTATGGCTGAAATCTGGTTGGAATTGTTAAAATTGTAGATATTGTTGACACAGTTCTGTCGACAGGGGTTCAGTTCGCACTGTTGTCAACAAACATCGACACAAACTCCCATAGACATCGGCCCAAAAAGTTTTTATCCTTTCCAACAACACCCACGAAGCAAGTGAAGTCTCACCCGAGATATCTAAGGGGGCTACATGAACCAAGTTTACACAGTTTTAAGAAGACATGCACTTTTCCACACTTAGTCGCAACATAGACCAGGGATTCATATTCACATCAAAACATCATATTGTCGAACTAACAACCAGATTTACTTAACTCAGATATTGACATAACCCTCATTCACATCAAACATAATTATCTCACAATTGACAAGTTAACCAGATCGACAAAATGACAGTTTATCAAAGCATAATCAAGAGATCTGAGATACATCATATAACCACGATTTCATTCATACAACACATTGACCCATCAAATACTGCAATAATTCATATTCAATCACACCGTGACATAAAAGAGAGACACATAGATATAGCACAATCAATCATTTTCATTCATTAACTCGTCTCATACATTGCAGAATACACCTCGCAGAACCAGTTCCAAACTCAGACAAAACCGTGACTCAACTCAAACACGGATCAAAACTTACAAAGAAAGACAAAGATATGCTTCGATGCCCTTAGGCTTACAATCATACTTCTATTTATAGGCATACATGGCCATTACAAAATGGTCCAAATGACCCATTTCTAACTAACTTAACCAAATCTTTTGCCTTTGTTGGCTCTTTTATCCTTTGCGATTGGTCCTTTGCTTCCGTCGATGACCCTTTTGTCGCTGTGGTTCCGCACTTTGTGCACTCTAGACCCTTGCCAATAGGTCCCCAACACAAACTTGTGGCTCTCCCTCAAGCCACCTCAGCTGGACACTACTGGTGCATTACCTGCAGCTTGAAGTCATCATATGCTTCCTTAACCTGGTCGACGAATTCCTTTGCTGACGCCTTGAGCACTGCGCAATATTCTACTTCTTGTTCTGTTGGGTGTTCACCACCCATATGTTGCGCTTTCTCCAATTCTTGCTTAACCTGCGTCATCCCTTCCATTGCTTTCACTGCCAACTACTTCGCTTTTGTCTGCAAGTCATTCAAGTGCGCCATTCTTATTTGATGTCGTGTGCACGCCTTGTTGACATGATGCTGCAGTTCTTTCAGCTCTATTTCCTTTGTTATTTGCGCTAGTAGGGGCATCACCTTAAGCAATCCCCTCAATGCTTCAAGTTGCGCCTCTACTTCACCGAGTTGTATGTTCAGCTGGTGCAACTGCTCATCCTGCACTAAGCTGCTCCCAAATTGTGTGACCTCTTCTAGGATCGTCTGGCCTGTTTTCTCCAATTCTACGATCTTTATCGCAGCTTCCTTGATCGCACCCTTCCTTTCTTCAATATGTTTTGGCGGTGTGCTTGACACCGCCCTTGTTTATAGTTCCTCATTCTCTTTTCACAAGTCTGCAATGACTGCTCCTAACCTCATCGCTTTTACCTCTGCCAGAATGTCTTTATCTACCTCGGGCACCTCTTTGCATGCCATGGATATGGGATCTTCCAACCTTTTTCTATCTTCAATTTCCTTTTCCCTTTCGTTCAGAATCGTGTCTTTCTCTTCTTGGAGTTGGTCCACCTTTGTCTCGGTGCTCCGCACTTGTATTTTGTAACTCACCATTTGGTCATGCGTTGCTGCCTCTCTGTCGTTGATCTCTTCACTTGCCACGGTGTGTGTTCGCTGCAGCATAAACATCAGCATAATGTTGAAATCAATGCTGATCAAGTCATTCCCTCTCAACGTGACATCCAGGTCTTCGTCACCTGTTGTGATCGCACTAGGAAATATTTTTACTATCCTTTGCTTTGTGCCTATGTCCACTTCGATCCTGCTTGTCGACGCACCTGGCTCCACTTCTTCTTGCGGTAGCCTTGTCTCCGTGACTGCATTAGTCAATGTTTACAGTAGCTGTGTCACCTGATGAAAATACTCTATCGCATGTTGTGTAACCTTCAGGCGATTCTCTTCTGTCACTGCTGTTATCTTTTCCAAAAAAAATTCCATTTGTTCTTTGGGGAAATCGACAGTTGTGCTCCCCTCTCCTCTTTCAAACCTCTTCTTTGTGCTGGCTTCCTCTCTCTGTGCATCTAGCTTTGAGTCTGTTGGGGTTGCAGATGATGCCTCGTCGTGACTTGCGGGAGCGAGTGCTCTTCTGCAACTCCACCTTCTTCCACACCTTCCCCTTCATATTCTGAGTCTTTTGTCTCTTTTGGAGCCTTTGGCCCATCTGTTTGCTGCCCATCCTCTGGGTATGACAACTTGTCTTCCGCTACCGAAACTTTCCACTCTTTAGGCCATTCTTCTATTATGGCATTTGGTTCTGTGTTGATCATCTTATACTGTGTCGGTAGCCACTTCTTTTGTGGGTTTGCGCGTGCTGTATGGAGATCACTTGAGGTCCTACTGACAACCTTGTGACTCTCCGACACTTCTTAACAGCTTCTTTTGTCAATCACGGAATCGCTTCCACATCTATTTTCAATGTTTCTAAATACAGAAAGAATGAAATATTGTTATTTGTTTGTCATTCCTTATCATTTAGTGCCCACAGGTTCTGGTACCTTGCTGCTTGGCACATTTTTGCTTCCTCCGTGTCCATCCTTTGATAGTGCACTAGTTCCCTCCATCCAACCAGTGTGATTAATGTTAGTAGCCATGAATAAGTGAATGGATTTCCCTTCTCCTGCGCTGCTACTGCATCTTCCATCAACTTGACTCCTGCTGCGCAGTGCTCTGCAGATGCAATCACTCCTGATATGCATTGGTTTGGTCGGTTATTTCTTACGATTTTGATTTCCAGCAACTTTGCGCCAACCCTAACCGCCTGATCATTGATTGTATCGATCAGGTACCCTCTGGTGTACTTATCCACCCCGTATTTTTTCTTTAGCTTCATGGCAAGCTTCTTGTCATTATCCTTGCCATGGAAATACTAAGAAGGATCTACCCCTGCCTTGGGTAATCTCGTGATCCGCGAGATGAGGTCGACCATTATTGGAATTTTTGTATGCAACCATAGATATCTGCCGTGACAGCAGGCCAACAGCTGCTTCACGCATGCATTTGCTTCCGCTGATCTCCCAAAATGTGGTATGTGAATGATGTTCAAGAGTCCTGATTTCTTCAGCCCCAATGCCCACAACACTAGTTCTCTTGTGATCGGGCCTCCGTCTCCATGTGGTACATCGTCGTGTGTGTCCTTGGTACATTCTGGGTATGTCAATACATCGTGGTCGCTATATTGCAACTTTTTCAATTGCTGCACCTTGTTCCCCATGACGTGGACGCCTTTTGGTATCGCTAGATCCTTGATGGTGTATTTAGCGCTCATTCCCAACCTTATTGCTTGTGTTCCTTCCTTGTGTGGTGGTACATAGCCTGGAATATTTGCTATCGATGGCCTTGGTTATCTCCCCCTTGCTGTTGTCTCTTCCTCTGTGGCGACTGAAGTGCTCGCTTCACCTTCTGCAGCTGCTACCCGTGTAGAGCTACGGGTCGTCTTGGATCTTCTTTCTGAGCTTTTCGGTCGACTGGCACTCCATTTATTCCTGTATGAGCACGTCGATGCAATTTCTGGTTGTTCTTTGACAACTGTTTCCCTCACAAATAGCGCCTCTTGTGTGCTCGTGCTGGAAATCATCTGCGCCATCGTAGCTTCTCAACTTACTCTTCGCTCTGGCTCTTCTGCTTGATTTTTGATCTAAATATTCTGCTACAATTCTCCAAATGCATAGTGGGTTGAACTGTTAACTTTGACATGCTTTTATAACTTCCAATCTCCCACTCCCTGTCGATCGAGTGGATTTTAGACAATGATTGCCAAATCCTCCATTGATTTACCGAATCCTGCATCGATTTACCGAATCTTGTGCACTCATTGGCCATTAATTGCATTTTTATCCACTTGCGTCATCGCCCGCCATGTCTTAACTGCTGCATTTATTGCTCGATTTGACCACTTCGCGCTCCGCCATTCGTTGACGAGCCTCAAACCTTGTCGCTACTTCGACCTTTGGAACTATCCATCGACACACTCGTGAGTTCTATCCTTGTCGCAGTCCCTTTGACCAATGCCAGAAACCTTGTCGCCATTCTATTGACACTTGGTTCTCATCACAATGCCATCGACAGAATCCCAATCTTCGTAAAGTATCTATTTCGCACAATTTTTTTTTCTTGCAGTGTTGCTGTTTTCTTCAGTTATTCTGCACCAAGCTATCTCGATAGGGCCTTATCTAGCTTCCATTCACTAAGTTTGGAAAAATCGTTCCATCTATCTTTTGCAACTGAACCGCACCTCCGTCAGTGATGAAATTGATGATATATGGTCCCAACCAATGCATCTGAAGCTTTCCTGGATGCTTCGCAAACTTACTATCATATAGGAGAACCATATCTCCTCTCTGAAAGTGTTTTTCCTTCACATGGCGATCATGTCTTGCCTTCTGTCGATCCTTCTCTACCTGCTGATGAAATCCTGCGATGAAGTGGTTCTCTTGAAGCTGTAGCAGCTGCGCTAATCTTTCCTTAATAGCCCCGTCGTCGCTCATTCTTGTCGCTGCTGCTATGCACAAACTTGGCACAATGTATTCCATTGGCATCAGTACTTCTTGACCATATACCAATTTGAAAGGTGTCTGACCTATTAGTCTTTTGCATGTCATCCTGTAGGTCCATAGTATCGCAGTGATCTTCAAATCCCAATCATCGCGGTTTGTGTTGCATACTTTAGTGAGTGCATTCTCCAATATTTTTTTGAATGCTTCAACCGTTCTGTTCACTTTTGGGTGATATGGAGAGCTCCCGCGATCCTGAATCTGGAATTCCTCCATCATCGCTCTGATTTTCTGATTGACGAAATGGGTCCCTTGGTAGCTCATCTGTATCTTTGGGCACCCAAATCTAGTGACAACATTGTCGAAGAGAAACCTTGCTTCTATCGCAGCTGTGCAATCCTTTACCGATGCTGCTTCGGCCCATCTGGTCAAGTAATCAGTTGCAGTAATGATGTATCTTGCACCTGTTCTTTTTCTCGGTGGGTTAATAGGTCCCACGAAATCTACTGTCCATTTGTTGAAGGGTTGTAGTTTCAATTGAGGCATTAGCGACATCTCGTCCCTTCATGACAGTTTTCCTGTTCTTTGACATACATTGCATCTCTTAGCATAATCTGCTGCATCTCCATGCACGGTTGGCCAACATAATCCTGCTCTAAGTATTTTCTTGGTGGTTGACCACCCTCCATAATGTCCTCCCGCGATTCCATCGCGTGCTTCTGCCAATACTCTTTCTTGTTCATGTGGAAAAACACATCGACGGAGAACTTCATCCAGTCCCATCATGTACAATTGTCCTGTGATTAGTTGGAAATCAGCGGCCCTGAAAACTAATTGTTTATTCTGGATGGCGGTGAACTCCTCAGGTGCGTTCCCTGTCGCCAAGAACTGAACAATCTGCTCATAATGGTCATTAACCATTCCAATCCTAAACAACCACGCATAAGGAAAGCCTTCATTGATACTCCTTGGTTCTTCACCTGACTCAATTCGTGATAGATGATCTGGTCCTGTATTTAGTCGCCCAAGCTTCACAATTATTTCTAAATCAAATTCCTTAAAAAGTAGCAGCCATTGACAGATCTTCCCCCCAACATAGGCTTATTAACCAAGTATTTCAATGCTGAGTGGTCGGTAAACATTTTGAAATGTCCTCCTAACATATAATGTCGAAACTTCTGCAAGGTGTATACCATCGCCAAGCCTTCTCTTTCTGTCGTCGTGTAGTTCCTCTCCGCAGTAGACAACTTCCGACTCGAAAACACAATTGGGTGATCAATCGATCCTTCTCCGGGCTGAGCCAATATTACTCCCAACACTATTGATGAAGCATCTACATGGACATGGAATTCCTTCTTCCAGTCGAGAAAGACTAATATCGGTGCTTCGACCATCTTTTGTTTCAGTATGCCAATAATTTTCTGGCATTCGTCATTCCATTCAAACTTTACAACCTTCTTCAGCAGCTTCTCCATTGGTGTGGTGATCGTTGCATATCCTCTTATAAACTTCCTGTAGTATCTTTTGTGACCCATAGTCTCCCTCAACTGTTTCATTTTCGTTGGTGCTGGCAGGTCGACAATGATTGCTATCTTTGCTGGATCTACTAACATCCCTTCTTTGCATACAATGTGGTCCAATGGAATTCCAAATGGTGCACAGAAGATGCACTTCTTCAAGTTCAGCGAAATCTGATGTTGTCGACATCTTTCCAACATCATCCTAAGATTTGCGATATGGTCTCTCACTAACCCATATACAGTCCAATCGTCCATATAGACCGCCAAAAAATTATGGATGAAGTCCTTAAACACAACAACAACTAGTCTTAAAAATATTGTTGGGGAATTCTTTAGACCGAAAGGCATCACTATATACTGAAAACAACCCCATTCTGTTATGAAGGTGGTCTTGTGTCAATCTTCCTTCGCAATCTTGATCTGATGGTAGCTTGAAATCCATCTGTAAATGAGTAGACCTCCTATCCTCCAACACCTTCAAGTAATTCATCTGTAAATGGCATGAGGAATGGATCATGAAGCCATGCATCGTTCAACTTCCTCAGATTGACACAAATCCGAATTTCACCAGTCTTCTTATCTTGGACGACCATTGGGCTAATCCATTTTTATTCTTCGATAGGTTCAATGATCCCAACATCCGGCATTCGCTCTATCTTGGCCTTTACCCGTTCTTTGTATCTTTGATTCAATCTGTATGGTCGCTGCTTGACTGGCTTAGCATTAGGTTTCAGCGGGATCTTCATCTCACCTAGGTCTCCGGAAATTCCTTTCATATCTGAAAACTTTGTCGGAAACATATCTTGGAATTCATGCAGTAGGTTAGTGACCTTTCCAATTGTCGAATCATCCCAATAATCTCCAATGCTTGCAAACTTTGGATTCTCTTATGAGCCAATATTTACCTTCTTTATTTTCAGCGGTTGCTTGAATTTTTCGAATGGCATCTCTGGTGCTTCGACATCACGACTGCCTTCCGGTTCTGGGATGTAGACTTCCCTAGGATCCTCCTCATCGTCGGGTCCTCCTGACACATTGTAGCACTCCATCATCATTTGTGGTGTTGCTGTCCATTGTAGCCCTATTGGTCGTTCGGTCAGAACTATCTCAAGTAACTTTTCGTGGATGTCTTGCAATGCACTGTGGATAAAAGGGTTCTCATCTGCGAAGCTGAAAGTGTGACTAAAACTAGTAGTCAACTCTTCCCATGTTGTCGTTCCCCGTCGCAATTCAATTGCGATGTGCTCTTGTTTCAGTCTCATATTCCATGTAATTTGGCACTTTCCTAGATTATCTCTAGGATCACTCCTTCCATCGTATTTCCTCCCTTTGTAGCATTCGTCTTCCTCGAATCAGACTTCCATCAGCCGCCGACATAGTTGCCAGTTCGCTATTGATGGCTTGTGCACAACCCACCATCTTGCTGGGGTAGCCTTGATTGCTTCATCCATCAGTAGTAGGCGCTGAGGTTTTGATACCCTGTCTTCAAACTCCTGGATAAATATTGCCAAATTAGGCAACCCTTCATATGTCAGCAGTTCGCATATTTTCGTCGCTACCCATCTCAACGACTTAGTAATTTGTGAACACCTTCTAAATGACACCTTGGGTAGTCTTATCTGCCTGTTTTCTAGAGCTTTGTCAGAGTTTGAGGACACCAAGCTGGCACTTTGCCACCCTAATTATCCATCTGTAGTTGGATTGACATAATCTTTTGAAACATTGTAGACATTGTCCCATCCTTCTACAAACTCATCTCTCACCGGTTCGACATACCTCTGCCCTTCAGATGGGTCCATTGGGGCTATGAACCTCATGTCATGTTTTTCAAAATACATTATCTTTTTGTTGAAATTAATAACAGCCAGGTTCTCCATTGCCTAGTCTATTCCCAGCAGTGCGGGATACAGGCTCGTATTGTCGACTATCTTTATAACATCAAAATCTACGTATGTTTTCAACCCTTCTACTTTGACAGGTAGACGAGACAATCGACCGATTGGTATAAACTTCCTTTGATTTTCCAATTGAAGCTGCACAGGGGACCATATCATATGTGGCTACCCCATCATCTCCCAAGTCTACTTGGTTAGGATGTTCACGTCTGATCGTAAGTCCAAGATGATAGAATCTACATCGTATGCGGCAATTTGGGCATTCATCCTCATTTCTCTCCCAGTTTTCTTTTTGTGCAAGCGATTCACTATTTGCTCCTGTCGCCCTTGTCCCTGTCGATGCAGTAAGCTAGCGATCTTTGCTAGCGCATCATGATCTTTCATTAATGTTAGACAAATTTCTAAAAAGTTCCTTAGAGTGCTTACCTTTTTTGGTGACCTATGCGAATTTGTCTTGTCAAATATTTGCGACATTTCAAAGACATGATATTGATGGACTGTAGGCGGCATTCTAACAGTGTTATTGATCAATTCATCCCATGCTTCCATAAAGACTTCTTTTTTTGCTTCGAAATCAAATCGCATTTGCTCCTGATTTGTAAGCCGAACGTTTGGCAGTGGCCTATCTTCTCCTGTTGCAACACCTCCTCTAGTCACCACTGCGACATTCACTAGTTTACTTCTTGTTTCAGCCGTTATCTTCTGCACATTTGGATTAGGATTCAGATTCTAGTTTGGCTGCGGTTGCGGTTGTTGTTGTGGTTGTGGCGTGTTCTTAGTTTTCCACTTCGCAATGAGCCGCGGACAGTATTTGACAGTGTGATCGAATACATTACAATAAGTACACTGAGGCGTTGGATGTGGACAATCCCTCCGATAATGTCTGAATACTCCACAATTATAACAGGTAACTGGTCCTCGACCTCGACCGAGAGTTCCTCCATGACCAAAGCCTCTGTTGCGACCACCATGAAATCCTCCTCTGAATCCTCCTTGTTGCTGATATGGTTGAGGATTATACTGTGGCTGTAGTTGATTGTATCAGGGTTGGTTATACTGCAGTTGCAGATGATTGTACTGTGGTTGGTTATACTGCGGCTGCGATTGATTGTAATGGGGTTGGTTATACTGCAGTTGTGGTTGAGGTCTCTCTGCCTGTTGCTGCTCTTCACCCTTCATAAAGTATGTATCCACAATTATTTCTTGGAGAAAATCATATGCTCTGCAGTCTTTCTCCTTGTGTCCTACAGATCGATAGAAGTTGCAAAAAATATTAGCCAGCTTTTGTTAGAAAAACAGGATCAAAGAGCAATAACAATAAACAAGATGCAAATATAATCACACAAACACATTACAAGAGAGACACCAATATAACGTGGTTCACCCAATATGGGATACGTCCACACAGAAATTGCCAGTCCTTATTATTATACCATCCAACAAAATGAAGGGATACAACCCGTAGCACATTCGCTGCAACTTCCACTTCACTCTCTCTCGTTCTCTCTTCCATGATCTCAGAGATATTTACATTACACAATACCTAATACATCAACCCTATCCGTATAATAATGTATTTCTTTTAAAGGGTAAATACCATGGGAAAATACCACGGGTTACCCAAAACCATGGGCCCGCAATCTGTTGGCGAAAAACCAACCGACAACAAAAATTTCCGCCCCCCTGTTGCCCGTGCCGGAATCATAACCAAACCTGGGGTACAACACGGCTAAACAACAACATCTCTGAATCAGGAAGATCAGGCTCTGCAACCAACATCTTTACCACCATCTTTTGCAAGTACACACATTCTTCTGGTCGATGCCCTCTTGTTTGACAAATTCGGCACCAGGGCATTCCCCCTTGACTGAGCGGATTTGGTGCACCTGACTATAAATATTCACGAAATTCAGGGCACTGATCTTTGTGGTGACCTTCATACTTGCATCTAGTGCACCATACTTCTTCACGTACTTCTTCCCCCTTCTTGATGTCTTGCAGTTGGATAGTCAAATTTTCCAACTGTGACTGGATCTAGCTCATACCAATCCCCATTTCACCAATCAATGATGCTTCTAATTTCATTGTGATCTCTAGAGCCTCCACTTGGGATATGATCTTTTGTTGCATTAATGGTACTCTAATGTGCGGTACC
The DNA here is from genome assembly GCA_027924585.1 of Larix kaempferi. Taxonomy (NCBI): domain Eukaryota; kingdom Viridiplantae; phylum Streptophyta; class Pinopsida; order Pinales; family Pinaceae; genus Larix; species Larix kaempferi. Next base: position 4,104,779 of record BSBM01000878.1, on the reverse strand, counting down.
AATCCTATGATGAACCACTCTTTATGTTGTACGTCGCTCATTCCAAAACTGACCTTAGCCATCAGAGTTTTGAATCTCTGATTGAAATCCCATACTGATTCATTCAGGAATTGCTTCATTTCCTTTAACTCTGTAATATACTGCGACTTTGAATTTGGTTTCTTAAATTCGTCGATCAATCCAGCCCTAATTTCTACTAAGGTCTTCTGTGGATTCCCTGTAGGGACTTGTACAAATTTCATATACCAATCCAATGCACGACCCCTAAATGTCGCCACCAATTTCCCTTTCTTAATATCGTGATCTTGTACTTGTTTAACGGTCCATACCGCTTTGTACAAAAACCAATACTATTTGGGATCCTTAGTCCCGTTAACTTGAAACAAAGGAAGCTTTACGTCGTCGCCTACCATCCTTGGTCTCCTACTGGTGTTTGTCAATCCATTACTCTTACCACTATTCTGGCACGTAGGATAACCCTGTGAAGAACTTGTGTTTCTTCCTACAAAGTTTGGCGCAGTGCATAGAGTTGTGGGTACGTTGTAGCTTTGGGTTCGTCCTTCCTCAAGTTCATGGGTAGCCTGGTTGTTCCCTTCATCACTGTATGGTCTCTTAGTCCCTTGTGGTCCCGTTTCGCAGTTCTTTGTTCCGGTCACACTAGGAGACTCTCTCTCTACTTCAGTCCTCCTCTTCTTCTCCGGCTGAAACCAAACCCCACTTTGTAGGCGACCACAATTTTCCTTGGTTTCCCTCACAACTTCGTCGAAACTCATATCCATATACCCCACATCATTCCATAAAACCCTCATCCGCGTGGTACCCACATCCTCCGTACACCAGAGCTTTACTCGTCGGAGTTCATCTTCAATATACCCTTTTCACAAATAAGCATCTTGATCCACAACTGCAGTGACAACAAATACCTTCCTTTGGGCCCCTTAAATAATTTCCTCTTTGTGTCACTGTAGTATTTAACTGTGTCGGCAACGAACTTAGTGATGTATCCCTCTAGAATGCTATCTACCCAGACATCGTCAGCCCTTGAAGCCTTATTGTTGACCCTCTTCAACTACTGGATCAATTCTGGGGTCAAATGTTCGGGCTCACCCCCTTGGAAGTTCTTCTTTTGGAAAGTTAGTTGCACCAACCACTCATGCAGCAAGATCGAAAATTCATAGTAGAATACTTTATGGGTATCGGAGTAAATGTATTTCTGCAACCATTGGCTTGTCGACCATCCAGGGTTCCTGTTTTACTCTTCCGCGAACTCTTGTGTCTTCTTAACGAACCGATCCTGAATCTCCGGTTTCATCGGATGCCACAACATGTCCTCTCTCTTTTCGCGCTATGGTCTTAGCAACATAACCATTTGTTGACACAGTTATGTCGACAGGGGTTCACTTTGCACTGCTGTCAACAAATGTTGATACATAATCCCATAGACATCAGCCCAGAAAGGTTTTATCCTTTCCAGCAACACCCGTGAAGCGGGTGAAGTCTCACCCGAGATATCTAAGGGGGCTGCAGGAACCAAGTTTCCGCAGTTTTAAGAAGACATGCACCTTTCCACACTTAGTCGCAACATAGGCCAGAGATTCATATTCACATCAAAAAATTATATTGTCGAACTAACAACCAGATTTACTTAACTCAGAGATCGACATAACCCTCATTTGCATCAAACATAATTATCTCACAATCGACAAGTTAACCAGATTGACAAAACGACAGTTTATCAAAGCATAATCAAGAGATCTGAGATACATCATATAACCATGATTTCATTCATACAACACATTGAGCCATCAAATACTGCAATAATTCATATTCAATCACACTGTGACATAAAAGAGAGAGACATAGATATAGCACAATCAATCATTTTCATTCATCAACTCATCTCATACATTGCGGAATACACCTCGCAGAACTAGTTCCAAACTCAGACAAAACCGCGACTCAACTCAAACACGGTTAAAAAATTACAAAGAAAGACAAAGATATGCTTCGATGCCCTTAGGATTACAATTGTACTTCTATTTATAGGCACACATGGCCATTACAAAATAATCCAAATGACCCTTTTCTAACTAACTTAACCAAATCTTCCATTTTTGTCGGCTCTTTTATCCTTCGCGACTGATCCTTTGCTTCCGCCGATGACCCTTCTGTCGCTGTCGGTTCCGCACTTAGTGCGCTCTGGACCCGTGCCAACAGATATACATTACTAAAATTGTATAATTGGGGTTCCTAGGGATTTTGGAGGGTGTTGAATCCATTTATACAATAAAAAATGCATTTTTAACAATGAAAACTCACAATTTCAACAACAATTCATCTCCAGATTCTATAAAAAATGGTCCAGAAATTGAAAAAAATCTAATGATTAGCTTACTATGTTATATAAATGCATGGGAATACCAGGAAATGCAAGAGTACATGATGGGTGAAATTAATATGCACCAATGGTCAAGTTGAGAAATAATGCATGGTGCTTGTAGAGCCTATATGATTTGCATATTGACTTAGAGTGGTATGTTGTTACATATGCAATTACTATGCCTCGATGATTAAATATGATTCGTATGATTGTGTAACAAGAAATGATTTAATATAATGGTTGAAGATATAAATGATACTATTGCATATGAAAGTTAGCTTAGGGAACAAAGGGTAATCAAAATAAAGTTCTGATCAAGGGGTTGGTGAAAGGATTGTGTAATCCTCCGTAAGACACCAATTGACCATGTAACATAAGAGATGTTGATAGAATCCATGGAAGTATGGATTTTTCTATGCTTATGTGCATAGGTACTGAACATAATTTAGGTAATAATTCCCTCGGTCATGATTTGTTATCATAAATTGGTATGCTCATGATGTTTTAATGCATCTATGTGAATGATACCCCACTTGGTATGGTAAAGGAAATAAGCCTTAGACCTATATGATTGTCCAAAATATAAAATGCATTCATATGAAAGGAAATAACATGTAGTGTGTGTTGGTTGCGAGTAAATAACCAAGGCAAGTCGGAACTTATGATCTTGATGTTGAAGTGAATGCCATATGAGATAGTCATGTGTGAGGCCATAATGTCGTTGGATATGGAAAAGATATAGGACTACACAAGTGTCCAATTGTATCCCTACTTGTGTTGGTGTCATGGATGATATCGTTATTGCTGACACTGAGACACAATTAGAGGTGAAGGGTTTCTTGAGGAACTATTTAGAAAAGAAGGGAAATTCCTTCTAATATATCCAAGGGGCTATTTAGTAGAGAAATGATATATTCCTAGTATATTGTTGAGATGAAAAGGAAGGTGTCTAGATGGTCAAGTAAGTATTGTGGAGGTGGCTAGATGATGTGTTGAGGCGTTAGTTACACCTTCTATTTCATCATGGTGGAATGCATGGCATGAAAATGTGGTATTTCTAATTCAATGCAAGGATGTATTGAGTGGATGTGCATAAATAGATTATGCATATCTTTTGGTTATGAACACATATATGTGGGTAAATATGTTGGACTGCATGCTTGTGCTATATTTCATTGTAGTTAATATGTTGATAGCTGAAATGGTGGAATTATTGGTTAATCATAATTCTGAGATCATTTCATGAGTTGTTGTGGATGAAGTGAAAGAATTGTAAGAAAAAGTAGTAATATTTTGGATGGACTACAAGGAAGCTCTGTCAAGAGAACAAAGTTGAATAAAAAGAAATGCTATAGCTATGACATTTAATGCAAGCCATAAGGAAGACAAGGAGTATTGTATGCACAATTGAAAGCCAAGTATTATGTGGAACTTGTTATATTATACATAATTTGATTATTGCAATAATTATTTCCAAGTTTGTTTAAAAAATAACTCATGATATTGTATATTTATGTTTATGACATAGGTGAATGGTGAATCTACCTAGTATGAACCAATGATGATTATTGCGAGTTAGAAAGCCCGAGAAGAAGGCATATGTGATGACACTGGAACCTTATGATACCACCAATTACTAGTTGATTAGAGGATGTCAGTGGGATGCTTAGCAATAAGACTCTATAAATTAGCAGTCTTCTTACATGTGAAATCCTTGGAGAGATCGATTGTCAAGGGACTATTTAGTAGAGAAGGGGATGCCTAAACCTAGAAGGATGAGTGCAGCAAGGAAGAGGCAACTTAAATGTATCTATTGTGAGTGAATCATATGGCATGTGTGTTGATATCAATGAGGGTGTGTTAGAAAGAGTAGAGAGTTGATATCTTGCCTTGGAATCCATGTGAGACAAAGAAATATTCATATAATTAAGTATTGGAATGAAATTTCATACTTATTTGGTGATGTGAATATAGATGCATACCTCATGGTATTGAAAATTCATATGGACATAATAGTTTTTGCATGAAAATGGTTATAACATGCATATTTCTTCTCGATGATTGATATATGAACATGCTAATATTCCAAGCCTTGGGAGTCAATTAGTTGAGTGAATAGTCAATGTAGATGCATCGCACATGGGACAACCAATAACTAGGAAAGATTGCAAGGAAAAATAATGGTGTGGCAGATGCAACTAAAGAATCAACTTAGGAGCTAGAGGATGCCATGTAGTGGTATACTGTACATGTTTAAAGACATTGTTAAGTAAGTTTTGACACACACACACACACACACACACACACACACACACACACAAAGTTGATGATGCACTGAGGATGGCACATAAATTAATGGGAGGGAAATGTAATACCTCAATTTTTACTCGAAAATGTAAATGTGCATGTAATGATCAAATGGATAGAAGTTGGATATATATGATCCATGATGAACAAATATACCGTAATGATGTACATTTATCTATAATATAAAAACCTTGACAATTGCAAACAAAGAGGGTCAAAAATGAGATGAGGGTCTATGATCCCAGAAGTGGGGGAAGTGAAAAGAGGGCTAAGGGGAGAGGACCGTAGTGAGCTATCTAACCTATGTCCTTAGCCTTGATTATAAACCTTAATTAGTGAATTATCCAAAGTCACTGAGACCATGATTAGGAGGTATTTTGACTTAATTAACCTAAGTTTGGGATTAAAGGGGGAAATGTGCCCTCCTCATGAGTGCCACGTGGAGCTTTCCGACCACCCTACAAATATAATGTTTGGTATTTGAGAGGAGAATCATTTTGGCATTCATTCTTGCTGTTATGAATTTGGGGAGTAAGAGGGAAATATAATTATGTTGTTAATTATACTTCCATGCATGCTAATGCAAATTGCCATGGAAAATTGGTACTAATGATTATTATGCCATTGTAACAAGAAACCTTCCATACAAATATGAAACCTTGGAGTCCCAACAACGTGATTCCATGGCCATCTTGCACTGGAGCATCGGAAGGGAATTGGGATAGCATAAGGTATTGCATGTAGAGAAGGGGATCTCATTATTGTTGTTGTACAAGTTAAGGGGGAAGAGTGTTGGTTGATTGGAATAGTTGTAGAGGATATTTTTGGCACTAGAGAGTTCTATGGGTTATGGTTTGAGTAGGAAGACTTGGAGCTAGAACTTAGGAATTTCACCCTCTTGGAATGATAGCCTCAGCTTGGGGGTGGATTTTGTTATATAGGGATTAAGTGTGATAGAAATCCCATGATTGGGAGGAACTTCCACATACCTGACAACCTTTCAAGGACATCTAGGCTTATGGAGTACAAAATCCATCAATAATTTTTTGCTCTATTACCCTACTCAAATTTCTTTGGCTTGCTATAGAATTTAACAGTGGAAACAAAACTAAAACACCCCAATTAATTAGATTTCCATCCCGAAAGGTGTATGCATCTTGCCATGAAATCATCCATAATTATGATAATTAAATGCATGCATACATTTTTTTTCCAGGAAGAAAAGGTACTTTCCATTTATTCAATCAGAAAATACAATCTTTCGGTGCTCTTGGAAAATGGAAATTTTTTACATTCAAAAAGTGAGCTAGCTCAATCATCTTTTAAGTTCCAATCAACTTACTTTAAAGATTACAAAATATAACTACCTTGCAGCCTACAAAAAAATTCCATTAGCATTGTGATCACGGACGGAGAAGACTTCATGTGGACGGAAAGATCTTCCATCGAAGGCAGTAAGTATCGTGTTTGAGGGAGCTAACTCAGCTTCACCCAAAGCTCTCCAACAAGAAATATACATTATGCATGTAGATGCGCCCTCATCCACTACAGCTCGTCCAATGGTCTTGGGACCATGGATGACCTCAATATGGAGAGTGACATGATACAACAACTGGAACTTGATATCTTTCATATCAAAGCGTGCAAGCATGTTGGATGAGTCAACACTCCCAATCGCTGCGAGGAGTGCACTGCGTTGCAATGGGAAACTTTGCAGTACCTCCAAGGTAGACATGGCACAAGGGGTTTGGGCTAAGTTCTCCACAACATTGTAGTTGGGAGCAGCCCGCGCATTGGGGTTGTGCATAGCCCGTTTGAAAACACCTTTCGGTATCTTCGACAACGTCTCCACTGGTATGTGAAAAGGAGTGGATGATTCAGGAACATCCTTCTGCTACGGGTTCGGGGTATAATTCTTGGCTTGAGTTTGCAACAGAACGTTTGAATTAACCATGTTGATAAAAGACTGATCAGTTGAGGTGGCACGAGTGGTGCCCCTAGCATTAGAGCTGCTAGAAGCTGAACTCTGTCCGTGAGGGAAAGGGTCTTTTAGGACAGCGGGTTTCTTTTCACGAATCAACTTCTGGGCTTCTTCCATTAGAGGGCATTGATGGGTAAGGTGGTCCTCTTGACACAATTTGCAAGGGAACTTAGCCTTCCATTTTTCTTGTTTACCCTCCTCGGCATTTTGCATGTTGTTGGGCTTTTGTTGGTTTCCCTCCCCTTTCTTGCCCTTTCTTTTGTTTTTGGGCTGCCGAGGGCCCTTTTGGTTTGTCTACACTTGCTGTATAGATTCTGTAGTTGAAGGGGAGGATGCAACAAAAGTTGCTTCTGCAGCAGACTGTTTGACTGACAAGGCATGAACCTTCTTTGTTAAGGCATCAAATGTGAAGCACCTGCAACAATTAATTAATAAGAATATGCGAAATAGCAGAAATGACAGAACTCAGAATCACTTTTATATTGATTGCAGGCCACTTCGAGGGGGCAACCTCCTTTGAGCAAGCTCAATACAAATAACTTCACGGTGCCTTCATAGGCCTCAACACACACTTATATACTAAGTCTAGGTGCCAATACCATGGGTCAATACCATGTGTCAATACAAACCATGGGCCAATACAAAATATAGATCAACAATTATTACGGGTCAAAACCATGGGCCAATACAAACTATGGATCAACAAAACTATGGACGACTTACAAAGCATATGCGCCAACAACAATAACACAAACTATGGATCAACAAATACTACGGGATGACTTACAAAGCATATCCGTCCAACAACAATATAATAACAAAGTAAAGACATGGGTTCCTAACATCCCCTCTCCCTTAGAAAAAGCTTTGTCCTCAAAGCTTTAGATGTGGAAATTGATGTAGAATCTGAAGGGGTGGGTCCCCTGTAGAATCCTCGGGTTGCATTCCGGGCCACTGGCGCCTTTTGAGTTTCAGGGAGGATTGTATGGAAGGCTGTAGACAAAGAAGAACCATATCAGTGATGTGAAAAGTGCGCGCAGTACGGTGCTGATCGGCTTGTTGTTTCAGTCGAATTCTTTCCATGTGAAGATTGTCCTGCAGAATGAGAAGAAGTTGATTGCGGTTTCGAAGAATTGAGTCAATTGGCTGAACTGGGGAGCTGCTGAAGGTGTATGGAAGAAGAACTGGAGGTGCCTGTCCAGAGACTGCTTCATATGGTGTCCTTTTAGATGTGGTACTATACCACTGGAGCGCTTCCAGGAAATCCATAGAAATAGTTGTCCAAATTTGTGTAGGGATGGGCAAGGGTTCGAGCAGTCCCGAAAGGAGGGTCGTTTCACCCTTGTTGACCTGGAAAGTATCACAGTCAACCACCATCCGTTGAATTGTCATTTTCAATCCCTGTCAAAAGAAGTTACATTGTTCTTGATCATACATTTTGAGGAACCCAGAGTGCCCTGCTGATGAAGAAGCATGGAGTTCATAGAAGAGATAGCCTCGTTGAACAGATTGCAACCAATTTGGAACAAGCAGAGAAATAGCTGTAAGAGAAACTAGGTCATCAAATGTGCGAGAAGGAGCATCTGCCACCATATTGTCTTTACCCTTCTGGTAAGTGGTCGCATAGTCATAATCCATGAGTTGGAGAACCCATTTCAGGTGTGCTGGGGAGGAGACCCGTTGTTCCAGGAAAGTTTCCAGACTCTGGAGATCAGTCTTAATGCAGAAATAATTCCCCAATAGGGATGGCTGCCACTTTTGTACTGCATGCAAAATAGCCATCATGTCCTACTGAGATGTAGATGCGGCAAAATGCTTACCGGAAAGGTCTTATGAAGGCGGCAAGCCCACTGGTGCAACAAAGACACCTGCATATCTATCCAAGGAAGTAGTGGAGACCGTTGGTGGGTGCATCTGAAGGGAATGGAGCTGAGCAATGACACCATGTGAATTATTCTTAAGGATCTTTCCCAAGCGATGTGAACTGATGATGTAGAGAGACCCTGGTTGTAAGCCCATAAATTTGTGTTGTGTCCCGTTGACTGAAAACTGCATCCAAAGTTCATCAAAATCCCATAAGATGGGGCCAAGTGTGCGCAACCATTGAACGCCCAAAACCACATCACATCCACCTAAGGACAAGGCAAACATGTCAGAGCGCAGGTTATAATCTTCCATAGAGATACACACATTATGACACTTCCCCTTGCAAGGTAAGGTGCCCCCATTGGCAACCATGACTTCAAAGTTGGAACAAGGATGGAAAAAACAATCATCCTGTTTGGCAATCCGAGGGTCAATGAAGTTATGAGTGCTACCAGAATCAATGAGTATGGTAAGAGGGAGCTTCTTGAAGTATCCCCTGACCCGCATTGTTTGTGGGGTGGTAATGCCAGTTACAGCATGGAGAGAGATCTCGGATGGGTCGTCTTGAGATGGGGTGTCAACAGGTGGGTGCTGAATGTCGACCTGAACATCTACTGTATCTGGAGCTTCTTCACCAAGTTTTGAGGCAGGCAGAGAATCCACATCCAAGAGATAGAGCTTTTGTTGAACACATCTATGTCCCCGAGTGAATTTCTCATCACAATTATAACAAATCCCTTTTTCTCGGCGTGCCTGCATCTTTGTTTCAGACAAATGCTTGATAGGAGTTGTTCGAGGAGCAAGTGTGATGGGAGGTCGTTGGGAACCCATATTTCTGAAGGGAATAAAGGTGGGTTTGGAGCGTTGTTGAGTTGCGATCTTGTCCTCTGCCAACTTAGCCAACCCTAGGACTTCCATCATTGTGTTGGGACAGAACATTTTGACTTCTGAGCGGATTTCATCCTTGAGACCACTGATAAACCAACTACTGTAGAATTCATCAGACAATCCTTCTATGTGATTGGCCAGTTTCTCAAATTCTGTCTGATACTCTCTCACTATGCCAATTTGGTGAAGTTTAGTGAGTGCTCCTATGAAGTCATCAAAAGCACTAGGACCAAATCGTGGCAAAAGGAGTTGGCAAAAATCTGTCCAGTTTGGCTCGGGATGAGCTTTGATGTACCAATGGTACCATTGAAGGGATTCCTGTTCCAAATGAAAGGATGTAAGTGGAACTTTCTGGACATCAAAAGTATTATGCAGACTGAAATGTTCTACTCGGTATATCCATCCAGTCGGATCAGTACCATTGAAGCGAGGAAAATCAAGCTTCGGCCCACAAAAATTGCTGGAAGAAGAGAACCCAGTGGCTGCAGAAGATTCTGGTTGTTGGTTATTGTTCATGGCTGAATGCTGAAGATGGAGGCTGAGAAATTTTTCATCCAGATCTTGGAGTTTGGCTTGGATGGCTGCAAGTGCTTCCGCCATGGTTTTTGCTCTTATGCGAGTGACAACCATAACCAGGAATTTTTTTTTTTTTTTGTGGGGGGGGGGGGGGGAATGGATAGAAAAACACAAACACAAGCTTATTTAGTAAGGAAAAATTTCTATTTGGGAAAAAATCGGAGGGGTAATTGGGGTTTGACAGGGTTTTCGACACTTTCTGAGGGACAGGGAAGCAAAAAATGGAGATTTCAGAAGCGGGAACTCTATGGTAAAATTTGAAGGCAATCGGGTGAAAATTGAAGAAGTTATGGAAAACCCTAAAAATAGACAAATGTGAGATTTTTGGTCTTGGGAAGTGGAATTTGGGATAGGGTCTTCAGGAATGAAATATGTAGAATGGGATTGCAGGGATGTCAGTGAAGTTTCAGGGAAAACAGAGTTGAAACAAGGGAGATATGGCCGAAAAACAGAATTTATTTTATTTTATTTATTTATTATTATTATTTTTTCCAGAAATGGATCGGCAACAATGGCGCGGAAGGGATTTGCAACAGATGGATCTGCAACGGCGCGGAAGGGATCGAAAATGGCTGAATCTGAAACGGCAACTAGATCTGGAACGACTTTCGGAATAGATCTGAAATGGCTGGATCTGGAGCGGAAGTGATCGACAATAGTTCAGCTGAAAATAGATATGGACCCCAAGTATGTACGACTTCCTAACAGTTCAGGTGTTTCACTCGACCACCAATGCTGTCTGACGGCTTGCGTATTGGGGCAGTACCCCTCACTCCACGGCTTAGGTAAAACTGATAACCGCTTTGCCACAAACAACAGCTCTTGGTTTACCTCACGGGTGGGAACTAGTCAATCAGGTAGGGGTCGTTGCCCTTTTCGCTGGCAGGTCCTCTTAATGGGCCATCTACTTTGGGGTTCCTGTGGTACTCCTCACAATGAGTTTTAGGGCTTATGCCCAAGAACTTCCCACAGTTAAGTGGATAGAGATTATTCCCAAATCTGAAGCTGCAACAGATGCAAAATTTTTTTTGGCAGAAATTTCACCCAACGAGCCCAAGAAAGTGCTCTGATACCAGATGTGAAGCACCTGCAACAATTAATTAATAAGAATATGCGAAATAGCAGAAATGACAGAACTCAGAATCAATTTTATATTGATCGCAGGCCACTTCGAGGGGGCAACCTCCTTTGAGCAAGCTCAATACAAATAACTTCACGGTGCCTTTGGGTCAATGCCATGTGTCAATACAAACCATGGGCCAATACAAAATATAGATCAACAATTATTACGGGTCAAAACCATGGGCCAATACAAACTATGGATCAACAAAACTATGGGTGACTTACAAAGCATATGCACCAACAACAATAACACAAACTATGGATCAACAAATACTACGGGATGACTTACAAAGCATATGCGTCCAACAACAATATACTAACAAAGTAAAGACATGGGTTCCTAACATCAAACGCTGCAGAATCGACTGAACCCACAATGCCATCGGCATGTGGTCCAGGTTTAGGTTTACCTAAGTCTATATTAGACCTCGGCGCATCAGGAATAATTTCGTACAATAGCCCAGATTGAGCGTAGACCAAGTCCAGCTACTGGGTTCTCAAAATGGCTTCCTCTTCGGAGGACACCCCTGAAGTGGCAACTTCCTTAGAAACATAAGGAAGAAGTGACTTAAGATACCATTCTAATAAGAATGCTGGGGGGATGTCGACCTTGATGAGCCTCTTTTGCCTTCGCCACCCCTGAATATGATCAGAAAGATGAGTGGCTTTGTTTTGCCGAAACGTCGACAGAAGTTCTGTGCCGGCATCGTACCGGACAGGAAGTTGAAAGTGGTTCAAGAAAACAATGGCAAGATCTTGAAAGGTGGCATAGGAAGCAACAGGCAATTCGATATACCACTTGGCTGCGACACTTGTCAAGGTTCTTTAAAAGAGTTTGAACCTTATAGAATCGTCATTCAACGAATTGGAGGAGCACCAGAGATGAAATGTCGTAACATGGTCACCGGGGTCCTCACCAGTCTTACCTTCAAACTTTGGTATGTCTAAGGGCAATTTAGTGGGAACAGGTGGCCATGCAGCATCATGGCGCACGGGGTTGTTTGTAAGCTTTGAAAGATCTGGCAAGTTTAAAGTTGCCAGAAACGGTAAATGTGGCTGAGCCGATGGCATTTGGTAAATAAGAACCTAGTATTGGGAACCACCCATTGCCTGGTTTGTGTATTGTTGGTTGGGGTTTCCCCTAGCCATCGGTTGTGAAATGAAAGGATTGAAATTGTTCCATCCGAAAGTAAGCGGATTATATCCTTGGGCAGCAGTCCATTGTGACTGTGGGTTAACCCCATCGAACTGCGGGTTAATGATATTACCCCCTCCTCTAGCAAACAGAGAGAAGGGGATACTCCCTACAGGTATATTCGACGGATTAACATTATAACCTGCATAGGGGTTGAAACTCGGCATGGTAGTAGTGGATGGTGCCATCATCGTACCCATAACATGCATGGATGTAGAAGGGATGGATCCAACCACGGATGAAGAAGCAATATTCCGAGTTACACCTTGTAATGGTTGTGTGGCAAAAGACTGAGTGAAACTCACTGCGGGTATTCCTGATAAAGGGACATTGTTGGGTCCAAAAGTAGGTGTGGAGGCTGAGGCAGATGTCGAGGCTAATGAGCTTGACATGCGTAAAGTGCCAACATTGAAACAAAAGGATGGGGTTGAGTCCGAAGCATTCTGCGACGAACTCGATTGAGCAGTGTTTGTGAACGAAGGATTAAGAATCCTTGCATCCATAGAAGTTGTGGGAGTTTGTGGAACTCCCTGCTCGTCTCTTGGGTTAACCATGGTATAACCTGGTGTAAAAAGGTAAGCACTATACTCAGGTTGTTGGAAGCCAACAGGTACCAGAAGTGGATCGTTGGGTCCTGTAAGAGGAGGGTTAAAAGAAGTATTAAACTCTGTAGCAGTTAGATCCTCAACCTCGACAGTATCAAAGACTTGTCGATCCGGTGTTCTAGGTTGTGGTTCTCCAAGAACCTCTGTGTCACCCGTAAGTTCAAAAGAACCACGGGAATTTGTTCTCCTACGTCACGGTGGTGGTGGAGGCTTCACTATGAGTGGGGGAAGGTTTTGCAACCTCCGAGACCGATGAAGATGTTGGTCCTCCACAACTATAAACAAGTAAAATAAGTAAAAACCTAGTGGCCACTACAACTAAGGGGCAAACAACATACCACTAAAAAATACCTAAGTAATCAAACAAGGAAAACAGATGCAAATACTCTCGGAAGCAAGTCTGGGATGATTAAGGCCCAGAACAGACTAACAGAGTATCGACGGTCAGTTACATGGCATCCTCCGAAGTTCCACTGGGTGCAAGCGTTTGAATCACCAAACCGCTTTCCCGGGATTACTGCCAAAAGGTTACCTTCCACGTTTGTCCGAGGTGAAGTTGGGAATAACTGCCCACTCTACCTGTGTAGAATCCTAAAGGTCTGATACTAAGGCTACCATCAATACGAAATAACCTGGGGGGATAGTCGTCAGCCTAGTCGAAATGCATGGGCATGGTAGTAAAGCCTGAAGTCCGAAAGGACCCCCGTACGCGAGTAAACTCTGGTTTATGGTTGAGAGGAAAGTGAGGGGATATGCTCAACAATTCCAATCTCCCACGGCCTCGTGCTTAACTCTGGTTTGAGTAGAGCATCCCAGGACTATTTGATAGAGATGAATTTACCTAAATGAAAGTCATACGATGATTGTTGAGTAATGAAGCCAGTTTCGGATCGTTTAAGGTGATTTAAGTCCGAAACTCTAGCCTAAGCTAGTTGATGTTGTGTACTCCTAAAAAGAAAAATGTTGCTAATAAATTTTATTAATATTTGCTTTTAGGGGTTACTTTTTACTCAAGGGTTGTAGTGCAGTGTGTGGAATGGTTTGTTTGAAATTAAAGTGCTTGTAAAGTAAAGCTTTCAAATTCACAAAATTTTTCTCTTTTTGTTTATGATTCTTTCAAAAACTTGAAACCTAAGCAATCCTAAATCAAAATCTTTTTGTATTTTTCTTTTAGTATTTCAAAGCAAACTATGCTACCTTAAAATGATGAAAGACCTTATTTCTAAGCTACTTGAACATTTTTTTTTTGATAATTGTAAAAGAAAAAGAACTTGTAAAAGTGCAAGTAAGACCTAAATGTGAAGTGCGAGTAAGACTAACACCTAAATGGTTCAAAACAAACAAATCAAACGATTTGAGGAAGACTTGACTTACCAAGTTTTTGCAAAAGAAAAACTTGAGACTTGGAAACAAAGTGTAAAAGAGATAGGGAAAAGAAATGCTCATGATGGAAAGGTAGACCAAAAGGGCTGCTCCTAAGCATCAAAACCCTAAGAAAACACTAAGCCAAGTAAAGAAGTAAGCAAGCGAACCAACAAGTGACCTTACTAAACACACGGACTCGAAAGAAGACTAACTGGGAGGCTTTGACTCACTTGAACTGAACTGAAAAGACAATCAGGAAGTATCTAAACCAAGCAACCTTTCAGAAGCAACCCTAAGGACTCAAACTTGAAGTCAAATGTTGATGTATATGTAACTTCGGAATGTATTTCATTTGTATATTTTATATATATTTATTGTACCCTTATAAGAGATGTGTTATTCCTCTATAAGGAAGTGTCGTCATGTGGATTAACAAGTGTCGCAAGTGTGTGTACTTGCCGATGGGTTATTAGACCACCATTTGGGGTCGGCCCGAAATTATATATAATATAATATGGATGTATCTAAGTAGACAAGTTGGCCCCAGTAAGTCACTGGGCAAAAAGGTGAGTATAAATAGAGATAGGAGATCTCTATTTTACTCACTCGGAAAAGTAACTATCTCTCTCTCTGAAAAGTGGCGCACTAGTGAGGAGGAGGAGGATCATCTGCTAGGAGACTATCTCAGTGTTATTTGGTTGTATTTTGGTTGAGCCATTGCTCTCTCTATCTCTGAGGAAGTTGTGGGGTTTTTCACCTTAGGGTTTTCCCCACGGAAACTCTGTGTCTCTTGTCTCTATGCTTTTGATTCTTGTGATGCTTGTGATGCTTGTCATATTATGATTGTCATGCATTGATATACTGTAGATGTTATTCTCTCAGCAAAGATCCTATAGTATTGTGATTTAATACTAAAAATTTAACATGGAATCAGAGCTTAACTGAGAAGAAGACATTTTGCAGTGACAGAAGCTTGTATTCCTTGTTTATTGGGTTTCTCTCCACAGATTTTTGAAATTCAGTATAGTAGATTGGATCTACTCATCAAGGCGCATCTATCTGTCCAATCAGAATTCAGTTCCGAGCATTTTCAGATTTGGCCCTAAAAATTAGGGTTTCCACAAAAATAGGAATTTCTGGAAACTGAAGGCACAGCTGGAAGCTCCTTGCAAAAATCGAAGGTTTGAGCTTTGGATCGAGATTTTTGGTTGGGTAGATCTCCGAGAAACTCAAACCCTAATTCAGGGCTCTCCCTAGTGAACCCGGGAGGACAAAAAGGCAATTTTGAAGGGCAAGACTTTGCTGCTCTCAAATTCTGAATGTACTAGGCTGATCAGCTCTCCAAGGCGCATCTTTCTATCCTTTCAGAATTTTGAAATTCACATTTTGAATTTTTAGGGTTTCTCTGACAAACCCTAATCCAGGACCAGATCCAGTTTTCAGCACTTCAAGTGGTAAGTCCTAAAACTTTTCTATTTCCATTTGAAGTACTCTTAAAGATGTCTCTCCACACCAAGCTTGAGGATAAGCTTGAAGGGGCTGATAACTTCCAAGCCTAGAAGTATAGGATTGGGCTAATCCTGGAAGAAAATGAGTTGGACTCATATGTGAAAGAAGATATCCCTATCCCAGAGGATGAAGAGGCCAAGGCATTGCACAAGAAGAACTTGGTCAAGGCAAAAAGGATCATTGCTGATTCTATCAAAGACCATCTCATACCCTATGTGTCTTCTCTCAAGACACCCAAGGAGATGTTTGAATCCTTGACCAAGCTATTTGAAGGAAAGAACATAAATTGGAAGATGACCCTGCGGAACCAATTGAAAGCAGTAAAGTTTCAGAATGGAGAAACCATTCAATCCTATTTTTCAAGGGTCACCCAGATCAAGGAACAACTAGAAGCAGTGGATGAAATGGTGGAGAATGGTGAAGTGGTGATGACCACTCTGAATGGCCTACCCAGGTCATGGGATTCCTTTATTCAAGGAATTTGTGCAAGAAAGAAGTTGATCTCCTTCAGTAGACTTCGAGAAGAATGCTCTCAAGAAGAAGCTAGACTTATAGCTCGTGAAGAAAAGATGGGAGGTGAAGATCAAGCTCTTGCAGCTCACACCAAAATAGGTAAATCCAAGAAGGAATAATCTCATAATAGAAGATTCTCTCACCACCATTATCATAAAGACAAGAAAGATCTCAGATGCTTCAGTTGCAATGAGAAGGGACACTTTGCTTCAGATTGTCCCAAGAAGAAGAAAGACAACAATAACAACTCCAACAAAAAAGAAAAAGAATAACAAAAGAAGATATCATGCTCATGCTGCCGAAGATGATGAACCTCCAAAGAAGAAGGCTAGGGCAGAAAGTAGTAGTGATGATGACTCATCAAGTGAAGAAGAGTATGTTCTGATCTCTGCACTCACAGGTACCATCTCCCATGGTTGTAATGATTGGTTGATTGATAGTGGGGCCTCCAAACACATGACCGGGTTCAAGGAATCTTTTGTGAACCTTTCTGAACATGAATCACCCCATAAGGTGAAACTTGGGGATGATTATCAATACCCAATCAAAGGAAGTGGTGAAGCCTCCTACAACCTAGATTCTGGAAAATCTCTGAAGATGAAGGAAGTCCTCTATGTACCTGGGCTCAAGAAGAACTTACTCTCAATCTCTGCTTTAGATGCAAAAGGTATGAGGGTTGCATTTGTTGATGGCCAAGTCCTAATGTGGCCAAAGGGAAAGACGATAGATGATGCAGTAGTGATTGGAGAGCAAGAGGGAGGACTGTACAAATTGAAGGGACAACCTGAACATGCCATGATGCATGAATCCATGGAGCCAAGTGAACTTTGGCATAGAAGACTTGCTCATATGCACTATAGGGCACTTCCAATTGCAAGCAAGGCAGTAGAGGGTCTTCCTGAAATCAAGACCAAACATGAAGGTGTTTGCAAAGGATGTGCAAAAGGTAAGAACACTAAGAAGGCTTTCCCAAGCAGTGAAAGCAAGGCAAAAGGCATCTTGGAAATCATCCACTCAGATGTATGTGGCCCTATGTCTTCCAGTTCCCTGAGTGGGTATGTTTACTATGTATCATTTATTGATGACTTCTCCAGGAAAACTTGGGTATACTTCTTGAAAGGCAAAGATGAGGTGCTTGATAAATTCAAGGAATTCAAAAACTTGATGGAGAATCAAACTGACAAGAAGATCAAAACATTCAGATCCGACAATGGTGGAGAATTCACCTCAAATGACTTCAAGAAACTTTGCAGTGATTCAGGGATTAAGAGGGAGTTGACTGCTCCTTATAATCCTCAACAGAATGGAGTTGCAGAAAGGAAGAACAGAACTATCATGGAAGCAGCAAGGGCAATGTTGCAAGACCAAGATCTTCCTATGCATCTATGGGCAGAAGCAGCTAGAACAGCTGTATATGTGCAGAACAGAACACCCCACAAGATATTGGACAACAAGACACCAGAAGAGGTCTTTTCTGGTAAGAAACCTGAAGTCAGCCATCTCAGAATATTTGGTTGTCCAGTATATACTCATGTCCCAAAAGAAAAGAGGACTAAACTAGATCCTTCAGGAAAGAAGGGCATCTTTGTGGGTTATAGTGAAAGCTCGAAGGCTTACAGAATATACTTTCCAGGATTCAAGAAGATTGATGTCAGCAGGGATGTAACATTTGATGAAAACTCAGCATTCATCAAATCAAGGAAGGCACCTACCGAAGTTTATGAAGAACCTAAGGAAACAAGATTTCAAGACACTACCATGACTGAAGCAGTTCCAGAAGTTGTTCGTGAGTTTGAAGATCCACAAGAACTTGTAGATCCACCCCGTGAGGATAACTCTCACAAGAGGAAACCTGTATGGGCTAGAGAGCTCATTCATGATGCAGAAAGATTTGGCATTCCAGAAGAAGAACACATAGCAAAGAAAAGAACCAGATCACACACCAGTTATGTTGCCTTACTCTGTGACATTATGAACAAAGAGCCCTCCAGTTATGAAGAGGCAACAGAAAAGAAAGAATGGAAGGATGCTATGGTTGAGGAATACCAATCAATAATGAAGAATGATGTTTGGGATGTTGTCCCAAGACCTAAAGAGAAGTCTGTTGTGACTTCCAAGTGGATCTACAAAATCAAGCATGCTGCAGATGGCAGTGTGGAAAAATACAAAGCAAGATTCGTAGCTCGAGGTTTCTCTCAAAAAGAAGGAATAGATTATGAAGAAACCTTTGCACCTGTAGCCAGGTATACTTCCATCAGAACAGTGCTTGCCCTGGCTGCAGTAATGAAATGGAAAATACACCAGATGGATGTCAAGACTGCTTTCCTGAATGGTGTAGTAGAAGAAGAAGTATATGTGGAACAACCACTCGGTTTTGAAATACATGATAGGGAATCATATGTATGCAGATTGAAGAAAGCCTTATATGGCTTGAAGCAAGCTCCCAGAACCTGGTATGGTAGGATGGACAGTTTCCTATCTAGTTTGGGCTTTACCAAGAGTAAAGCGGATTCCAACCTTTACTACAAGGTTGAGGAAGGGAATCCTGTGATTCTACTACTGTATGTGGATGACCTATTTGTGACAGGAGATGACAGACTGATTGCAGATACTAAAAGAAAGCTTGCAGCTGAATTCGACATGAAAGATTTGGGAATGATGCACTATTTCCTAGGTATGGAGGTGTGGCAGAGTGCAGGTGGGATCTTCCTTGGTCAAGGGAAGTACACAGTAGATATCCTGAAGAGATTTGGGATGATGGATTGCAAGGCCATGGCCACACCTATGGCATCGAATCTGAAGCTTCTATGTGATGCTTCATCTGAGCCGGTTGATATCACTATGTATCGTCAGATGATTGGGTCCTTGATGTACCTGACGAACACGAGACCAGACATTTGCTTTGCTGTGAACACATTGAGCCAGTTCCTGACGGATCCGAGGAGTGTTCACCTAGTTGCTGTAAAGCATGTTCTGAGGTACCTGAAGGGTATAGTGGATTATGGGCTCAAGTATGAAGCAAATCAAAAGTTTAACCTACAGGGTTATGTTGATTCAGATTGGGCTGGCAGTGCTACAGATAGGAAGAGCACATCTGGGTGCTATTTTAATATGGGATCAGGTGTGATCTCTTGGTTTAGCAGGAAGCAGTCTTGTGTAGCACTAAGTACAGCTGAGGCAGAGTATGTTGCAGCCTGTTCAGCTAGTTGTGAGGCAGTATGGCTACGGAAGCTATTGTCTGAGTTATTTGATCTTCCGTTGGAAGCTACTGGTATCTTCTGTGATAACCAGAGTTGTGTGAAGCTGTCCGAGAACCCAGTGTTTCATGACAGGTCGAAACACATAGAGATCAAATATCACTATATTAGGGATATGGTGCAGAGAGGAGCTGTGAAGCTTCTGTATGTTGCAACGGACGAGCAGATTGCAGATGTGCTGACGAAGCCACTAGCCAGAGTGAAGTTCGAGTACTTCAGAGGGAGGCTTGGCATTCTTCAGATCAAGGACACTTCGAGGAAGAAGTGATGGACACATTTGCTGAAGCCATTCCAAGCATGTTGGAAGGAGGATCCTTCACATGGCTGTGGATGTAAGCGCTGGATGATGAGCATCAGGATGATGTTGTGATTTCTGCTTCGATATGATCAGTTGAATCATTTTTATGTATGTATGTACGCATCATGTTGGATGCTGGATATGATCAGTTGAATCATTTTTATGTATGTATGTACGCATCATGTTGGATGCTGGATATGATCAGTTGGATCATTTTTGTATGTATGTACGCATCATGTTGGATGCTGGATATGATCAGTTGGATCATTTTTGTATGTATGTACGCATCATGAAGATGCTGGATATGATCAGTTGGATCATGTGTATGGATTTTGTATATGCATCATGTTGGATGCCTGGACCATGTATCTGAATATGTATCAGGTGGGTACATTGATGATCAGGTGGATCATGTATAGTGATATGTATCATGTATTTGTATTTGTATCAGGTGGATACATTAATGATCAGGAGGATCATGTATGATGATATGTATCAGGTAGATACTTGGTATGCATCAGGTAGATGCATTGATGATCAGGAGGATCATGTATGATGATATGTATCAGATAGATACTTGGTATGCATCAGGTAGATGCATTGACGATCAGGTGGATCAGGTATGATGACATGCAGCAGGATGTTGCAGTGATGATCAGGATGATCATAGATGACGAGCTTCAGGATGTTGCTCCAGATGACATGCAGCAGGACGTTGCAGTGATGATGATCAGGATGATCATGGATACATCAGGATGATGTATGGTGAGTATCAGTTTGATACTCTGTGGCCGTGGATCAGGTTGTGCAGATAAGCATGTAATTTGTGCCCTGGGAGATTTGCAGATGGTCTTTCGAGGTTTTGCCTATGGCATGTAATTCGGTGCCCTGGGACATCTGGCAAATGCTCTTTCGAGGTTTTGCTTGGGAGGACATATAATTTGTGCCCTGGGAGATCTGCAGATAGTCTTTCGAGGTTTTGCCTATGGCATGTAATTTGTGCCCTGGGATATCTGGCAGATGCTCTTTCGAGGTTTTGTCCTATGGCATATAATTTGTGCCCTGGGAGGTTTCAGGTCGGAGTTGTGTACCCGTAACATCCTGAAATGCTCTTTCGAGGTTTTTCCATGACCACATGTAATTTGTGCCCTGGGAGATCCGATAGGTTGAACTGGGTGCTCGTAATCAGTCCTGGGATGCTCTTTCGAGGTTTTGTGGTGACCACATGTAATTTGTGCCCTGGGAGATCCGATAGGTTGAGCCTTGTGCTCGTAATCAGTCCTGGGATTCTCTTTCGAGGTTTTGTGGTGAGGTCACATGTAATTTGTGCCCTGGGATATCCTATAGGTAGAGCCGTGTGCTCGTAACAGCCTGGGATGCTCTTTCGAGGTTTTGTGACGCACGTAATAAGTCTTGAGGATTCCACAGTATGGCCAGTGATGACGAAGACCTGCAGGTGGTGGGCCTACATCCAGTATGAAAACGGACTGGCTCTGTAGAACTTCCTATGACGAGTAGAGTCAGAGATTGGTTGAGATAGTAGCAGCAGTGACGATGATGATGACGATGCATCGATGACGATGATCCAGAGAAGAAGACTTGTCTAGCAGATCTGTGTCGAGAAATACCTTCCTAGTTAAGAGGGAGTGTTGATGTATATGTAACTTCGGAATGTATTTCATTTGTATATTTTATATATATTTATTGTACCCTTATAAGAGATGTGTTATTCCTCTATAAGGAAGTGTCGTCATGTGGATTAACAAGTGTCGCAAGTGTGTGTACTTGTCGATGGGTTATTAGACGACCATTTGGGGTCGGCCCGGAATTATATATAATATAATATGGATGTATCTAAGTAGACAAGTCGGCCCCAGTAAGTCACTGGGCAAAAAGGTGAGTATAAATAGAGATAGGAGATCTCTATTTTACTCACTCAGAAAAGTACTATCTCTCTCTCTGAAAAGTGGCGCACTAGTGAGGAGGAGGAGGATCATCTGCTAGGAGACTATCTCAGTGTTATTTGGTTGAGCCATTGCTCTCTCTATCTCTGAGGAAGTTGTGGGGTTTTTCACCTTAGGGTTTTCCCCACGGAAACTCTGTGTCTCTTGTCTCTATGCTTTTGATTCTTGTGATGCTTGTGATGCTTGTCATATTATGATTGTCATGCATTGATATACTGTAGATGTTATTCTCTCAGCAAAGATCCTATAGTATTGTGATTTAATACTAAAAATTTAACATCAAACCCTAATGGAAAGGACAAGACAGAGTGAAAGCATGCTAAACATTGCAATAGACAACAAACATTAAGAATGCAGGTTTGTATGACTGCAACAACAACTAGGTTGAAAGTATGCAGCTATGTCCGAAAGAGAATAGTGCATGAACTTCAAAAAAGGGCTAGAAAGCAATAAAGACACTTAACAAGGACTCAAGCAAGCAAAAAACAAACTAAAAGACATCGGAGAGGCAAAACAGACTCAACAGAGACATGGAAGGTCTCAGGGGTCGGTGCAAGAAACAAAGCAAAAGGCTAGAAAAGAAACCAAAATCTTGGAAATCAAACCCTAACAGCAAACTGGACACTACAGGAAAATACACTACTGTGCAGTGTAGAAACCAGCCTACAACAGAAGAGGTACGCTACTGTGCAGTGCAAGGAGGGGCGTTCATTAGGCAACAAACGCTACTGTAAGTAGGGTAGACCAACGTACATGCCTCAAAAGGGCACAAACAGGCTTTGCAACAGTCAACTGATATGAATCAGGTAAGAAAGAACAGGTAACATAGACCTGCAGGGCCTCTCAGATAATCAAAACGATTGAAAAATGGGCTGGAATAAAACCTAACTAGGTCTCCTAGAGCAGAAAAACACATGGTTACTCCCCAGCGGAGTCGCCAGTTTGTTGTTCAAGATTTCTACCTTATAGCGAGGAGTGGACACTACCAACTTGGGGGGGGATTTACAGGTAAACACATTAATTGTATTGCATTTAGTTACTACAAAAGAAAGAGATTGAGATTGAAAGAAGTACCTCTTATCGATGGCTGGTCCTAGCTTTCACTTGGTCTTTCAATTGATCTCCCGCTTATCTTCTACTCGACGAACCTACAACACAAAAGATACCTTCCTCAACGTATCTTGGATATAATAAATATGATGAAAGAAAAGACAACTTGATCATCAAATATAACAAGATATTAATCCAAATGAATATACAATCTAGTAGACATTCAATTTGGGACAGGAAGGGTGTTTCGACCTTTTTATTGTCAAAGAAACATGAATCAATACAATATACTTGATGTGTAGAGACACTTTTGCAACCAAATCCTAGGCTCCTACTCTTCACTCTGACTTAGGAATTCCTCCAACGTAACAGTACTCAAAGCATTCTTTCTAGATTTTTCACTAACTGCTCTCATAGATCCTCCTTGTATTTATGGGACAAGGTACAGTTTAGATCGAGAGGTGGTTGAATTGGGAGGTTGGGGAAGTTGTAGAACCAACTTCAACTAATCCCGATTCGTCAAATTAATATATTTTTGATTTCATTTTAAGATGTACGCGGGTTTCATACAACAAGAGTAGCATACAGTGAGCAACTTCTCTGCTTTACAACATGCGTTTATAACATTTTAGGAGATGTACGCTGGTTGTCCTTGAGCAAAGTAGAGTATTTTTCCAAGGTGTACACTGGTTTGCTATACAAAGAGGGGCATACATGTGGTAAAATCATGAGAAATTGCAATATTTTCAGCTGAAGAGTGTACTTCTAGCAACAAGTCATCCAGGTCAATCAAACTCTTCAATCCTTAGTGTCCTTTTGTGTGATCAATAGAGCAATGTAATCACGAACGGAGAAGTGCAGATTTGACCTATAACAAGCATTTATATTAGGGCTTGATAAAAAAGAGATAGGAATGGGAGGACACCATTGATCGATATTGGAACTCCTCAATGCATATAGTACCCATATTCATACCCGTCACCTGATTGGAGAGACGATCAACAATCTAATTATGTTAACGAAAAGTATGTTGGAATTGTATCTTATGGAAGAATCAGCTAATCACAGTTAACCTGCTAGCCAGCTAAATTAGATCAATATCATGAATGAAAGAAAATCCCTTCATCCGATTGATAACGAAAGAAGAGTCACCATTTACTTGAAGCTCACTAATCCCTAGCTTTATAGCCTTTTGAAATAGAAGATACAGAGCTTGTAATTCTGCCTAATTATTCGAACAAAATCCAATAGATTCTTTTCCATGGAAATATTTATCCTTTGACAAGAAGATGGAAAATCCAAACCCACATAACTAACCTTCATCCTGTGAGGCACCATCGAAAAAATACCATGGATGCTCCTTGTCAATAACTAGCAGCTTAATCTTTCTTGATTTGGATGGATGAATAAGTTGGAAATAGTACTGAAAAAGCCGGAAAACCTCAACAACTATTTGAAGAAGCTGAAGAAAAACACCCTCAAAAACATCTTGATTGTGGGCCAATCACAATCCCCATGATACTGAATAAGGAAGAGGTTTGAACTGTCCTAGTTCCTGTAAACCGAAAAATCTCCCCAAGCACTACTCCACTGTGGGCTCGCTCCGAATTTGCTTAATATTGAAGTTACCTTCAACTTCCTGCCATACGTTTTTCACAAACCGACACTACAAAAATACATGGGTGTTTGATTCCTCATATGCACAACATAGCATACAGATGCCTAGAATGAATTTGTTTTGTTTTTGAAGGTGGTCCCAAGTTAAAACAAAATTATTAATAAGCAACCATAAGTGAATTATAGCTTTTGGGAGGGTTGGCACCGACCAAAACTTTTCCCACCACCATTTAGCCTCCCAAACTTCACTTCCTATCATCGATATATGCCCCAAGTGAGCATAATAATTCCCACTATCCAAGTTGTAGCTCCACACCAAGGAATCTGGCTCCTCCAAAAGTTGAACGTGACCAAGCATGAGTTTTTGATGATAACCATCCCATTGGGTTTTCCACTTACCAACCAAGCCCAAGTTATATGCTGACGGCCAGCCTTGATGCCATAAATTTGTAGTAAGGGGGCAAAAAAAACTATCTAGAGAGGCATGACACTGACATTGAAGGTGATAGACTAAATTGATAGGAAGATTCATTTTTCCAAAACATCCCATAATAGAATTAGATCCCACCCACACAATCCTGCCATCACCCACCCTCAACGCCAAATACCACCAGATGATAGGAAATCCAGAGTGATTTCCTTCTAATGGTTAGAAGCCAGGTGGATTGATTTTTCCCTCATTCTAACCCAATCAATGATGGATTTCGATGCAAAATATTTTTCCACTAGAATTTTTTGCCACAAGCTGTCATGGGTTAGAAAAATCCATAGCAACTTTGTTGCAAGGGCATAGTTGAAGGTAAAAATGTGTTTTAGTCCCCATCCCCCATAGGATTTGGGGGTCTCTATATTCCTCCATCCCCCAACTTCTGGATTTCTCTAAGATGGCTTTGGGAATACGTGCCATCATATGCCAATAGACTAGCATAGCCTCAAAAACTAGTTTAATCAAGATTAATCAACCACCTATAGAAATCCATTTATTACATCATTAGTTTATCCTTGCTTCAACCCTAGCCACCAACCATGTCCAATCAGCCTTCCCATATCTATTAGGTTTGAGCTTGAAACCCAAATAATCCAACCTACCTTTAATGTTTTGGATAACATAGGGAAAATACTGATGCCAGAAAGTCCAATGCTCCACCTGATCCTATGAGCTATATAGTACATAATTTGTTTAATTGATATCCATGCTTATGGCCTTACAAAACAAGGCTATTGCTTCTTTGAACCACTGGCATTCACAGACCGAATGCAAATAAATAATAATATGTTGTCTACAAACAATAAATGAGTCAAGTTTTCTCGCCCTACAAAAGAAATACCTAAGATTCTTCTACAACGCATTTCACATGAATTAACCTGCTCAAGTCCCCCGCAATTAACATAAACAAGTACATAGACAAAGGGAAACCTTGATGCAAACCCCTAAAAGATTTGAAGTAGGCTGGCCCAACAACATTTATCAACACAACAAAAGACGAAGAAACCACACATCCCATAATCCAACTTAACATTTCAAAATTGGAACCTATATAGAGAAGCAGGAGTTTGGGCAATAACCATGAGGCTCTATCGTACACCTTCGACATATTGAGTTTTAGTATTGCCACTAACAACTTATCACTCTTCATCACTTGGAGACCTTTATTAGCAGCTCCAATAGATTCATGGATCGATCTTCCCTTCAAAAACCCAAATTGTTCCCAAGACATTTCTTGAGAGAGAATCGGTTTAATTTGAACTGCCATGATTTTTTCCATAAGCTTATGAACATTGTTGCACAACAAAATGGTGTTGAAGAATGTAACTTCAGAAGATATTCTTATTTGATTTATTTGTATTTCCTTAGGGAATTATTAATGTTTTATTTGAAAATGTAAAAGTCATTAAAAGAGTCATTGTAAACCCTAATAGTTATGTCGGCCTAGAAGAATCCATAAAATAATATTTTATTGTGTAATTGTCAAGTCACTAATTAGTATAAATAGGAGGCTCACCCTCCTCATTTGATCACCTCACTCACTCATCAAGTTCACATGAGTAGAGAGATATAGTTGAGTCTCTTAGGAGAGAAGAGTAGCTGATATTGAAGACTTCTCGTTTTGGATTATTGCACAAGGATTTACATTGTACTTTCTGATGAATCTATATTGAATAAGTTTTGCTAGGTTTTCTCATCACGAGGGTTTCCCAGTATAAATTGTTGTGTTTGATTGTCTATGCTATGCCTGTTTTCCTTTCAGTGATCCTTTATGTTATTGCATTTAAAATTCTAACATGGTTTCAGAGCTAGCCTGAAAGAAGACATTGTGCAGCTGCAACTACTGGAAGTGAAAACTAAGGTTTCTCTTTTCGGAGGCTTTTCATCATAGTTGGGATGAAAAAGGAGGTCAAGGAAACTCACCCTAGGAGGGCACATTTTTCTGTGGAGGCATAATTCAAATCGGATAAATTTCATTTTTGGGCCTACCACTACAGCACGGGAAAATAGGGCATCAGGTTTTTGGAAGATCTTTCCACAGTTTTGGAAGAAAAGTACCTTTTCTCAACTCACCTTGGGGAGGCATATCTTTTCCTCCATTCATTTTTTCAAGATCCCAAAGATGAAAAATTAGGGTTTCTCTGTCATGTCCCCAATTTTGGCTAATTCAGTGACCATGGGTAAAAGGGGACAAAATAACCCCTAAGGAAAATAATTTCATTTTATTATGCATGCATAGGATTAAATTTAGCCTAAGTCAAGTGGAGGAATTATTTTTATTAATTTTAATTAATTTTTGTAATTAAATTCCTAAATAATGGAGCAAGTGGGCCAAGAGGGCACCCTCATGAGGATAAGGTTTCCAAAATGGAGTTGGAGGCAAGAAAATAGAAGGTGGCTAAAGCGATTTGTCAAATTTGGGAAAAGAACAAAAGAAGGAAAGGTGTAAGAAGTTGCTAAAAGTAGGAAACTGGAAACAACCAGAAAAAGCAGAAGGAGGGCGTAGTTTCCAAAAGGGAGTTCAATTTACAAAGAAGGAAACATCTTGAGACAAAGGGGGGTGCAGTTTCTAAAAAGGGACTTCAGTCTACAAAGCAGGAAACTCTAACAAAGCAAGAAACATATTGAGACAAAAGGGGGAGCAGTTTCTAAAGGAAATGAAAGCTTGTAAGGAAAAAGCAAGGCAAGTATATCCACTCATGGTTGGCCCATGTGGAAGGCTTCTCACAGGTCACCAAGCTATTCAAATTGCTTAGCATGTCACCCTAAATTCTATAAAAGAATGATTCCAACTCCAATTCACATATTTTGACCATTTTGTAATTGAATGTGAGAGCTATAGCTCCTCTTGTTGAGTGATGTTCCTCAACCTTGCTTTGGGTGATGCTCCCCTTAGCCATTTTTGTTCTAGTCTCTCTTCTACTCTCTCTGGAAGGTATTGAAGACTAATTTAAAGCCATTTAAGACTGATATTCAGCCATTAAAGACTGATCTCAAGTAGGGGTCGAATTTATTCAAAATTTTTTAAGAGTTTTGAAGAATGAACCACTCCTCCAACAACCTTCTATATTCTTCTCTTCTCTCTAATTCTCTGGTGGACATCAATCAGTGATGATTCGAATTATGCCATGATGGATAAGTATTACAGACCTTTTAATTGAATTTACTATAGTTCCACTCATTCTTCTCAAGACCTAATGAGCACCTACTTACTTGTAGTAGCAGTCTCGATTAAAACAATAAAAACTAATGCAAAAACAAATATTAATCTAAGATGTGCAAGAAAAGTAAATCTACGGTAAACTGTAAAAACTTGAATGAACCATGTAAAACAAATTTTTATTTATGAAAAAATAGCTTTACAAATTATATATTACCTCAAAGGGTGAGGATGGTTGAGCTTGAGCAGCTGCAATGGTGAGGTGCTCCAATGCTCCAATGATCTTTCTCTTCTCCAAATGCAAGTGGGAGGATTGGCCAAAAGGGGATTCCAAGGATGGATCTAAGCTCAAATGATGGCTCAAGATCTCAAGGGAGAAATTGGCAGCATAAGGATAGGATGAGTGTGGATGAATAGTGAGGAGCCTCTATCACCTTTTTATAGCTTTTTGGTGATGGAGAATACAACTATGGTTTAAGGAAACCAATGGTATTGGTAAAAATGGTTTAGGTTTCTTTTTCCTCTTTTTTCCTTTTTAAAATATATTTTTGAGTTTTATTCCCTTTTAATTGATTTTTGGGAATTTTGGACCCTTTTTGAGGGTTTTTTTGTATTTTTTGAGGAGAAAAAGATGGATTTTGGTCTTTTTGGTGACCTTTTGAAGGTTTTAGAGGCTAACATGGTAGGAAAAGTGGACAAATGGGTCATGTGAATAGGGAAATGAGCTAATGAGCACTTTTTGGGTGTTAACAGAGATGGAAGGCATATATATAGTTACCATGTGTATACGTGATATGGATGAGTGTTGTGCTAAAGCATTGGCTAAGATGTATTGGTTACATGGCTGTGTATAGTATGCATAAGACGTTGTCATTACATGGAATGATACTAATCATATGACTAAATTTGACTTGTAGGAAAGATCATGTGCTATGACCTACAAGAGAATGATGATGAGACTTGTTCCAAAGAACAAGTGATGAAGGTTCAAGCAAATTTACAAAATCAAGCCTACTACAAAAGTACAAGGAAAGGTTCATGGTTTCTCTCAGAAAGAGGGAGTCGATTGTACACTTCAATTAGCGCTATACTTGCGATAGCTATAGTGATGAAGTGGAAGGTACACTAGATGGATGTGAAGATTGCTTTCCTGAATGGTGTGGTAGAAGAAGAAGTGTATGTGGAGCAGCCTCTGGGATTTGAGACACATGATATGCAGACTCATGTGTGCAAATTGAAGAAGGCCTTATACGATTTGTAACAGGAACCCATGACATGGTACGACAAGATAGATGGATTTCTGACGAGCTTGGGCTTTACCAAGAGTAAAGTGGATTTCAACCTTTACTTCAAGGTTGAGGATGGGAAACCTGTGATACTACTGTTGTAGGTAGATGATATGTTTCTGACAAGTGATGAGAAGCTCATAGTAGAAACGAAGAGGAAGCTTGCTGTAGAGTTTGAGATGAAATACCTGGGTATGATGAACTATTTCTTAGGTCTTGAGGTGTGGTAGAGTCCATAAGAAATTTTCCTTAGTCAAGGAAAATATGCGATAGAGATCCTGAAGAGATTCAAGATGATGGATTGTAAGGCCATGGCCACACCAATGGCATAAAATATGAAGTTGTTGTGTGATACTTCTTTAGAGATGGTGGATGCCATGGTATATAGGCTAATGATTGGTTCGTTGATGTACTTAACACGAGGCTATATTTATGCTTTGCAATGAACACACTGAGTCAGTACATGGTAAATCCGAGATGTGTTCACCTGGTTGCAACAAAGCATGTGTTGAGGTAATTGAGGGGTATGGTTTATTATGGCCTTAGATATGCATCATATCATAGGATTAATCTGTAGGGTTATGTTGATGTGGATTGGGCCAGTAGTGTCATGGATAGAAAGAGCACATCAGGGTGCTTCTTCAGTTTGGAATCTGGTATGATCTCATGGTTCAGTAGTGTAGCTAGGGTTTTACCCCTAGCTTGTGCAAATGAGCACCTACTAAGGAGAATGGACTCCTTAGTAGCAGTTCAGTAAATGTAAATTATTAAGCTAAAACAGAAATGAAAAAACTACTCTAAAACATGTGCATGAAACATAAACAACAAATTTAAATAATGGTTTTGTATTGATATTACCTCCAATGTGGAGGTTGATGAAGCCCTTGCAATGTCCAAGAGGGTTGCTCCAAGCTCCAATGTGCTCCTTCTCTTTCTCCAATGGTGGGAATGGACCAAAAGTGGCTCTCAAGGTGAAAGTAGTTCAATGGTGAACTAGGGTTTCGAGAGAGATTTTGGCAGAGTAAGGGCATACTTGATTGTGGATGTGGAATAAAGGATCTCCATCACCTATTTATAGTTTTTTGGTGGTGGAGTGCTGACCCATGGTTTTGGGAACCATATGGTTTAGGGCAGCTGTATAGGGTTTTTTCCTCCTTTTCCTCATTATTTTATATTTTTTCTTCCCTTTTTAGGGGGTTTTTGCTATTTTTAGAGGAATTTTGGATATTTTTGGAGGAAACATGGGTTTTTTAGCCTTTTTGAGGCTATTTTGATGGTTTTGTGGCCTTTTGGAGGCTTTTTAGTGGGATTTTTTGGGTTTTTAAGGGAAATATGGTAGGAAAATGGACAAATGAGCCATATAATGTGGTAGATGAGGTAGTGAACACTTTTTGGGTGTTAACAGATTGCCCCCTGATGTGCGAGGGCAGGAGTTCATCGTATGGCCAATGGACATCATAAGTCATGAATGGTTTTCCTGGGGAGTGGAGAGAATAGAAGAAACAAACTGAAGCCCGGAACAACGATCCCGAACAAACTGCAAGAACTAAAAGTACATAACCTCAATAATGGGTGAGGAATCATCTGATCATATGGACGAGGCGGGCATACCCATGCTCGTATCAGGATATAACATAATAACAATGGGGTCCAAAAAATGGGGACCTGAAACATACATAACCTCAAATACTGACGGAGGTATAATCTCAATATATGGACGAGGAGGGCATACCCATGCTCGTATCAAGATACATAAACAAAACTGTGAGGCCCGAAAAGGGGGACCTGTAAGATACATAGATAACCACTGTGTACATCATAGGTGTCCAGAGGAGACACAAATCTGGGACATACTGCTGAGCGGACCATGTGTAAACTGAAGAATTGGTGCACTGGAATATCAACAGTGCTGCTGACTGGGGTACTAGAGGAACTGATGAGCTGTTGGATCATAATGACTGGGAGCAATAACCTCGATGGTACACTGAGCTGGAACTGAAATGGGTACTCAAGGAAGCATATAACTGGATGGCTTCCGAATACAATCGCAAACGCAACTCGGACATCCACAGGAACATAGAACTGGGCGTTCCGAAGTGACTCACCAATGTGCTAGAGTCGGGGGAAATCCGGGGTCTTCGACTAAAAACTGATGGGATAAAATCCTACGCGATCCTCAACGATGCGATCAAGGTGCTGAAGTCGAGCATGTGAGGAACAACCACTCAGAGAGGCAATGATGACTCCTCTCAAAATGATCCGTAGGCACTTACCACAGATGGTGATAAGTCCAAGGCGTAGGGACCTCTGGGCCTATCCTATGGAATAGAGGAGCTGTCGTCGACAGAGGGAGACCTGCAACTATTAAGGCAATGATGTTTCCTTGACAGGAGCGCGAGGTGAAGAACCGAAATGTGATAGTACTGATGGCAGGACTGACAAACCGTGGGGGGACAACTGGGCAAGTAGAGTGGGTGGACTCAAACTTCCTTTGTTCAGAGTATGATAATGGGAAGGATCTGGCAGCATATGAAACAGACTAAGGGTAAAGGGATCATAGCTGTATTGGATCTGGGAAGGTGACTGGTCTGAGGGAGACTTAAGCTGTGGTACAATGGCAGGAGACTGCAGAATACTCTGAACAAAGGCGACCTGATTGGGGGTGCTGCCGAGATAATCGATCATAGTGCCAGGAGGCACGGGGAGAAACTTCTTCATGGGTTAAGGAA
Source organism: Larix kaempferi (assembly GCA_027924585.1). Lineage (NCBI taxonomy): Eukaryota > Viridiplantae > Streptophyta > Pinopsida > Pinales > Pinaceae > Larix > Larix kaempferi. The sequence continues at coordinate 4,072,624 of BSBM01000878.1, read as the reverse complement.
CTAGAAGAAGTGTGTGTAAAATGGTACTGTCGTGTGGATTTTACGAGCCCAGGACAGTTCATGCTCGTGGTTGCTTTCAATTTTAAGGAGTCTGGAAGCGATAAGAAGACTCTGAAATGATGGAATGGTACTGTCATGTGGATTTTACGAGCCCAGGACAGTGCATGCTCGTGGTTGCTTTCAATTTTAGAGAGTCTGAAAGCAAATAAGAAGACTCCAGGGGGTTGCTTTTTCGTAGATTTAGTCTCCAAGGCCCAAAGAAGCATAAAAGGATGCAATGAAGAACTCTTCTAGCCGGTGTGACTAGAGTATTCCTTTTTCGTAATTAGTCTACCAGGTCTGGAAAAGGGGTAAACTTATACCAGGTAGACGCCCTTTCAGGTACTTTAACGAGCATGAAAGGAAGCAAGATTGCTCGGCGATCTTTTCATTCTTTTAGGAGTCAGAAAAGAGCTTAACGGAAACTCCCTAAGTGCCTTTTTCGTAAAGGATTTGTCCGGCCCGAAAAAGGGATAAAATTATACCAAACAAAAGGAATGGCCAGGCAAGGAGGAAGTGTTCAATCAAGGAACATTTATGATGGCCAGGAACGAGGGTGGGGGGGAACATTGGTGGGCCTCCTTGCGGGGTGAGTGAAATGGTGGCAAAATAACGAAATATTTGCAGTATGACAGGAGTGAATGGCTCATGTAAAAGTGTGGAACAATCCGATGGCGGATGATGTGGCACGCAAATCGAGGCAGCAAGGTGTCGGGACACAATGTTGAAATTGTACCAGGTGAGAGCGAGAAATGATCGCAAGCATCATCACGAGCTCGAAAAAATGAATCCGGCGATATAAGGGGTGTCAAAAATGGGTAACAGCCGATGTGGCACGTACACCGAGTCGATGGGGGCGTTCTGGAAAAATACCCAAAAAATGGGGGGGGTGAGAGCGAGAAATGATCTCAAGCATCATCACCAGCTCGGAAAAATGAATTCGATGATATCAAATATGTGAAAAATGGAGAACGGTCGATGTGGCACGCAAACCGAGGCGACTAGTGGTGTCTAAAAAATGGGCAAAAAATGACGAGGTAAAAATAATGCAACGAGGTGACCATCATGATGGTCTCGTCGTGCTGATTCCAGTGGTGGAAACGGTTCGTAAAACGGACTCCGTATGGGGTCAGAATGGCCAAAACAAGAAAAAGTCAACTGACTATAAATAGTGGGTGGGTCCAACATGACATGTGTCATTTGTACGGTTTGACTTTGACTTGTGATCAGAGTGGACCAGAGCTTAGGTGGCATTTCTGGACGATCCGACCGGCCGATTTCAGATCCGGGAGATACAGGTATTCCGTCAAATTCATACTTGCATGTTTTTTAGGGTCGGGGGTTAGGTAGTGGGTCCCAGGGCTTATTTGTACGGACCACGTGGGGTGGACCGTGGGTTAGGGGGTCGAAACCCCGGTTGGCAACCGCGAGTTTCGGGGTGAATCACGCGGTTGGCGACCGCGTGTTTCCTGGATGGGTATGCGGTCTAGTACCGCGAGTTCCAAGGAGGAACACGCGGTTCCGAACCGCGGGGTTAGGGCTGACAGGCGCGGTTAAGAACCGCGACTATAGGCCTGACAGCCGCGGTCGGAAACCGTGGCAGGAAGCCCAAAAGCCGCAGTTTTGGGCCGAGCTATTAGGGTCTTCCGGGAGAGGGAAAATGACTTATTCATGTGACATGAGTATGATGAGTCTACTTTGTGTGATTGACAGGATGCCGCAGGTGCTCTGGAGAGAGCGGGAGATCCCCGATGAGATCGTGGCTGTGATCCAGGGGGATCGCCATGTGCGATCTGTGTTGGGACTGTGCGGACTACTGAAGTTCGCACAAATACCCATGATACGGTCAACATCATTGCTGCTGAATCGGCTGATCAGCTTCTGGGAGCCGGACATACAGGCTTTCCGGGTACAGGGTGAGAGGGTGGAACTCACCTTGACCGATGTATATTTCCTGACGGGGTTGCCCTGTCTAGGCAGGGTAGCAGACACACAGCCGCGGGTTGCCACAGACGTCGACATGGAGGACATGTTGGAGAGATACTGTGGTCCTGAGGCGAGGGTGCATAGGAATGCACTCCTGGTGAGGGACCTACAGGAGCCAGCAGTGCAGGCCATGGCAGCATGTGTGGTCCGGGTATTGGGGTCCCAGTCACCTGAGAAGGTGTCTGGGGGTCAGATGCAGATGATAGAGCGCGTACTAGATGGGGTGTACTACGCGTGGGGCCAGATGTTCTTGACCTGCGTTCAGCGGCAGCTGACGGCAGCGAAGGAAGCTGGCAAGGGCTTTTGTTTTGGTTCCTTCTTGTGTGCCTTCTTTATGGAGAGGGTACCCACACTGCGGCCACGGGTGCCGATCAGGGCAGGAGGTATGAGGGAGCCGCGGATGGTGCAGTGGGGCGAGATGATGCACCGTCGTGGTGGCGGTGACGTGGGCAGGTATTTTACGTAGGAGTTGTACCTGCAATGGCTCCAGATACCATTGACACTGGACAACTTCCCGTATCGGGACATGGACTTCACGGGAGATCCGGAGGTGCCACGAGCACCAGGACAGGCATGGGGTCCCGACGGTACGTATGTGTTTTTGCTTGCATGTTATGTATGTCAAGTTTTATTTATATGATAGTAGATTGATATACTGTGACTGACATATGGGTGATCTTGCAGATGTGGGCCCGAGGCCGCCTCCAGGCCATGTGGCACGGAGGGGGATTGTGGCCATGCCAGCTTTGCCTGGGCGGGGGGAGGTCTGTCGCCGCGATGCGGAGGGGACACTGGAGTCGGTCTGGGTACTACTAGATCGGTTATTGATAGGGGTGACCGATGAGGGATGGCGGGATGTTGATCCGGACGTGGTTCAGGATTGCAGGAGGGCGCCCTGAGAGTTCAGATCCATAGCGATCCGGGTGGCGATCTTGGTGGATCGGGTACGGGCATAGGAGCCCGGAGGAGATGAGGACTTGCCGGAGGAGAAGCGAGGGGAGGACTCAGAGGCAGCCGATGCAGGCAGTGATGCAGGATACGACTCTCATTAGGGAGTCCAGGGGACTCCCCCCGAGTTTTGTAGCTACAACATGTATTTTGATGAGGCTTTAGGGATGTATAGCCATTTTTTGTATAGCTGAGTACAGGGGTACTCAGGACATATATAGCACTGAACATGTATTTGTTGATATATATATATATATATGCACGTGGATGCACCTTTTTGTATGATGTTGTTTTATTTGTACGCACGTGGATGCGCTTTATGAGTTGTGATATATTTACATTGCACGTGGATGCAAGTAGGTTAGGATGTTAGGCACGCGGATGCCCCTTATGTATTTTATGTGATGCAACATGATGTATGTATGATTAGGCACATGGATGCCCCTCTGGATATGCATGTGGTTTATGTACATGGATGCAAATGTTGATGCGAGGCAATATTTTTGGGTTTTTATATATTTTTATGAGATGTTATGGGATGATGATGCATGATGTTACATGGTGTGATTGATATGCCAATCTAGGATGTTGTTTGCCATTTGATCTGCGACACTATTTTGAGCTCTTGGGACATGGGTGAATGTTATGGATTCAAACTGTCGGCTGAGTTGTTTTGCGTGCAGGAATTTTCTAAAAAGGCAAGGATCATGCACCTGGTAGCAGCTGTTGAGATGGGAGACAAGTAGCTGGGAGTCGAGGAACACATGAAGGTGACATATGCCCATCTGCAGGGCAACAGTTAAGAGACCGGTCACAACATCATACTTTGCCTGGTTATTGGTAGCAGCGCCTATACATATTCCGTCGAGGTGAATCATCTCGTTGGAAGGGGAGTACAAGACCCATGCTGCAGAAGCCAGGTTGGGAGACCAGCGGCTTGCGCCATCAGCGAAGCCAGTGTAACAAGGTGGAAGATGGTCCATCTGTAATCATGCAGAAATGATGAATGTAAGATGATGGTAAAAAATTGAAAAACAAAAAGATAGCAAACTGTACAATGCGGACCAATGAAGTCGCAGTTTCATTCATGGATAAAAGCGCTTAAGATACAACCCATTACGGGGGTTGCGCAAAGGATGGCCTTCGGAGTCGGTGAGGATGTATGCCCCCTTGTCGAGGTAGTTCTGCACGATGTAAGGGCCTTGCCACATGGATTCAAACTTCCCTTTGCCAGTTTTGTCATGGGCTTGGTCATAGGCGAGGACGAGGTCCCCTTCATGGAAAGTTCGAGGGTGAACATGTTTGTCATAACCGGCTTTGGAGCGGTTCTTGGCAGCCTCGATGTTCTGGAGAGTGGCACGACGGTCTTCATCAGCTTGTTCGAGTGTCAGCAAACGCTACTCGAGGGGGGAAGTGTCAGGGAGAAGCTCAACGGCGATATGTAAGGCAGGAATCTGACACTCGATGGGGAGGACAGACTCTACACCGTGAACTAGATGAAATGGTGTAAAACCAGTGGCGGTCTTGGTGGAAGTACAGTAAGCCCATAAGGCAGGGAACAACATGTGGTGCCAATTGGACTTATGCTTGTCAACCGTGCGTTGGAGGATGGTTTTTATGATTTTGTTAACGGCCTCTACTTGACCGTTCCCTTGGGGCTAGTAAGAAGAGGAAAATTGGTGTTCAAATTTGAGGAGGGTGGATAACTCACACCAGACGGCATCTTCGAAGTGTGAACCATGGTCTGAGACCAACTGTTTAGGAACCCCGAATCGAGTGATAACATGGTTAAAAAAGAAACGGGCAGCAGTGTCAGCGGTACAATTGAAGGTAGGCATGGCTTCCGCCCATTTGGTGAAGTAATCAATGGCGACAATGATATACTTGTGACCGTTGGCAGACGAGGGTCTTCACTCCATGAAGTCGATGGCCCACTTACAAAAGGGACCAACGGTGACGACTGGGTGTAACGGAGCAGGTGGTGTTCGGGCCTTGGGGGCAAAAAGTTGACAGTTGTGGCAATGCTTGACCGCAGTGATGCAGTCGGTGAAAAGTGTGGGCCAGAAGTATCCAGCGCGGACAACCTTTTGGGCAGTGGCCATCCCTGAGAAATGGCCTCCGCAGGCACCACTATGACAGTTGTTAAGGACGTGTTTAGCTTCCGTGTGTGTAAGGCAACGACGAAGAATGGTGTCAACCCCTCGCCGGTAAAGGACATCACCTAAAAGGAGATATCGAGAGGTCTGGTGACAGACACGACGACGACCATTACGGGTGACTTTGGGTCTGAACTTCTGCATGCGCAGGTATAACAAAATATCACCGTACCATGGGTCATCAGATGAGATAGCGAACAGGTGATTGTCGGGTAACTCATCGGAGATTGGTTTGGCCGGGAGAAGGGAAGGGAGATCAGTAATGAGCTGGGCAAGCGCGAGGGCTTTGGTGCTCTTAGGTGTTCGGAAGTTAAGGTCATACTCCTGGAGGATAATGACCCATTTAGCAACACGACCTTGTAGTAGTCGCCGGTTTAAGAGATAGACCATGGGGTTAGAGTCGGCGACGACTGTGGTATGACTCATTAAGATGTAGTGTCGCAATTTTTGGACGGAAAAGACCACTGCTAGGGCTAGTCTCTCCTCATATGGGTAACGTAGGGGTGGGCCAGACAAAGTCTGGCTGACGTAGTAAATGACATGCTCCTGGTGAGAAGCATCTTCTTGAACCAAGACTCCAGACACGACATGCTCGGATGCCGAGACGTATAGGATGAAATCCTGGGAGAAATCCAGAGGGGAGATCAGAGGGGCTTGTGTGAGAGCCTTCTTGAGGGTGTCGAATGCAGCTTCTGCTTGCTCATCCCAGACGAAGGGTATGTGGGTAAGGAGCAGGCGCAAGAAACCGTGAACGGTAGTGGTGTAATCAGGAACGAAGCGTCAAAGGAAATTGGATCGCCCCTGTAGACTTTGGAGCTGCCGAAGCGTGCGAGGAGAGGGAAGGTCTAAGATGGCTTGGAATTTCAGAGGATCAACAGTAATTCCTTTCTGGGAAACAATGAAACCCAAAAATCGGCCTGCTGGAACGCAAAAGACGCACTTGTGTGGGTTCAAGCGGATTTGGTATTTGTGACAATGTAGAAAAACTTGCCGAAGGTCGTTAAGGTGGTCTGATCGTTTCTGGGAACGAGCTGTAAGGTCATCAAGATAGACTAGCAGGATATGGACCAAGTCATGAAAGCAATATCTCATGGCCCACTGGAAGGTGGCACCAGCATTTTTGAGGCCGAAAGGCATAACGCGATAGGCAAAGGTGCCCCATGGGGTGGTAAAGGCAGTTTTGTACTGGTCTTCCTTACGGATCTGAATCTAGTTATATCGGGAAAAACCATCCATGAAGGAGAGGACTTCATGCCCCGCACACGCATCGATGAGTTGGTCAATAAATGGCGTGGGGAAGTTGTCCTTGGGACAAGCACGGTTTAAATCGCGAAAGTCAGTGCATACTCGGATGGTGCCTTATTTTTTGTTAACGGGAACGGGGTTTGAAATCCAAGTGGTATAGGAAATAGGATAAATGAACCCTGTCTTGCGCAGCTTCTCAATCTCGGCTTTGACAGCTGGGAGCTTTGAGGGATGAATGGGGCGCTGTTTCTGACGAACGGGGGGTACATCAGGCCATGTGTCAATGTGGTGCTCTAGAATGGCGGGGTCAAGGCCGGGCATCTCGGTATAGGACCAGGCAAAGACATCACGGAATTCTCTGAAAAGGTTTATGTAGTCCTCAATCTCTTGTTTACTGCAGAATGCTCCTAAAGTGATGAGTTCAGGGGCACGTCCTGGGGCAGCGATATCGACTTGGATGACAGGTGAAATGTTGGCCATGTTACCTTCCTCGAAGGCGTCAGGAGCAGGAATAGGGTCCTTGAACCAGTCGACCTTAGTGGGAAGGAAGTCTTTGGATTCAACCGCAAATTGGGTAGCGGTGCTAGAGGAAGATGCTTCGGGGATGAAGTAGGAACGATGATGCATATCATCCCAGGGATAATCCGGGGCGGTAAGGGCCTCAAGAATCTCCTCATCGGTACGGAAAGTTTGCATTGTCAAATCGATTGACGAGGGGGTAGTGGTTGAAGAGATCATATAGATGGTATTAACCTCTCCAGAAGGGGAAGATACTGGGGGGTATATCTCCTCAATGGTGGGTGGTGCCGTCTCAAGATCCAGATTGTTCATCTCATAGAGAGCCGCTCTGTAATCTGGGAGATTGGGACAATGATGGGAGTAATGCCCATAAACACCGCATATAGCACAGGGGTGGTTGGTACGCAGGGATTTGTCTTTGGGCTTAGGGGTGGGGTTTAGTTCGACAGTTGGGATGTTGGGGTCATCGTCAAGCATCTGCATGTGCTTCTGCAATGCTGGTAACTGTGGGCATTGGTGGGTCGCATGGCCCAACTCGTCGCACAGCGAGCATTTGGGAGGAGCACGAAACACTGGAGGGTTTTTGACTGTCTTGGGAAGTGGTACAGCAGTATAAGGTTGTGGCCCTCTGCCCCTAGTGGGTTTGGGAGTAGGAGGGGGAGTCATGGAGGACGAAGGGGTAGAGACACCAGGAGGTGGCTGAGAGGTAGTAGCCATGGGTTGCACCGGTTGGAGGATGACATCTGGTGTCGGCGGGCGAACGGGAGGCGAAAGATACCATACGGGTAATCCCAAAGTTAACCCAGGGAGGCTAAGGGTAGCCATGAACGGGGCGCTTACTACTCCCGATGGAGGGACTAGGAAGGGGATCGTATGGATAGGTGTAACACCAATGTGGCTAGGTACCAATGGTGGTTTAGGCAACAAGGGTGGTTGATTGTTAGGTGGTTGGTTGTCGTGGGAAAAGGTACATAAGTCAGACACTTCGGGCGTAGATGATGGGGGAGGAATGGATTGAAAGGTGGAGGTCATCGGCGCGTCTGAGTAGACTCCAGGCCCCGTAGAGGAAACAAACGAGGTGGTGGCACGAGAAACAGGTTGTTCAACCATGGGGAGAACATTTTCAGGTGCCGCGGGGGCACTGGGATCATAGTAGGTGAGCTGGTCAACCTTAACCACGCGTCCCTCATGGGGGAACATCATGGTGCGAAAAACGGAAGAGGCAACCGCCCGCATGGCATACATGTAACTGTGGCCAAGTGAAAGGTTATAATCCAATTGGGCATTGATTAACTCGATGTCGATAAGGACGGTTTTACCACCTAACTGGATGGGGACATTGGGTAGGAGGCCTTGGGGCTGGGCCGACCGACCGTCGTAGGCGCGTAATGCAGTGGTGGACTGCTGGAGAGTAGGGGATCCCAACTTCTGCCATACGAATGTAGACATAACGCATGTGGAGGCACCCTCATTGATGATGCATCGATGGATGACAAGATTCTGAACGGAAACAGAAACTTGGAATGCTAAGGAGGAAGGTAGGCGTGGTTCGGATTGGTCCAAATCAAATGCCATCAGATTCGAATCATGTGGGTCAATCGCCCCAATGGCGGATAGTAGAGTCTTGCGCTGAGAAGGGCAGTTTTTCAAGACTTCTAATGCAGACATGGCTACAGGAGATTGGGCTAATTCGTCGACGATGTTGTAATTTGACGCAGCCCGCGCATTGGGGTTGTTGTTGATACGACGAAGTGGGAAACGAGGGGCCTTGGGAGTGCCATCTAGTGGAGGTGGAGGTATACGTAATGCCTGATCAGTGGGATGGGTGTTAGTGGGTTTATCAGTAGGAGGTGCTTCAGTGGTGGAGCCATATTGGTTCCGACGAGTCTGGAGGTTGACGTCACCAGATGACATCATCAACAAGTGGTAGGTTCCCGAATCAAACATGGGTTGATCGGGAGCAGCGTACGTGATCTGTTGTTGGGGTTGCATGTTGGCTTGAGGGGGAGCCAACGGCTGAGCGTTCACGACGCCTTGGGTGGGTAAGGGGTTTTGTAGAACCAAAGGAGGCTGCTGAGGCTAAGGGGGGTTAGGTGGAGCCTGAGGAGCCGCATGCCCTTGGCGGTGGGCATCGTCAACCCAGAGCTGCCGAGCTCGCTCTAAGTGTGGGAAAGCATGCGTGTAGTGTCCATAGACCCCGCAAATAGAATAAGGGTGGTTTGTTCGCAAATTGGATTTTTTAGCCTGCTTGGGCGGGTGATCAGGGTTTTGGTTAGCAGGGGCCGCATTATTATTGTCGGGGGGATTCGCCAGTTGACCAGCTTGGTCTGCAGGTTGGTTGTTCCCACGATTACGGCCCTTGCCACGGTTTTGTTGGCCCTGGTTACATTGGTTATTCTGGTTTTGCTGCGGGTTTTGTTGGGCGTAAACTTGCCCTTGGGCAGCAGGTGGATTATGAGGTTGCGCAGGTGCTGGAGCATGCTACGGTGGATGGTATGCAGGTTGAGGCTGAGCAGGTGCAGCAACTTGAGGGGGTTGCTGATATGGCTGCGGAGCAGGTTGTGAGTTTGCCGCAGGGGCTGCCTGTGGTGGGTAATAAGCAGGTTGGGCTTGTGAAGGCGCAGGAGCTGGGGCAGCCTGCTGGTGGTAGTAAGGCTGAGGTGCGACTGGGGGAGCATAAGCGGGAGTCGCATGACCGAAGCACTGAGGTGGACATGAGGGTCCATGGGAATGGTGATGTGTCATGGGAGCATACGAGTTGGTTGCTCCAGACTGTGAGGTAGCCCGTGAAAGGTCGGGGCTAGGGGTAGGATGTGCAATGGAAAATGGTTGAGGATGCGAAGAAACACGGCCAATGATACCGTCTGTAGCGTGGGATGCCCCCGGTGCATCGTGCTGGGAGGACTCACCGCAAGGGGCGTCAGGTATAATGGTATAAAGGTAACTCGACTGGGTGTAAATGAGGTCGAACTGTTGGGCCTTAAGGATGGCTTCTTCTTCAGACTGGGGTCTTTCTGATGCCACATCCTTAGCAATAACAGGGAGAAGGGATTTGAGGAACCAATCTAGGAAGATACGGTCATCTAGTTTGATCTTGCATAAGCTACGGCGTCGACGCCACTCATGGATGTGGTCCGTGATATGGGTGGCCGTGTTTTGTCTGTAGGATAGGAGGATCTCAACGCCCGCGTCATAGCTGACAGGCAACTGGAAGAACTGCAGGAAGGTCGAGGCAAGGGAAGCAAAGGTGGCATGGGTCCCATGAGGTTGCTCAATATACCACTTGGCTGCAGAGAAAGTGAAGGTGCGCTGTAAGAGACGGAGGCGAACAGAGTCGTCCACTATGGAGTTAGAGGAACACCATAGGTGGAAAGACATGATATGGTTTTGTGAGTCCTCACCGGCCTTTCCCTCGAACTTAGGTATGTCTGAGGGGAGCTTGGTAGGCATATGAGGCCACGCAGGGTCGTGTCGGATAGGGTCGTTGGTCAATCTGGCCAGGTCAGGTAGGTTGAGGCTAGCCATGAATGGAAAACTGGAAGAAGGATGTGACACAGTAGTGGGTTGGACCAAGTTGGGGCCAATGCCCCCTAGTGGAGGGACGGGATTTGGGATGGTGCCCCCAAGTGGGGGAACTAAGGTGGTGGAGGATGGTCCAGCACCACCACGGGTAGTGTGAGCCATTGATGTAGTGGGGATAGGGATTCCCGTTGCGGGAATAGGTACCGTGAGGGGAACGGTAGATGGGGGTCCCATGGAGGGCATACCCAAAACAGGTGTAGTAACTGGTGTAGTGGTGGATGTGCCACCAATGGTCCCTATAACAAAAGGAGTGGAAGTCGTGCCAGCCATGGGGCTAGTAGGGGCAGTGTAAATAGGGTTCTCAGACTCTTCGTCAGAATCGGAGGTAAAGTAAGGAGCGTCAATATCTGGTGACGGAGTCCTATGTCGCTGACGAGTGGAGTCAAGTGACAAGGCTCTAGATCTGTGATGAGTGGTATCAACGGAGGATGATCGGAATCTATGACGGGTGGTGTCAAGTGAACCGTGCTGTGGGGGCTCGCCCCTGAGTCACCGAGAATGTCTCAGGGACTCAATGGTGATGGATGGTGTCAAATCTCTGTGGGTTGAGGTGAGTAGAAAAACATCTCAAAAAATCCTAATGCAACCGAGTGTGCAGAAGGAGAGCTAAAAAACAAGGCACTCAGGCCAACAACCAACTCAAAACACCCACTGCAACAGCTGTGCTACAATAGGTGGAGTATCAACAAAGATGGTCAGAATACCAACAAGCAGCAGGTTTCCTAAAAATAAAAAATGGTGGACTCACTAGACCAAAGGGAGGTAAAGGAGCATGCAAACACCTAACTAAAAGTATTTTGACTCAACTAGACATATCCTCTGCAAGGTGATGAAATCCAAGTCAGACAATATGAATAGGAAAGCCAAGTGGCTATGATATCCCCCTACCGGGAGGGACACCGGGTAGTCAATCCTAGAAGAATGGAAACTAAGATACCCCGTTCATGACACGTCCAGAAAGGTGAATCTGCCGTTTAGTCCGTTTACCGCAATACCCCTATACAGGGATATCCCGCGAACCGCGAAAGGTAGCCCTTCGGTTACTGAATGGAGTGCGGTATTCCACTCAGGCCTCCGGAACCAGTCTCCCGACTTCAACCCTCCTAAGGGAGAGGCCCTCTGATAAACTGGTCGTGACCGTGCCAAAAAGTACTAGGGGATTTTGGTTCCCTATTTGGACAACAACTATGTCTCAAGTGTAAATAACCGGGGGGTGTTATTGGAAGCCTATCCCCCCGATCCTACCTAACTACAAAGATTCTTTTGTGTTCCCCAAGTGGGGTTAGAATGTTGGTTGAGTTAGGTACTTTTTAAGGCTCACTTGAATTATGTGACAGAGTGTGTGCTCGTGAGGTGATGAACCCAAAATAGAAGTGCCACAAGGGGGGGCAACTTCTTAACTATCAATAATGCTGGAATTGAAACTTTAACTTGCAAAATTTTCTGAATTAAAAATACTGAAATTTTAAAAAGATTCTGTAAAGGGAACATAAATTATGTTGCAGAAAGGCTGTAAGGAAGTGGGGTTGCAGGTAGGACAGAGGGCTGTTCAGATGCAGAAAATATTGCAGCAAAAGGGGCTGGGCTCAAAACAGGAAAAATGCAAAAATCAGACCGCGGGTCTGTGGCGAATCAGAACAGGCAGACCGCGGGTTTGAGGGAAACAGACGTGGTCAGGTCGCGACTTTCGGGCCAACAGACGCAGTCGGGACGCAAGAAACCGGGAAAAAGAAGTAGTCGGGTCGCGGCAAAAGGGCTAACAGACGCAGTTGGGACGCAGGAAACAGGGAAAAAGACGTAGTCGGGTCGCGGCAAAAAGGCTAACAGATGCAGTCGGGACGCAGGAAAGAGGTTGAAAGCCGCAGTCAGGATGCGGAAAAATGGCCGACAGGCGCAGTCAGATCCCAGAAAACAGGCTGATTAGCCGCGGTCGAATCGCAGGTAACAGACTTGAATCCGTCGGCAGGGCGTCGGAAACCGTCTGAGAGCTGCGGTCGGGTCGCAGGTAAAGGCCTGAAAGACGCGGTTGGGACGCGACTGCAGAGGGAAAAGACGCGGTGTACGGCGGCCGAAAGGGACAGCCGAAAGGAAATTTTTTTTAAATGAAAACCAGAAATTCAAAATCTAGGGGAGTCGCCAAAACTGTAGCTAGGGTTTTACCCCTAGCTTGTGCAAATGAGCACCTACTAAGGAGAATGGACTCCTTAGTAGCAGTTCAGTAAATGTAAATTATTAAGCTAAAACAGAAATGAAAAAACTACTCTAAAACATGTGCATGAAACATAAACAACAAATTTAAATAATGGTTTTGTATTGATATTACCTCCAATGTGGAGGTTGATGAAGCCCTTGCAATGTCCAAGAGGGTTGCTCCAAGCTCCAATGTGCTCCTTCTCTTTCTCCAATGGTGGGAATGGGCCAAAAGTGGCTCTCAAGGTGAAAGTAGTTCAATGGTGAACTAGGGTTTCGAGAGAGATTTTGGCAGAGTAAGGGTATACTTGATTGTGGATGTGGAATAAGGGATCTCCATCACCTATTTATAGTTTTTTGGTGGTGGAGTGCTGACCCATGGTTTTGGGAACCATATGGTTTAGGGCAGCTGTATAGGGTTTTTTCCTCCTTTTACTCATTATTTTATATTTTTTCTTCCCTTTTTAGGGGGTTTTTGCTATTTTTAGAGGAATTTTGGATATTTTTGGAGGAAACATGAGTTTTTTAGCCTTTTTGAGGCTATTTCGATGGTTTTGTGGCCTTTTGGAGGCATTTTAGGCCTTTTGGAGGCTTTTTAGTGGGATTTTTTTGGGTTTTTAAGGGAAATATGGTAGGAAAATGGACAAATGAGCCATATAATGTGGTAGATGAGGTAGTGAACACTTTTTGGGTGTTAACAAGTAGGAAGCAGATGAGTGTGGCACTTAGTACAGTCGAAGCAGAGTATATGACAACTTGTTCGGTAATATGCGAGGAAGTATGGATTCGTAAGTTGCTTGCAGGTTTGTTCGATCTTGAGTTAGATGCGACTTGTATTCTATGTGACAACCAGAGTTGTGTGTATTTGTTTGAGAACCCGATGTTTCATGACAAGTCGAAGCACATCGAGATTAGGTATCACTATATCAGGGATACGGTGCAGAGAGGAGCAATGAAGCTCTGGTATTTAGCGACAGAGGAGCAAATAACCAATGTGTTAACCAAGCCTCTATCAAGAGTGAAGTTTGAGTACTTTAGGGACAAGCTTGGGGTGGTCCATATCAAGAGGGAGTGATGAGTAACATAACACTTGTGAGACGTAGGTAGTCATGGGTTATGTGACATAATTGAGTCTCCTCGGTGTGTATCCACTTGATATGTGAGTTTTAGTGGGTAGTCACGGGTTATGTGACGTAATTGAGTCTCCTGGACTACACTCATGAGGTTGTAGCGAGTAGTCACGGGTCATGTGACATAATTGAGTCTCCTGGACTACACCCTTGAGGATGTAGTAGGTAGTCACTGTGTGTGACGTAATTGAGTTTCCTGACTACAGTGCTATGTTGGAAAACACACATGTGCGAATTTGTAGGTTTTGGACTTGGGTTGTTCTCCACATGGGGTGATGTGGTAGTCGGTAGTCACTAGTTATGTGACATAATTGATTCTCCTAGGCTACACTCACAAGGTTGTGTTGTCACGATGTTGACATGTGATGTGGTAGCAGGTAGTCACGGTTCATGTGATATAATTGAGTCTCCTAGGATACACTCACGAGATGATATGGACATGTGGTGAGGTAACGCAGGTTGTTGCAGTATGCAACGTAATGTACGCTCCTGGGATGGACCCACTGGATGGATTTATCGGTTCATGACATAGGGTGAGGTAATGCAGGTGATCACTATGTGCAACATAATGTATGCTCCTAGGCTGGACCCACTGAATGACTTGATGGTTCAAAAATTCTAGTGATGTATAGATTCGAGAGATGTCAGAAGTCAATGGTCAGAGTACAGAAGTGCAGCAGCTGGATGATGATGGTGACAGTGACAGAAGAATACCTTCCTTATTAAGAGGGCGTGTTGAAGAATGTAAATTCGAAAGATATTCTTATTTGGTTTATTTGCATTTCCTATGGGAATTATTAATGTTGTATTTGATCATGTAAAAGTCATTGAAAGATTCAATGTAAACCCTAATAGTTATGTCATCCTAGAAGAATCCAGAAAAGAATATTTTATTGTGTAATTTACAAGTCGACCCTATTTCAGAGGTCAAGTCGGCCCTGTTAGGGAAAAAGGTCAAGTCACTGATTAGTATAAATAGGAGACTCACCCTCCTCATTTGGTCACCTCACTCACTCATCAAGTTCGCATGAGTAGAGAGAATCTAGAGTCGAGTCTCTTAGGAGAGAAGAGTAGCTGTTATTGAAGTATTCTTGTTTTGGGTTATTGCGCGAGGATTGCCATTGTACTTTTTGACGAATCTATATTTAAGTTTTGTTGGGTTATCTGCCCCACGAGGGTTTCCTAGGATAAATTGTTGTGTTCTATTGTCTATGATGTGCTTGCTTATCTTTCAATTATACTTTATGTTATTGCATTTAAAATTCTAACAAGTGGGCCAAAAATCCCCGAAGACTTTAGATGATCAAAATTCATAATGAGAGCCAAGAAAGTTGTGTTTAAGCTTTAAGGAACTTTACCCTAAACCCTATCCTATTCCACAAACTTAAGAATATCATACCCAAGTATATAAGACAATTCGATAAAAAACTCCGTCGACCATCCATTTGGCCCATGAATTTTGTCCCATTAGAAAATATTCATAACTACAAGTAATTCCATGTTTGTAATAGGTTTATATAGGTCCCAATTCTCACCTTCCTCTACGATCTAAGGGTATTTAATAATCAATTGAAGGACGTGATCTATATTCAAAGTCCCTAGAACTAAGTATATTGCTTTGAAATGATTGGAAACCAAGCCTGCAAGATTGTGGTAACCCCTAACCTGATTCCCATACTCATCTCGTAGTTCCTAAATTGAGTTCAAATTGTTTTCTTGTGATTTTTAAAGTTATGAAAATACTTAGTATTATGGTCACCAACCGTTAACCATAAGGCTTGACTTTTGATTCACTACTCAACTTCTTTATCCCACAAAAAATCTACATTGTTTTGCTCCAATGCCATCATTTCCCTCTTAAATTCCTCCAAGAAAATGTAATCCTAATGTGTAGAGAATAAAACATTCAAATGACCTTCAACTTTAGAAATATTGGCATCTCTATGCAACTACTTGATCCTTTCCCAACTAGTAATTTTATCTTTTATTCTTATAATGGATGAAGAAAATTTTTCCCCTACGCCTGGTTCATCTTCATCCATGGCATGAATAAACAATTATTTAACTAGATGTTGAACTTCCAGATCAATAGACTAGTTGAAATTGAATTTGAATGAGGACCTGGGCATGGTACCCCTGACATCGATCTCAAGGAAGATCATAAAATGATCCAAGAAGCATCTAGATCCAAACTAAGCACGAACAACCCCTACATACTCCAATATATTTTTGTACAGGAGAAATGGGTCAAACCACTTGGAAATCCATTCCTCCCCAACACACTTATTACACTAGTTCAAACTAAGGGAAGTTGGTGCAACATCCACCCCTCTAATTGCCTCAAGGTTATCCAAAAAACATTTGAGACAGTCGATTCCACAGAGTGGCTTTCCCCCATGCTTATTCACTATATAGGATTAGGTTAATATCCCCCCATGATCAAATTTGAGACTTGGATGCATTTCAATCACCTAATATTTCCCCAAAGTATCCATTGATTGTCATAGGGGACATATAAATTAATAATGACAAAGCAACAATTCAAGGGTTTATAGAAGAATTCCACACCAAGTCCCGAGCAAAAGGAAAAGGATTTTTTTACATCACAAATATTCTTGAACCCAAACACCAAACCCCTAGAGTTACCCATGGAATCAATTTCCAGAGAGGACCACTGACCAATTGTTTTTATAAGAACATGTATAATCAACTCATCATTACACATGGTCTCTTGCAATGAGATAACATTTGGATTCTCCAAGTCCATCAAATGTGTGAGGGAATATATTTTGGAATTCCTTCTCAATCCTCTCACATTGATGGAGAGAAGATTCATTTAGGGCACCCTGAAGGGTCATTCTCCACTCTAAGGACCCCAATAATACTCATCTATCTTCCTCGACAAATATCCTTCTTCGCCTTTTCCCGGGCATGTTGCATCGCTGATTTCCTCCCAAATTTTGAAGAATATCCTTCCTTTGACTCATAAAAACCTAACCCCCCAGCCTCAACAACACCTTTTGACCTTGGTCTTAATAGATTTTTAATATCCCCAATTAAAAATTAGGAATATTAAACCCAATTTACTCAATGGAAAAGGTCATGGTTTCCAATTTTTCCAATGGAGATGTTTTCTTTAATAATAGTGGAATGTATGTACTCATTTAATAATTCAAACAAGGATAAGAAACTCCACAAATGTGCATTTATACCATTGTAATATATCCAAATCAGATCTGATATAAAATTTAAGTGGCTGGTTATTAATTCTGGTTCATGAATTTTGTCAAACACTTTGTATGCAACCTCTTTATCATCAATATTGAAGCATGGAAGGTACTAATCAAATCACAAAATCAAGGAGAAGAGTTCTTGTCCCAATATAACAGTATATAATGATATGTATTTCATATTTGATCAATCTTGCACAACTACATAAGCATACATCCTAATTTAGAAAGACTAGCTCAGATTTCATTACAATGAGGGCCTTTAATTCCAACTTGGTCCAAACACTTCCTAATCAGCCCAAATATTCCAAAACAGATCCAATTCGACCTTGACACTCCCAAATAAACCCAAATAACTTACTAATAGAATTCAAGGAGCTGATATGAAAGTTTTATACACATTGTCTTAAGATTGCTTAACCATACTAACATATTTGCACATAAATCATCCATAAAATTTAACATTGGACATCATATGATGAAAGGCACTGTAAATATTTATTATGAATGTATTGAAACAATTTTAATACTTATTAAAACAATATATGTCTCTTACAACAACTCAAAATCGAATAAATACATAGATATAAATGTAAAGGTGCGCCCTTTCACCAGAAGAGATGCAGAATAGTGTAGATATGGTAAAATGAGTATATCTTGGTCATCCAGAAACCTTTTTCAGTGAAATAAAAAGTGTTTAGTACCATTGGAAACGATGATTTGAATGCAATGGAATAGGTCTAACAGCCCAAAAATGCTCAGAAGTATCAAAACCAGAACCGCAATTTCAACCCACCAACATCGGTCCAAGCTCTCAATCAATAGAAAGCAACTCCAAATGATAGGAATTCGACCCCACTACTGTAGATGAACATATAACCCACAATAAATATCTGTAGATAAATCTTAAATTTATTTCTCCTCTCAATATTCAGCTACAATGAAGCACAATGAAGAGATTTGAATGATCTCATCCTCTCTACTAGCTAGGGTGGAATCTTTCACCACCGAAACTAGTTCACAAATGCAAGGGGTACATCTCCCAAGCTTGAAATCCACAAGATATTTACAAGCAGAAATCAAATTTCCAAAGTGATCCATCCCAAGAGACTTGCATCCTTTTTATAAACTCCATTAGGCCCTTTCCCCCTCATTCTAGAATTCTGTCACAAAATATTAATAAATGTTATTTTCATGAGAGAATGATACCTTGGAACTCATTTACTTCCTCTCTAATGTTATTTGACCAAATATTACCTTCATATTCCTTGGAAATTAGAATTAGAGAGTCTTAGCTTGCTTTTGGGGGAGTTACACTCTCATGTGGGCCCACCTTCTCCTCTAGTGTCCTCCTTGGCTAAATTTAGGACTTGCAACATGTCATAAGATGTTAGAAGTTGTCATAAGATGTCATAGGACCTGATTCTTGTCATATATGTCATAGATTTTCTATTTTTAGCCCGGGGAGTTACAACCCTTGAGATGCCTTCATGAGAGGATTCATTCAACCTTGGATTGGAGTTACACCGCATATTTGGACTCATTCCACCAGTAATGTGCCCTCCTTGTCCAAATTCTCTCAAAATATTAATAAAATTGATTTTTTGGAGAGAATGATTCCTTGCTCCATAAATTTTTCCTTGGACCTTGGTTTTCCATAGTGCCTCATGATCCCAATTCACCTCTTTACTATTCTTCTTTAATTTTTCCAAGTGACTTTAGACCACTAAATTCCCTAGTCCAATGGAGTAGTCCATAGTGAAATATTGGGGACATTACAATCCTCCCCACCCAATATTGCTTTTCCTCAAGCAATATACAACTGATAGCCAACCCATGGTCACAACATCTGAATCCCAAATGAAAAACCAACCGCACTTGACCACCTATCGACTGCTATCTGCACCTGTGGAGTGAAAATAAATGCTTGTTGTATCTTCCTTCCAACCATCTGGGTCCCACCTGAACCTGTAAAACATGAAGTACCCCATGCTCTAGGCAATATCTCGAGAGGTGCTGACATGCAAGACCTCCTGAATACTGTTAATAAGTAGATCAAAATGAATATGCAACAACTCGATCAAATCCTCCAAGAAATGCTATACTAGGAAGCCAATCATATGAAAGCCAAAACTGACTCCCACCTTTGGGTCTACGGCTGGACTATCCAACATTGTGATTCCAAAATCCCAAGCTAATATCAGAAAGAGACCACCATGCTGCCGCTACGCCACTCTAATCATAACCATCCCATTGTCATA
Source organism: Larix kaempferi (assembly GCA_027924585.1). Taxonomy (NCBI): domain Eukaryota; kingdom Viridiplantae; phylum Streptophyta; class Pinopsida; order Pinales; family Pinaceae; genus Larix; species Larix kaempferi. The sequence continues at coordinate 4,053,338 of BSBM01000878.1, read as the reverse complement.
CTCTGACTGCATCCTCCTCTCCTGAAATTGAAGCATGTCCTGATCACTAGTCATGACTCTCGACTGCTCATGAAATCCCATCATCCCCTCAAGAGATATCTCCATCTCCTCTACTATCCTATCCACAACCAAACTAAAAAAACTGAGTCCAACAAGGATCCCAGGGTCCCAAATGAACTTGAGAAATGCATAGTGCCTACTGCATCCACCTATGCACTGCATAGTGTCACTACTATGGGACTCTTGTAGTCTCCTAAGCCACCAAGTAGGGAAACACTATATCCCTCCATCATAAGGAATCCCACATAGGAAACTAATCCACTGCTCCACATGGATGGGATCCTAAAAGAGATGGTTGGCTCTACTTCATGTGCTAGCTGCTAAACTGCTGAACCAAGTAATACCAGGATCCCACTTTCTATGCTGCACCCCTCCTATCATCACTGTCATCTGCAACAATATACTACTCTGAAGGATGCCTGGATCCCACCACCAAATTGGAAGTTCATCACTCCCAATGCTCATTTGATCTTTGTGAGCCTCCCCAATAGAATATGGATCTCCTTTATCACATCACTATCACATGTACCATCCAACTAAATCATGTAGAACTCCCATGTCCTGCTATATGCTGCTATATCCTATACACTACTAGTGAGACTCCATATCTATCATATAACTATCCTCCCAATCCATGGATGCATATGATACTCTGTTGGATGGTCCATATGGAATGCACTCATCTATGGTTTCAACCCTTACATTGTCTTCCTCTAACCCCACATCCTTCATAGGGCTAGTTGCTTGCTCAATTTCTTCCCTTTCTTCCTTTCAAATAAATGATGGTTGGACATGGGTTTCTTTTTGCTGCTTTGTTTGGGATGCCAACAAACTTTCCCTCATAGCTCTATGTAACCACCCATTTCCCAAATCCTATTTCTTGTTTACATTTTCTAAGGGCTGATATAAAAAATCAGAATGCTTGTGGCATGGATTTGCAACACATTCTTCATTCTTAACTTCAAAATCTAGAAAGCCAACATTAGAAGAGTCTACAAGACCATCATTCTTACATGAAATAGATGCTATATCATGACAATGCAAGGAAATATGACTGTTGAAAAAATCAGTTTTGTTAGCATACCTTTGTGTTATAGCTCCATCATTCCCATGTGGTCCATCTATGATAGTGTGCTCCTCCAATTTGTGTTCATCCTGAAGACTCAAGGTTGCAATATGTGGTTCTTTTTTACCCAAACTCTCGCATGGATGAAAAGAGTTTATGAACATGGCTTCATTTTATTTAGGACTCCCACATGATGACTTATTTTTTTCTCCTCATGGTCATTGGAAGGATGAACAATGACGGTGGATTTACTGCCTTTTGATCCCAACTCATCACCCAAACCTTTGGATGCTCTTTTTCTAGAGAATCCAAACATCATCTTGCTAAGTTTTGATGCAGAGCATTCTATTAAAAAGGATTTACATTGCTGCAAGATATGCTCTAACTCCTATTGTATCTTATCAAATTCCTTCAATGACTTCTCATGGCCCTTCATTATCCTTTCCCACTCAATCTTCTCCTCCTTAATGGGCGAGGCAAGAAGGAAAATGGGTAACATTCTGCCATCTACAAATCTAGCCATGTTTGAAATATTTTTCTACACCCAAGGAAATTATTCTTGTGAAAGTATTGATCTCAAATTCCCTTCAAAATTACTCTTGATTTTCCACATCTGTCCAACACCATGCTTTGATACCACTGTAATATCCCCAATTAAAAATTTGGAATATTAAACCCAATTTACTCAATAGAAAAAGGTTCTGGTTTCCAATTTTCCCAATGGAGATGTTTTCTTTAATAATAATGGAATGTATGTACTCATTTAAGACTTCAAAAAAGGATTAGAAACTCCATAAATGTGCATTTATACCACTGTAATATACCTAAATCGGATCAGATATAAAATTTAAGTGGCTGGTTATTAAGTCTGGTTCATGACTTTCATCAAACACTTTGTATGCAACCTCTTTATCATTAATATTGAAGCATGGAAGGTACTAATTAGATCGACAAATCAAGGAGAAGAGTTATTGGCCCAATATCACAACATATAATGATATGTATTTCATATTTGATCAATCTTGCACAACTCCATAAGCATAAATCCTAATCTAGAAAGACTAACTCGAATTTCACTACAATGAGGGTCTTTAATTCCAACTTGGTCCAAACACTTCCTAATCATCCCAAATCTTCCCAAACAGCTCCAATTAGACCCTAAAACTTCAAAATCAACCCAAATAACTTACTAATAGACTTCAGGGAGTTGATATGAAAGTTTTATATACATTGTCTTAAGATTGCTTGACCATACTAGCAGATTTGCACATAAATCATCCATAAACTTGAACATTGAACATCATATGATGAAAGGAACTGTAAATATTTATTATGAATGTATGGAAGCAATAATAATACTTATTACAACAATATATGTCTCTTACATGATCTCTAAATCCAAGAAATATAGAGATAGAAATGTAGTGGCGCGCCCCTTCATCATAAGAGATGCAAAATTGAGTAGATATGGTAAAATGAGTGTATCTTGGTCATTTGGAAACCTTTTTCAATGAAACAAAAACTGTTTGCAATTGGAAACTATGCTTTGAATGCAATGGAATAGGTCTCACACCCCATAAATTATCAAAATTATCGAAAAAAGAACCACCATTTTGGTCGACCAACACCGGTACAAGCTCTAAATCAATAGAAAGCATCTCCAAATGATAGGAATTCGACCCCACTACTGTAGATGAACATATAAACTGAAATAAATTTCTGTAGAGATTGAAAGTGATTTATCCTCTCAATAATCAGCTATAATGAAGCACAATGAATATATCTGGATGATTCCCTTCTCTCTACTAGCTAGGGTGGAATCTTTCACCACTGAAATTAGTTCACAAATGCAAGGGGCACATCTCCCAAACTTGAAAGCTACAAGATATTTAAAATCATAAATCAAATTGCCAAAAATATCCCTCCCAAGAGGCTTGCATCCTTTTTATAAACTCCATCAGGCCCTTTTTCCTTGCTCCATAAATTTTTCCTTGGACCTTGGTTTGCCATAGTGTTTCATGACCCCAATTCACCTCTTTACTATTCTTCTTTAATTTTTCCAAGTGAATTTATACCATTGAATTCCCTAGTCCAATGGAGTGGTCCATAGTGAAATATTGAGGACATTACATAGATAGGGTCCCACCTGTCTCCTAGAATAAGACTAGATAGCCATTGAACCACTCTTGGATCTCTATGGATGTGAGGAGAGATTGTACTCCCTTGACAATGGCACCACAAAATCTCTCCATCCCTCTGGAATGGAACACAATTCTTAGCCTCTCACAAGTGAAAAGGTGGACCTTGTATTGGGATTAACAACAACAATAGGATCTAGATTGGGATTTAGAAGCGAGGGGAGAATGGGCACAGAGTCAGAGGACCTACTTGGAGAGGGGATGTCCTCTTAATTTTTTTTCAAGATGCTTTCTAGTTTGTGAAATTGGATTAACGATAGATACAAATCATCAAACAAATCACTCATAGGTACTTGAGACTCCACCCTAGGATGCTTCTAGGCATAATTAGAAAGAATGAAATCCCTTAGTAGTATTTTGTTGTGACGATCCTCCATAGATCCATAAGTTGTTCCATAATGCAGCTTCCTCTTCGATCTCAATGAATTAAGGATGTCTTGAGGTAGATGCTTCACAGTGGCCCCACCACTTTTTGGTTGCCCCTTTTTCCAAACCTACTTCTTGAATTACTTCAAACAATTAACAATCACATGTCCATATAGATGACATCTAGAACATCGGAAGGGGATATCAAGATAGTCTAGATATTGTGTAAAGGAGTAGTACACAAGCACCAAGTCCACCGATTCATACAACCCCAAACAAAAATCTACCTCCAATAGTATATGAGTAACTGAACACTCCTAGGTGAGAAAGATACTTTCATCCACAATGACAAACTTCCCAACAGAGTCCCCTATTTCCTTAAAACCCTATAGAGTCCAAAATTTCAAAGGGAGGCATGGTAGTTTAATCCAAATAAATGTGGTCGCTGAGAATTCCTTCCGGGGGTTGATACTATGGATAATGTTCATCCTTAAGATAACTTCCTCTCCAACTAATCTATTTTGTTTGAGCGAGGAAAAATTGTTGATATATTTGCATCTAGATCTGTATCCACCATTATGTTGAGAATGAAGTCATGGCCGAATTTCCAGCTTGCCAATGAAGATATCAACTTCTGACAGGGAGTCATATGAATAATCCAACAATTGGACTTCAGGCTCCATTGATGTGGTTGACTAAGCATCCCTACGGATAAAATCTCTCAAAACCCTAGACGATTGTAGTGACCCCATCTTCGTAATAGTCAAAATATTTAGGCAACACTTATATATTAAAATGACATTTAAAAAAACTTATGTTAGAGAGTAAATGCATGTATACATATTTACATAAAATATATATTAAATAAATATAGAACATAATATAATTCATGGCATCCCATACATAGTAAAAACACTTATATTTTCAAGACAAATATTCCTCCAATAAGATGTAAACAAAGGATTTTTCTCCTAGACTTAGGCTCTATGTCACACATAATCTCTCTATAACAAAATACACCCACAATTTGAAGCTATCAATTCAAAAGGGTGAATTCCCTAAGGTCTATCTTTATGTCTTCCTACTCAACCCATAACTCATAAAATCTATGGTACCATAAATCCCCTCTACAGTTATCCTAACCAACCAACACTCCCCCCCCCATCTTGTGCAACACCGAAAATGGGATCCCCTTCTTGACAAGTAGTTGCTTAGGCTATTCCAGTTCTTTTCCAGTGCTCCAGCACATGCTGCCTAATGAATCTCATTTTCAAGACTCCAATGATTTTGAAATGTAGTCCACATTTCTTCTCAAAGTGGAATCATGATCACAGTAGAAAATCTCTTGGATTTGACATAAACTTCCATGAAAGTGTATTCCATTTCTCTCCTTTAGTTTGTATAGTTAAACATCGTGAGTGAATGAATGATGCAATTCACAATTTAGAAACACTATATTTGGATGTTCTCAAATCCCCACGTGGTACCCATGAGGATCCCATGTTTTTCCCTTTTAACCCTAAACTTATAATAATAAAACATAAAGGTTAATTAATCAACATTAATAATCATGGGTTTTGAGACCTTATGATATATCACTAGATAATATTTGTAGTAAAGGAATAAGGGATTGGGTTAACAAATTAATAGGTTTCACTCCCATTATCCTCATTTCACTCCCCCAACTTTTGGAATCATAGCCCTGTTAGAAAAACAGGATCGCAGAGCAATAACAATAAACATAAATGAAAATATAATCACACATACACATTACAAGAGAGACACAAATATATCGTGGTTCACCCAACTTGGGCTACGTCCACACTGAATTTTCCAGTCCTTATTATTATTACCGTCCAGCAAGGTGAAGGGATACAACCTGCAGCACAACCGCTGCACTTCCTCTTCTCTGTTTCACAGTCTCTCTCATGATCTCAGAGATCTTTGTAATGCATAAAACCTAATACATCATCATGCCTAGCCCCCCGCTAGGGTGACTGTACAGTCCACCTACATATCATATAAAACTGGGGTACAAACATGGCTGATACAATATCATCTATGAGACTAGAAGATCTGGCTCCACAACCAACAAGCCCACCATCTCTTCTTCATCCTTCTTCATTTATAGCCATAGAGGTATTTATATTTTATCTAAATGTACACCATTACAAAATATTTGGTCATCCTAGACCATTTATGTCCATCTTCTATCCATTTCATCATTACATACATAATTACATTTCAGGGTAAAAAATAGGGTGTTACATTTCCCTCCCCCTTAATTTATGCACCATTCTCATTGCATATCAACACTATGTACATTTACAAAAAATTATATCAAAATTTTGAAAATAGATATGGATATGTGTCCCACATAGCATCCTTTAGCTCCCAAAGTGATTCCTTAGAGTTGTAGTATATTCATTAGATCTTTACCTTCCCTATTGATCTATTCCCGAGGAACATGATCTTTTTGTCTAGGATGCATGCTAGTTGTACCTATAAATCTCCTTTTGGTTCCACCTGAATCAAAGCCTAAACAATAATATGGTTAGGGTCAGGTACATACTCTTTCAACAATGACAAATAAAACACATTATGAACTTTTATGTAAGCATGCAATGAAATTTCATATGCATCAGGTCCTACCCTAGCTAAGATATCAAAAGGCCCACAATATTTATCTACCAGCTTAGGAAAAATTCCTAGCTTTAGGGAGCTCTTTTTCGGCCTAACTTTCAAGTATACATGCTCCCTAACCTTGAACTCTTTTGATATTCTACCCTTCTCTGAATAACTATTTTGCTTATCTTATGTTGTTTTCAAATTCCGTTTGATCTTATCCATATGCTCTTCCATTTATTTACGCAACTTTGGCCCAATTACTACTTTGTCCGATGTATTGTCCCAACTGATTGGAGTTTTGCACTTTCTACCATGTAAAGCTTTAAATGGACTCATCTATAGAGAAACATGATATCCATTATTATATGCAAACTCCACTAAATATAAATAATTCTTCCACTTGGATAACATATCCATCATGTACATCCTTAGCATATATTCAATGACTTGATTAAGTTTTTTAGTCTCTCCATTTGTTTATGGATGATATGATCTTATATTTAGATTTGTTCCAAATCCTTTGAATAACCCTTTCCAAAAAATTGAAGTAATATTTGGATCTAGATCTAAAACAATTGCCTTTGGTATCCCATGCAACCTGGAAATCCCTTTAATACAAATATTTTCTATATTAGTTTCCTTATGAGTTGATGCGATTGGAGTAAAGTGAGTAGCCTTGAATAGTGGGCGCAAGATCCATACAACTGTCAAGTTATCCTCTAGGTTTGTCAGACCCATCATGATATTACACCCTTCATTTCAGAGGAAGTATGACAAAGATCGTTAGCACTAGAGCCGACCCCATAGAGGCAAAACAACACTTGCATGAGAAATCAACACAACACTTGCTAGTGGATTACCCCTTTAATCGTTACCTTGTGGGGTACCTATCCTAGACCAAACCATCTTGACTTCCCAACAATTGTTTAAACAAATTCACACGACTACAATAGAGGTAGAATATGACCCGCCTTCATTGAGATAGAGCACAACACAGTCAAACGTGCATATGATGAAGCCCACATATAGCTATTAGATGCTCTAGCCACCAAGGAAGCAACAGAGAGAGAGAAAGAAGTTGCAGAAGAAATAGTATTTGCATTATGTGATCAATTATGCACAATGTGGCCTCAGGTATGGGAGAATGTACTAATGGCACTTAAAGAAATTTCATCCACTAGATTATAGGAAAGATTACAACAACTATGCGTTTCCTAGAAGCAACTCTAAGCAGAAAGTGATGACTTCTAATAGAAGCTCACCAGGATCCATAATCAAGGAGATGGCCAACAAGAACAATTAATGGTTCAAGTTCCCCAAGCAAGCAGTGATGCAGTAGTTGTACGCAATCAACTCCAATAGACAAACAAGTAGAGCCATGAAATTTTCGCAACCTTGAATGATTGGGTCGAAATCCTTGAAAAGAAACAACAACCTATGGAAAGTTTATGGGAGAAAGATAAACAATTACACCAGGAAGATAAGTTGATAACTGAACCCATGGAAAGAGAATGAAAATATAAAGAATCCCAGGAACTTGATAATGAAATGGATATTATCCATGAGAAATAATATGCCTCCAAGCCGACTATGTGTGAATTGAAGGCTACAACCCAAATCATATATTCCGAGTTGCAACATCTGGATCACCTTGCAGATTCAAATGTTCAGTTGTTAGAGAAGCAAAAACTCACCCTCCCATATAAGGAAAAAGCTCATGATTTTATAGATAGAACCAATGAATTGATTAGTAGATGGTGGACAAAGTTAGTTGAGTTTGCACAACTTCAACAAAAGAATTTTGCACAAGTACCAGAGTTGGCTCCTTTTTTTGAAGGACCAACAGTAAAATATGATCAAGGATCAGTGACGTAGAAGAGTTGACTTAAGGGAAAGTCAACCTTTGTGGTTGGGGCTTGTTGGCTCCTTCATTTTGAAGTGGACCAAGAAGGAAGAAAAAGAAGAGAAGTCAAAGGAAGATAGTTGCGGAAAGGAAGGAAGTTGAGAAAGAGTACCGAAAGTTGTGGAAGAAAGGTAACGACTGCAACTGCATTTGGACCCACTTCATAAGTATAAAAGGGAATCAGAGGATAAAGATGAGGGAGAGAAGAGAACAAGCGCACAAGGAAAATTAGAGAGCATCCGAGCACCATACTAGAGATAGAAGAGACAAATATAGATAGATCTATATTGGGGTTTATGTAATTGGGGCTTGGCTTTTGTCTATGAGATGTTTTCATCCCACGATGGGTAGTTTTGCAGTGAATGTAAGGCTTAAATCCATGATGTAAGCTGTTGTAATGAAGATTAACTATTATAATAAAAGAGATTGTTCATCCCCTTCAACTTTCTGGGTTATACATGGTTCTATTATGTCTGATTCTTTTTACTGTTCTGAGTTAAATGAATGAATGACGAGTGCATTTAAGTGTTGTTATGATGTATTACATTGGATAAAGGATGATGTTTACCACTATAAACTTGCGATCACAACCATATAGTTAACCAATCCCATCTTATTCCAGCCTTGGTTGTGATTTGGGTGAGACCCTCCCCCTTGAGGGGATTGAAAATGATAGCACACTAGACTATATCATCGCCCTTTTGTTGGTCCATGCGCAAGAACCATGGTCTCCATTTTGTGCTAACAAACACGAATGTCGTAAAGTTTTTGAAAGAAATCAGAAATGACCACATCTTCCTGAGGTTGTTTTAATTCTAAGTTAGTATCAATGGTGAGCATAGGATGGATAAGCTGGTTAAATTCATCTTCCACTTCTTCCCAAAGAGGTTCTTTGGTGTCTAGATAAGGTTTTGCTGGGGGGTAAAGATTCAATGTCTTCTTTTCTAGACCATTTGCAATGGTCATGTCCCTTTCCTACGACTAATATGTGCATCAATTGTTGCAAGACATGGCCTTTCAAGTATGAGGGGGTATCCACTGAGGTTCGCTTTTGTGTGTAGGACAATAAAATTAGCAGGGTACTGCCATGAGTCTATAGAGACCATAATTTCCTCCTACATGCCTTCAGGACAGACTATAGAAGTATTACTAGCTGTAAAATGGTGGTGGTATGTCTCAGAAATTTTTGGAGGTTCAATTGCAACATAGTATCTTTGGTCATAACATTAATTGCAACACCTAAATCAATGAGAGTTTTATGGATCAAAATTCCTCCAATGTGTACATTGACTATGGGGCTACCTGGATCAACATATTTTGGATTAAGAATTTTCCCTAACATAATGTCTGATAGCTATTATACTACATTAATGATGGTAGGATCTTTTCATTTTCTCCCTGGTATTTTTATGCATGTCTCCTTAATGAACTAATTATAAATTGGGATCCCTTTAATGGCATGCAAAAGGGGTATTTTAACACATAGATGCTTGAGCTCCTCCAAAAGAGGGTTTATAGATTTTTCTATCTCCTTAGGTTCTTATCTATGGGGAAATGGGGGAACAAGAGATGGTGAGTCTTCTAAGTTCTCTTCTTTCTCTGTAGGATTCTCTTGAGGAGAGTGGTTTATTGTAGGTGAAATTGGGCTGTCTAACTATTCTGTCACAACAAGTGGAAGAGGATTTGTCACAATTTTTCTAGAATGTTGGTTTAGTTTATTTGCTTCTACTATATTGACAAAATATGCTTGATAATTCATCACCTCACTATTATACACAAGTTGAACTTATTTATTATTGGGGTTCGGAGCTGTTTGAGTTGGAAGTGATGGTTTAGGTGGTGGCAGAGTAGATTTCTAAGGTTGATGCTGATTGGAATGATTGATTAGAGGAGGCATAAGGGTAGACTATTGTTGGTTTATCCTCCACCATGTAGGAGGGAAATTCTACCCATATGCAAGAGTGTTGGGAAAGGCCCAAGTTGCACAGTTTTGTGGAAGCGAGGCTCAAGAAAAGTAGTTTTGAGGCATAAGTACATGTTAGGCAAGGCCTAGTACTTGCCTATTTTGGGGAGAAACAACTCCGAAATTCTCGGGATCAGGGTATGGAGCAACGTGAAGATGGAAGATAGGGGCCTACCTCCTTAGTAAAGGTAGAGTACAAAGGACGACCAACATAGTTGGAACAGTTAAGGAAGAATCTATGGCTTGACAACTATAGGAACAATGTTAAAGAGGCGAATGGTGTAAAGGACACACTAGGGTACAGTCAGGGCCGTGCAGTCAGAGCAAGCGACTGTTAGAGGGGCGTAAGAGCCAAGGAAGCGGCGCAAAGGACGACCAAGGACAAGCGTAGTAACTGAGAAGTTATGGAAAAGTATGGTTAATGGGGTAACCGCGCCATGTTGGGGGGTTTAAGGGTATTATGGGGTTTTGGCCCATAACTATTGTAAATATACGACCTATAGGACAATCTATAAAAGGGGAAATTTTGTATAGGGAAGGGTTGTATTTTGGGTTGGTTGTTAGATTTCAGTTGAGTATTGTAAGGAATCAGAGAGAGAAAGAGGCTCTGCAGCTGTGTGGACAAAGACCCATTGTAGAGAAGAGTCTGCAACTGTGTGCGTAGAATGGAACTGTTAACCCTTCCCATTAATATAAACAACAGTTCCCGTGGACGTAGCTCCCATCCAGGGGGGGGGGTGAACCACGTAAATACTTGTGTTGTGTGATTGCATCTGTGAGATTGTTTCATGTTTATGCATGTTTACGCTTTTATATGTATTTTCACGTGTATGTTGATGAGAATAATATGATAAGTGGTAAAACACACATAACTGAATATGCAAGTGTCAACGAATGTGATGAATGCATAGTTGCATAGGTAACTCTAATTCAACGGAGTCTGTAGTGGGTGCACTGTCCAAAAGCGCAATCCTAGAGGTGCGCTGTTGTATTGTATTGTGGTAACTACGAAGTGCACAGTCACATATATGCGCAGTTGTATTCTAGGTATATGCGAAGTAGGTGTGAATTCGCTTCAAGGACCGATTCCATATCTATGCATCACTGAGGTTGCAAAAACCTGCTTCTGTAGCCACCCCATAACTTAGCCTCGGGTGAGACCTCAACTTGCTCGCAGGTTGTTGCCGAAAGGGACGGTGAAAAGGGGTTTTGTTGGGTCTCTAACTACACAGAACCTGGGTTAGCCTAAGAAAGATATAGTGAGCCAACAAATGGTTCCGTTTTCGCGGTCTGATAATTGGAATCCCAAGGGGAAAGAGATAGAGAATTGGGTGATTTAGACAGAAAAGGAGTTTGTGAAGAAGGAGAACAAACATCCACGCTTTTCTACAGAAGAATGGTTGCATAAATATCTATTTCCTGACTTACATGTAGTTTTCTTCGCATTTTTCGCTAACGAACTACACGAGTTGATATCAAGACTCGCAGAACAAAAAAACTGTTTTCAGGGTGGAGAACCTATAGTTTGGACTCCAGATTTGATTCAGAGGCTTAAAGAGGTTGATAACCCAATTTCAAGAGCAGTAGAATTTTGGCTGGATAGCGTACTAGAGAGCTACATTAACGAATTTGTTGTGGACACTCTAAAGTCTTACAACGCAGTAGACAAAGATTTCTTCAAAGGATTCAAAGGTAAGTACCTAAAAAATCATAGTTTATACATTAAAATGTTGTTAGCAGAACAAGGTGTTTTGAGAATGTAGTTAGATTCCTAGGGTGTGAGTCTGTAATGTTCAGTAACACAGATAGTGACACAGACTAAAATATTCACATTTTAAGAAGTAAACCTAGCACTAGAAAGAGGTATCGTGAAGCCGAACCTCGCACATTACCAGAAATCGAGTTAGGAAGTGATAGAAACTTATATCAGGGTGAGTATGAGAGTGAAAAATAGCCTAGAAAGATTGGCTATCAGCCTATCACTCTGCATAAACCTCTAGTTGACAAGAGAAATATTGCTAGTTCGCAGAACACTACTAGCAGTAACACTGTAGGAGCAAATACTCAGAATTTTCCAAGTAGTAGTATACCTTATTCATCACAGAATACTACACCTCCTAGAAGAAGAATGGCAGATGAAATTAAGCTGCCTATTTTTAAAGGAACTGGTCTAGAAGACCCAGAGCAACACTAGTTTCTATGTGAAGCAGCATGGAATGTTAAGCAAGTACATGATGATGCCATAAAACAAGCTCAACTTGTCACTACATTCAGAGACATAGGATTGACATGGTTCATGAAATATTTTGGGGGACATGATAGAACACTAATAGAGATCAGAAATGTGCTGATAAGAGAGTTTAAGAAACCTAAGTCAGAATCTCAGTGTATCACAGAGCTAAAAGAAATCAAACAAAATCCTAATGACACTGTATCACAGAGCTAAAAGAAATCAAACAAAATCCTAATGAGAAATTTAAAGCACTGTTATATTAAGTAAGTTTTGATATAGCACCGCAACAACACGAGGAATGGTTCATAACTGCACTGTTGCCACACATTAGATTGCCACTGATTCAACAAAAGGTTACTCCGTAGACAGAGGCTTTAGAAACTGCGATGAAACTAGAGGATTTTCCTATTGGAGAAAATAGCAGGAATGGTTTAGATATAGACACATCTAGCAAACTTGACGATACAATTGCAAGATATGAAGAAAGGAAAATAAACCTGAGAAGAGGTTTGGTGTACTGAATGTAAAGGGGAAGGACATTCCAAGGAACACTGCCCTATGTTCCGAGATTACATCGCTAGTGGGGCACCAAATCCATTGAATCAACAGCAAGGCCCATGGTGTGAGATTTTCGGATGCAGAGGACATCGCCCATAAGACTATTACCTACTTCAGAAATATGTGCAAACACCAAAGAACATGTACACCATGATGATAAAAATTGTAGAGCATATGATCTCATGATAGAAAGAAAACATGATGTCTACAGAGTTCAAGGAGAAATGCAGAACAATAATGAAAATGTGCATTATGATCAAGGAACATACAAAGGACATGGTGGATACAGAGGAAGAGGACGAAACACTAGCCAAGGAAGAGGAAGAGGTCATATTGTATGCTATAATTGTGCTCAACCTGGACATCTAGCTAGAGATTGTCAGAATCCTTGTATTACTTGCAAATACTGTAAGTCATTTGATCATGTCATTGAGGCATGCCCCATTTTGCAAGGAAAGATACAAGAAAGAAGGACAGAAGTGCAGAATTAGAACATACAGATGATTGCAGTAGAAGAATGAAACAATGATCGCAATATTCATGTTGTGACGCAAGTGGAGCCACGACAGGCAGAGACCAGAATAATGAAGCTTCGACTTTTGAAGACCATATAGCTAGAAAACATCCTACTGAAGGGGATTGGATAAGAAAAGAAGTTGAAAAAATTCCTACCTTCAACCTTAACAAAGAAAAATAAGTCTTCATGGAAGCCAAAATAGTTTTACAGAACTCAGAACTTATGCGTACAAGAACCCAACTGCGAAATGAACTAATGCCTGCGATAGATATGCCAATTTCATATGATGGATCATGTACTGCAACAGAACCCATAAGTCATGTTGCGCAATTCCTACAGAGCTGCATGAAGTTGTTAAAGCATAGAAATGCCTTAGCAGAGTTACAAATCCTATTCATTCATTACGAGCAGCGTAATGTCATAAATGAATCACATAGCGCAGTTCATCATATCAAGAGTCATAGAAGGACTGGAAGAGAAATGAGACTAAGTGTGTAGATTGGAGATTTTGAAATGGACCAGATAATTATTGACTTATGCTCAGAGGTGAATGTATTGATAAAACAAACATGGGAACAGATGGGGAAGACGAATTTATCATGGTCACCGATACAGTTGAGGCTAGAAAATCAGCAAAAGGTTTTACCATTTGGGAGATTATCAAATGTCCTTGTTGAAATTGATGGTGTGCGAAGTAATGCAGACTTCAAAGTTATCGAAATTATAGATGATAGCAATTCGTATCTTGCACTATTGGGGATCTATTGGGCAATTGATAACCTCGCAATTATCAATTTGAAGAAAAAGCAGATGGTATTTGAAGGACCAGATATCAGGGTCATCGCACCCTTGGATCCTTTACGGGGACCTAGATATATTGAACTAGTAAGAGAAGAATGCAAAGCTCAAGATCTTGATCACATATACAAGATAACAGTGAATCAAGCAGACTACATCAATCCTACTGATGATGGGACATTGAGTTGGAGATGTGACAGTTCTTGCATATCAGAATTAGACGCGGGACTGGAGAACTGGAAGAACAAAATGCATGAAGTATCAGTAAGATGATGTAAGAATATAACTAAGTCACTGCACTGGATTGGAACAGAGGTAAGTTCAATTCCTACGTATGATGGGTTGAGTAATATACACACATTCCTTCAGGAATATCTTGTATCAGTTTCAGATGAATATAAGTTAGCAGCTTTGGACATAGCACTGCGCGCTACACCTGTTAGATGGTGGGATGTGCATAAACAAAATCTAAACACATGGGAAGAATGTAAGCACATGATGGAGATCAGATTTACATAACAAACTGATACTGTACAAGTAAAATATAATGGAAAAACTGATCCTAGAGATCACATAGAAATTTGTTTGAAAGCATGGACACACATACCACAAGTAGAGTGGGTCCATTGGTTTGTGCACACATTGGAGAAAATCCCAAAGAATTGGTACATGGAGACAGAAGTCTGCAGAGGAATGACAGAATGGTCCAATATGACAAGGAACTTCCAAGCAACTTTCAGTTTTGAGGATGATTGTCCAAGTATCTATGAGGCTTTGCAGATAATCAAAGAGAATATATTTAATGATGCACTGTTACCTGTGTATGAACAACTAGATTGGGAAATACAGTTGGAGCATGCACTGGAATGTTATAACTTCGCATTAGATGGATATGAATACGAAGACCTGCACGATGTAAACACAACTGAGTCTGAAGGAAAAAGTGATGTAGCAGGACTTGATTTGGAAATTCAGATTTGAGTAATCCTGTAAAAACTCGAAAAGTCAATATTGGTACCACTGAAGAACTGAAGTTCACTTCTATAGGGGATTATTGGGATGAAGAAACAGTAGAATAGATAGTAGACCTACTGCGCGAATATCAAGACTTGTTTCCTACCAAGTTATCTGAAATGAAAGGAATTTTAGGTGACTTGGGAGTTATAAAAATAGCTCTCAAGCCTGATGCGAAGCCTATAAAGCAAAGACCCTACAAACTAAATCCCAGATATGAATAAAGAGTAAAGGTAGAGCTTGATAAGATGCTTGATGCAGGAATTATTGAGGCAGTAGAAGAATCAGAATGGGTAAGTCCCATGGTTATTCAGGACAAGAAAGCTAAAGGCGAGATCAGAATTTGCATAGATCTCAGTAAGTTAAATGATGCCTCGCTACATGACCCATTTCCTACTCTATTCACAGACAAAGTGCTAGATAACATTGGAGGAAATGAAGCATACTCATTCACTGATGGATTTTCTGGATATCATAATATCAGAATTGCTATAGAGGAAAGACATAAGACAACCTTTGCTACTAAGTGGGGATCATTTCAGTACACAATTATGCCCTTTGGTTTGAAAAATGCAGCTGCTATCTTTTACAAAGTGGTTGTTGCCGCATTTAAGGATTTTATCCATAAATTCTTAGAAGTGTATTTTGACGATTGGACACTATTTGGTTTACTGAAGAACCATTATGCAAACTTAAGAATGATGTTAGCAAAGTGTAGAAAACATTAGATTTCATTGAACCTAAAGAAAATCATCGTATGTGTCCCTTATGGTATTCTATTGGGCCACATTGTATGTAAACAGGGACTGATGGTTGATCCAACAAAGATCACAGTTATAGTAAATCTACCAGAACCTAGTTTAGTAAAACAACTACACACTACATTGGGACACATAGGGTGCTATAGGAAGTTCATCAAGGGATATGCATAAATAACTGTGCATATGGAGAAATTATTGAAGAAAGAAGTGAAGTACACTTGGACTGAATATTTTCAAAGAGGATTGGACACATTAAAAGAGAGAATGGTTACAATGCTGATTCTAGTTTTTCCAAACTGGAGTAAACCATTCCACGTACATGTAGATGCTTCATCTATCACACTTGACATTGTGCTAGCTCAACCAGGTGAGGGAGGCATCGAACATCCCATCGCATGTTCAAGTAGAAAGCTATCTTCAGCAGAAAATAACTATACCACAACAGAAAGAGAAGGCTTAGCTATGGTATACGCATTGCAGAAGTTCAGGCACTATCTGCTAGGTTTGTATTTCTGTATGTTTACTGACCACTCAACTTTGAAGTACCTTGTCAATAAACCAATGTTATGGGGAAGAATATGCAGATGACTATTACTCTTTCAGAAGTATGATTTTGAAATCATTGTTAATCCAGGAAGATTGAATTCAAGACTTGACCACCTCTCCAGAATTGAGTCAGGTGAAGAACCTAGTAACTTGGAAGATAGTCTACCAGATGTGCAATTGTTTGCTATTCATATAGAATATGACTACTACAAGGATATTATAGAATTCCTGACCATAGGCCTAGCACCTACAAAGTTTAATACACAGCAGAATAAACAATTGGTTGTAAAACCAGCTATTTTTACTCTAATTGCAGGACAACTATACAAGCTAGGACCAGACGAAGTACTGCACATATGTGTACTAGAACATGAGAAATCGACGATACTTGCTGAAGCACACTCATGAGTATCTAGAGGCCACTACGCAGGAATAGCTATTGCACAAAAAAATTTAAGAGTAGGACTTTGGTGGCCTACACTAGACAAGGATTCAAAGGAGCAATGCCGAAGTTGTGATGTCTGCCAAAGGACAGGGAAGCCATCTTGTAGAGATGAGATGCTGTTGATGCCACAAATGAACTTGCAAGCATTTGATAAGTGGGATATTGACTTTGTGGGACCTATTAACCCACCAGGAAAGAGAATTGGTTTGAGATATATTATCACAACTACAGATTATCTAACCAGATGGGCAGAGGAAAAACCAGTGAAGGACTGTAGCGCAGTTACTGCCACGTAGTTCATTTTTGAGAACATCTTAATAAGGTTTGGATGTTCGAGGATCCTAATTAGTGATCAGGGAACTCATTTCTTGAACAAGACTATTGAATCCCTTCCAGAATAATTTCAGATCTACCATCAGAAGAGCACACCATATCATCCACAAGCTAATGGCATTGTTGAAGCTTTTAACTAAGTATTGGAAAATGTGCTTACCAAGGTATGCAATACAAATAGGGATGATTGGGATCTGCGAATACCAATGATGTTATGGGAATATAGGACAACTTGCAAGAAGTTGACAGGTCACATGCCTTTCAGATTAACATATGGACATGAAGTTGTCATGCCCATGGAATACATAGTCCCAAGTTTGAGGATTGAAACATTCATAGATATGGCTGATGAAGAGACAATAGATGAAAGGCTACTACACTTAGTTGGGCTCGAGGAAGATCACTTTATCGCAGGTTTTCACCAACAAGTGAAAAAAGACAGGGAAAATCATGGCATGATAGGCATATCAAGCATAAGTTCTTCCAAGTAGGAGACCTTTTCCTCCTCTATGATAGTAAGTTCATGAAATTTCCTGGAAAATTTAAAATGCACTAGCTAGGACCATATGTTTTCAAACATGTTACTAATGGTGGTGCAGTTCATTTGGCTACATTACTGGGAGAAAACCTACCAGGACTTATTAATGGAAGTAGACTAAAGCCTTACAGGGATAGTCCTACTCCTCTAGGCATGAGTTAATCAACAGGGAGAAAATTTTTAAATGTCAAGTACAGTTCAAATTGGACACTAAAAATTGAGCAGAGAGTCTGTACATAGTTTTGGTAAAAGGTTAAGTCCCATGAAGAAGATACATATGCTGCGAAGTACATGTCGTGAGCTGAGATGCAAAGTTCAAGAAAGAAGCCCAGATGCAAAGTTCAGAATGGAAAGGAGGAAACACGCAGTTAACTACGTGGATTCTATCTAAGATGAGAGCGAAGTTAAAGAAAAAATCTCTGTTACAGCTTATTGGATCAGGAAGTAGCCGTTATACAGTGTTTTCGGGAACCGACCACTTTCTCATTTAAGGTAGAATTGTTTGCTTCAGGAACATTCAATGAAGGAAAGGACCAAGATATCAGTGAGATTTGGCCAATGGACATGGCATTTAATTCCTGGTTAGCCATTTTTGGGCGCGTCTCAGTGTTGTTGCACCTATAAATAGGGACGACCTCATACTTATCGGCTTTACCACGATTTTCAATTTTTACTGCATGTAAATTCTAAGTTTTTACCAGCAAGAGCACGTAGAGAGATTCGCAAGTGAATTTCTGAGCAGTCGAATCTAGACAATATTTTAAGAGACTTCAACCAGTCCGGGTTTGAGGGATTCATGAAAATGCCTGTAAAGAAGGCCGTTCTAGAAAGAGGTACTTCATCAAGAAGCTCACCACACTGTGTAGTAGAAATGAAGTGAAAGGATAAGCAACCGACCATAGAACTAGAGAAGCCGAAGGCAGGGGGAATGCCGAAGCAACCTCCATAGGAAACACCTCGCGACATGATTATTTATCTTACGCCTGAGTAGATTCCTCCGTGCAGAGATGATGCACCACCTATTAGGCTCCTGAAGAATCCCCAGTATGAGATTCCACTGCAGCCAATCTCAAGTCATGTGCGCATTCGCGATAATCTTCTAGGAAAAATACCCGATTGTAAATTCTCGGATCATTATTTGTTGCAAGAGGGGAAGAACCCTCAGGTGCCGAAGTACCCTCAGTTTCAACCCGACCAATATATGTGTCGAAGGGTCGATGAACGCACAAAGCAACACTCTCTTAATGCGCAGGAATGGCTTACGCAGCTAGTGTCATCTGGGTTGCTGAACCTTCTGCGCATCCCGCACTTTGAGCGAAGTCATGATCTCACCGTAGTTGTGCGCACCTTACTATTTTGTATGAACCAGGGATACTTGTGTTGGTTGTGGAGCCAGATCTTCTAGTCTCATAGATGATATTGTATTAGTCGTGTTTGTACCCCAGTTCTATATGATGTGTAGGTGGACTGTACACTCACCCCAGCGGGGGGGTGTGGGGGGGCCCATCCCCCCTGGCTGGGGGGTCCGGGGGCAGCGCCCCCGAAGAATTTTTTTGGGGCTGTTTTCGCCAGCTGTTTTGCGGGCCCATGGTTTTGGGTATCCCATGGTATTTTCCCATTGTATTTCCCTTATAAAAGAAAGACATTGTAATACGGCTAGGGTTGATGTATTAGGTTTTATGCATTGTAAAGATCTTTGAGATCTGGAGAGAGACTGTAAAACAGAGAAGAGGAAGTGCAGCGGTTGTGCTGCAGGTTGTATCCCTTCGACTTGCTGGACGGTAATAATAATAAAGGACTGGCAAATTCAGTGTGGACGTAGCCCAAGTTGGGTGAACCACGATATATCTGTGTCTCTCTTGTAATGTGTATGTGTGATTATATTTGCATTTCTGTTTATTGTTATTGCTCTGCGATCCTGTTTTTCTAACAACTTGTGGCTAGACCGCAAGGTTGACATCAACATCGACTTAATCTACCGTATCACACATCTCAGTAAGCGAGGTGCTGATCCCGCAACGGAGTTCATGGGAAAAACCAAGGACACGGAGATTTCCAAGTGAATGAAGGAAGATTTCGGCTTGCAAAAGGGAAGCCGTGGTTATATCACATCTAGAATCAAGGACCAAGCTACGCGTTTCATAGTCCAGCTGTTGGCAGGAAAAGTTTTGAGGAAGTGCAGGCCGATAGAGGTGCCAGCTGCTATAGTTTCCTTAGCTGAGAAGGCTAAGGATGGGACTCTGTACAATTGGTCGAGTTATCTATTGAATGAGTTCTTGGATGATGTCCGTGAGACTCAAGAGAGTGGGAGCCCTTTCCACTATAGTTGGGTACTGGTGATGATCACATTTGTGGGCTGGAAAGAGACACTATACCAGTAGAATGTCCGAGTCATCATAGGAGACTGTAGAGGGACAAGGTTTGCAAACATGTGGGAAAACACGAGGCCAGAGAGACAACGGTTGAATAATGAACAGTTGTACACTTACTATGAGCAGCTGTGCGAAGTGATTCAGTGACTTTGCGCATTTCCAAGGAGCTGACAACTGTGTATATTCGCAGGCTAACATTCAAATCCGATCTTCATTTCATATACATTTAGCCAAGAGCTGAGAAGCAAAAACCATAATGGTTTGAAGGGTTATATCAACTAGACGCAAAAAAATTTGAGTTGATTATGGAAGACTGGCTGCCAGAGTGGAAGGTTGATTCGCCAGTAACGATCAATAGAATATCAGAGGAAAGCGAAGCTGGAGATCTGCAGAATGGAGAAGAAACGACCAGGGCACAAGATAAAGAAATAGGTCAGAAAGAAGTTTAGCAAGATACTGCTGGAGGATCAACAATAGAAAAGCGTAAGGACCCTAACAATGCAATGCCCAAAAAAGGACAAAAGAAGAAGCATAAGGAAACTAGAACACCACTAGATGCATAGTTTCATGCTGATGATTATGAAAGCATCGTAACGCGAGTCAGTGAGCACCTGGAAGAGGCGCTCTCCCTTAAGGACAACAAAAGAGAAGAAGTCCAAGCGAGCCTGTTGGAGAACCTTGCAGAGCTAAAGGGCATGGTAGGCGAAGATAGAGCAAGTTCAGCAGGACTTGGTGCACAAATCCGAATCTGAAGGCATGTCAGGTGAGTCAAGCCAAAGGAAGAGAAGGACGCCTACCTTGAAAATGAGACCTCGCTTGGTCAGAATTGAGCCAATGAATATTATATTCCCAAATGATGAAATAGCTGAAGATGCAAAGAGGTTGGCGCACCTGGATATTAATGTCGGCATGTTACCCCTTGAAGAATTACATAATCTGCATTTGCAGGTTGTGGATGAAATTCAGGATAGATACATTGTGTCTCATAACCAACATCTACAACTAGAGGAAATCTATAAGTAGCTGAAGGGTGAGTTCGTGGAGAAGAGTAGAGAGCTAATCAGTGTTCAAGAGAAACACTGCAGAATCAAAGAAACGATCGCAATAGTCTGTGCAAAGATACCTGAGTGTAAAGAGGAACCTGAGGTAGAAGCCACAATACTTAAGATTGGTGCCGCAGTGGATAATATTAAGGTAGAGATGGTGGATATGGAGATTTTTTATAAAGAGAAGATTGCTACTCTATAATATCAACAATAAACTGGAACTCCGCACGATGATAAAAAAGCCAGAAGCGAAGAGTTGAGGATGTCAACAGAAAACATCTCCGCAGAAGTGGCGAGATGTCAGAACCTGCTCGACGAAGCCACTAAAGTATGGGCTACGCTATTAGAAGATCCTGAGTTGCAGAAGATATAGGATGAGATGCAGCAGTGACAAAAGGAGATTGACTCTATGAACATAGCTATGAAGACTTTGCCACCAAGGAAGAAGATCCAGAAGTTCGTAGAGATAAAGGAATTGCAGAAAGAGTTTAAAGTATTGTGGGAAAAGGAGGCTGACACTTCAGTGAAGTTACAGCCTATGCAGGAAGAAGCGCTCGCTCTTTCCGAGGAATTTGAAGAGAAGCTACAAGAACTTTGCACCATGAAGTATACGGTAAAGGAGCACGCCCAAGAAGCCATCTCACAAGAGATGTTGGAGAATATTAAGGAGTTTGAGCAGGAAACAATTGCGAGGCTAAGCGTAAGTATTTAGGACTTCACTGCGAAGTTGAGTACCCCAGGGGATGCGCAGTCGAAGCCTCCCAGCAAAAGTGGCTCGGGGACGACCCACGAGTGAGTGTTAGGGGCCTGTTGGGCGAGGCCCAAGTTGGAGTAGGTTTTTGGAAGTGAGTCTCAAGCGCAACAGTTTTGAGACAGAAGTAAATGTTAGGCAAGGTCTAGTACTTGCCTATTTTGGGGAGAAACAATTCTGTGATTCCCACGAGCAGGGTATGGAGCAACTCGAAGATGGAGGATAGGGGCCTACCTCCTTATTAAAGGAAGAGTACAAAGGACGACTAGGGTAGTTGGAACAGTTAAGGGAGACGCGTTGGCCTGACAGCTACAGGAACAACTTTAAAGAGGTGAATGATGTAAAGGACGTACCAGGGTATAGTCAGCGCTGCGCAGTCAGAGGAAGCAGTTGTCAGAGGAGCGTCAGAGCCAAGGAAGCGGCACAAAGGACGACCAAGGACAAGTTTAGTAGCTGAGAAGTTATGGCAAAGTATGGTTAGCCGGGTAACCATGCCGTTTTGGGGGGTTTAAGGGTATTATGGGGTTTTGGACCATAAATATTGTAAAGATGCGACCTACGGGCCCAATCTATAAAAGGGGAAATTTTGTAAAGGGAAGGGTTGGATTTTGGGTTGATTTTTAGATTTCAGTTGAGTATTGTAAGGAATCAGAGAGAGAAAGAGGCTCTGCACCTATGTGCGCAGAGACCCATTGTAGAGAATAATCTGTAGCTGTGTGCACAGACTGGAATTGTTAACCCTTCCCATTAATATAAAAAACATTTCCCGTGGACATAGCTTCCATCCGGGGGGCGAACCACGTAAATACTTGTGTTTTGTGATTCCATATGTGAGATTGTTCCATGTTTATGTATGTTTACACTTTTATATGTATTTTCACGTGTATGCTGATGAGAATAATATGCTAAGTGGTGAAACACACATAACTGAATATGAAAGTGTCAATGAATGTGATGAATGCGTAGTTGCATAGGTAACTCTAATTCAACAGAGTCTATAGTGGGTGCACTATCCAAAAGCGCAGTCCTAGAGGTGTGCTTTTGTATTGTATTGTGGTAACTACAAAGTGCGCAGTCACATATAAGCACAGTTGTATTCTAGGTATATGCGAAGTAGGTGTGACTTCGATTCAAGGACCGATTCCATATCTATGCATCACCGAGATTGCAGAAACCTGCTTCTGCAACCACCCCATAACTTCACCTTGAGTGAGACCTCAACCTGCTCGCAGGTTGTTTCCGAAAGGGCCTGTGAAAAGGGGTTTTGTTGGGTCTCTAACTACGTAGAACCCAGTTCAGCCTAAGAAAGATATAGTGAGCCAACAAGGAGGTATTGCTTGAGGATTTTTCCATTAATTAGGTAAAGGAGTGGGGGATTTTCCACTAGGTGTCCATTCAGGTGTATAATAAGGTTGCTGCCCATAAGTTTGCTGAAACACCGATTGGCCATAAGGTTGTTAATAAGGTGGCTATCCATAGGATTGACAAGGTTGTTTCCCTTGAAAATTTTAGTAATGTGACTATCCATAAGGATTTTAAAAAGGCCTTGGTGGCCTTGGTATCTTAGGGTTTATATAGTAGACATGTTCTGCTGCTCCTTATGGCTCATAGAGAGTGGCCTTAAGAGGTTACATGTGTGGATAGTTTTCAGTGGCATGTTTGTGAGAATAGATTCCATAGCATTCGATAGATTTGGCACTAACCTACATTATGCCTAATGTGATTTCATTCTTCTCGTGCTTTGTTCTGCATGTAGGATAGAAGATAGCTAAATATTTGTTAGATTCCTCCTTTCTCATCTTTGTTTGCATGGATTCCATTTGAAGTGATAAGGAGTGTATGAGGTTCCATTGGATTTCATATCATACAATAGGTTCACTATATCATATTTAGTGAGGGTAGAATTCAAGGTCTTGGATGATCGAAAGGGAAGGATTTTTCCTCGAATTTTCTTACATGTGGATCTAGAATGGTTTCTAAAGATCTGTTTGATTTCATCATAGTCCAATTGGTAAATTTCACCATTGGATAAGAGGTTTAAAGTTTCAAGAAGTTCTTTCCTAAATCCTCTAAGGAGGATGACCTTGAGGGATTTCTCATCCAGGGTACATCTATGAGATCATTTGTAACTCAACTGGAATATTTCCTCATAGTCCTCTAGTGACTCATTCTCTCCTTGCATCATTCTAAAATTTCATCCCTAGTTTCCCTAGCTTTTTAGTAGTCTCTATATTTTTCTATGACGTGTATCTTTCATCCGATCCCATAAAGTGATGTTGTTTGCTTCTAAGCTCATGAACCTTCTCATGGAAGAACCATTTAAAGTGGAGGGAAAGAGGTTGAGTTTCTAGGCATCCATGGTGTAGTCATAAGTTCTACAATCTACCTCGAATTCAAATAAGAAGGTATCTGTTTCTTTGGAGGTTAGACCATGGAAGTTAGGAAAGGAAGCATGGTTGATATTTTTCATTATTACCTCATTATAATGGACCCCCCTAATGGGAAATTCATATATTATGGGTTTTTCCTTGTTTTCCATTAGGTTCTCTCCCTTAGCTCTTGGATCAATATAGGAATCAAAGGTTTCTTATTCTGAAGTAGTGCCAAAGAGACCAATTCTTCCAATGTGTTGGAAAGGATGAGAGTTTATTTTAGGATTCTTTTCAGATTTTTCTTGTTCTTATCTCCTATGAATTGATCTCGGGTTGGTATGAATGAAATTTTTTGGTAGAAATTGACCGAACTCGTCTCTGTATCTAGGCATTCATGCTAGGTAAGGAATGGAGTGTTTTTTGTTTGTTTGTTTGTTTTGTTTTTTATAATTTTTGTTTAAATTTTTATGAAATAAATGCCTAATCTACTCTTGCAAACTCAATATGAAAATAAAAACTAATCTTATAAAGAAAATGAGAGACTTACTTGAAGTGAATATGCTTGCACTCTATTGTTCTCCTTTCTCAAGTCGTAACCTGTTTGCATGAAAACAAAAAGAAAAGAAATAGACCAGTTAATATTTTCAGTTCCCTTTGTGGTTTGGAACTCCTCCCCGACAATGATGCCAAAAAGTGGTGGGCTCTAATATCAACAATAATGCTATATCTAGTCAAACAAGACACCAACAAGAATATTGTATCTAAGCCTTTACTCTTAATTGTCAACCTGGAGATTCGTGCAAACTTATGAGGGTCCTGTAAAATATATGCAGCTACAAAAAGGAATGAAAGGTGTCTAGTAGCATGAAATCCCGATTTAACCAATGAAGCAATCAAATCTATATTTATCACAAAAGCAAATGAATTAATTTCTAACTATGGGTTACAAGCACATAAGATTTAGTTTCCCTACTTGGCACTTATTTCTTTATTAATATCATTGGAGACAAGAACATGGTGATTTTACATTCAGTTCATAACCCTCGGTGAAATCCCTTTGCTACTTTACCTTCATAAGCCATGAGTTCCATGTAAGTGAATAAACAAGTAGATGGATTAACTTAAACCAGGTAGTGATAATGAGATCTTATGTGTAAAATAAATGACATCTTCAACTTGAAATTGCAATTAAGGAAATAAACCTATGATAACTCTGTGCATAAATAATTGAAAACAATGTTCTTATCAGAAAATGTAGTAACTTCTACAAAATGCAGGAGATCTACAACAACTACTCTGCTTAGCTGAAAATGACATAAAAGACAAATCTATTCTAATGAAATAGGCCCCTGTACTTCCCTCTAGATGGGCCCTTATCCAAGGTTGTACATGAATGGAGGATTACTCATATATATGTGGGATCAAGCATTTTTTCCATTAAAATGTAGAAACTTTCAACATGCAGAAAAATATCTTTAAACTGTAACTATCAAAGGTAAATGTGATATCAATTGAAATCAAAAGGGCACCAAACTCAACTGGATTTTCCATAATGCTTAAAAAACAAACTTTCTTAACCAACTTAATTGAAAAATTCAATTCTAACTTCAAAGAAAACATTGCTCTATCATGTGTTGTGCTTGACAATGGTGCATAAGAAGTAACACACATTAATGCACAATTGGACTGAGTCTAGTAGCAATTCTAGGATGACACATTGATGCTTAGGGGTATCAATCACTATTTGTTCACTTTGATCTTCTTCAAAACTTAAAAAGCCACGACATGTCTATGCCAAGGATGAAATGTTGTGGTGAGGGTTGATTGCTTCTAACCAAGGAGTTAACTGGATTGCTATGCTGATCAAGGAGTTAACTGCACAAAACTGGATTGATTCATTGAAGAAGGACTTCAATACCCAAAACTCAAACTCTCTACTTGAGTTACAATCTCATGATGTTGATTAAGATATCCTCAAAACATGCCAAATAAACTTGCTCTTTAAGAGTCATGACTTGTAATCAACACATCAATTTAATATGCAATCTACTTATAAAAAGGAAGACTTCGTCATATAAATAAATAATTGAAAAAAACATGTAATCCTAACTAAAATGTACACTTCATACATCAACTTGACTCCATAATTTCCCCTTTTATAGCTCTAAGTGTTAAAGCAATGGGGAACAGGATGGATTTTCTTACCCAAAAGTGGCAGCCATCACCGATCCTTCTTCGATATGATGCTTAAACCGAGGTCCACATTTAAGGAAGGTTTGGTCGATCCTTTCTCTAAATAATTCTTGGCCCAAGGTCCACATTTTAGGAATATTTGGTCGAAGGATGATGCTTAACACAAGGTTCACATTTGAGGAACGTTCGACCAATCATTCCTCTACATGATGCTACACACTCAGTGACCTCATTTCAAGAAATGTTGGGAAATCCTTCCTTTAGAGGATACATTTCATGGCTACCATATTTCAGGAATGGTCGATCGATCTTTCCCTGTTGGCACGTAGTGGGAAGACCCAGGTTACAATGTAAATTCACCACAAAACCCTAGATACCGGACCTTTTGGAATCACCTCCAACCAGATGAAGTCTCACCCGAGGCATTTATGGGGACTGTAGGAACCAAGCTTCTTCAATTCTAAAAATATAGAAGGCATTTAGTCTACTAATCTACCATACATTCACCTTACTACATAGAAATCAATAGCATATTCATAGGAACCAATAAAATATTCAAAGCAATAATAGAAATAGGGAATACATGTGCGCAATAAATAGAACATCCATCACATTATACACATAAGAGATTTGATCCAAAATAGGTGCACTTCAATATTATCATTATCTGGAATAGTCTTACAAAACCTATGCATTGCACATCAGATCTTTGTCACAAACCCAAAAATACACCAACATTACAAATCATAAGAGAAACTACCCAGGAATCTACCATAAAAGCAATTTACGAACCACTATCAAACTACTCAAAAGAACAACAACCCTTAACCTAAAGATCCCTTACATATTTATACATTTCAAGATGGGATGAGCTCATTACAATGTGGACAAAAGTTCCCAACTACTTCTAACTAACTTCCACCTTTTGCGCACGTTGGTCCTTTAGATTGTTGGCTCGCGGTCCATATCCTTGTGCGCAGTTCCCAAAACTAGTCCAAAATACCTGCTCCAACAGGCCCCCAACACTCACCTGTTGCTCATACAGAGAAAATTTAGTCTACAGCTGTGCTTTCTTTGACCACAATCTTTCGCCTCAGGAGTATGCTAATTACTGCATAACACCTTTCAAACTAGAGTCCCATCCCTCGGCAAGTAGCATCTCGATCTTTGATTTGAACATATTTCCAACCATCACTCATCTTTGCTCGTTAGGTTTCTCTCTATACTAATACTCCTTCTTTTGGTGGTTCCATGGCACTCTATGTCGTGACTACCTCAAATCTCGGCTTTTGGTTACTTTTCTTTTTGTAACATCATCCTTGTATCTTTTTGTTGTGCCTTGGACTTTCCCTTCGACTCTGCATCTTTGTAGTGTATACTCAACAACTAGCTTCTCTAGTTATTGGTCCCTTGCTTCTTTTATAACTAATTACTAAGTACCTCGACCCTTTTCATCACGATGTGACTTGTCCACCTGTACTTGGAAGAGATTTGATCTGGATTTGCCATCATGTTGAAATCTTTGCTGCCAATTTTTCCAATTATAGCCACATGTGTTCTCTGTCCCGAGTCATTTCAACCCTTCTGGTGTGCTTCCTTCACCTTCTCTACTAGATTTTGAAGAGTTTCTTTTGCAGCTATCACTTTTTCCTTTTATTTGGCCTCCTATTCTTTAATTTCTTCCACCATTTGCGCCTTCAGAGGTGCCTGCAATTTTTCCTTAGTGAACTGTATCATTTTCTAAACAACTCCTTGCACTACAACAAGTTCCTCTATCACTATGTATGCTTCCTCTTATAGTGTCTCTAACTTCTGCGCAAAAATATACTGATGGGCTCTTAACTGATTAATCTCCAACTTTTTCTAGTGATTCTCTATCACTGCTGTCATCCGTTGTGTAGGAGGTAGAGTACTCATTATTTCCTTCAGTTTCTACACCTTCTCCCACGCAGCCTACAATTTCTATTCTATGTTCTTCAACTCATCATCCTTGATGAGCTATGCCCATATTTGGGTACTTTCCTCATACATATGCACACAATTTTCTTCCAAATTTATAATGTTTATTGCTGTTGTGCTGGCTATTTTCTCCCTTTGCTATCTCTCGTTTGGTGGGGTACTTGGTTCCATTCATGCTTCCAACTCCACAATCTTTGCATGTAAGCATTGAATGGCTTCATTTATCTTTGTCACCTTTTCCTCCGCTAGAATTTCCACTTCCATTGGTACTTCCAGCAGATTGCTGTAGAATTCTTCTACTTCCTTCTTCAATATTTCAGTCTTCTAGATATCCTCCTGTAACATACCCCTTTTTGCTAAAAAACATTTTATGTTGGAAACATTATATTAAATTTTATTGTAAAGTTTTATATTGGACAAGTGTCCAAGGATGACTGTAATTTGCACAATATTTTATTATTTAATAAATTAAATAGGAGACAAACACCTAAGGAGACTGTTGAAAGAGTGTTTATTGACCCACTAGGTGGAATGGAATCTGGGGTAGAAAGTAATGGACAAATGGCAGCTTCATGAGGCAAGTAACTAGCTGTTGGTATGGGACAACTCCCTTGAATTGTGGTCATAGTGCCATGAAAGATGGAACTGGAGCTTGAGGCTCATTTATTGAAAACTGACCACTAAAGACCTAGGCAATATTTTTAAGAGCCATCGAATTTTGGACTGAGGTTCATCACTTTTCTTGACAAGGAAATTTACCTTGGGGTTCTACTGCTTGCACCTAAGAGATTCAATGAGGGGATATGCTATGTTTTTGATCATGGTGTAAGTCTGCATGATTACTGCTGAGTGTAGAGATTGAAGTTTTTGGCAAGTCTCTATTGATTGCTAGTTATACAAAGTTGAGTGCCTTGCTTCTACACAGAGTTCATCAACCTGGTGGTTAAGTAAACAGGCTCAGTGGTCCAAAGGAGGAAAGTAGATTGGTTTCTTTCTAGAGAAGGTTGGGAGGAACAGGCCTCCTTGGGTGTTTGTCCACCCTATCTACAGTTACGGGTTCTACTTGTTATTTCAATCCTAAGTAGTTAAATTATTCTGTAACATCTGATTTAGTATCTTATTAGTTTAAAACTGTTAGTTTACATTATGTAGAAGTAAAAGTGTGATTTTCTGAGTTGTTTAGGAACTTGTAAACTGTTGAATAAATATATGAATTGATAAAATACCTCTACTGTATTTTTCCCATATTGTTTTTTGTATAGTACTCTAGTACAAAGGAGGAAAATTAAGATAGATGAATGATAGGCATAATGTAGAATGAA
Source organism: Larix kaempferi (assembly GCA_027924585.1). Lineage (NCBI taxonomy): Eukaryota > Viridiplantae > Streptophyta > Pinopsida > Pinales > Pinaceae > Larix > Larix kaempferi. The sequence continues at coordinate 4,023,396 of BSBM01000878.1, read as the reverse complement.
TGGATAGACTAACACTGCTGTGTTTCCTTCATATTTCTTGACTGTTATATCCTGTAATATAAATTACATATGTCTAGATTCATAATACATAACAAAACTTCATTTTATACGCACTATAATATTTAGTTTTCATAGAAATAGAAGTAAACATTTCATCTTTGTACGAAACCTAGGGTTTTCCTTTTTGGTCATTTAATTGTTCACAAAAGATAAATGTTATGCATTCTCTTTTATTCTTTTCAAAACAATAAAGTGTTATAAGTTCACTTTATTTCTTTCATTGTTATGCATGAAATAAACAACTGCCAAAGAAACATTTCCTTTATTACACAAACAAATTATTTTACAGAGTTAACTGAACTATTAATATTCCTATTAGACAGAACCCTAACTTCTATATATCAACATTTAGTATTTATTTCCACTTTTAACAAGTCAAATAATCTATCCAAGAACAGAGTCCTTAAAAGTCTTTTGCAACATAACAGACTTGGGATCGAAATCTTAAAAGAGAACCAAGTCACTTAAAACATCATGACAGGCTTATAGACGTAGACAGTCAAACCCTTAAACAACATAAACATCAACATTTCGTGTTGAGAATACAAGTAAGATACATTACCCTCACTTAACAGAAGACATAGTTTTTAGTCACGATTCCAGTACATAGTTTACAACGAAATCAAAGGAACATATTTTTTTAACATCGTTATCAAACAATGGGTTTACAACCTTGGTAGAACCATAGTCAACATCGAAAACCATTAGATAAACAAATTTAAGACATAGTTCTCAAGTTTGAATTTCCAGAACTATCAAAGCTATCATCGAAACCTACAGGTTTAGGGTTTTGACTGCACAACACAAGGTTTAAACCTATGGCTCTTAACCATCTTTTAAAACACAATAGTTCATAAAAAAAACATTACATTATATCATATACTGGAGCATCACTCACAGCCTCAACACACATAAACATCATGGCGTTATGGAACAAAAATATTTTAATTAAACCAAAATAGCCGAGGGATAAAACCCTATAAACTATCTTCATCCCTTTACAAAATGACTGCACAGAAAACAAACACTACAGGCTTAACACCGAAGTGGGTTGAGGATTTCATTCTCCCCAAGCTTCCGGTCAGCTCACAAAACATCACGGCGGTGGTCACATTCCACAACATTACATTTTTAAAACGAAGTCTCGGTAATTAACCTAAGAAGGACCAACAGTTACAGAATCAAAGCCATCAGGGAAACCACCGAAGCTTACCACTTCCTTTGCAGTTGTCATCTTTCAAACTCGAGCTCGGGAACCAAAAGCCGAAGGAACCTGCCACACAAACAAGACTGGTCAAACGAGTATCATCAAAGAAGTTTCATTAAGACAAAAACTGTAATCTCATAAACAAATAGAAGGAAACAGGTTTCAAAAAAATGCACATTACCTTTAAATGGAGCAATGATGCCATAGCCATTGTTAAACCGTAGCCATCGACTCACCACTGAATGCAACGAAGGTTGGATACAACTCTGAGAATCATCACTTGACATTCAAGGAAAACCGAATACTGGATCAACCTTCACACAAGACCATCACCAACCTTGGAGTCCTTCAAACTACAAACAATTGCTGTAAACTCGTACAATAGGGATCGGCTCTTAAAGCTATCTACAGGTATCAGAAATCACCCTCAGGTCATGGTTTCAAGTCATGGAGGAAGCTCCCCAAACCTCCTAACGAAACCCTGAATTTTCTCAGGCCTGTCGGCCTCTCCACCGAGCAAGCAACAACTCACAATGAATGCCTAGGAACAACAACTTCGAGACTTAGTGGTGGATTAGGGTTAAATACCAAACTCCGAGAGTGTCATAATATCAACGGTGGGGATCATACTTCATAACACATCGTAATTCAAAGCACCAACTGCATTAAAACCATATTTAATAACCATTGCCACCGTGGAGACCAGCTCAGGTCGAACCTTGTACAACTTGTCCAAGTAGACTGTATTCTCACAATGCTTTCACATGTTAAACACCACGATGGCAGGCACCGAGATATTCCACTGAGATGGTAGATAGGAGTGTTAAATGCCAAGGTTGGATGCGAATTCCTGCCATCACATGTCCACTACACCATTAATTACCCTGTATCTATCACGTTGTTACGTTGTTATATTTGCAAACCTATCATAACATAGATCTTATGGTAAGTCATAGTTTGTATTATGGTAACAATTCACTAGGCATCGATCACATGATTTAAAAGGGTCACAACGATGCCCACATTTGATATATTATTTTGTATATAGGACCAATGCATAAGCCTTTGCATATAGTTTATATGCTATAGGAATTTTGTAAAATTTGCATATAGTTTATATGGTATAGGAATTACATAGAATATGTATATAGCTAATATGCTATAGAAATTACATAATACTTGTATATAGTTTACATTATAGGAATAATGTGGAAGTTGCATATAGTTTATATGCTATAGGAAAAGCATAGAAATAGTAAATAAATCATATAGGATAGGAAATCGTATAGCAATTTGCATATAGTGCACATGTTATAAGAATATAAAGTATCATGCATTTGGCCTATGTTTCATAAAAACATATTATCCTTTTTACAAATAATAGTAGCACATATTATTCTAAACCAATGCTATGATACTCTATTTCATCATTTGATGATTAAACAAGGAAATGCATGAGATGTATAGCTTACAGCTGTAAACTTTAGACGAGTCACTTTATAAGTACCTTAGAAACTTTACACAAAACCTTTGAAGGCTAACTGAAGGTGCATTTTAAATTATACATGTACTACTGGATCTGATGTGTCACCCTTACCTGTAATCTGCGAAAAGGAAGGTTCAGATGCTTTAGCATGAATGCTAAGTAAGCCTCGGGGTACCCTTAGGACCCCTTTCATCATCAAAAGAAGAACAAATAGTTAGCGCTTATAAACATTAATATTTGATTTAGTATTGACATAAGTAATATAAAAATATAGCCGAGACAAGAAAACATTCAAAAGCATCTAAATGCAGATTTAATTTCATCTCTTAACATGTCACAAAACAATACATTTATGATCATTACAAACATTTATTACTGCATGACAACATAGAAGCATTTATTATAATTCCACACAGCTGGTACATGCAATAAATACTGCGTTGAAAATTTTTAAATTTTTGTGAAATTTTGGGATGTTACATGTGGTATCAGAGCGCGAGTTCAAACTCTAGGCCTGAAATAGGCTCACGCGCACAAAATAGAAAAATAAAAACCAGAAAATTTATGTTACTAACTTTTATTTTAATCTTGTTTATGTACAGAACAGTTTGACATTTAAATTGTAGGTATGGAAATACCGGAGGAATCAACAGAGGACAGGTCTCCTTGTAATGAGCATAATAATAATAATAATCATGAATGAATATATGTTGAATTAAATAATCAATCTTCAGAACTTCTACGTACTGTAAAGGATTTAAAATCTGAGATAAGAACTGTTAAAGAAGAAAATGAACGCAGTTTGAAGGTGCAAGAAGAGTTAAATTAGATTTTAATGGAGAATTATCATAATGAGGAAAGAGGTAGGAAATCAGAAGTAAAATCTGATTCTGATACAATGTCCCACAAACATAAACACAAGAAAGCAAGGAATGGTAAAAGTAATAGTTACTTTTCATCTGAAACTGATCAAAGTAATTATAATCCTGTTCATGACAACATTGATAGTGATTGCTGTTCTAAGAAGAGGAAGCATAAGCATCATGAACAAATTACAGGAGAGTTTAAAAATATTAAGCCACCGACCTTTAATGGCGAAAGTGAAAAGGGTGAGACAGTTGAAGCATGGTTGTCCGAAATGAAGAAATACTTTCATATTTACGATTACTCTTCTCAGTTAAAATCCAAGATGGCTATTTACAATCTAACCGGAAAGGCAGATATTTGGTGGCCGAATCTTAAAAGAATTAAGAGCATAAAAGAAAGAAACATAACCTGGAGTATGTTTAAAAATTTATTTAAGAAAAAGTTTTTGTCAGAACAATACTATAAAGATAAATCCAAGGAATTTTATGATTTAAAATTGGGTACTATGAGTATGAAGGAGTTGTGCAGCAAGTTCCTTAGCTTGCTGAGGTATGTACCTTACTTGGTTGAAGAGAAGCCTAAGGTACAAAGGCTTCTAAGCTGTCTACCTTTCAACATAAAAGATAAGATCGAATATGATAACCCTTCCACTTTGGAAGAGGCTATGAGGAAAGCTAATTTCTGTTTTGATCAAAACAAAAAAAAGAGAAGGAATATCTGGTTGGAGAAGTAATAAGTCTAATCATTTTGATCATAAAAAGAAGAGTTTTAATCATAATTCTGAAAGTTTTAAGAAAAAATTTAATAACAGAAAATTTTCAAGTAATAATAATTACATGAATAATGCACCACTAAATTCTAATGCTGCAAGGAATGTGCCTAATAATAATAACAACACCAGATATGCTGAACAGAAAGCACCTTTGAAGTGTTATGATTGTGGTGGACCCCATACTAGAGGTCATTGCCCACACAACAGGAAGACAATCAACAACATTCACACCATACAAGTTGAGCCTACAGTTGGTGATGTAGCAAGAGAGATGCCCAGGATAAATGCAGCGTTGGAAAATCGTCAAGTAGATCATCAAACGTCTATGGTCGAAATCGAAGGTATGATACACAACAAATCTATTTCCATTCTAATAGATCCAGGTGCATGTCTGAGTTACATTTCACCTGATTTAGTGAAAAGTTGCAAGTTAAAGGTAGAGAAATTTGATAATTCATGGTTAGTTCAGTTAGCAACAGGCATTAAAAGAAAGGTTACAGACTTTGTCAAAAATTGCGATGTATTTATGAGTCAGCTGAAAACGCAAGTTAATCTGAATGTTTTACCATTAGGGTCATATGACTTGTTGATTGGCATGGATTGGCTTGAACATCATAGAGTAGTACTTAATTGTTATGAGAAATCTTTTACTTGTTTGAATAATGAAGAAAAAACTGAAATAGTAAAAGGAATTCATAGGAAGATTTCTGTAAGGCAAATTTCTGCCTTACAAGTAAAGAGAGCTGCAAGAAAGGGTTGTAAAATGTTTGCTGTTAATGTTATTAATGACGAATGTTCATCTAAAGAAGATAAGTTAAAACTGGAGAATATACCCATCCTTAGGGACTTTTTTGACGTATTCCCGGAAGAAATTCCAGGATTACCTCCGAAAAGGGAACTTGATTTCACCATTGAGTTAGTACCAGGTGTGGTACCAAACTCAAAGGCTCCCTACATAATGAATATTATGGAGTTAAATGAACTAAAATATCAGTTGAAAGAATTAATAGATAAAAAATACATAAGGCCTAGTGTGTCTCCTTAGGGAGCACCAATTATTTTTGTTAAAAAGAAGGACGGTACCATGCGACTGTGCATAGATTACCATCAACTTAATAAAATGATAATTAAAAATCGATATCCCTTGCCTCACATTGACGATCTATTCGATCAGGTACGCGGAGCAAAGATATTCACTAAAATTGATTTAAGGTCCGAATATCATCAAGTTAGAATAAAAGACGAAGACATATTCAAAACTGCTTTCAGAATGCGATATGGGCACTAAGAGTTCGTAGTTATGCCTTTTGGGCTAAGTAACGCGCTGACAATGTTCATGTGTTTAATGAACAATGTTCTGCATAAGTACTTGGATAAGTTTGTAGTTGTGTTCATTGATGATATTCTAATTTATTCAAAAACTAAAGAAGAGCACGACGAACATTTAAGAATAATTCTGCAAGTGTTAAGAGAACATTAGCTTTATGCTAAGTTCAGCAAATGTGACTTTTATAAAGATAAAATACAGTACCTAGGTCACATAATCTCTAAAGATGGAATTTCCGTTGACCCTGATAAGATAAAAGCAATTAACGAGTGGCATGTTCCTAAAGACGTAACTGACGTTCGATCATTTATGGGGATAACAAGTTACTACAGAAAGTTTATTGAAGGGTTCTCACGAATTGCGAATCCCATCACTTCTTTGCAGAAGAAGGGGAAGAAATTTGTATGGGATCAAAAATGCCAAGAAAGTTTTAATAAGTTGAAATAATTATTAACAACTGCACCCATTTTAAAAATTGCTGATCCTAACAAAGACTTCGTTGTATGCATTGATGCGTGCAATGATGGACTTGGTGGGGTCTTAACTCAAGAAGGTCATGCTATTGCTTTTGAGTCTAGAAAGTTAAAAATCCACGAAAAGAATTACGCAACTTACGATCTTGAGTTGGCAACAGTGATACATGCACTAAAAATGTGGCGCCATCACTTGATTGGAAGAAAATTTACACTAATGACAGATAATAAAGGTTTAAAATACTTGTTGGATCAAACAAATCTAAACGCAAGGCAAGCTAGATGGCTAGCTTTCCTTAGTGAGTATGATTTCGAAATTCAACATATTAAAGGTAGAGAAAACAAAGTTGCTGATGCCTTGAGCAGAAATGCAAAATTAAGTTATGTGGCAGCAATCAGCATGTTTAAGACAGATCTAAGAAGGAATTAAGTAAGATGAAAATTATCAAAAATTGCATGATAAGGTTGCTGCAAATTTATCTGAAAATTTAATAATAGGATACAGCATTAATGAAAAAGGCTTAATGACATATAAAAACAGAATTTATGTACCTAATGTGTCAAAAGTTAAGTTGTTGATTTTGGATGAAGTTCATAAGAGTCCTTATTCGGGACATCCAGGTGATCAGAAAATGATAACTATGTTAAGGAAGGATTATTTTTGGCCAAACATGAAGAATGAAGTGGCTGAGTACATAGATAGGTGTTTTGAATGTCAGACCATTAAGGCTGAACATCAACACCCAGCTGGCCTATTGCAGCCATCGCCAATTTCAGAATGGAAGTGGGAGATTATAAGTATTGATTTTATTACAGGTTTACCTAAGAATCAGAAACAAAATGATTCAATAATGTTTGTTGTGGATAAATTCAGTAAATCTGCTCATTTTATTCCTGTTAAGACTAAATTCAAAGCTGCTAACATTGCATATGTGTTCATGAAGCAAATCTTTCCCTTACACGGAATTCCAAAGGTAATTATTTCTGATCGAGACTCCAAGTTCACTGGAAATGTCTGGACAACATTGTTTAAGGGTTTAAATACTAAATTAAATTTCAGTACAGCTTTCCATCCACAAAATGACGGACATACTGAAAGGGTTAATCAAATTTTAGAAGACAGGTTACGAATGTATGTTAAAGATCAACCAACTAAGTGGGAAGATGATTTACATTTAGTTGAATTTGCATGCAATAATCATTATCAAGCATCTGCTAGGCTTAGTCCATTTGAGATTTTATATGGACGAAAATGATGTACCCCTATTTCTTGGGATAACCCTATTGACAGATTAATTTTAGGACCAGATTTGTTAAAAGAGATGGAGCTAACCGTGAGACAGGTTCAAGGCAACTTAAAAGTTGCACAAGATCGGAAAAAAAGTTATGTAGATCTGAAATGCACTGAAAGAGAATTTCAGGTTGGAGATCATGTTTTTGTAAAGGTAAAACCCAAGAAAAGCTCTTTAAAGCTTGGGAGTTGTGCTAAACTAGCACCAAGGTACTGTGGACCATTTGAAGTCCTATCAAGGATTGGACCTATTGCATATCAGTTGGCTTTTCCATCTAACTTAAGAATCCATAATGTCTTTCACATTTCTATTTTAAAGAAGTATGTGCATGATGCTACTCATGTGCTGAATTGGAATGACATACAGGTGGAACTCGAAGGAGATTTTTAGGTGGAACCGGGCTGTATTCTCGACAGGAGGGAAATTATGCTCCGGAATCATACCATAGGGCAGGTAAAGGTGCAATGGAAGTAGCTTAGCCCTGATGAAGCTACCTAGGAACTGGAAAGTAAAATGCGGGCAGCATATCCAGTTCTGTTTCAGGGGGGCTCTGAAGAAGAATAAGCAACATTGAGGACGATGTTGAGCTTAACTGGGGGTGTTTGTAACATACCCCTTTTTGCTGAAAAACATTTTATGTTGGAAACATTATCTTAACTTTTATTGTAAAGTTTTATATTGGACAAGTGTCCAAGGATGACTGTAATTTGTACAATATTTTATTATTTAATAAATTAAATACGAGACAAGCACCTAAGGAGACTGTTGAAAGAGTGTTTACTAACCCACTAGGTGGAATGGAATTTGGGGTAGAAGGAAATGGACAAATGGCAGCTTCATGAGGCAAGTAACTAGCTGTTGGTATGGGACAACTCCCTTGAATTGTGGTCATAGTGACATGAAAGATGGGACTGGAGCTTAACGCTCATTTATTGAAAACTAACCACTAAAGACCTAGGCAATATTTTTAAGAGCCATCGAATTTTGGACTGAGGTTCATCACTTTTCTTGACGAGGAAATTTACCTTGGGGTTCTTCTGCTTGCACCCAAGAGATTCGATGAGGGGGTATGCTATATTTTTGATCATGGTGTAAGTTTGCATGATTACTGCTGAGTGTAGAGATTGAAGTTTTTGGCAAGTCTCTATTGATTGCTGGTTATACAAAGTTGAGTGCTTGCTTCTACACAGAGTTCATCTACTTGGTGGTTCAGTAAACAGGCTCGGGGGTCCAAAGGAGGGAAGTAGATTGGATGCTTATTTTGGAGAATGTTGGGAGGAACAGGCCTCCTTGGGTGTTTGTCCACCCTATCTACAATTACATGTTCTACTTGTTATTTCAATCCTAAGTAGTTAAATTATTCTGTAATCACTGATTTAGTATCTTATTAGTTTAAAATTGTTAGTTTAAATTATGTAGAAGTAAAAGTGTGATTTTCTGAGTTGCTTAGGAACTTGTAAACTGTTGAATAAATATATGAATTGATAAAATACCTCTACTGCATTTTTCCCATACTTTTTTCTGTATAGTACTCTAGTACAGAGGAGGAAAATTAAGATAGATGAATGATAGGCATAATGTAGAATGAATGGATAGACTAACACTACTGTGTTTCATTAATATTTCTTGACTGTTATATTCTGTAATATAAATTACATATGTCTAAATTCATAATACATAACAACACTTCATTTTATAGGCACTATAATATTTCTTTTTCATAGAAATAGAAGTAAACATTTCATATCTGTACGAAACCTAGGGTTTTCCTTTTTGGTCATTTAATTCTTCACAAAAGATAAATGTTATGCATTCTCTTTTATTCTTTTCAAAACAGTAAAGTGTTATAAGTTCACTTTATTTCTTTCATTGTTATGCATGAAATAAATAGCTGCAAAATAAACATTTCCTTTATTACACAAACAAATTATTTTACAGAGTTAACTGAACTATTAATATTTATATTAGACAGAATCCTAACTTCTATATATCAACATTTAGTATTTATTTCCACTTTTAACAAGTCAAATAATCTATCAAAGGACAGAGTCCTTAAAAGTCTTTTTCAACATAACAGACTTGGGATCGAAATCTTAAAAGAGAACCAAGTCACTTAAAATATTGTGACAGGCTTATAGCCGTAGACAGTCAAACCCTTAAACAACATAAACACCAACCTTTCATGTTGAGAATACAAGTAAGATACATTACCCTCACTTAACAGAAGACATAGTTTTTAGTCACGATTCCAGTACATAGTTTACAACGAAATCAAAGGAACATATTTTTTTAACATCGTTATCAAACAGTGGGCTTACAACCCTAGTAGAACCATAGTCAACATCGAAAACCATTAGATAAAAAATTTTAAGACACAGTTCTCAGGTTTGAATTTCCAGAACTATCAAAGCTATCATCGAAACCTATAGGTTTAGGGTTTCGACTACACAACACAAGCTTTAAATCTATGGCTCTCAGCCATCTTTTAAAACACAACAGTTCATAAAAAAAACATTCCATTATCTCATATACTGGAGCATCGCTCAAAGCCTCAACACATGTAAACGTCATGGAGTTATGAAACCAAAATATTTTAATTCAACCAGAATAGCCGAGGGATAAAACCCTCTCAACTATCTTCATCCCTTTACAAAATGACTACGCATAAAACAAACACTACAGGATTAACGCCAAAGTGGGTTGAGGATTTCATCCTCCCCAAGCTTCCAGTCAGCTCGCAAAACATCACGATGGTGGTCACATTCCATAGCATTACATTTTTAAAATGAAGTCTTGTCAATTAACCTAAGAAGGACCAACAGTTACCAAATTGAAGCCATCAGGGAAACCAACGAAGCTTACCACTTCCTTTGCAGTTGTCATCTTTCAAACTCGAGCTCGGGAACCAAAAGCCGAAGGAACCTGCCACACAAACAAGATTGGTCAAACGAGTATCATCAAAGAAGTTTCATTAAGACAACAACTATAATCTCATAAACAAATAGAAGGAAACAGGTTTCGAAAACTTGCACATTACCTTTAAATGGAGCAATGACGCCATAGCCATTGTTAAACCATAGCCATCACCTCACCACCGAATGCAACGAAGGCTGGAGACAAATCTGAGAATCATCACTTGACATTCAAGGAAAACCGAATACTGGATCAACCTACAGACAAGACCATCACCAACCCTGGAGTCCTTCCAACTACAAACAATTGCTGTAAACTTGCACAATAGGGCTCGTCTCTTAAAGCTATCTACATGTATCATAAATCATCCTCAGGTCACGGTTTCAAGTCATTCATGAAGCTCCCCAAACCTGCTAACGAAACCCTGAATTTTATCAGGCCTATCGGCCTCTCCACCGAGCAAGCAACAACTCACAATGAATGTGCAGGAACAACAAATTCGAGACTTAGTGGTGGATTAGGGTTAAGTCCCAAAGCCCGAGAGTGTCGTAATATCAACGGTGGGGATCATACTTCATAACACATTGTAATTCAAAGCACCAACTACATTAAAACCATATTTAATAACCATTTCCACCGTGGAGACCAGCTCAGGTCGAACCTTGTAAAGCTTGTCCACATAGACTATATTCTCACGATGCTTTCACATGTTAAACACCATAGTGGCAGCCACTGATATATTCCACCGAGTTGGTAGATAGGAGTGTTAAATGCCAAGGTTGGATGTGAATGCTTGCCAACACATGTCCACTACACCATTAATTACCCTGTCATTATCATGTTGTTATATTTGCAAACTTGTCATAAAATAGATCTTATGGTAAGTCATAGTTTGTATTATGGTAACAATTCACTAGGCATCGATCACATGATTTAAAAGGGTCATAACGATGCCCACATTTGTTATATTATTTTGTATATAGGACCAATGCATAAGCCTTTGCATATAGTTTATATGCTATAGGAATTTCGTAAAATTTGCATATAGTTTATATGGTATAGGAATTACATAGAATATGCATATAGTTTATATGCTATAGAAATTACATAATACTTGTATATAGTTTACATTATAGGCATAATGTGGAAGTTGCATATAGTTTATATGCTATAGGAAAAACATGGAAATAGTAAATAAATCATCTAGGATAGGAATTCGTATAGCAATTTGCATATAGTGCACATGTTATAAGAATATAAAGTATCATGCATTTAGCCTATGTTTCATAAAAACATATTATCCTTTTTACAAATAATAGTAGTGCATATTATTCTAAACCAATGCTATGATACTCTATTTCATCATTTGATTATTAAACAAGGAAATGCATGAGATGTATAGCTTACAACTGTAAACTTTAGATGAGTCACTTTACAAGCACCTTATAAACTTTACACAAAACCTTTGAAGGCTAACTGAAGGTGCATTTTAAATTATACATGTACTACTGGATTTGATGTGTCACCCTTACTTGTAATCTGCGAAAAGGAAGGTTTAGATGCTTTAGCACGAATGCTAAGTAAGCCTCGGGGTACCCTTAGGACCCCTTTCATCATCAAAAGAAGAACAAATAGTTAACACTTATAAACATTAATATTTGATTTAGTATTGACATAAGTAATATAAAAATATAGCTGAGACAAGATAACATTCAAAAGCATCTAAATGAAAATTTAATTTCATCTCTTAACATGTCGCAAAACAATACATTTATGATCATTACAAACATTTATTACTGCATGACAACATAGAAACATTTATTATAATTCCGCATAGCTAGTACATGCATTAAATACTGCGTTGAAAAATTTAAATTTTTGTGAAATTTTGGGATGTTACATGTGGTATCAGAGCGCGAGTTCAAACTCTAGGCCTAAAATAGGCTCATGCGCGCAAAATAGAAAAATAAAAACCAGAAAATTTATGTTACTAACTTTTATTTTAATCTTGTTTCTGTACAGAACAGTTTGACATTTAAATTGCAGGTATGGAAATACTGGAGGACTCAACAGAGGACAGGTCTCCTCGTAATGAGCATAATAATAATAATAATCATGAAGGAATATATGTTGAATTAAATAATCAATCTTCAGAACTTCTACGTACTGTAAAGGATTTAAAATCTGAGACAAGAACTGTTAAAGAAGAAAATGAATGCATTTTGAAGGCGCAAGAAGAGTTAAATTAGATTTTAATGGAGAATTATCATAATGAGGAAAGAGGTAGGAAATCAGAAGTAAAATCTGATTCTGTTACAATGTCCCACAAACATAAACACAAGAAAGCAAGGAATGGTAAAAGTAATAGTTACAGTGATTATAATCCTGTTCATGACAACAGTGACAGTGATTTCTTTTCTAAGAAGAGGAAGCATAAGCATCATGAACAAATTATAGGAGAGTTTAAAAAGATTAAGCCACCAACCTTTAATGGAGAAAGTGAAAAGGGTGAGACAGCTGAAGCATGGCTGTCCGGAATGAAGAAATACTTTCATATTTATGATTACTCTTGTCAGTTAAAAGCCAAGATGGCTATTTACAATCTGACCGAAAAGGCAGATATTTGGTGGCAGAATCTTAAAAGAATTAAGAGCATAAAAGAAAGAAACATAACCTGAAGTATGTTTAAAAATTTATTTAAGAAAAAGTTTTTGTCAGAACAATACTATAAAGATAAATTCAAGGAATTTTATGATTTAAAATTGGGTACTATGAGTATGAAGGAGTTGTGCATCAAAATCCTTAGCTTGCTGAGGTATGTACCTTACATGGTCGAAGAGAAGCCTAAGGTACAAAGGTTTCTAAGCTGTCTACCTTTCAACATAAAAGACATGATCGAATATGATAACCCTTCCTCTTTGGAAGAGGCTATGAGGAAAGCTAATTTATGTTTTGATCAAAACATAAAAAGAGAAGGAATATCTATCTGGAGAAGTAATAAGTCTAATAATTTTGAACATAAGAAGAAGAGTTTTAATCATAATTCTGGAAGTTTTAAGAAAAATTTTAATAACAGAAATTTTCCAAGTAATAATAATTACAGGAGTAATGCACCACATAATTCTTCTGCTGCAAGGAATGTACCTAATAATAATAACAACAATAATAATAACAACAATAATAATAACAACACCAGATATGCTGAACATAAAGCACCTTTGAAGTGTTATGATTGCGGTGAACCTCATACTAGATCTCAATGCCCACGCAACAGGAAGACAGTCAACCAGATTCACACCATACAAGCGGAGCCTATAGTTGGTGATGTAGAAAGAGAGATGCCCAGGATAAATGCAGCGCTGTAAAATCGTCAAGCAGATCATCAAACGTCTATGGTCGAAATCGAAGGTATGATACACAACAAATCTATTTTCATTCTAATAGATCCAAGTGCAAGTTTGAGTTACATTTCACCTGATTTAGTGAAAATTTTCAAGTTAACGGTAGAGAAATTTGATAATTCATGGTTAGTTCAGCTAGCAACAGGCATTAAAAGAAAGGTTACAGACTTTGTAAAAAATTGTGATGTATTTATGAGTCAGCTGAAAATGCAAGTTAATATGAATGTTTTACCATTAGGGTCATATGACTTGTTGATTGGCATGGATTGGCTTGAACAACATAGAGTAGTACTTAATTGTTATGAGAAATCTTTTACTTGTTTGAATAATGAATAAAAAACTAAAACAGTAAAAGGAATTCATAGGAATATTTCTGTAAGGCAAATTTCTTCCTTACAAGTAAAGAGAGCTGCAAGAAAAGGTTGTAAAATGTTTGCTGTTAATGTTATTAATGACGAATGCTCATCTAAAGAAGATAAGTTAAAACTGGAGGATATACCCATCCTTCGGGACTTTTTTGACGTATTCCCGGAAGAAATTCCAGGATTACCTCGAAAAGCGAACTTGATTTCACCATTGAGTTAGTACCGGGTGCGGTACCAAACTCAAAGGCTCCCTACATAATGAATATTTTGGAGTTAAATGAACTAAAATATCAGCTGAAAGAATTAATAGATAAAAAATACATAATGCCTAGTGTGTCTCCTTGGGGAGCACCAGTTATTTTTGTTAAAAAGAAGGACGGTACCATGCGACTGTGCATAGATTACCATCAACTTAATAAAATGACAATTAAAAATCGATATCCCTTGCCCCGCAATGACGATCTATTCAATCAGGTACGCGGACCAGAGATATTTACTAAAATTGATTTAAGGTCTGGATATCATCAAGTTAGAATAAAAGACGAAGACATATTCAAAACTGCTTTCAGAATGCGATATGGGCACTACGAGTTCGTAGTTATGCTTTTTGGGCTAAGTAACGCGCTGACAGTGTTCATGTGTTTAATGAACAATGTTCTGCATAAGTACTTGGATAAGTTTGTAGTTGTGTTCATTGATGATATTCTAATTTATTCAAAAACTAAAGAAGAGCACGATGAACATTTAAGAATAATTCTGCAAGTGTTAAGAGAACATCAGCTTTATGCTAAGTTCAACAAATGCGACTTTTATAAAGATAAAATACAGTACCTAGGTCACATAATCTCTGAAGATGGAATTTTTGTCGACCTTGATAAGATAAAAGCAATTAATGAGTGGCCTGTTCCTAAAGATGTAACTGACATTCGGTCATTTATGGGGATAACAGGTTACTACACAAAGTTTATTGAAGGATTCTCACGAATTGTGAATCCCATCACTTCTTTGCAGAAGAAGGGGAAGAAATTTGTATGGGATCAAAACTGCCAAGAAAGTTTTAATAAGTTGAAAGGATTATTAACAACCGCACCCATTTTCAAAATTGTTGATCCTAACAAAGACTTCGTTGTATGCACTGATGCGTGCAACGATGGAATTGGTGGGGTCTTCACTCAAGAAGGTCATGCTATTGCTTTTGAGTCTAGAAAGTTAAAAATCCACGAAAAGAATTATGCAACTTATGATCTTGAATTGGCAGCCGTGATACATGCACTAAAAATGTGGCGCCATCACTTGATTGGAAGAAAATTTACACTAATGACAGATAATAAAGGTTTAAAATACTTGTTGCATCAAACAAATCTAAATGCAAGGCAAGCTAGATGGCTAACTTTCCTTAGTGAGTATGATTTCGAAATTCAACATATTAAAGGTAAAGAAAACAAAGTTGCTGATGCCTTGAGTAGAAATGCCAAATTAAGTTATGTGGCAGCAATCAACATGTTTAAGACAGATCTTGAAAATCAGATTGAAGAAGGAATTAAGCAAGATGAAAATTATCAAAAATTGCATGATAAGATTGCTGAAAATTTATTTGAAAATTTAAGAACAGAATACAACATTAATGAAAAAGGCTTAATGACATATAAAAACATAATTTATGTACCTAATGTGTCAAAAGTTAAGCTGCTGATTTTGGATGAAGTTCATAAGAGTCCTTATTCGGGAAATCCAGGTTATCAGAAAATGATAACTATGTTAAGGAAGGATTATTTTTGGCCCAACATGAAGAATGAAGTGGCTGAGTACATAGCTAGTTGTTTTGAATGTCAGACCATTAAGGCTGAACATCAACACCCAGCTGGCCTATTGCAGCCATTGACAATTTCGGAATGGAAGTGGGAGATTATAAGTATTGATTTTATTACAGGTTTACCTAAGAATCAGAAACAAAATGATTCAATAATGGTTGTTGTGGATAAATTTAGTAAATCTGCTCATTTTATTCATGTTATGACTACATTCAAAGCTGCTAACATTGCATATGTGTTCATGAAGCAAATCTTTCGCTTACACAGAATTCCAAAGGTAATTATTTCTGATCGAGACTCCAAGTTCACTGGAAATTTCTGGACAACATTGTTTAAGGGTTTAAATACTAAATTAAATTTAAGTACTGCTTTCCATCCACAAACTAATGGACAGACTAAAAGGGTTAATCAGATTTTAGAAGACATGTTACGAATGTATGTTAAAGATTAGCCAACTAAGTGGAAAGATTATTTACATTTAGCTGAATTTGCATACAATAATCATTATCAAGCATCTGCTAGGCTTAGTCCATTTGAGATTTTATATGGAAGAAAATGTTGTACCCCTATTTCTTGGGATAACCCTGTTGACAGATTAATGTTAGGACCATATTTGTTAAAAGAGATGGAGCTAACCATGGGACAGGTTCAAGGCAACTTAAAAGTTGCACAAGATTGGCAAAAAAGTTATGCAGATCTGAAACACATTGAAAGAGAATTTCAGGTATGAGATCATGTTTTTGTAAAGGTAAAACCCAAGAAAAGTTCTTTAAAGCTTGGGAGTTGTGCTAAACTAGCACCAAGGTACTGTGGACCATTTGAAGTCCTATCAAGGATTGGACCTGTTACATATCAGTTGGCTTTTCCATCTAACTTAAGAATCCATAATGTCTTTCACATTTCTGTTTTAAAGAAGTATGTGCACGATGCTACTCATGTGCTAAATTGGAATGACATACAGGTGGAACCCGAAGGAGATTTTCAGGTGGAACCGGACTGTATTCTCGACAGGAGGGAAATTATGTTCCAGAATCATACCATAGGGCAGGTAAAGGTGCAATGGAAGCACCTTAGCCCTGATGAAGCTACCTGGGAACTGGAAAGTAAAATGCGGGCAACATATCCAGTTCTGTTTCAGGGAGGCTCTGATGAAGAGTAAGCAACATCAAGGACGATGTTGAGCTTAAGTGGGGGTGTTTGTAACATACCCCTTTTTTCTGAAAAACATTTTATGTTGGAAACATTATCTTAACTTTTATTATAAAGTTTTATATTGGACAAGTGTCCAAGGATGACTGTAATTTGCACAATATTTTATTATTTAATAAATTAAATAGGAGACAAACACCTAAGGAGACTGTTGAAAGAATGTTTACTGACCCACTAGGTGGAATGGAATCTAGGGTAGAAGGCAATGGACAAATGGCAGCTTCAGCAGGCAAGTAACTAGCTATTGGCATGGGACAACTCCCTTGAATTGTGGTCATAGTGCCATGAAAGATGAGACTGGAGCTTGAGGATCATTTATTGAAAACTGACCACTAAAGACCTGGGCAATATTTTTAAGAGCCATCGAATTTTGGACTGAGGTTCATCACTTTTCCTAACGATGAAATTTACTTTGGGGTTCTGCTGCTTGCACCCAAGAGATTCGATGAGGGGATATGCTATGTTTTTGATCATGGTGTAAGTCTGCATGATTACTGTTGAGTGCAGAGATTGAGGTTTTTGGCAAGTCTCTATTGATTGTTGGTTATACAAAGTTGAGTGCCTTGCTTCTACACAGAGTTCATCTACCTGGTGGTTCAGTAAACATGCTCGGGGTCCAAAGGAGGGAAGTAGATTGGCTGCTTCTTCTGGAGAAGGTTAGGAGGAACAGGCCTCCTTGGGTGTTTGTCCACCCTATCTACAGCTAGAGGTTCTACTTGTTATTTCAATCCTAAGTAGTTAAATTATTCTGTAATCACTGATTTAGTATCTTATTAGTTTAAAACTGTTGGTTTACATTATGCAGAAGTAAAAGTGTGATTTTCTGAGTTGTTTAGGAACTTGTAAACTGTTGAATAAATATATGAATTGATAAAATACCTCTAGTGTATTTTTCCCATACTGTTTTCTGTATAGTACTCTAGTACAGAGGAGGAAAATTAAGATAGATGAATGATAGGCATAATGTAGAATGAATGGATAGACTAACACTGCTGTGTTTCCTTAATATTTCTTGACTGTTATATTCTGTAATATAAATTACATATGTCTAGATTCATAATACATAACAACACTTCATTTTATAGGCACTATAATATTTCTTTTTCATAGAAATAGAAGTAAACATTTCATCTCTATACGAAACCTAGGGTTTTCCTTTTTGGTCATTTAATTCTTCACAAAAGATAAATGTTATGCATTCTCTTTTATTCTTTTCAAAACAGTAAAGTGTTATAAGTTCACTTTATTTCTTTCATCGTTATGCATGAAATAAACAACTGCAAAATAAACATTTCCTTTATTACACAAACAAATTATTTTATAGAGTTAACTGAACTATTAATATTCCTATTAGACAGAACCCTAACTTCTATATATCAACATTTAGTATTTATTTCCACTTTTAACAAGTCAAATAATCTATCCAAGGACAGAGTCTTTAAAAGTCTTTTTCAACATAACAGACTTGGGATCGAAATCTTAAAAGAGAACCAAGTCACTTAAAACATCGTGATAGGCTTATAGTCATAGACAGTCAAACCCTTAAACAACATAAACATCAACCTTTTGTGTTGAGAATACAAGTAAGATACATTACCCTCACTTAACATAAGACATAGTTTTTAGTCACGATTCCAGTACATAGTTTACAACGAAATCAAAGGAACATATTTTTTTAACATCGTTATCAAACAGTGGGTTTACAACCCTGGTAGAACCATAGTCAACATAGAAAACCATTAGATAAACGAATTTAAGACACAGCTCTTAGGTTTGAATTTCCAGAACCATCAAAGCTATCATTGAAACCTACAAGTTTAGGGTTTCGACTGCACAACACAAGGTTTAAATCTATGGCTCTCAACCATCTTTTAAAATACAACAATTCATAAACAAAACATTACATTATCTCATATACTGGAGCATCGCTCACAGCCTCAACACACATAAACATCATGGAGTTATGGAACCAAAATATTTTAATTAAACCAGAATAGTCGAGGGATAAAACCCTCTCAACTATCTTCATCCATTTACAAAATGACTACGCAGAAAACAAACACTACAGGCTTAACGCTGAAGTGGGTTGAGGATTTCATCCTCCCCAAGCTTCCAGTTAGTTCACAAAACATCACGATGGTGGTCACATTCCACAACATTACATTTTTAAAACGAAGTCTCGGCAATTAACTTAAGAAGAACCAACAATTATCGGATCGAAGCCATTAGGGAAACCATCAAATCTTACCACTTCCTTTGCAGTTGTCATCTTTCAAACTCGAGCTCGGGAACCAAAATCCAAAGGAACCTGCCACACAAACGAGATTGGTCAAACGAGTATCATCAAAGAAGTTTCATTAAAACAACAACTGTAATTTCATAAACAAATAGAAGGAAACAAGTTTCGAAAACCTGCACATTACCTTTAAATGGAGCAATGACGCCATAGCCATTGTTAAATCGTAGCCATCACCTCACCACTGAATGCAACGAAGGTTGGAGACAACTCTGAGAATCATCACTTGACATTCAAGGAAAACCGAATACTTGATCAACCTACACACAATACCATCACCAACCCTGGAGTACTTCCAACTACAAATAGTTGCTGTAAACTTGCACAATAGGGCTCGACTCTTAAAGCTATCTATAGGTATCAGAAATCACCCTCAGGCCATGGTTGCAAGTCATGGAGGAAGCTCCACAAACCTGCTAACGAAACGCTGAATTTTCTCAGGCCTGTCGGCCTCTCCACCGAGCAAGCAACAACTCACAATGAATGCCCAGGAACAACAACTTCGAGACTTAGTGGTGGATTAGGGTTAAGTCCCAAAGTCCAAGAATGTCATAAGATCAACGGTGGGGATCATACTTCATAACACACCGTAATTCGAAGCACCAACTGCATTAAAACCATATTTAATAACAATTGCCACCGTAGAGACCAGCTCAGGTCGAACCTTGTACAACTTGTCCACGTAGACTGTATTCTCACGATGCTTTCACATGTTAAACACCACGATGGCATCCACCGAGATATTCCATTGAGATGGTAGATAGGAGTGTTAAATGCGAAGGTTGGATGTGAATGCTTGCCAGCACATGTCCACTACACCATTAATTACCCTGTCATTATCACATTGTTACGTTGTTGTATTTGCAAACCTGTTATAAAATAGATCTTATGGTAAGTCATAGTTTGTATTATGGTAACAATTCACTAGGAATCGATCACATGATTTAAAAGGGTCACAACGATGCCCACATTTGTTATATTATTTTATATATAGGACCAATGCATAAGCCTTTGCATATAGTTTATATGCTATAAGAATTTCGTAAAATTTGCATATAGTTTATATGGTATAGGAATTACATAGAATATGCATATAGTTTATATGCTATAGAAATTACATAATACTTGTATATAGTTTACATTATAGGCATAATGTGGAAGTTGCATATAGTTTATATGCTATAGGAAAAGCATAGAAATAGTAAATAAATAATCTATGATAGGAAATCGTATAGCAATTTGCATATAGTGCACATGTTATAAGAATATAAAGTATCATGCATTTAGCCTATGTTTCATAAAAACATATTATCCTTTTACAAATAATAGTAGCGCATATTATTCTAATCCAATGCTATGATACTCTATTTCATCATTTGATTATTAAACAAGGAAATGCATGAGATGTATAGCTTACAACTGTAAACTTTAGACGAGTCACTTTATAAGTACCTTATAAACTTTACACAAAACCTTTGAAGGCTAACTGAAGGTGCATTTTAAATTATATATGTACTACTGGATCTGATGTGTCACCCTTACCTACAATCTACGAAAAGGAAGGTTCAGATTCTTTAGCATGAATACTAAGTAAGCCTCAGGGTACCCTTAGGACCCCTTTCATCATCAAAATAAGAACAAACAGTTAGCGCTTATAAACATTAATATTTGATTTAGTATTGACATAAGTAATATAAAAATATAGCTGAGACAAGAAAAACATTCAAAAGCATCTAAATGCAGATTTAATTTCATCTCTTTACATGTCGCAAAACAATACATT
Organism: Larix kaempferi; assembly: GCA_027924585.1. Taxonomy (NCBI): domain Eukaryota; kingdom Viridiplantae; phylum Streptophyta; class Pinopsida; order Pinales; family Pinaceae; genus Larix; species Larix kaempferi. Next base: position 4,002,134 of record BSBM01000878.1, on the reverse strand, counting down.
TATGATCATTAGAAACATTTATTACTACATGACAACATAGAAGCATTTATTATAATTCCGCACAACTAGTACATGCATTAAATACTGCGTTGAAAAATTTTAAATTTTTGTGAAATTTTGGGATGTTACAGCTCCTCTTTCTCCTTGCATAGCTTATTATTTTCTTCTTGTAGTGCTTCCTTAGTTGTATTTGTTTTGGTCCACTCTAATATTGTCACAACCAAACACAACTGGATTTCCTATGCCACACCCATCTGCAATGTATGCAACACATATGTTGGCATCTGCAATAAGTCTAACTCAATTTAACTTACCGCTAGAGCGCACTCTTTCATTCCTAATGTAGGGAACTCTAAAGCTCCTGGTGCTATCTTCAAACTTCCATGTGTTAAATGTACAACATTAGGATATGTTCTCCAAACCAATCTTGTGCAACCAAGATTGATCCTCCTGTATAGAGGTGAGCACTTTGATCTCCTTCCGTGTAAAGGTTATTCCTCTCGTATAGAGGTAATTTATCAAAGTAATATTGTTGTAAAGTTTTGTTGGACAAGGATCTGGACTTGTGTGTCAAGTCATGATTTTCATGTGAACCTTCCATATAAAGGTATCCATGGGATGGACCTCTTGTATAGAGGTGGATCTTCTGTATAAAGGTCATGATTTACTTGTTAAAATAATTTAATGTTGTGTGATGTATTATTAACCATGATCACCAGAATGCTATTAAGTCTCCTTTAGGGATTGATCACCTCTAAAGTGAATTACTTTAGAATATGATCATTTGGTATGGAATAATATACTATGACCACAACATTCGATAATTCTTCTTAGTATAATGTAATGTGATGGATAATTAAAGTTATCACATATTGACCATGTAGTAAAAGATAAAAAGACAAAGATAAATGCATAGAGAAAAAGAGAATTCGAATTGATCAGGAGATGACTAAGTGAAATTAAATGATCAAGATTTAGTTAAATCCACAATGTATGCCTCTGTTAACTAAAAAACTCACAATGGTCACTACAAGTAGATCAATCAGCATGATTTCAGTTAATAATAGTTAACTAAGTGTTAAATAAGAAGGACTAGTTAACTAAAGTGTTTTCACATTGGTTAAACTAAAAGACGACACTTCTGTAAATCAAGGAGAACTCGAATTGATCATTACGGTGGTGTTATCAAGAAAGAATCAGTTAAAGAGAGTTAACTAAGTGACAACAAAGAAGATCAAGTTAACTAAGTGTCATTGCATGACGACACACATGTTAAACTAAAAGACGACACTTAAGTTGCGACACTTGGCATGAAGACACTTAAGTTAGCCACCGAACTAAGTGGGAAAGATTTCAGTTAAGAGGCGAGTTCATCCTAAGATACAGTTTAGTGAGATAAAGCACTACATGAGAAGTGGGGTTCACTTCTTCATGCAAGATTGATACATATAGTCTGAGGGCGAGTTCATCCCGAAGTTAGAATAAGCCGATGCATGAGAAGAATGTATAAATATGTTATACAGGATTGATGAATTCATGTGAAATGAATTCTCTTCTCCATTGAAGGCAAGGAGCTTCTCTTTGTGTAGGTTATTGTTCTTTCTTGTTCTTGATGTGATGGGCACATTGGAAAACACATCCGATTGATATCTCTTCTCTATTGCTTCTGTATCTTCACTAAGAGTGTTTTGGAGATCTCTTATCTTCTCAAAGAAATCTGTTATGTTGTAAAAGAAAGAATTCTTTGCTATCCATTATATTATACTAAGAAGAATTCCTGGGGTTTTTGTTCTCATTGTTTTGAGGATTTTCCCTAGGGTATATCTTGTGTTATGGTTGTATGAATTTCATGTGATTGAATTGTCTCATTGCTTCAAGTTTCAACATCTAAAAGAATTAAAGATCAAAGCTAAACCAAATATTAACATGGTATCAGAGCTCAGGGCATGAAGGATCCCAGTTTTGCATGCCATCTAGATCCTATGTAGATCTCGATAAGTTGAGCACAAGATTTGAAAACTATGGCATCAATCTCTGTACGACCGTAAGACTGTCTTGAGGGAACTTCAAACTTCAACACTTGGAAGGCTAGGATTCTCAACATCCTAGAGGAACATGACTTGGATAGCTACATATCCACTATGCTAGAGGAGCCTACAACTAATGCAGGCCGCATCAACTTCAAGAAGAATCAAGCTAAGGCCAAACATATCATCTATGATTCGGTAAAAGATAACTTGATTCCCGTGATCACACCGCTAAATACCACAAAAGAATGTTATGATACATTGACTAATATATATGATAAGAAGGCCCCAACTCAAAAGAGGGGATTTAAGAACAAGTTACTAAACCTCAATATGGAGAATGATGAGACAGTGGCCTCCTTCTTCACCAATATCTCTCAAGTAAGAGATCAACTTGTTAACATTGGAGTTGTGGTGGATGAAGATGATCTCATCCAAACCGTCGTTAATGGTCTCCCATCTTCATGGGAGACATTCTTGGATGCTATCAATGGCCGAGAAGTGCAACTTGTGTTCAAAATATTGTGGCATGATTATATCCAAGATGAAGGGCGAATCCAGAGTAAAGCTATGTGCAATAAAGAAGAAAATATTGCCCTCACGACAAGAATGAAGAAAGGAAAGAAACCCTTCTTCCAAAAGAAGTTCTCTCATCCAAAGAAGAAGGATTTCAACAAAGGATTTGACAAGGAAAAAGATAGATGCTTCAATTGCAACAAGCAAGACCATTTATCAAGAGAGTGCAAAGCAAAACGGAAAGGAAAGTTTCATGCTTCTACCGCCATAGAAGATGAAACCACTCAAAAGAATCCATATGAAGAAAAGGAGACAAGAAGGGAGTATTACGTTATCTCATCCCTTTCGGGATCTATCATCATAAGTGTAGACACATGGTTGATTGACAGTGGTGCATCCAAACATATGATTGGTTACAAGAGTGCCATCACTGACCTAAAGGAGAAAAATTTCACATGCATGGTAGAGTTGGGGGACAACTCAACATATTCGATCCAAGGAATTGGATCCACCTCATTCCAGCTGAGCACCGGTGATATTTTACATGTGGAGGACATTCTATATATTCCAGGCTTGAAGAAGAACCTCCTTTTAGTTTTGGTTCTTGAATACAAAGGCTTCCGAGTTATCTTCATGGATAGCAAAGCACTTTTAAGGCCAAAGAACAAAAACCTAGAATTTGCTTTCATGATTGGAATTTGAGAGGGAGGAATCTACAAGGTACCTGGGAAGTAAATTCAAGCTATGATTCACCACAATATCATTCCATGTGAGCTATGGTATCGCAGTCTTGGACACCTACACTACAAAGCACTACCAGGACTTCAAAAGATGGTAAAAGGTATGCCTGTATTTGATTTTGAGCATGATAGTGTATGTTGGGGTTGTGCACTTGGGAAGAATGTTAAGAAATTTTTTTCCAGCAGTACTACTAGATCTAAAGGGATTTTAGATTTAATACATTCTGATGTATGTGGTCCCATGTCATCCCCCTCCCTTAGTGGCTTCTTATATTATGTATTGTTCATAGATGATTTTTCTAGGAAGTCATGGGTTATTTCGTGAAGGCTAAAAGTGAAACTCTTAGCAAATTTAAAGAGTTTAAATCCCTAGTTGAAAATTAGAAAGAAAGGCACATCCATGCATTAAGGTCTAATAATGGAGGTGAATTTGATTTACACGCATTTAATGAGCTATGTAGTGATGTAGGAATATCGTAGACAGTTAACAGTACCATACAACTCTCAGGAAAATGGGGTTGCCGAAAGAAGAATAGAACCATATGTGAGGCTACAAAAGCCATGATGCATGATCAAGATATGTATACCTCATTATGGGCAGAAGCCACCCATACAACTATGTTCATCCAGAATAGAATCCCACATTCCATTCTAGATGAGAAGACACCAGAATAAGTGTTTACCGGTGAGAATCCAAACATCTCACACTTGAGGATATTCGGGATCCTAGTATACATTCATGTACCGAAAAAAAAGAGAACAAAGACAGATCCTTCTGGAAATAAAGGCACCTTTGTGGGTTATAGTGAGTCATCCAACGCATACCGAATATATGTACCTAGTGAGAGGCATTGTTGACACAAAACTATCGATAGGGGTTCACTTTGAACTGCTGTCAACAAAAATTGACCAGACACCCTTAAGCATCGACCCAGAAAGGTTTTACCCTTTCTAGCAACACTCGCGGAGCAAGTGAGGTATCACCCGAGATGTTTAAGGGGGGATGTAGGAACCAAGTTTCCGCAGTTGGGAGAGGATATGCATCTACTATCACTCAATCGCTACAGAAACCAGATATTTATATTCGAATTATACTAACAATTCATATATATATTCGACATCCGCATCAACAACATGTGATCAACATTCGCATTAGCAGTATTTAAATGACATCCGCATCAACTAACATTATAGATTAATCGACAGAGCAACAAAACCTCCAATACATCGCATCATTAAGAAGTCATTCATAATTCATAACATGACAACACAAATATAAAACACAGAATAACAAAGCATCCTCATGCTTCAACTCATCTCAAAATATGTGGTATAACCTTCGCAACAACAATTCCAAGTGACTTAAGGGGAATCCATATACTCAGAGCAAAACTTGCCGAAGGAAAAAAAATACATAGATGCGAGATATCATTGTCTAAGATCGATTCCCTTGGGCTTACAATTGTGGTTCTATTTATAGACAACTATGATTATTACAAAATGGTCAAAACGACCCATTCTAACTAACTAGACCAAAATGTTGTGCTTTCGTCGGCTTCTTATCCTTCGCGAATGGTCCTTTCCTCCGCTGGGACTTGAAGTCGTCGTATGCAGCTTTGATCTAGTTGACAGCTTCCTTTTCCGACTCTTTGAGTGTTGCGCAATCTTAGACTTGCTGTTCTGTTGGGTGTTTGCTACTCATCTGTTGCACATTTTCCAGTTATTGCTTGACCTGTGCCATCCCTGCCATTGCTTTCACAGCCAACTGTTCCTCCTTTGTTTGTAACTCATCTATGTGTGTTGTTCTCCTCTGCTTCCTTGTGCGCACCTTATGTTAAATTTTCAGAATTTACTTCAATCTGATCTAGGATCTTAACTGAGAGAACAACATGTACAGCATATCTACAGCATATCAATCATGGAGACAATAATGCAAGCACACAAGAGACACAAAGATTTACTTGGGGAAAACCATAAAGGTGAAAAACCCCAATAACTTCCTCAGAGATAGATAGAGCAATGATACAACCCAACCATAAGAGATAGACATATCCTAGTAGCAGATCCTCCTCCTCCATAAGTGCGCCACTCCTCCTTGAGTGCATGAGTGAGAAGTGAGTGAGTAAATAGAGTGCCTCCCGCACTCTATTTATACTTGACTTGAATTGCCTTTTACATAAATCATGTAGGCTCGAACTTAACCACATAACATAATGCTGACTGGGCCGACCCCCAATAGGGTGGTCTAATAACCCTTCGACCCATATGACTTATACAGGGCTGACCCCAACAAGGTGGTCTAATAACCCATCAAGTATAAGTTACGACATTTACAATATAAATGACGACACTTCCGTATAGAGGAATAATACCATCTCTATAGGAGTACATACAACATACATATATGAAATACATTCCGAAGTTACATATACATCAACACCTTATTCACTCGATGCTGCAGTTCTTTGAGCTCTGTAGCCTTTTTCATTTGTGTGAGAAGGGAAATCGCTTTAAGCGATCCCCTTAGTGATTCCAGCTATGTCTCTGCCTCGCCAGGTTGAACATTTAATTGGCTCAGCTGCTCATATTGTACTAAACTCCCCCATAACCATGTGACATCCTCTACAATTGTCTGGGCCTCCTTTTCCAGCTCTTCGATATCCATCACAGTCTCCTCGATCACATTCTGTATACTTTGGGTTTGTTCTGGTGGTGTGCTGGGCACCACCCTTTCCTGTAGTGCTTCATTTTCTTTCCGCAAATCTGCGATAACTACTCCCAACAGTATGGCTTTTTCTTCTGCTAATATATATTGGTCTACCTCAGGAACTTCTTTGCATGCCTTTGATATTTCCTACTCCAACCTCTTTCTATCTTCAATTTCATTTTCTTTTTCATTCAGGGTTTTATATTTCTATTCTTGGAGATGGTGTGCCTCCTCCTCACTATCCCGCGCCTGTCATTTGTATTTTACTATTTGATCATGTGTTGCTGCTTCATGGTTGTTGGCTTCTTCACTTGCTGCTCTATGAATCCAATGTAGTGACAATATTGGAAGTATGTTAAAATCGACCATGATTTCATCGTGCTTCCTTAATTCCGTGTCCAGGTCTTCATCGCCTGTTGTTATGGAATTCTACAGTATTTGTACTAACCTTGGTTTTGTTCCAATCTCCACCTTGATCCTTCCTGTCGATATACTTGGTGCGACTTCCCCCCACGGAAACCTTGTCTCTATGACTGCATTGCTTAATGTGGATAGTAGCTGTGTTTCCTGGTGAAAATAAACCGTTGCATGTTTTGTCACCTTTGTGTGGTTGTCTTATGCCACTGCTGTTATCTTTTCCATGAGCTTGTCCATCTGGTCTTGGAGAATGTCGAGAGATGTGCTCCCCTTACCTTTCTCAAACCAAAACTTTGTCCTTCCTTCCTCAAGTTTTTCCTCAAAGCTAGAGTCTGTTCGTGTCGTGGATGATGCCCCATCATGACTCGTGGTGTGCGAGTGTCGGTTTTATCCTGCGCTAACTCTACTGCTTCCCAAATCCTTCTTTTTTGGTTCTTTTGGTCCCTCCGTTGCGTCGCCCTTTTCTGGGTCCAATAGTTCCTCCTCTCTTACCAGTATTTTCCATTCTTGGGGCCATTCTTATATAATGGCATCTAACTCCTCATTAGTCAGTTTGTACTGTGTCGCCAACCATTGTTTTTGTAGGTCTACACGTGCTTGTATGTTGATTCGTTGTGGTCTAGATGATAGTCTTGCGACTCGTCAATGCTTTTGCACTGCTTCATCTGTTAGTCATGGAATTTATTCCGCATCATTCTTCAACATTTCTAGGTATATATAGAAAATGATATTGTTAGTCTTTATCCGCTCCTTGTCGTTTAACGCCCATAAATTTTTGTACCGTGCTCCTCGTCACACTTGGGGTGCTTATATGTCCATCCCTTGGTAGTCTATTGGTTCCTTCCAGGAAACCATCGCGATTAGTATCAACAACTAGGAATACATGAATGGTTTTACATTCTCTTGCGCAAGCATTGCGTCCTCTGCTAGCTCGTTCACTAGGAAGAGTGACCAATTCATCTGAACCTCTGCGGAACACTGTTCTGTGGAGGAAATCACCCCTGATGCGCACTGGTTCGGGAGATTCTTCCTGACCATCTTGATTGCTAACAATTTTGCTGCGATCCTTACCACCTTGTTATTGATGGTGCTTATTTTGTATCCTCGTGTGTCCTTCTCCACCCCGTACTTTGATTTCAGTCTGGAAGCTAGGTGCTTGTCATCGTCTTCAGGGGTAGCCTAGTTACTTTCTTCGTCACAATATCAGTCCTCCTCTTCTTCTCTGGCCGCCGGAACCTCACCCCACTTTGCAGGGTACCACAACCTTCCTCATCCTCCCTTAGAATTTCATCATCGCTCATGTCCATCTACCCCGCATCATTCTACTAGACCCACATTCACGTGGTACCCACAAACTCTGCACACTGATCTCTACTCGTCGGAATTCATCTTTAGTATACCTTTTTCACAGATAAGCATCTTAATCCACAGCTTAAATGACAGTAGAAACCTTCCTCTGGGTCCTTTGAAAAACTTTCTTTCCGCGTCACTGTATGAATTGATTATGTCGACGACGAACTCAGTGATATATCCTTCCAGGATACTATCTACCCATAAGTAGATAGCCCTTGATTCCCTATTGTCGACCCGTTTTAGCTACTAGATCAATTCTGGGGTCCAATGGTCAGGTTCTCCTCCTTGGAAAATTTTCTTTTGGAAAGTCAGCTGTGCCAACCACTCGTGTAGCAATATCGAAAATTCACAGAAGAATACTTCATGGATATAAGAGTAAATGTAATTCTGCAACCAGACGCTTGTCGTCTGCCCAGAGTTACGATTTTCTCCTTCTACGAACTCTCGCGTCTTCTTATTGAACCAGTCTTGAATATTCGGTTTCTTCGGATGTCACAGCATGTCCTCTCCTTTCTTCTTCAAGGTCCCAAATACAGAACCATTTGTTGACACAGAACTGTTGATAGGGGTTCACTTCGCACTGCTGTCAACAAACATCGACCAGACACCCTTAAGTATCGAACTAGAAAGGTTTTACCCTTTCCAGCAACACTTGTGGAGCGAGTGAGGTCTCACCCGAGACGTTTAATGGGGGCTGCAGGAACCAAGTTTCCGCAGTTGGGAGAGGACATGCATCTACTATCACTCAGTCGCTACAGAAACCATAGATTTATCTTCAGATTATACTAACAATTCAAATATATATTCGACATCCGGATCAACAACATGTAATCGAAATTTGCATCGGCAGTATGTAAATGACATTCACATCAACTAACATTATAGATTAATCAACAAAGCAACAAAAACTCCAATACATCCCATCATTAAGAATTCATTCATCACTCATAACATGACGACACAAATAGAAAACACAAAATAACCAAACATTCTCATGCATTAACTCATCTCAAAATCTGCGGTATAACCTTCACAACAACAGTTCCAAGCGACTTAACGCGAATCCATATACTCAGAATAAAACTTGCCGAAGGTAGAAAAATACAAAGATGCGAGATATCACCATCTAAGATCGATGCCCATAGGCTTACAATTGTGGTTCTATTTATAGAGAACTATGATTATTACAAAATGGTCAAAATGACCCATTCTAACTAACTAGACCAAAACTTGCGCTTTCATCGGCTTCTTATCCTTCGCGAATGGTTCCTTCCTTCGCTGATGACCCCTTTGTTGCTGTCGAATTACGCACTTCATGCGCTCTAACCCTGTGCCAAAAGGAACATTGAATTCAGTTGAGATGTTACCTTCCATGAGGAAGCTAGTTTCAAAATATCGAAAGATATTCAATATGATTCAGAGATGGACGATCCTGAATCTGATTCTCCCCCTTCAAAGTTTGAGAGGGAGAAACCAGAAGATGCCTTAGATTCACTAGATTCTAAAGAACCGATAGAACTAATTGAGAGGTCACCTGATGAACCTCTCGCTAAAAGAATATCTGTTTGGTGCTGAGATATCTTACAAAATGCAGAGAAACATGGAGCACCAACAGGTTCATCCAAAGAGTGCAATAAACCTGACATATATTCATGGTATATATTTAGAGGATTTAGAACCATCCTCATATGAAGAAGCTACAAAGTAGCAAGTTTGGAAAGATGCAATGAAATAAGAGTACAACTGTATAATGAAGAATGCTGTTTGGGAGGTTGTTCCCAAACCTGATGGGAAGTCCATTGTGACTTCCAGATGGATTTACAAGATAAAGCATGCTGTAGATGGTAGCATTGATAAGTATAAATATAGATTCATTGCCAGAGGTTTATCTTAGAAAGAAGGCATCGATTAGGATGAGACCTTTGCCCCTGTGGAAAGGTACACCACTATCCGAGCAATGATTGCACTTGCATATGTTCTAGGATGGAAAATTCACCAGATGGATGTGAAGACAACCGCCCTCAATGGCGAGGTTGAGGAAGAGGTTTATATTCAACATCCTGAAGGATTTGTGGTGCATGGGAAGGAGTCCCATGTTTGCAAGCTAAATAAATCTCTATATGGGCTTAAGTAAGCCCCCAGGTATTGGTACTCCAGAATTGTTAGCTACCTTCAGAAACTGGGTTTCTGTAAGAGTGAAGCTGATCAACATTTGTACTTCAAAGTAGTGAAGAACTAACCATTGATATTGGTTCTTTATGTTAAAGATTTGTTTCTCACTGGAGAGGAACATCTGATTTCTTGGTGAAAGAGGGAGCTCACCTCAAAGTTCGAGATGAAAGACTTAGGTCTAATGCACTACTTTTTTAGCCTTGAGATATGGCAAAGAAAAGCCAAATATCAAGGGAAGTACACTGCAGATATATTGCACAGTTTTGGCATGATAAATTGCAAATCTATGACTACACCAATGGTTTCCAATTTGAGGAAACTTCATGAGTCAGGATCTGGATTAGATCCAATAGATCCCACTTTGTATCGACAACTTATAGGATCTCTAATGTACTTGATACATTCGAGGCCTGATATATGTTATGCTATGAGAATTCTGAGTCAATTTATGTCTGATTCGAGACACAAACACTGGACAACTGCTAAGCATATGATTAGGTACCTTCGAGGTACAATTTCATATGGACTCAGATATACCTCTAGTGGAGGATTCATGTTACTTGGTTATACAGACTTAGATTGGGGAGGAAGTAGTGTGGACCATAAGAGTACATCCGACTACTATTATAGCCTAACTATGATATCTTGGTCCAATAGGAAGCAGGGCTTCGTATCCCAGAGCACTACAAAAGTAGAATAAATAGCTGTTAGTGTTTCTTGCCGAGAAGTAGTGTGGCTCAGAAAGATACTTGCAAGTTTGTTTGGTGAAAACATTGAGCCTATAGTTATTAAATGTGACAATCAAAGTTGCATCAAGCTTTCCGAAAAACCAGTGTTTCATGACAAGTCTAAGAACAATGAAATGAAGTATCACTTCATACGAGACATGGTCCAGAAAGGTACAGAGAAACTTCAGTACATTGCTACTGATGAGCATATTGCATATGTGTTAAAAAATCCTCTGTTAGTGACAAAGTTCAGGTACTTCTGAGCCAAGATTGGTATGGAAGAGAATTCCTCCCTCATTGAGAGGGAGTGTTAAATGTACAACATCAAGAGACATTCTCCAAACCAATATTATGCAGCCAATATTGATCCTCTCGTATAGAGGTGAGAAATTTGATTTCCTTTTGTGTAAAGGTTATTCCTCCCATATAGAGGTAATTGATCAATGTAATGATGTTGTAAAGTATTGTTGGACAAGGCTCCAAACTTGTGTGTCAAGTCATGATAATCATGTGAATCTTCCATATAAAGGTATCCATGGGATGGACCTCCCGTATAGAGACGGACCTTCCGTATAAAGGTCATGCTTTACTTGTTAAAAGCATTTAATGTTGTGTGATGTATTATTAACCATGATCACTAGATTGCTATTAAGTCTCCTTTAGATATTGATCACCTCTAAAGTGAATTACTTTAGCATATGATAATTTGGTCCGAAATAATATACTAGGATCACAACATCCAATAATTCTTCTTAGTATAATGTAATGTGATGGATGATTAAAGTTAGCACATATTGACCATGTAGTAAAATATAAAGGAGTAAAGATAAATGCATAGAGAAAAAAAGAATTCGAATTGATCAGGATATGACTATGTGAACTGGAATTGTCAAGCTTCAGTTAAAGCCACAATGTATGCCTTAGTTAACTAAAGAACTCATAGTGGTCGCTACAAGTAAATCAATCAACATGATTTCAGTTAACAATAGTTAACTAAGTGTTAAATAATAAGGACTAGTTAAATAAAGTGTTTTCACTTTAGCTAAACTAAAAGATGACACTTTAGTAAATCAAGGAGAACTCGAATTGATCACTATAGTGATTGCACCGAGAGAAAAGAGGTGCTCTACAGCCCCATATGGGGGAGATGTTGTAAAGTTTGTTACTAACAAAATAATTAAAAAATAATAAAAAAAATTCATGTCGGCTCATAAAATAAAAAATTATGGAGAGTATTTAAAAAAAAAATCCATGTTGGTTCATAAAATAAAATATTATGAAAAGTACTTAAAAAATAGATGTTCATTTATAAAATAAAAACTTAAAACTTAAACCCGAATCTATCAATCAAGAGAGATCAAATTTCTTGAGTTTAAATTTAAAAAAACAAATACACCTCAAGAAATTGGATCCCTCTCGGTGCTTGATAGATACAGGTTTAAGATAGATCTATGCTTGTGTTATCAAGAAATAATAAGTTAAAGAGAGTTAACTAAGTGACAACAATGAAGATCTAGCTAACTAAGTGTTATTGCATGACGACACGTATGTTAAACTAAAAGTCGACACTTGAATTGCGACACTTGCATGAATACATTTTAAGTTAGCCACCTAACTAAGTGGGAAAGCTTTCAATTAAGAGGCGAGCTCATCCTAAGAGACAATTTAGTGAGATAAATCACTGCATGAGAAGTGGGGTGCACTTCTTCATGCAAGATTGATACATCTAGTCCGAGGGCGAGTTCATCCGGAAGTTAGAAGAAGTTGATGCATGAGAAGAATGTATAAATATGTTATACGGGATTGATGAATTCAATGTGAAGCAAATTCTCTTCTCCATTGAAGGAAAGGTGCTTCTCTTTGTGCAGGTTATTGTTCTTGCTTGTTATTGATGTGCCAGGCACATTGGAAAACACATCCTATTGATCTCTCTTCTCTATTGCTTCCATATCTTCACCAAGAGTGTTTTGGTGATCTCTTAACTTCTGAAAGCATTCTGCTATGTTGTAAAAGAAAGCATTCTCTGCTATCCATTATATTATATCGAGAAGAATTGCTTGGGTTTTTATTCTCATTTTTTTGAGGATTTTCCCCTGGGTATATATTATGTTATGGCTGTATGAATTTCATGTGATTGAATTGTCTCACTGCTTCAAGTTTTGACATATAAAGTAATTAAAGATCAAAGTGCAACCAAATATTAACACTGTGCATTGTTGAAGTTGTGGATGGTTGAGAAACCATCTGCCCTGGCCCTGTACTCTTTGTATGTTCTTCCTCTGATCTACTTGGTGTTATTTTTGTTTCTTCCAAAACTTGATGCAATGCACCTAATTTCTCCTGCATGCTTGTATGCATTTCCTTTTTCTTCTGCACCACATTCTCCAATGCTTCCTCTGCTTCTTCGTTGACTTTTTCACCAATCTCTTCCAAGTCATATTCCATTAATGACTGAATAGATTATTATTTTGTCCCTTTCCTCTTCTTCTTTTGCTTTGAGGATCCTGCCTCAGTTTGCTCCTTCCTCTTTTATCCTACTCTTGGTGCGGTCTCCTATGTTGTGCCACCTGCACCATTCCTTTGTTCCTCTTCATCTTCTTGCTGCTCCTCTTGTTCTTCTTCTTGCTTTTATTTTGGGACTATGACTCTCCATGCTGCATCCCAATCGTTTAAAATTTGGATGACATTTTGCTCCCTCAGTCTAAAATGTGTTGGCAACCACTGCACATTTGGATCCCTTTTTGCTTGAATCTCCATATGGTGCATCCCAAATTTAAAGCATGTAATGCCTTTGTATGCTGCAATGGTTTGTGGCCGTATGCACAGTGTTGTCTTAATGATATCCCATATAGTTTCGTTATATACAAAGAATGTGATATTTTGATCAATATTCCTCCTTTTTTTTGTGGTATGGCACAAACTAACATATCTAGCTGCTAGACATGGCTTCTGCGCAACATCCATGAACTGTGTATCTTTTGGCTCCCACAATGAAACCAATGCAATTAGAATCAACAAACAAGCATAATGGAATGGTTTACCTTTTTCTTGTGCATCTCTGTAATCCTCCAAGAATTTGTTCACTAGAAATGTTTCCCAATTCAGTTGTACGTCTATGACGCACTTCTCTGTTTTTGCTATAATCCCCGCCGCTACTTGATCCTTGCAATTTTTTCTGAACAAATTGCAAGCCAATAATTGCATCGCAAACTTGACTGTTTCATCGTTTATTCTTTCTACATCTAGTCCACACTGTGCTCTGTGTGTACTAAATTTATCTTTCATATTCTCAACTAGTGCTTTGTCTTGCTTCTTATTTTTGAATAACATTGTTGGGTCCTCCACTGCTATCAACAACCCTGTTATCTATGCAATAAAATTACTGTCAATGGACACTGGCTTGTCCAACCACATGAATTCTCTGTGCAAGCAGGTCAACAATTGTTGTGCATAGGTATTAATCTCTGGGATTCTGCCAAAGTGTGGGATTTCCAACAAATTCAATATGCCTGCACGCTACAACCCCATTTCCCATTAGCAGGCTCTACTATAATAATTGGTGAATCTAGAGTGAGTTTTGTGGTTAGATAGTTTTCTACGGTGAGATCTAGGAAGTTGTTTGCATATGTAATATCATGGTCCACATACTTCATACTTCCCACAACTTCCAACAGATTCCCCCCATGATTACCTCCTTTGGGAGAACAGGTGTCTCCAAGGTATATATCTTACCCAAAAGTTGGATCCATCACCAATCCTTATTCAATATGATGCTTAGATCGAGGTCCACATTTAAGGAAGGTTCAATCTATCCTTCCTCTAGATAATTCTTGGCCCAAGGTCCACATTTTAGGAAGATTCGATTGAACCTTCCTTTGGATGATGCTTAATACAAAGTTCACATTTGAGGAACGTTCGACCAATCATTCCTCTACATGATGCTACACACTCATTGACCTCATTTTAGGAAGGGTTGGACAATACTTCCTTTAGAGGATACATTTCATGGCTACCATATTTCAGGAATGATTAGTCGATCTTTCCTCTAGCCAGTACAACTTGTGTGTGCTATCTTTCAGAAAGGGTTGGGTGATATTTGGTCTTTATAATACATTTCTTGGATACCATATTTCAAGTAGGGTTAATTGTTCATTCTTCTAGCTTGTAGAATTCATGTCTACCATAATTTAAAAAGGATCGGTTGATCTTTCATCTATATGATATGTTTCTTAGCTACCGTATTTGAAAAAGGGTTAGTAGATCCTTCTTCCAGATGATGCTTGACCCGAGGTACATATTTGAGGAAGTGTCTACTGATCCTTATTTAACATGATTCCTGATCCAAGGTCCACATCTGGAGAAGGTTCAACTGATCCTTCCTCTATATGATACTTTACCCAGGTGCACTTATGGATAAGGGTTGCTTGATCCTTAATCTAGATAATGATTTAACCTAGGTGCACATTATAGGAAGGGTCAATCAAGCCTTCCTTTATATTATGATTGAACCAAGGTGCACATTTGTGGAAGGGTCGGTCTATCCTTCCTCTAGATGATGCTTGACCTAAGGTGCACATTTGAGGAAAGGTCGGTCGATCCTTCCTCCAAATGATGGTTGACTGCAAGTGAAAATTTGAGGAAGGTTCATCTGATCCTCCCTTATGATGATGCTTGACATAACTATGATGTCACCCTAGGTGATGACATCACTATGATGTCACCCATGGTGATGAAAACACTATGATTTCACTTTGCACCAAAATATTGGGCAGGGAATATTGGCCATTCCCATTGATCATTGTACTGAATTGAAATGATAAGGTGAGTTAGTATAACTCCCAAACACAAATGGAGATGAGGTGGTACTTTACACCTTCCCGAAAAGAGATTCTGCAAATCACCACCTCAACACACAATAATATCCCTTCAATACTCCTATATCTAACTACCTCATGTGAAGAAGTGTAATGTACCACCATAACATAAATACTCCAAACAAAGTTAACACAACTAAACTACCTCAAATATATGAATTTTTATATTATTATTATAAATAATACTTATATACTAATTGCCATCATGAAAAGCATTGTTGTTCTCACAAGTGCATCATTATAAGAACTATCCATAACCGAAACATGAACACTAAATACATTTTTCTCATGCTTAAGGATTCATGTTCTAGTTTTTCCACACACACACACACACACACACATATTCAGTTGCACAAGTGCCATTAACATAATTGCCTACATAAAAACATGCATTTTTCCTTCACTCAAATGGCTCTTCCAGAGAAATACCACTTGAAAATTTGTGCCCATCAACATTATGATGCTACCCTTTCTAAATCATTTTATACTTGGATTTACTATTAACTTATCATATGCTCATCCCCAATCTCAATCTAAGCCTAGCAATGTGTTATGTACTATTGCAAGGTCAACATCCCAAGTCGGTTTCAAGTATTGATGTAAAGCTTGATATCAAAGAGGACCAACTCAATCTTTTGATTGAAGGCATCCATCAAAATCTTAATGTACAAGCCTAATTATCCTTGATTATAAGAATTATTATGCTTATACATTAAGACACTATTTATTTATTATATAGTGCCAAAATTCCCTATTATTTCATTCTAGTTTGGTTCAAGCATTTTGTCAAACACTTGACAAACATGTCTAAGGTGACAATTATTTAGCTGAATTTTTTTTACCAAATATTTTGCATTCGACCACCTACAACACTCACCTTGATGAAACCCTTTAACATATATATATATATATATATATATATATATATATATATATATATATATATATCATCAAAATTAGATGGATTTTAAGAAGGAATTCACCCTGAAGTAGAGGTTAAGATCTATTGCCATTAATAACTACAAAATGACAATCTTCTATAGCCTTGATAAACATGTTATATCTCCTAGAATACAAACTAGGTGTTTGATATTTTTTGTGAATTTATTCATCTATATGATTAGAGGCTCTGTACCAAAAATTACGTTAACCCACATCGCATATAGGGAGAAAAAGACAAATATTTGAGAGCTGTTTGCACATTTTTGAATTTGAAAATTGTTATAACTACTATGGTAAACAATTAATATTTCCAACATTCTGATCTAAGTACTTGATATTTTTGGTGGGTATTTCTATATCTCTGTATATATTCTCTCTACCAAAATCATAATGACCTAGATCGTAGATATTGAAATACAATCCGATCATTATAGATATATCTACACATGCATGCCTAAAACCAACATAAGAATTCATTCAAACATTTGAGAAAATACTTTTCATGCAAAGTTCTCACTATTGGCACACATGTCCATTCCCTACCATATTTTCATATCCTAACCTACAATCCAAATGGTAACAATTAGAAGCCTAAGAGGATTAAAATAAATCATTCTTACATTTAGAGAATTCATAATAACAATACTCATCATTCAGATTTTTTCACAAACATTTGGTATGCATACTCAAAACTATGTCTACACATGAAATACATACCCATATTTTGTATTGACTCAATGAGAAGCAATTTACTACAAAAATTCTCCTTAATCTCATAATCATAGTGACATTTAATCACTCCTACCTTTATTTTCTCATTCAAGACTTTCCCCAAACACTTTGTGAACAAACTCACAATCTAGAGTTATACAAAGAAAACATAACCATATTTCTACTAGTTCATAAAAATAACAATTAAACTACCATATAAACATTTATGTACACTTAGGATTACCTCATAAATGTTAACAGTAAAAACATCCAATTAAAAAAATTAATTCTGCTTTATAAAATATACTTACCCACCCACTTGGATATTTTTTCAAGCATGGGAATTTATACAAACAATGGAATCATGGAAAGCTATAGCCATTTAGACATTGGAATTAATGATTTACAAGCAAGGTCTAAATTCCACCACAATTTTAGGTTGGAAATTTAGTTTGGTTGAAATTCCACAAAACTAGTGAGCGGGACAATCTTCATAGGGCATCTACAAGTTTGGAAAACTATCCTGATCACAAAATCGGGTTCTAAGAACTTATTTTCTTGAAATCAAATGGGGGTTCCAGGTCCATATGGCATGTTGGTTGAATTCCATACAAAAATGCCCCAAAATGCATTTTCTTAAAAACATACAAATTACATGAAATTCCAAGCACATACTCAATTTCAAGCATGCAAATCCTTCCTAGAATTGGATAGCAATGAACCTACAACCCAATGCTATCAATCAACGCCCTAAGAGGATTAAAATAATGTTAAGTTTTGATCTTTAATTGTAGAATTACAATAGTATTTGAAAACAATGAATAATCATAAGCATAACATTCACAGTTGAAACACAAATTTACCCTGGGAAACCCTCTATGACACGAGGGAGAAAACCCCAACAAAGTATTCCTTAGTATATTGATAGATAGCAGAGAATGATTGCTTCACAATGATTAGATTACATCAAGCACCCCTGATGCAATATTAGAGATAAATATCAAGCACCCCTAGTGCAATATTAGAGAGAAATATCAAGCACCCTTGATGCAATTATAGAGCAAGAGAGATAGATATGAGAGAGTGAACTTAGAAGCATATAATTCCTAATACCAATTCGCTAATATTGGTCACATGCACAAATTGCCTTGAAGAGAATTCACTCTCACATTGGTTGCATCAATACTACATGGAAAGTGCATCGTACTTCTAATGCATTGGATTTAACTCTATCTCTTGACTTCAGGATGAACCCACCCCTTAACTGGATGCTCTACCACTTAGTCAGGTGGATAACTTAAGTGTCATCATGCAAGTGTCCTAACTCAAGTGTGGTAACTCAAGTGTGAGAACTCAAGTGTCTTTTAGTTTAAATTAAGTTTTGTCATGCATACAAATTAGTTAACTAAATATTCTTTGGTAACACTTAGTTAACTCTTTTAACTGAAGTCCTTCTTGATAACATCACTTAAGTGAAAAATTCAAGTTAAGTCAGGAGGTTTCCGATTTAACAATTTAAGTTCTCTCTCTTATTTAACTAAAGTCTTTATCATCACTGAAGTGAGCAAATTGAGTTCTCTCTTATCTTATCACATCTTATCTTTATCAATTGTCTTATCTACATGATCCACATGTGCCAACTTAATTATTTATCATATCAAATATACTAAGGATATTTTTCCAATGATGTGATCATATTGTTCTACTCTCGTTCCGAGTGGTCATATGCTAAAGTAATTCACTCTAGAGGTGGCCAGTCTCTAGAGGAGACTTGATAGCTTATCCATCTCTAAGACCATGGTTAGTAGTAAGTCACACATCATTCATGCTTCAACAAGCAAAGCATTACCTCAACACATGAGGCACCACCTCAACACATGAGGATCCGTATTGACATACAAGACCTTAGTATTGACAAGCAAGATTGTACAATACCATCACTTTGACATACAAAGCACTTACCTCAACACATGAGGCTTATTCATTCTTGAGTCCAACTCAAGATTCTTCTCCAAGTTTCCTAAGTCCAACTCAGGCTCCTATAAGGCACTACCTCG
Organism: Larix kaempferi; assembly: GCA_027924585.1. Taxonomy (NCBI): domain Eukaryota; kingdom Viridiplantae; phylum Streptophyta; class Pinopsida; order Pinales; family Pinaceae; genus Larix; species Larix kaempferi. The sequence goes on along the minus strand of BSBM01000878.1, from coordinate 3,982,890 downwards.
ACACACAAGGCTCAATCTTGGCACACAAGATTGACTTGGAGAATGAATCATGATGGTATAACTTTAACACTCCCTCTCAGTGAGGGAGGCATTCTCTTCCATACCAAGATTTTATCAGAAGTACCTATACTTCGTCAATGATAGAGGCTTAGTCAACATATCTACTATCTTCTCACCAGTAGCAATGTGCTGAAGTCGTATGGAACCTATCTAGACCATGTATTTGATGTAGTGGTATTTCATCTCAATGTGCTTTGATCTGTCATGAAACATAGGGTTTTATGAGCGCTTTATGCAGCTTTGATTGTCAGAGTGAATGATATTAGTCTCAAGCATCTCATCGAACAACCCAACAAGTAGCTTTCTAATCCACACAATTTCTCGGCAGGAATTGCTGGCTACAGTATACTCTGCTTCTGTAGTACTCTAGGCTATGGAGCCCTGCTTCCTGCTGGACCAATCGATCATATCTCATTCCAATCTAAAACAATATCCGGATGTCCTCTTTCAGTCCATAGTACTACCACCTCACTCAGAGTCGACATATCCAAGTAGCATCACTCCACCATTGGAAGCATATATTAGTCCATAAGAAATAGTACCTCGAAGGTATCTAAGCACATGCTTGGCAACAACCCAATGTCTATGTCTTAGATCAGACATGAATTGACTCAAGATACTCACCTCGTAACATATGTTTGGTTTAGAATGTATCAAATACATCAAGGAACCAATGAGCTGTCTATACATGGTAGGATCCACTAGATCCGATCCAGAATATGACTCATGTAACTTCTTCAAATTGGACACCATTGGAGTAGACATGAACTTATAGTCCATCATACCAAATCTGTGCAACACATCAACTGTCTACTTTCCTTGTGAAATAAAGATCTCATCTTTCCTTTTCCAAAATTCTAGACCAAGAAAATAGTGCATAAGACCTACGTATTTCATTTCAAACTCAAAAGTGAGATCCCTCTTGCACTGAGATATCTATTTCTCCTCTCTGCTAAGGAACAACTCATCAACATAGAGAACCAAGATCAGTGGTTGGTTCTTCACAACCTTAAAGTATAGGTTGGGGTCAACTTCGCTTTTGGAGAAGCCCAAGCTCTGAAGATAGCTGCCAATTCTTGAATGCCAAGATCTTGGGGCCTACTTAATCCCATACAAGGATTTCTTAAGTTTGGATACATGGGAATCCTTCCCATGAACTAAAAACCCATCAGGTTTCTGTATGTATAATTATTCCTCAACTTCACCACTGAGAAAGTCATACTTCACATCCATTTGGTGAAGTTTCCACCCCAGAACTGAAGCAAGGGAAATTATGGCTCGAATAGTGGTATACCTGGCCACAAGAGCGAATGTATCATCATAGTCTATCCCTTCTTTATGTGAGAAACCACGAGATAGAAATATTGCTTTATATTTTTCAATACTTCCATCAACTACATGTTTGATTTTATAAAGCCACTTGGAAGTTACTACATATTCCCCTTCCGGTTTAGGAACCACTTCCCACACATCATTTTGCATGGTGGATTTGTATTATTCCACCATGGAATCTTTGCATACCTGCTACTTAGTGGCTTCCTCATAGGTGTAGGGTTCTGAATCATTGATGTGACTCATCTGAGCTACATATCCTGAAAATATTTAAGGTCTCCTTCACTCTCTGAAAGTGCCTAGTGGTGCTCCTTGTTTTTTTTTCCTCTTGCAAAATGTGTTGACACCATGCAGATATCCTCTTAGAAGGAGTTCCATCAGGAGATATTTCTACCAATCCTATTGTCTCTTTAGGATCAAGCAGATCTAAGGACTCTTCTGGCTTCTCCCTCTCAGCATCTGAAAGGGGAGAATCATAAGTTGGATCCTCCATCATGGGAGTCTCATGCTCCTGTATATCTGAATCACACTGAAGTTATTTATAGCACTTGAAGGAAGCCTCTTCATGAAATGTTACATCTCTACTGACTTCAATGTGCCTTTGTCTTGGAACATATATTCTATAAGCTTTGGAGGATTCACTATATCCAACAAACATGCCTTTCTTTTTGGATGGATCCATATTTGTCCTCTTCTATTTTGGTACATGAATGTAGACACGAAAACCGAAATATTCAAGTGTCCAACATCTATTTTTTCACCAGTGAAAACTTCTTCAGGAGTCTTTTCTCCCAGGATAGCATGAGGAATTCTCTTCCATATATAAACAACTATGCTGGAGGCTTCTATGCATAAGGAATTAGGTAGATCCTGATCACACATCATAGATTTTGCAACCTCACAGATTGTTCCGTTCTTTCTTTCAACAACCCCATTTTGTTGGGGGTTCTAAGGTACAACCAACCGTCTTCTTATCCCTACATATTGACAGAAGTCATTAAAGTCATGAGACTTGAAATCTCGTCCATTATCATATCTCAAAGCACAAATGTAATTTCCAGTCTAATTCTCAACTAGTGCTTTAAACTCTTGAAACTTTTTGAAAGTTTCACTCTTCAACTTTAGAAAATAGATCCAAGGCTTACGGGATAAGTCATATATGAAAATCACATAGTACAAATAACCAATCAAGGATGGTCCTGACATAAGAACACATAGATCAGAATGTATCAAGTTGAGGACCCCTTTGGATATTTTGGTATTGCTTAGTAAGCTCTTCTTGATTTTCTTGCCAAGAGCACAACCTATACAAACACCATCATGTTCATATTGAAATACAAACATACCTTTTACCATATTCTGTAAGCCAGGTAGTGCTTTGAAATAAAGATGACCAAGCCTCCTATGCCACAGTTCACAAGGAATGATTGTGTCATGGATCATGGATTTAATGAATTTTCCAATAACTTTGTAGATACATCCCTCTCTAACTCGAACCACAACTACAAAATACAAGTCTGAATTCTTAGGCCACAAGAGAACTTTGTTGTCCATAAATAATACTCTAAATCCTTTATCTTACAGAACTGAAACATATAGGAGGTTTTTCTTCAGACCAAGAACATACAGAATATCATTAACATGCAGTACATCACCTGAATTCAACTAAAAGGAAGTGGATCCAACTCGGATTAAATAGGTGGTATTATATCCATGCTCCACCTGATAGGAGAACTTCTTTTCCTTCATATATGTGATATCCCCACTATATCTAGTCATGTGTTTTGATGCACCACTATCCACTAGCCATGCATCAGTACTAGTGGTAATGGATCTAGCTAGAGTTGAGACAAGATAGTACTCCTTCCTTGTCTCTTTATCATTGGAAGAATTATTTCTTGTAGTTTCATCCTCTGTAGAAGTAGGATCATGAAATCTACCCTTGAACTTTCCACTTTGCTTTGGACGACAGTATCTTGCAAAGTGGCCCTTCTTATTGTAGTTGAAGCATTTAACTTTAGAATTATCAAATTTCTTGTTGTAGTCATTTTCCTTTTGATGAGGAAACTTCTTATGAGAAAATTATTTCTTTCCTCTCTTCATCCATGCTGCAAGAGCAAGATTCTCTTCTTTGGAGGAAGAAAATTTGATTTGGATTCTCCCTTCTTCTTCTAGACAATCATGCCATAGTATTTCAAAGTTTGGTTGCACTTCTTGAACATTTACTGCAGCCAATAATGTCTCCCATTAAGATGGAAGGTCATTGATAGTAGTCTGTATGAGATCATCATCATCGACAGTTACACCAATGCTCATGATTTTACATCTTACTTAAGAGATCTTTGTGAAGAAGGAAGCAACAAATTTGTCCTTCTCCATCTTCATATTATGAAGTTTGTTTTTCAATTCTCTCTTTAGAATGGGAGCCTTCTTCTCATAAATATTGGTCAAAGTGTTGAAGCATTCCTTTTGGGTCTTCAATGGAGTAATCACTAGAATCAAATTGTCTTTCACCGAATCATAAATGATTCTCTTTGCTTTGGCTTGATTCTTCTTGAAAGTAGTGCACCTTGAATTAGTAGTATGCTCTTCAACAACACTAGATACATATCCATCTAGATCATGCTCTTCCAGGATATTCAGAATCCTAGCCTTCCAAGTATTGAAGTTTGAAGTTCCTTCAAGTTGGTCTTCTGGTCTTATTGATATTGAAGCTATTATTCTCCAAGTACTGTGCTCAACTAGGATCAATGTAGGCTCAATATTGACTACTGAAATTATATCTTTCATACCTTGAGCTCTAATACCATGTTAAGTTTTGATCTTTAATTGTATAATTACAATAGTACTTGAAAACAATAAATAATCATAAGCATACCATTCACAATCAACACACAAATTTACCTTGGGGAAACCCTGTATGACATGAGGGAGAAAACCCCAGCAAAATATTCCTTCGTATATTGATAGATAGAAAAGAATGATTGCTTCACAAAGAGTAGATTACAACAAGCACCCCTGGTGCAATATTAGAGAGAAATATCAAGCACCCCTGGTGCAATATTAGAGAGAAATATCAAGCACCCCTGGTGCAATTACAGAGCAAGAGAGATAGATACGAGAGAGTGAACTTAGAAGATTAGATTTCCTAAGACCAATTCGCTAATATTGGTCACACACACAAATTGCCTTGAAGATAATTCACATTCACATTGGTTACATCAATCCTACATGAAAAAGTGCACCATACTTCTCATGCATTGGATTTAACTCTGTCTTCTGAATTTAGGATGAACTCACCCTTCAACTGGATGCTATACCACTTAGTTAGGTGGCTAACTTAAGTGTCATCATGCAAGTGTCGCAACTCAAGTGTCGCAACTCAAGTGTCGTATTTTAGTTTAACTTAAGTTTCATCATGTATAACACTTAGTTAACCCTTATAAGTAAACTCCTTCTTGATAACATCACTGAAGTGAACAATTTGAGTTCTCCTTTAATTAACTGAACTCTTTCTTGTTAACATCACTGAATTTTAACAATTTGAGTTCTCTCTTTCTTAATTGAAGTATTTGTCATCACTGAAGTGATCAATTCAAGTTCTCTCTTATCTTATCCCATCTTAGCTTTATCACTTGTCTTATCTGCATGGTACGCATGTGCCAACTTAATTATTTATCATATCAAATATACTAAGGATATTTTTCCAATGATGTGATCATCTCATTCTACTCTCATTCCAAGTGGTTATATGCTAAAGTAATTCACTGTAGAGGTGGCCAGTCTCGAGAGGAGACTTAATAGCTTATCCATCTCTAAGACCATGGTTAGTAGTATGTCGCACATCATTCATGCTTCGACAAGAAAAGCATTACCTCAACACATGAGGATCCGTCTTGACACACAAGACCTTAGTCTTGACAAGCAAGGCTGTACAACACCATCACTTTGACATACAAAGCACTTAACTCAACACATGAGGCTTAATAATTCTTGAGTCCAACTCAAGATTCCTCTCCAAGTTTTCTGAGTCCAACTCAGGCTCCTATAAGGCACTACCTCAACACACAGGGCTCAATCTTGGCACACAAGATTGACTTAGAGAATGGCTCATGATTTTATAACTTTAACAAATAAACCATGATTACCTTTAGTGAACTATACATTACAAAATTCTTCATTCTATAATTTTCACAAACAGTTAGAATGCAAACTACGGATTTGTCATTACACCTAGAATATATACCAAATATGGAATAGCTAAAGGGAATGCATATTCCTATATAAATATATCCAAATTTCATAACATTCTTGAAATCAAAAGATATTCTTCATTCAATGGTTTTTCCAAACACTTTGCAAACAATCCTTGAACTTCCTATTAAATCATGACATTTATACTAAATTCAAATCAGATTTAATAAAAGACAATAGTTCAGATGGTTTGAGATATAATCTTACCTCGGATTGCAGGCTACGCACTCTCATTTATTTGTTGTACTTTTAATATGCCAAGGTTACCACAATTCTACATTCTTGGAAAATCCTCCAACAAAATTTCCAGCCATGTTTAGAGTCTCTTAAATCCCTCAATAATTCATTAGATCATATGAAAGCATTTATGCTTCAACTACAACCCATTGTTAGCAATCCAAAGTTCAACAAAATACCAATTCACAATAGACAACCCACTTTCTTCATTCACACATTTATTCAAACAATTTGTAAATATCCTCTAAAAGTTTATAAATATTTTCTAAATCATAGTTAAGCATGGGGAATTATAACCAAATTTATTCCTACTTGCAAGAGAGGGTAGAAACTTAGAGTAGAGGGTTTTACCCAAGGATTATTCCTCTTCCATAGTTTTTTCTTGCATTCTTTCTTGATGTTCACACATATCTTACTTTGTATCCAATGAAAAAAAACTACAACAAGATACACTTCCAACCAATAGGTTCATATTAAACCCAATAAATCTAAAAATATCAAATTTATCAATATAAACATTATCATTTATGTAGCTGATAGCCATAAATCTATTAAACATAAAATTCAATGCAATTATATATATACCCGATCAAGGATATACTCCAACAGTTCCAATAGTGTTAGATCCATAATCTCCATGCTTATGCCACTCATGTGGTGCCAACTGGTTTCCACCCTACCATAATCAAGGAAAAATTCTTTCCCTAAGACCCCCAAGCTGTGTGGGATCACTTCCACTTGTTGATGTATTTGTAACTTCGGAAGATATTCACTTGTCTATTGTATTTGTACTTTATTGTATCCCCAACGGAGATGTATTATTCCTCCGATTGGAAGCGTCGTCAGTTCTATTGTAAGTGTCGTAACTTATACTTGATGGGTTATTAGACCACCTTGATGGGGTCGGCCCTGTATGAGTCATGTGGGTCAAAGGGTTATTAGACCACCCTAGTGGGGGTCGGCTCAGTCATCATTATGGTAAGTGGTTAAGTTGAGGCCGACGTAGTTGAGTAAAGGTCAAGTCAAGTTAGTGTATAAATAGAGAGTGTGTCTCTCTCATTTTACACATTCTATTGTTCACTCACTTCGTAATAGTGAGAGAGAGGAGGAGTGTGCACAAGTGGAGGAGGAGCATGCTGCTGAAGATGTCTATCTCTTGGGTTTGATCATGGTGATCCTTGTATTGATGCTTATTCTATCTCTGAGGAAGTTGCGGGGTTTTTCACCTTCTTGGTTTTCCCCGGTGAAATGTTTTGTGTCTCTTGTCTCTTGTCTCTTATGTTTGATATGTTGTACATGTTGTTCTTTTAGTTAAGATCCTAGATCAGAATGTATTAAATTCTGAAAAACTAACATGGTATTAGAGCTATCCTGAAGGAAGGCATGCTATGGCAGTTATGAGACTTGTTGCACTTGCGACAAATTGGAAGCTAGGGCTTGATATAGTAAAAAACAGTCATCGTGGCACTTTCGCTATAAATACATTTTGGCAAAGGTTCAGGATCTGAAACCTTTACAGGTCGTAGATAACATCCTTATGTACCTTGTGTCAGATGCACAACTTCTAATTCGTTGTACTTTGTGATTTATGATCAGTACAATCTAGGGTTTCTGCCTCTTCTAGATCTCAGTCATAAACAAGTGACCTTGGAAAAAAGGTCACAACTTGGGCTAGGAAGCTCCAAATGCAATTTCATAAAAAGTGACAGGTAGGGAATGGACTGTACTTTCTCAGGTAAGTTTTTTAGAGGCTGAAACTGAACCAATGACACATGGCACTTCGTACAAGTTCACTCTCTTGTTTTATCCCATAAACAGGTCATGTTACGACACTTGGAATAACGCTCTCTCAGAGAATCCAATTGAGGTAAGACCTATGGGGTTGGAAAGAAGACAAGTCAGGATACAACAGGCCAAAGTTTTAGATCCCGTGGATTTGTTTTCAGAGATGAACTAGAAACAATCAGGTACATATTTATGTCCAAACAAAATTGAATTCTGAGCACCTTCATTCTTGGCTTGTCACTGCTGCGGGAATTTAGGGCTTCGGAGAAAGTTGGAATTTTTGGAATTGGAGTCCATGGCTGAATTCTCCTCATCAAAATCGAAATTTAGAGACCAAGATCGAATTTTTTGGTTGGGCAGAAGGCCTGGCTTGATCAAACCCTATTTTGAGATTTTGATCGGAAAGGTGGAAAATTAGGGCTTTTGCAAAAGTTGGAATTTTTGAAATCTGTGACCACGACTGGAAGCTCCTCAGAAAAATCAAAGTTTAGAACACAAGATCGAACCTTTTGGATGGGTAGAAGACCGAGCTTTATCAAACCCTAGTTTGGGATCGTGTCCAGTGAATCCAGAAGTTTCAAAGGCAATTTTGAGGGGTCAAATTTTGCAGTTTTCAAAATTGAAGTATACCAGCTTGATCAGCTCAACAAGCCACATCTTTCCATCTATTCATAATTTTTAAACTCAAAGTTTGAATTTGTAGGGTTTCTCTGACAAACCCTAATCCAGCTCCAGATCCAGTTTCTGCAAATCAAGTGGATTGGGTTAATCCTAGAAGAGAATGAATTGGACACCAGCATAAGTGAAGAAGTTCCAGCTCCAGAGGGAGATGAGGTTGAGGCTTTACATGAGAAGGCTACAAGCAATCTCGACAGGTATGAATTGAGGAGATACAGGTATGTGTTGAAATCTTTCATGATTAATTTTATGATATGTTTGTCTTCATATTATTGAGGTGAGTACAATCTTGATTATTTTTAGAATTGTCTTATCACTCTAGTAAAAGTATGAATGCATGTGAATGATAGAAGACATTCATTGATTAGGGTTATATGATTGTACTAATGCACTGTGGTATTGTATGAGGATGATGTTGTCCGCTAACATGAAAGGTACAAATCAAGTTCTAGATCAAGAACATGATGACCATGGTGACATGAAGACAAAGACTCATGGATCACATAGAAGCTCTACTTATGAGGTATGTATAATATGGTTCTACAATAGTTAACTTATGATTTATGCAGGTTACTAAGCACAAGTCATTGAAGAGAACAAGAAGACATTGTTTGGGTATGTTAAACATAACTAGAAAACATGATAACCAGGTATGTTTTTCCTATATCAAGTTAGAATCCTACCTTGTGTTAGGATCTTATACTTTTGATTATTCTTGAAGTTAGAAGTTTAAGTAATCAAGGGTTTATGCATATTATGTTTCTTACTTTGATTGATGATATGACTAACCAGAAGAGTCCTATGGTTAAATAAGAATATGCATGAGTAATAGAAGTATTCCCTGAAACTTTGAATACTAATGCTTATTACCTATGTATGAAATAATCATGACCATACATAAGATTATTTAGAATCATAATATTTTGATGGTATTGAGATTATACTAATATATGTATGGTTATATATGAGATCTTGAGGATAACACAATGATGACACTAGTGCACACTTAAGCATGCATAGTGGTCCAAGATGGATATAAGTTCAAGGACAGGTAATCTAGGAAGCAAAGATCAAGAGGGAGCACACTCCAAAAGTTCCTACAAGGAAGCAAAGATCAAGAGGGAGCACTCCAGGAAGCAAAGATGAAGAGGGAGTCCACCCAAAAACTAAACAAAGATAAGTATTTGAATTGTCATTTATTATATATATGATTACTTAAATGATGTTGTTCAGTCATGTACATATTTATGTTCCTAGATTTAGGATATGTATTATGCATATTAGAAAAGTTGCATTAATGAACAAGATACTACTAATATGAAAGTAATGGGTAAGTGGCCTATGGTACTGTACAACATTCCATTGCTACTTATCTAGAATGAAACCTCTTTGCTAACATGTTGGGAGTTGTGCACACTCTTAGCAATTGTTCTGGTAGAGATGGAAGGCATCTAGAAAGTTACGGGATATGGATAAATGTTGTATTGAAACATTGGCCAAGATAATTGCATGAGTGTATGACATATGTCTTTATGCATAAGAATGTGTTTTTGACAAACTATGAGAAGTTTCTAATAATGCAATTGGACTTGTCTTGTAGGAAAGACCGTGTACCATCACCTACAAAAAGGACTACAACATTTGTTCTAGCAATGGAGATCAAATAAAAACTATCTATTGAATATATTGAAGAATCTGAAGTTCCTAGGATCCGGGATGTAGTAATGGAAGAATGCCATGATTGAGGAGTACCAGTTGATCGTGAAGAATGATGTCTGGGATGTGGTCCCGAGACAAGAAGGGAAGTCTATTGTGACTTCCAAGTGGATCTACAAGATCAAGCTTGCTGCCGAGTTCGAGATGAAGGACTTGGGATGATGCACTACTTTCTAGGCATGGAGGTTTGGCAGAGTGCAGATAGGATCTTCCTTGGACAAGGGAAGTATGCAGTAGATATCTTGAAGTGGTTCGGGATGATCGAATGCAAGGACATGGCTACACCTATGGCATCAAACCTGAAGCTTCTGTGTGATGCTTCACCTGATCCGGTTGATGTCACTATGTATCGTCAAATGATTGGATCCTTGATGTACCTGACGAACATGAGACCAGATATTTGCTTTGAGGTGAACACATTGAGCCAGTTCCTGACAGATCCCAGAGGTGTTCACCTGGTTGTTGTAAAGCACATTCTAAGGTACCTGAAGAGTACAATTGATTATGGGCTCAAGTATGATGTGAATCAAAAGTTTAACCTGCAGGGTTATGTTGATTCAGATTGGGTAGGCAGTGCTGCAAATAGGAAGAGCACTTCTGGGTGTTGCTTCAGTATGGGATCAAGTGTGATCTCTTGGTTTAGTAGGAAGCAATACTGCATAGCACTGAGTATAGCCGAAGCAGAGTATGTTGCAGCTTTTTCAGCTAGTTGTGAGGCAGTATGGCTCTGGAAGATACTATTTGAGTTATTTGATCTCCTGTTGGAGGCTACTGGTACTTTTGTGACAACCAGAGTTGTGTGAAGTTTTCGGATAACCCAGTGTTCCATGACAAGTCGAAGCACATTGAGATAAAATATCACTATATCAGGGATATGGTGCAGAGAGGAGCAGTGAAGCTCTTGTCTATTGCAACGGATGAGCAGGTTGCGGATGTGTTGATGAAACCACTATCCAGAGTGAAGTTTTAGTACTTCAGAGAGAGGCTTGGTGTTCTTCGGATTGAAGATACTTCAAGGAAGAAGTGATGGACACATTTGTAGGAGCCATTCCAAGCATGGTGAGAGGAGGATCCTTCCCATGGTCGTGGATGTAAGCGCTGTGTGATGAGCATCAGGACGATGCTACAATTACTGCTTTGGATATGCATCAGTTGGATGCTTTGTATGTTCAGTTGGATCATGTATGATGACATGCATCAGGACGATGTAGTGACGATGACAAAGATGATCATGTGTGATGAGTATCAGGATGATGCTCTGGATGATATGCATCAGGACGATGTAGTGACGATGATTGGGATGATCATGTGTGATGAGTATCAGGACGATGCTCTGGATGATATGCACCAGGATGATGTAGTGATGATGATCAGGATGATCATGTGTGATGAGTATCAGGATGATGCTCTGGATGATATGCATCAGGATGATGCTATGATGATGATCAAGATGATCATATGTGATGATATGTATCAGGTGGATGCATTGTATGATCAGTTGGATCATGTGTGATGAGTTCCAAAGACACAGATGCACATGAGCCATTCTCACATGGTGGTAGGTGTGTCCTCCCATGGTGCAGATATAAAGGTTGGGGCCATTCCGACATGGTTGAAGTGTGTCTTCCCATGGTCGTTGATGTAAGAGCTGTGCCATTCGAGCATGGTTGAAGTGCATCTTCTCATGGCTGCGATATAAGTGCTGTGCCATTCGAGCATGGTTGAAGTGTGTCTTCCCATGGCTGCGATATAAGTGTTGTGCCATTCCTAGCATGGTTGAAGTGTGTCTTCCCATGGCTATGGATATAAGTGCAATGCCATTCTCGCATGGTTGAAGTGTGTCTTCCCATGGCATAGATATAAGTGCTGAGCCTTTCACGGATGGTTGAAGTGTGTCTTCCCATGCCGGTGAATGTAAGTGCTGTGTGATGTGCATCTAGGTTGTGCTTCATGGATGATGACATGACATGATCAGTATGATACTCTGTGGCCGTGGACAGGTTGTGCAGTTGCATGTAAAAGATCCTGGGAGATCCGATAGGTTGAGCTGTGTACTCGTAATCAGTCCTGGGGTGCTCTTTCGAGGTTTTTCCATGACCACATATAATATCACCCTGGGAGATCCGATAGGTTGGGCTGTGTGCCCATAATCATTCCTGGGATGCTCTTGCGAGGTTTTGTGGTGACCACATATAATAACGCCCTGGGAGATCTGATAGGTTGGGCTGTGTGCCCATAATCAGTCCTGGGATTCTCTTTCGAGGTTTTTTGGTGGGGTCACATGTAATAGCACCCTGGGAGATCTTGTCGGTCGTGCTTAGGCACATAAAGGATCCTGGGATACTCTTTCGAGGTTTTGTGACGCATGTAATAAGTCCTGAGGATTCCACAGTATGGCTAGTGATGATGAAGACCTGCAGGTGGTGGGCGTACATCCAACATGAAAAAGGGCTGGCTCTGTAGAGCTTCCTATGATGAGATGACAAGTACAGCAGCAGTGATGATGATGATGCCCCGTGATCCAGTGACGATGATCCAGCTCCAGAATTAAAGACTTGTGCCTATATATATTGATGACTTGTGTCAAGAGAATACTTTCCTAGTTAAGAGGGAGTGTTGATGTATTTGTAACTTTGGAAGATATTCACGTGTATATTGTATTTGTACTTTATTGTATCCCCAATGGAGATGTATTATTCCTCCGATTGGAAGTGTCGTCAGTTATATTGTAAGTGTCATAACTTATACTTGATGGGTTATTAGACCACCTTGATGGGGTCGGCCCTGTATGAGTCATGTGGGTCAAAGGGTGTGAAGCACCTGCAACAATTAATTAATAAGAATATGCGAAATAACAGAAATGACAGAACTCAGAATCACTTTTATATTGATCACAGGCCACTTCGAGGGGGCAACCTCCTTTGAGCAAGCTCAATACAAATAACTTCACGGTGCCTTCATAGGCCTCAACACACACTTATATACTAAGTCTAGGCGACAATACCATGGGTCAATACTATGTGTCAATACAAGCCATGGGATAAGTCTAGGCGCCAATATTATGAGTCAAAACCATGGGACATATAATACTATGGGACAACTTACAAAGCATATGCGTCCAATATTATGGGTCAATACTATGGGCTAATATAAACTATGGATCAAAAAATACTACGTGACGACTTACAAAGCATATGCGTCCAACAACAATATACTAACAAAGTAAAGAAATGGGTTCCTAAAATCCCCTCTCCCTTAGAAAAAGCTTTGTCCTCAAAGCTTTAGATGTGGAAATTGATGCAGAATCTGAAGGAGTGGGTCCCCTGTAGCATCCTCGGGTTGCATTCCAAGCCATTGGCGCCTTTGGAGTTTTAGGGAGGATTGCATGGAAGGCTGTAGACGAAGAAGAACCATATCAACGATGTGAAAAGTGTGCTCAGAACGGTGCTGATCGGCTTGTTGTTTCAGTCGAGTTCTTGCCATGTGAAAATTGTCCTACAGAATGAGAAGAAGCTGATCACGGTTTCAAAAAATTGAGTCAATTGCCTGAACTGGGGAGCTGCTGAAGGTGTATGGAAGAAGAACTAGTGGTGCCTATCTAGAGACTGCTTCATATGGTGTCCTTTGAGATGTGGTACTATACCACTGGAGTGCTTCTAGGAAATCCATAGAAATAGTTGTCCAAATCTGTGGAGGGATGGGCAAGGGTTCGAGCAGTCCCGAAAGGAGGGTCGTTTCACCCTTGTTGACCTGGAAAGTATCACAGTCAACCACCATCCGTTGAATTTTCCTTTTGAGTCCCTGCCAAAAGAAGTTACATTGTTCCAGGTCATACGTTTTGAGGAACCCAGAGTGCCCTACTGATGAAGAAGCATGGAGTTCATAGAAGAGATAGACCCATTGAACAAATTGCAACCAATTTGGAACAAGCAGAGAAATAGCTGTAAGAGAAACTGGGACATCAAATGTGCGAGGAGGAGAATCTTCCACCATATTGTCCTTACCCTTCTGGTAAGTGGTTGCATAGTCATAACCCATGAGCTGGATAACCCATTTCAGGTGTGTTGGGGAGGAGACCCGTTGTTCCAGGAAAGTTTCCAAACTATGGAGATCAGCCTTGATGCATAAATAATTCCCCAATAGGGATGGCTGCCACTTCTGTACTGTATGCAAAATAGTCATCATTTCCTGCTGAGAGGTAGATGCGGCTAAATTCTTACCGAAAAGGTCTCTTGAAGGAAACAAGCTCATTGGTTCAGCAAAGACACCTACATATCTATCCAAGGAAGTAGTGGAGACTGTTGATGGGTGCATCTGAATGGAATGGAGCTGAGCGATGACACCATGTGAATTCTTCTTAAATTTTTTTTCCAGGCGATGTGAACTAATGATGCAGAGAGACCCTGGTTGTAAGCCCATAAATTTGTGTTGTGCCCCATTGACTAAAAACTGCATCCAAAGTTCAGCAAAATCCCATAAGATGGGGCCAAGTGTGCGTAACCATTGAACGCCCAAAACCACATCACATCCGCCTAAGGACAAGGAAAACATGTGAGAGCGCAGGGTATAATCTTCCATATAGATACGCACATTGTGACACTTCCCCTTGCAAGGTAAGGTGCCCCCATTGGCAACCATGAATTCAAAGTTGGAGCAAGGATGGAAAAAACAATCAACCTGTTTAGCAATCCGAGGATCAATGAAGTTATGAGTGCTACTAGAATCAATGAGTATGGTAAGAGGGAGCTTCGTGAAGTATCCCCTGACTCGCATTGTTTGTGGGGTGGTGACGTCGGTTACAGCATGGAGAGAGATCTCGGGTGGGTCATCCTGAGATGGGGTGTCAATAGGCGGGTGTTGAATGTCGACCTGATCATCTACTGTATCTGGAGCTTCTTCATCAAGTTCTGAGGCAGGCGGAGAATCCACATCCAAGAGATAGAGCTTTTGTTGAGCACATCTATGTCCCCGAGTGAATTTCTCATCACAATTATAAGAAAGCCCTTTTTCTCGGCGTGCCTGCATCTTTGTTTCAGACAATTGCTTGATAGGAGTTGGTTGAGGAGTAGGCGTGATGGGAGGTCGTTGGGAACCCATATTTCTGAAGGAAACAAAGGTGGGTTTGGAGCGTTGTTGAGCTGCGACCTTGTCCTCAATCAGCTTAGCCAACCATAGGACTTCCATCATTGTGTTGGGACAAAACATTTTGACCTCTGAGCGGATTTCATCCTTGAGACCACTGATAAAACAACTCCTGTAGAATTCATCAGACAATCCTTCTATGTGATTGGCTAGTTTCTCAAATTCCATCTGATACTCTTTCACTGTGCCAGTTTGGGTAAGTTTAGTGAGTGCTCCTGTGAAGTCGTCAAAAGCACTAGGACCAAATCGTGGCAAAAGGAGTTGGCAAAAATCTGTCCAGTTTGGCTCAGGATGAGCTTTGATGTACCAACGGTACCATTGAAGGGCTTCCTATTCCAAATGAAAGGATGCAAGTGGAACTTTTTGTACATAAAAAGTATTATGCAGACTGAAATATTGTTCTGCTCGGTATGTCCATCCAGTCGGATCAGTACCATTGAAGCGAGGAAAATCAAGCTTCGGCCCACGAAAATTGCTGGAAGAAGAGAACCCAGTGGCTGCAAAAGATTCTGGCTGTTAGTTATTGTTCATGGTTGAATGCTAAAGATTGAGGCTGAGAAATTTTTCATCCAGATCTTGGAGTTTGGTTTGGATGGCTGCAAGTGCTTCCTCCATGGTGTTTGCTCCTGTGCGAGTGACAACCATAACCAGTAATTTTTTTTTTTTTTGGAAATCGATAGAAAAACACAAACAAAAGCTTATTTAGTAAAGGAAGATTTGGATTTGGGAAAAACTCAGATGGGTAATTGGGGTTTGACTAGGTTTTGGACACTTTCTGATGGACAGGGAAGCAAAAAATGGGGATTTCAGAAGTGGGGTGAAAGAATGAGAAAATTTGGTAGAGAGGGACAAAGAAGCAGAATTAGGAAAGGAACACGGTGGCAAAATTTGACGGCGTTTGGGTGAAAATTGAAGGAGTTATGGCAAACCCTAAGAATAGACAAATGTGAGATTTTTAGTCTTGGGAAGTGGAATTTGGGATAGGGTCTTTAGGAATGAAATATGTAGGATGGGATTGCAGGGATGTCAGTGAAGTTTCAGGGAAAACATACTTGAAACAAGGGAGATATGGTCGATTTTTTTATTTTTATTTTTAGAAATGGATCGGCAACAGTGGCATGGAAGGGATCCGCAACAGCGCGGAAATGATCGAAAACGACTGGATATGAAACGGTGACTAGATCTGGAACGACTCTCAGAATAGATCTGAAACGGTTGGATCTGGAGCGGAAGTGATCTGCAATAGTTCAACTGAAAATAGATATGAACCCCAGGTATGTACGGCTTCCTAACAGTTCAGGTGTTTCACTCGGCCACCAATGCTGTCTGACGGCTTGCATATTGGGGCAGTACCCCTCACTCCATGGATCAGGTAAAACTGATAACCACTTTGCCACAAACGACAGCTCTTGGTTTACCTCACGGGTGGGAACTAGTCAATCAGGTAGGGGTCGTTGCCCTTTTCGCGGGCAGGTCCTCTCAATGGGCCAGCTACTTTGGGGTTCCTGTGGTACTCCTCACAATGAGTTTTAGGGCTTATGCCCAAGTACTTCCCATAGTTAAGCGGATAGGGATTATTCCCAAATCCGAAGCTGCAATAGATGCGAAAAAAAAAATTTGGCAGAAATTCCACCCAACGAGCCCAAGAAAGTGCTCTGATACCAGATGTGAAGCACCTGCAACAATTAATTAATAAGAATATGTGAAATAACAGAAATGACAGAACTCAGAATCACTTTTATATTGATCACAGGCCACTTCGAGGGGGCAACCTCCTTTCAGCAAGCTCAATACAAATAACTTCACGGTGCCTTCATAGGCCTCAACACACACTTATATACTAAGTCTAGGCGTCAATACCATGGTTCAATACTATGTGTCAATACAAACCATGGGCTAAGTCTAGGCGCCAATACTATGAGTCAAAACCATGGGACGACTTACAAAGCATATGCGTCCAATACTATGGGTCAATACTATGGGCTAATATAAACTATGGATCAACAAATACTATGGGACGACTTACAAAGCATATGCGTCCAACAACAATATACTAACAAAGTAAAGACATGGGTTCCTAACAAAGGGTTATTAGACCACCCTAGTGGGGGTCGGCCTAGTCAGCATTATGTTAAGTGGTTAAGTTGAGGCCGACCTAGTTGAGTAAAGGTCAAGTTAAGTTAGTGTATAAATAGAGAGTGTGTCTCTCTCATTTTACACATTCTATTGTTCACTCACTTCGTATTAGTGAGAGAGAGGAGTAGTGTGCACAAGTGGAGGAGGAGCATGCTACTGAAGATGTCTATCTCTTGGGTTTGATCATGGTGATCCTTGTATTGATGCTTATTCTATCTCTAAGGAAGTTGCGGGGTTTTTCACCTTCTTGGTTTTCCACGGTGAAATGTTTTGTGTCTCTTGTCTCTTGTCTCTTATGCTTGATATGCTGACATGTTGTTCTTTTAGTTAAGATCCTAGATCAGAATGTATTAAATTTTGAAAAACTAACACCACTATCTTGACTAAATTTTCAAGGAAGAAAATGAATTAATGGTGAGTATACCTTACCCAAAATCATCATGAAGGCTACAACTTAATCAACAGACTTAGGCTCCACCAGATTCAAGATAATAGCAACAAATTACTATTAATACTAGGTCTAGCAAAATTTTAGCAGCATCTCCCCCTACCATTCATCCCCCCAATATTAAACATGAAATATGGACTCCGCATCCTTGTATCCATGACATTCAAGACATGGTTTTGTCCCACACCCATTTGTTAGTGAGTTGGAAAAGACTTGACCTGTGACCTGTACACATGACAATCATACACATATCAAGTAGATCAATATCATATAAGCATGGTAATTTAAACAAATTGCTTAAAATCACCAGTTACCATCCACATATATTTAATGTCATACTCCCAACCTGGAGTTCTTTTAGATAGTATTTCATTCATTAGATGACCAATGACCTACACCAATAAGGTCAATGCAATCATATCATAGTATATGCATATAGATATGAAAATACATTAAAACATATTATCAATGAATTTGATTGGTTTTTATTATACTTTCACAACATTTAGTTTGACTTCCACAACGTTCTTCTTCATTCAATCAACTCCCTTCAGGAGTCTTGGAGATCTTGTCCACCTACCACAACTCACGTTTTTTCATAGAAAAGTATTAATTTCATGATTCGGGCATATATCTATCATAATGTACATGTTAATCAACTTGAAAAAAAAAAGATCAAATATGTCCCATCAATCAAGTGCATTCCACATGCCACATATATAGAATAGACCCATTAAATCTTTCATTCAATCCTTATATTAACCTCCTAATCCTTCTCAAAATAAAGTTAGGCAAGGCGGGGCATTACAAGAAGAGTGCCTACTAGTATTGATATATCTACATCTGATGATAATATATGGCTCAAAATGCACAATACCTCATGTGCAAGTTTCTTGGGCAGTGTTGTCAACTAGATCAAATACTTCAATGTGATATGAGGAATTACTCTTTTGAATATAACCTCATGGTAAAAACTTAAGGATGCTTGCACATTCATGGGTGAAACCTATGGTAAAACTATTAGTGTATACCAGTGGGCCTCACCTTGGGGGATTCAAACCATGCTCATGATGGCACAGAACTAGCCAAATTCCCAACAACTCTAGCAGTAACGAATTGAGCTAACCCGCTGGGATTTCTTACTGATCTTCCTTTTTCTTTGTGTTGGGGAGGAGTGTTAAATATTCAATTTATTTCTCATTCCCTATAGACACTATGATTTTGGGGATCTCCAAGGATATTGGCAATGGGCTGATAGTTGTTTTTTCCATCCTATTGGACACCTTTGTTGAGAATGAAATAAATGATATTGAGTTTGTTGATTACCACAAACTTGTTATCACATCATAATTTTTCTTTTGTTCTTTTCAATAAGTGTTGGGAATCTCTAATTAGTTTCAAATACCAATGGCTATGCAGTTCAGGTATTTGGAGAATAGTTTTCTCTAGTATTTAAACTTCCATTTAATTGTAATTATTTTGGCTAGGCTTGCTTTCCTAATTGATTTTCTATAACATTATTCATTTGACTTCATGGGAGGTGCAGCCATTACAATTGGAATAGAATAGATTAAAATCTTACAAAGTTTCTTGGTATACAAAAAGTTCATCAATAAGACAGATATATTCTCTATAATGAAATTGATATGCGGTGCAGTCCATCATGGAGTGTGTAAAATTACCAGTCATGATGGATTGTATTGTCAAATTGTCTCATCTTTAGGATACAATTCTTTATATTTTGTTTCCTGATTGCTTCATATTTTATTAAATAGTAGCTGAAAATAATATTTCTATTCTATGAAAACTATTTTGCTTGGTTGTTACAATTGCTCTAGAAAATTCACAAAGATCTGTTATTAAACCCATTATATTTTACAACATTCTATGGTTTTATTTTGCAATGGAATCCTCAAACTATTTTTATTGAAGTGTTGTTCCGAATTTTTATATTTATTGTGAGCCTGGTATATCCATAATATGCTTAAGGGAGAAAATATACAGTAGGAAGTGTATCATGAAAAGGATTGTATATGATTATCTTGTTATCAAGCAATTTGACCTCACTTTATTGTCAATACAATTAGCACTCAACTTTGAAGTTTGATTTGTAATGTAGTGTTCACTCTTTGAATAAAATATCCATAGAAACTATAAAGAACTCCCTATTATAATCAAATACAAAAGGGCAATAAAAATAAGTTCCTTCTTTGGGTTGCCTATATGGCTCCTTTATTCTTGGTGATATTGGAAACTCTCATCATCTATTTAATCCATGTAGACAAACATGGTGTACAAATTGTAAGCACGTTGGCCTTCTATTTCAAGTGATTATCATTTATTATTACCAATGCTAATCATGGATACATTGTGCCTTCATTTTAGTTTAGATTTTAATGCATGCCAGTTTCTTACCCCTTTGCAAAACATCAGTACACTCTTACTTAACTACAACAATATTACTAATGTATTTTCAATAACATTCTTGAACTACAACTCAAAATATAGGTTTCATAGAAGTGCTCTTCATAGCACTACTGCTTAATTGAAGAAGCATGCCTATAAATTTACAAAACCATGAATATAAAAAAGAATTTGTTACTCAAATTTATGTCATTTTAGTTTTCCTATTTGTTGTTTATATTTATGTTATAAGTACACAAAGAAGGCTGTCATAAAAATAGTTTCCCCATCACATCTTAGTAAGAAGGGAGTGCATCTTCAATTGGAATCTCATATTAGGGGATACCATTTACTTCCAAAAAAAGATGAATATGTTATTCCACAATTTTTTGACATATGGGGGTGGAATGGAGTGGGAGAGGTTTAGGGATGACTAGTTGTAATACCCCAATTTTGACCCTTATGATATGCTGGCTTTTAATGTAAATATTGTGTACATGCAATGTATGTTTTCCTAGCGTGGACCTCAAGGCCAAGGCCCCGCTAGTGTATGCTCGTATTTTATTTAGAAAGGCAAGTATTTGATATTTTGCTACCCATGTGCTATTAAGCCATGGAATATTGTAAATTGATGTAAATATTTAATATTGCAATAAAATACCAAAACTGGCTATGGGAGCAACTAATGAGAAGGGGCCATGTGTATTCCACCAGGGAGTGGTGAGGGGGTTGTGGAATGGGGTGGGATAGGTTTAGGGATGACTAGTTGTAATACCCCAATTTTGACCCTTATGATATGTTGGCTTTTAATGTAAATATTGTGTACATGCGATGTATGTTTTCCTAGCGTGGACCTCAAGGCCAAGGCCCCGCTAGTGTATGCTCGTATTTTATTTAGAAAGGCAAGTATTTGATATTTTGCTACCCATGTGCTATTAAGCCATGGAATATTGTAAATTGATGTAAATATTTAATAGTGCAATAAAATACTAAAACTGGCTATGGGAGCAACTAATGAGAAGGGGCCATGTGTATTCCACTAGGGAGTGGTGAGGGGGTTGTGGGATTGAACCATATGCTGCGAAATGTCATCTTGAGAACCCATTTGACTTTCCTTGCTGACATTTAATTCAGTTGTAAGAAAGTTGTTGAGAAATCAGTCCATGGCTTCAATGGAGCATGGGTAGCCCAGAAATTCGTATGGCAGAGTATGGGCTCTGTTTTGTTGTACCACAAGTCACCCCACCTCATGGGAATTGGTTCCTCCTCATTCCCATTCCATTGTTGAACATCCCAACTTCAGTTTTCATCCATTACGAATACCCAGCAGTGAGAGAAACCATAAATCACAACTTTGCAAGAACCCACGTTTTGAAGTGCCATAAACACCCAGAATTTGGTATTGACAGTGAAATCCAATGGGATATCCATAGATATAAAGCTTGGGGCGAAATTGAGAGTATTAGATACCCTAAAATCCATTGAAAAACCCAGTTTTTAAAGCCCAGAAATCTAGTGACAGGATTGAGTTATTTGATGACAGAATTGTGAGAAATCCAAGTGTGAATGATTGAACGGAGGTTGGGTCTGCTTGATAAACCCAATGAAGGATGGAATCTTGAGGAATTAGTAGCTGTACCTTTCTATGCCCACCCTGAATAGCACTGGAGGGAAGGGATGCCTGAGGGACTGCGTAGCAGAGAAGGGGACCTTCCTTGTGTTGGGTGAGGTAGGTATTGTGGGTGCCATGACTGTTGAGTTCATTTGAGATGCCTGTAGCTCTGTGGTTGAGCTCATTGACTTAACATCCTCCTCCTTTGCTTATTGCATGCTTGATAAACCCAACTGTGTGTTGGCTTAGCATGACTGTTTGAGTGAAACCATGGCTGTGAGTGAGCCTGTTTAGTTCCTCCTTAGTGGATGCACAGCCCAACGTGGGGGTGATCTCTTAGCTGAAATAATATAGGTTGGACAGAGATCTATGGTTGGGTGGAATGTTGCTCTCAAATAGCCAATTGTTTGGACAACTCATCTCAAAGATAAGTGTTATCTGTGGTTTAAATTATATGCATTCTGTGTTTTGCAATGTGTTAAATGAATATTGATTATATGTTGAATGCATGATGAAACTGTGTGTATATATAGTGTTTAATTCCACTGTGTTTGTTGAGTGTGAATATGTATACATAAGTTTTTATTTATCCATGAATTTCTTAGTAATGTATGGGGCTGAGATTGTCAAATAAGCCCGGTATGTTTGGTCATGTTTCCTCCCCTGCATTGGAATGATGGGAGGGGACGTGACAGAGTGGTATCAGAGCCCATGTTGCAGCACTGGGGCTGCTTGGGCCAAACTGTGAGTTACAAGCATATACTAGAATGTTTTAACGTGGTATTGGTGAATTTTGGGGCGTCGTTTTGATTTGGAAAAATGGCAGAATCAAAGTTCTTAGGTGGGGCAGGGGATCACACCATTGCATAGAGCTTTGCAAAATATTTCCAATGGTACTAGACTCATCTCATTTGGTTAAGGGACGAAGGAGATATGAGCCCCGCAAGATGCCGGAGTAGAGGTGTTTCCGCACCCGCAATTGCGGGATTGCGGAAACGTTAAAATTTCGAAGTTACGACCTGGATTTCCGCACCCACAATTGCGGAATTGCGGGATTGCGGGATTGCGGAAACGTTAAGTTTTCGTAATTGCGACTTGGCATTTCCGCACCCGCAATTGCGGATTGTGGAATTGCAGAAAGGTTAAAATTTTCATATTCGCGACTTGGCTTTCCGCACCCGCAATTGCGGGATTGCGGAAATGGTAAATTTCCGTATTCGCGACTTGGCTTTCCGCACCCGCAATTGCAAAATTGTGGGATTGCAGGTTGCGGGATGGAGTAGTCTTGGGTTGGAAAATTAGAATTTCCACACCCGTACTATGGATTGCGGGATTGCAAAAAACCTGCGGATTGCGGAGCTGTGGGTAAAAAAAAAGTATAGAGCCCGAAAATTGATTTTTGGATTGCAGGAGCATGCAGAATCAGAATTGGATGAGTTGAGTGGCGTTCTGAGGCCATCAACGAATTCCATGAAAGGTCCAGTGATGATCCCGAGCCCATTATGCTCCAATTTGGCATAAAATTTGAATTAATGGCTTTTATAAATCAGTGTCCCAATGCTTGACAGAAGGTCGAATATAGTTGAAACTGATATGGAGCGGTCATGGAGCAGGCATGGTGTTAAGTGTGGAATTTTGGAGCCAAAATCCAAAAGATGTGGAGACGGGGTGGGTAAGAAGGCCAAAAAACACTATTTCGGGCCACTTTTTGGAGATTTTGAAAAGCTTGCAGTGGATGAAGGAGACCTTAGATGAAGGATTCAAGAAATTTACTGAACTCAACATTTCTTATTCTCATTAAAACATACAATTCATGTTAGACAAATATTTTCCAGAAATGCACCGTTTGGGAAATAGCCATTTTTGGCCCAAAATTTGAAATTTTGGAAAAAGGTCAAAAGTTAAAAGTAGTCAAACCCAGAAATTTATAGAAGATGAATGGTGCATCAGATCAGAGATACGCAAGTTTCTGAGTGTTCCTTGTTGTATGGACTAACGTTTCCTGGTAGAAATGTTTTCCTGAATCTTTCTAGATTTACTTCTATAGGTGGCTGAAGTTGGCAGTTCAAGATATTTTGCAATTGTGTGAATATATGCAGAATTGTGGTGAAAATTGTCATTTTTGGAGTAATGCAGTTTCTACACCCGATGTCGGAATGGAGCACGTGGGCATGCATTGGAAAGATTTTCCAATAGGGAATAATGGTGCATGACCAGAATCTGAATGAAGCTATCATACACCATAGATATTTAGAGCAGAAAAGTGCCAGTGACTGTTTTGACAATTGTTGACAATATGGGCAATTCCAGAATTGCATGAATGGAAAAAAGAAATGAATGCATAACAGCTATGTGAATGATTCCATGAGTTTTATTATGTTAAATATTGACGTTTTATATTTCTCTATGCATTATTAAGATGTCTAACAAAATTTTTCATAATGCACAGTGCTTGCAGCTCATAAGATTTAATAGTGTAGCAGAGGCAACCTATAGGAAAAATGGTGACTGTTGTTTGGTTTTGCAACCAAGCATGTGCTAAAGAGCACCTGCTAACTTGTATCAGTAGTCTCAATGTAAAAGTAAAAACAAATGTAAATAACTAAATATGATCTAACATGTGTAAAGAAATAAAAACTAGATTTAAGAACAATAAACAATGAGATCCATAAGAAAAACAAGAAATAGAAAATTGGATCTTTTGTATTACCTCAAATGGTGAGTTTGAGCAGCTCTAAGGTTGAGATGCTCCAATGTCCAATGGTCTCTTCTTCTCCAATGCTTCAATGGAGATCTTCAAACTCGAAATGGGAGGCAAGGGATCTCAAAGGGAATTTGGCAGCATAAGGATATGATGAAATGTGGATGAAAAGTGAGGAGCCCCTATCATTTTTTTATAGTTTTTTGGTGATGGGGAATACCATTATGGTTTGAGGAAACCAATGGTATTGACCAAAATGGTTTAGGTTTTTTTTTTCCCTCTCTTTCTTTTTTTGAATATTATTCCCTTTTAATTGATTTTTTGAGAATTTTAGACCCCTTTTGAGGGTTTTTTGAGGAAAAATACATATTTTGAGTGGAAAAAGATGGGTTTTGGTCTTTTTGGTGACCTTTTGAAGGTTTTAGAGGCTCAAATGGTGGAAAAAGTGGACAAATGGGTCATGTGAATAAGGGAATGAGCTAGTGAGCACTTTTTGGGTGTTAACAGACTGCCCCCTGATGTGTGAGGGCAGGATCTCATCGTATGGCCGATAGACATCATATTTATTTTGTCTTTTTCCTGGGGTTTGGAGGAGAGAAGAGACCGATTGGAGACTGGAACACCAGACCTTGGTAAACTACACAGACTAAAAATACATGTCCTCAAAATGAATGAGGGATAATCTTTGATAATGAACGAGGCGGGCATACCCATGCTTGTATCAAGATATATACATAACAATTAGGCCCAAGAAGGGAGACCTGAAAATACATAAAAATATGCTAGTACATCATAATGGTCCAAAGGGGACACAATGCTGGGGCATACTCATGGTCATACCATGACTGATCTGAAGGACCGATACACTGGAAAAGGGAAACAACCATTCTGAATAAGGTGTCAGAAGGGTTGATGAACTGGTGAATCTGAAGGTGTCCAACACCTGTAGGGACTCAATGACTATGAGCCAACTTCTGAGGAGTATATGTAACTGTATACTCGAGGGAGTATAAAACTAGGGTACATTTGAATACTATCACCAAGCGCAACCCGGATATCCATAAGAGTATGTAACTGGTTGTTTCTTCAATTAGACTCTCAATTGTGGTAGAGTCAGTTGATATCCGAGGTCTTCAACAAATAACTGAAAGGAGCTTCCTTGTACGAGTCTCAACGATGCGATCAAGGTGTTGACATCGAGCATGTGAGAAACAATCATTTGGAGAGGCACTGAGGACTCCTTTCAAAATGATCCGTAGGCACTCATCACTAATGGTGATGAGTCCAAGGCACAGGGACCTCTAGGTCTATCCTCTGGAATAGATTTGGTTGGTGTCGACAGAGGGAGATTAGCAACTACCAAGGCAATGATGTTTCCTTGATAGGAGCGCGAGGTGTACAACTGAAGTGTGATAGTACTGATGGTAGGAGTGACATACTTGTGGGGATGGGGTATAACTGGGGTCATAGAGTGGGTGGACTCAAACTTCCTTTGTTCAGAGTATGATGACATGGTTGACCTGGCAGCATATGAAATTGATTTTTAGGTGTGGGGATCATAGCTTAAGGGATCAGGGTTATGTATTGTAAACTGGAGTGACTCTGGGGGACAAGCTGATGGATGCTATTGGGAGACTCTTAGGGTGATAACTGCAGAATACTCTGAACAAAGGCGACCATAATAGGGAAGCTACCATATGAGTAGACATTATCTGTTGTGGCACCGAAAAGCACCGTTGAGGCCTTCTTCATGGTTTTAATGACCTCCAAGAAGGGATAAAAGTGTGCTCTAAAATGGTACTGTCCTATGGATTTATGCGAGCCAAGGACTGTTCATGCTCATGAGTGCTTTCATTTTTAAGGTGTCTGAAAATGATAAGAAGAATCTGAATTGGTGGAGGAGTACCGTCCTGTGGATTTATACGAGCCCAAGACAGTGATTGCTCATGGTTGCTTTCAATTTTAGAGAGTCTGAAAGTGGTAAGTAGACTCCATTGGTGGTCTTTTTCATATGTTAGTCTCCAAGGCCCGAAAAATCATAAAATGATGCAAATGGAGAACTCTTCCAGCCGATGTGACTAGAGTATTCCTTTTTCGTAATTAGTCTACAAGGTCTGGAAAATGGGTAAACTTATACCAGGTAGACACCATTTCAGATACTTTTAGCGAGCATGAAACGAAGCAAGATTTCTTGGCAATCTTTTCATTGTTTCAGGAGTCAGAAAAGAGCATAACAAAAACTCCCTAAGTGCCTTTTTCGTAAAGGAATTGCTCGGCCCGAAAAAGGGATAAAATTATACCGAACAAAAAGTTATTGGTCAGAGCGAGAAGTGATCTCTAGCATCGTCATGAGTGCGGAAAACTGAATCCGGCGATATGAGAAATGTTTAAAAAGGTTAGCGGCCGATGTGGCATGCAAACTGAGGCAATGAGGGGCATGGAAAAAATGCATTAACAATATCGTGGTGAGAGTGAGAAATGATCTCAAACATCATCATGAGAGAGGAAAACTGAATCCGGTGATATAAAGAACGTAAAAAATGGACAATGACCGATGTGGCACGCAAACCGAGGCGATGAGTGTGTGAAAAAATGTCCAAAAAATCTAGGGGTGAAATCGAGAAATGATCTCAAGCATCATCACGAGCGCGGAAAACTGAATCTAGCGATATAAAGAACGTCAAAAATGAACAACGACCGATGTGGCACATAAAACGAGGCAATGAGGGGCATGTGAAAAAATGCCTAAAACGAGACCTGGTGGAATCGAGAAAAGGAGTGGACTATCGTGAAGTTCTCACCGCGTTGATTCCAATGGTACCAACGGTTTGAAAAATGGACGTCGTATGATGCCGAAATGGTTGACTGAAAATTGGTGAAATTTCTATAAATAGCAAGTGGACCCAATGTGACATGTGTCATTTTCAGGGTTGAGTTTTACAGAGTAATTTGATTTGGTCAGAGCACTTTCTTCATTTGTGGGAGATTCGACCGTCGGTTTTTTATTCCATGAGTTTCAGGTAAGCCCATTTGTCTTATCCTTTCAATTTATTTGCTTTTTGGGGGGTCTCGGGGTTTCAGAAGTGGCAAATACTCCATGTTGGCTTGCCAACGCGGAATATCGCGAGTTTTGAGGCTTTTCGCGCTATTCACATCGCGGGTGTCGGCCTTACAGCCGTGATGTGCATCGTGGCTGTGGGTGCTTACAGCCGCTATGTGCATCGCGGTTGTGGGTGCTTACAGCCGC
Source organism: Larix kaempferi (assembly GCA_027924585.1). Classification (NCBI taxonomy): domain Eukaryota; kingdom Viridiplantae; phylum Streptophyta; class Pinopsida; order Pinales; family Pinaceae; genus Larix; species Larix kaempferi. The sequence goes on along the minus strand of BSBM01000878.1, from coordinate 3,955,139 downwards.
CATGTGCATCGCGGCTGCGAGTGCTTATAGCCGCAATGTGGATCATTGGATTTGGAAAAAAATTTATTTTATTTTTTCTAAAAATCTTCGTGTTTGGTTTGGCAGGATGCTCAGGAGGCTGCAAGCATTGTGGAGGGAGAGAGAGATTGATGAGGAGTTGATGGAGACTATTCTGGTGAGCCCACATGTGCAGGTGGCATTGGCTTTGGGTGGACTACTGAAGTTCGCGCAAATTCCTCTTATGCATTCGGTCAGAGACTTGGTGAACAAGTTGATTGATTTTTGGGACCCAGAGGAGATAGATTTTATGGTGCAAGGTGAGCGACCGGATCTCACCTTGACTGATGTGTATTTCCTTACTGGCTTGCCCCGTTTGGGTGAGATAGGGGACACCCAGCCCAGGATTCCGGCTGGTATGGATATAGAGGATCTCCTTGAGAGATTTTGTCTTCGAGGGGCCCGTGTGCAGATCAGCGCACTGAGTGTCTCAGATTTGTGAGAGCCGGAGATGCAGGCAATGGCGGTTTGTGTTTTGCGGGTGCTTGGTGCACAGGCGCCTCACCGTTTTTCCGGGGGGGGGGGGGGCAGATGATGATGGTTCATCGTGTCATGATTGGGACTTATTTTTCTTGGGGTTAGATGTTCCTTTCTTATGTTTGGCGAGAGCTGAGCAAGGTGAGGCGTGAGGGAGGAGAGTTCATTTATGCCTATTTCTTATGGTGCTTCCTTTTCGAGCGGGTACCTACCTTGCGACCATGTGTGCCGGTTCGGGATGGTCTAAGGACTGAGCCGCGGATGGTGCGGTGGGGGGAGATGATGCCCCGGGGTGGTGGTGGTATTCGACGGTTCTTCACGATGGAGATGTATGAGCAGTGGGAGCAGGTGCCAGTCATGATTGATGACTATCCGTACCAAGGTATGGACTTTCGGGGAGACATCGAGATGCCTCGAGCTCAGGGAGAGGCTTGGGGGTTGGATGGTATGTCTCTGTTTTTGTTGTTCTATCATATCATGTTTGTATGGTTTGTTTATTTATGATAGCTAGAGATGTTTATATGATATTGACATATTTTGGTGTGGGTTTTTGCAGATGTGGGTCCGCTACCGCCATTGGATAATCAGGGCCATAGGGGATGATTGGTGGTGGTGGTACCTCCACCAGTAGTGGCACCCCCGCCTCGTGCATGAGGATTTGTGCATCACCTAGATGATGGCATAGAGGATGTACGTGATACCTTAGAGGCGCTATTGGATGATGTACCAGATGATGGTTGGAGAGACCTATATCAGCGCGTGTTGGACCGTTGTTTCGATGCTCCACGTGGGTGGAGATCGATTCTACGGAGGGTAGCTGTGTTGGCAGCAGAGAGGAGGGCTCAGGATCAGTATGATCCGGAGGAGGAGGAGCCGACTGATCGTGATGATGATGATTAGGTTGTCCTTGAGCTACCCCCAAATGCTATGGAGCATATGGGGAGTTTTTTGTTGATATGTTATTATGTACCGATGATGTACTTTTTGTATATTTGGGTGCTGAGGGCACTTATGATTTTGTGACTATATGATGGTATATATATATATATATTTATGCACATGGATGCACATTTTGTCATGTTGTATTTTTTTTCTTGCACGTGGATGCAATTTGTAATTTTGTCTGCCCGTGGAGGCATGTGTTATGCACATGGATGCATTTCTATGGTTTTTGTATGCCCGTGGAGGCACATTCTATGCACGTGGATGCAATACTATGATGGTTTCTTTTGTTTGTTTATTTGATTTTTTGATGCCTATGTGGTGCATGTTGTGATGTCCTACATGTTTTGGTTGATGTGCCAATCTAGAATGTTATTAGCCATTTGGTCTGCTACACTGTTTATATTTCTTGGGACGTGAGTGAATGAAATGGATTCAAAGTGTCGAATCATTTGTTTAGTGCCCAGGAATTTTCTAAATAGATAGGGATTGCGTACCTGGTAGTAGTTGTTGAGCTGGGAGACAAGGAGATGGGAGTCCAGGAAGACGGTAAGGTGATTTATGCCCATTTGGAGAGCAGCGGCCAGTAGACCGATCACGGCATCATACTCAGCTTGATTATTTGTGGCAACACCTATGCACACTCCATCGAGGTGGATCAACTCGTGTGAAGGGGAATAAAGTACCCAAGATGTAGAGGTGAGATTTGGAGACCGACGACTTGTACCGTCAGCAAAGCCGATATGGTAGAGTGGAACAGGATCCATCTGTGTTCATGCAGAAAAATGAAAATGTAAGGCTTTGAATGTTTACAGTGAAAAAATGAATTAAAGATTGTACAATACGGACTGTGGTGTCCAAAAATATTTTTATGGATAGAATTGTTTGAGGTACAACCCGTTACGGGGATTGTGCATGGGGTTGCCTTCTGAGTCTGTCAAAAGGTGTATGCCCCATGTCCAAGGCAAGTGTGTATGATGTATGGGCCTTGCCACATGGATTCAAACTTTCCTTTGCCCGTTTTGTCATGGGCTTGATCGTAAACGAGTACAAGGTCTCCTTCACTAAATGCTCGGGGGTGAACATGTTTATCATAAATCACTTTGGATCGGATCTTTGCTGCTTCGATTGTTTGGAGAGCTACGCGGTGATCTTTGTCGGCTTGCTTTAAAAGAAGTAGGCGTTGTTCAATTGGTGAAGTATCCGGGAGGAGTTCGATGGCGATGTGCAATGTTGGGATCTGACACTCAAATGGGATGACAGATTCTACGCTGTGAACCAAATGGAAAGGGGTGAAACCGGTGGCGGTTTTAGTGGATATGTGGTAAGCCCATAATGTGGGAAAAGGCATGTGATGCCAATTGGACTTATGTCGGTCGACAGTGTGCTGGAGAATGGTCTTCAAAATTTTGTTATCAGCTTTGACTTGGCCGTTCCCTTGGGGGTAGTAGGCGAAAGAGAAATGATGTTCAAACTCAAGGAGTGTTGAAAATTCTCACCAAACAAAGTCCTCAAAGTGAGAACCATGGTCTGAGACGAGTTGCTTTGGTACTCCAAAACGAGCAATAACATGGTTGAGGAAAAAACGGGCTACAGTGTCGGCTTTGCAGTTGTAAGTAGGCATAGCTTCGACCCATTTGGTAAAGTAATTAATGGCCACAATGATTTGTTTATGGCCGCCAGCTGATGCGGGATTACAATCCATGAAGTCGATGGCCCATTTGCAAAATGGTCCAATGGTGACAACTGGATGAAGGGGAGCCGGGGGGGTTCTTTCCTTGGGGGCAAAAAGTTGGCAGTTTTGGCAATGTTTGATTGCTGTGATGCAATCAATGAATAATGAGGGCCAAAAATAACTTGTGCAGATTACTTTTTGGGTAGTGGCCATTCTAGAGAAATGGCCTCCGCAGGCACTGCTATGATGCAATCAATGAATAATGAGGGCCAAAAATAACCTGCACAGATTACTTTTTGGGTAGTGGCCATTCCAGAGAAATGGCCTCCATAGGAACCACTATGACAATCATTAAGGAATTGTTCTACTTCTTCTCAAGAAAGTAAATGTCATAGAATTGTGTCGACGCCATGTCGATAGAGGACATCACCTAAGAGGAGATAATGAGGGGCATCGTGACGGATGCCAAGGCGTCCGTCACGGTCGATATTGGGTTGAAACTTCTGTGTGCGGAGGTAGACCAAAATGTCGCCGTACCAAGGGTCATCAGACGAGATGATGAATAAATGGTCGTCAATTAGGTCAGTATGGATAGTTGGTGATGCTGATGAAGATGGTAGGTCCGTAATGAGCTGAGCGAGAGCTAAGGCTTTGGTGCTCTTTGGGGTTTTGAATGCCAGGTCGTATTCTTGTAGGATAATCACCCATTTAGCTACACAACCTTGCAAAAGGTGGTGTGTCAAGAGATAGACCATTGGGTTGGAATTTGCGACAACTGTGGTATGGATGAGGAGAATGTAATGATGTAATTTCTGTACTAAAAAGACGACGGCTAGGGCCATTTTCTCTTCATGTGGGTAGCACAGTGGTGGGCCTGATAAGGTTTGGATTACATAGTAAATGACATGCTCTTGACAAGCAGAGTCTTCCTAGACTAGTACTCCAGAAATAGCATAATAGGATGTCGAAATGTAAGGATAAAGTCTCTTGTGAAATCCAGAGGGGAAATCAAAGGGGCATTAGTGAGTGCTTTCTTTAAGTCTGTGAAAGCTCCTTCTGCTTGGTCGTCCCATACAAAATGGGTATGAAGGCGTAGCAAACGAAGGAAACCATGTACTGTCGTGGCGTAATCGGGGACAAAGCGGCGGAGGAAGTTGGACCTCCCTTGAAGGTTTTGTAGTTGTCTTAGTGTACGAGGTGATGGTAGGTCAACGATGGATTGGACCTTTAAAGGGTCTATGGTGATCCCTTTTTCTGAAATGATGAAACCCAATAGATGGCCTGCTGGGACGCAAAAAACACACTTGAGTGGGTTTAGGTGGATTTGGTATTTGCGACAACGCAAGAAAACTTGTCGAAGGTCGTCTAGGTGGTCAGATCTTTTCTTAGATCGAGCTGTGAGGTCGTCTAGATAAACCAATATGATGTTAATAAAGTCATGAAAACAATAAGTCATGGCTCACTGAAATGTGGTCCAGCGTTCTTGAGACCAAAAGGCATGACGCGATAGGCAAAGGTGCCCCATGGGGTAGTGAAAGCGGTCTTGTATTGATCTTCCTTGCGGATATGGATTTGGTTATACCCAGAGAAACTGTCCATGAAAGACAATATCTCATGCTCGGCACATGCATCAATTAGCTGATCGATAAATGGTGTTGGGAAGTTGTCTTTGGGACAAGCTAGATTGAGGTCTCGGAAATCAGTACAGACACGTATGGTGCCCACTTTCTTGTTGAATGGAACCGGGTTGGAAACCCAGGTGGTATAAGAAATAGGGTATATGAAACCTATTGCTCGAAGCTTCTCAATTTCGGATTTGACGGCTGGAAGCTTGGATGGGTGAATAGGGGGTTGTTTTTGGAGGACCGGAGATATGTTGGGCCAAGTATCTATATGATGTTCTGCAATGGTAGGATCAAGACCAGGCATCTCAGTGTAAGACTAGGAAAAGACATCGCGAAATTCTTGGAAGAGTTTTTATAGGCTTAGGTTTCCTTCTCAGTGCATGATGTGCCTAAAGAGATCAGCTCAGGTTTTCCGGGGGTGGTGGAGATGTCAATTTTATGATCGGTGAAATGTTGGCCATATTACCTTCTTCAAAGGCATCTGGTGCTAGGAATGGATCTTTGAACCAATATACCTTGGTTGGTAAAAAATATTTTGATTCGATGAACAGTTGGTTTGCCGTGGTGGAGGTAGATGCCTCAGGGATGAAGTATGAGCGATGGTGCATATCATCCCAGGGGTAGTCCGATGCAGTAAGTGTTTCTAGGATTTCCTCATCGCTATGGAAGTAGTGTGTCATTAAATCAATTGGTTCTGGCTTGTAGGTAGTTGAAATCATATAAATGGTATTGATTTCTTTTGAAGGGGAAGATTCTGGGGGGAATATTTCCTCAATGAGCGGGGGGGGGGGTATCTCTAGGTCGGCATTATTCAATTTGTATAGTGCTGTTCTATAATCTGGGAGATCGGGGCTGTGATGTGAATAATGGTCGTAGATGCCACAGATCGCACAGGGGTGGTTCATACATAGCGATTTATTGCGAGGCTGAGGGGGTAGCTGAAGTTTAACCACTGGAATGTTCGTGTCGTCGTACAACATTTGCATGTGTTCTTGAAGTGCTGGTAATTGTGGAAATAGATGTGTAGCATGGCCTATATCATCGCACAAGGATCACTTGGGGGGTATGCGGATTGTTGGGGGATTCTTCGCTAATTTGGGAGTCGCTGGGGGGGTGCGAGTTGTGGGTCCAATGGTGTAGGTTTGTGGACCTCTACCCCCATTGTGATTGAGGGGGAACATAACTAGGGGTTGATGCAGTGGCCCCTTTTGGAGGTGGTCGGTTTTGGGGGTTCGGTATGCCAGGTGGTGGACGGTTTTGGGGGTTCGGAACGCCAGGTGGTGGACGGTTCGATGTATTGATGGGTTGTACCGATTGTAAAACAATGGTCGGTATCAGGGGAGGGGTTGGGGCAGGTAGGTACCATACAGGTAATCCTAATGTTAACCTGGAAGGTTTAGTGTAGCCATTACTGGCATGCTAACAACTCTTGAAAACGGAAACAAGAATGGGATAGTGTGAATTGGTGTTGCTCCGATATGACTAGGCACTGTGGGTGGTTGCGGAAGTGGTGGAGGTTGTTGAATATGCTGCTGTGTGTTGTGCAAGAGGGTGCACAAATCATATATTTTAGTTATCTGCAGAGGGGGTGGGATAGATTGGAACATGGAGGTCATGGGAGTATTTGAATATATCCCGGGTCCGACTGAGGAGACGAACGACGTGGGAGCACTCTGAACGGGTTGTTCGATCATAGGTAGAACATTTTCAGGTGCTGCAGGGGTAGTAGGATCATAGTATGTTATCTGGTCGATTTTGACTACGCGTCCTTCATGGGGAAACATCATGAGGCGAAAGAAGGAAGAAGCGACAGCTTTCATTTTATACATGTAGCTTCGTCCCAAAAGGAGATTGTAATCAAGTTGGGCGTTGATGACCTCTATATCTATGAGAACCAGTTTGCCCCCAAGCTGTATGGGTACGTTAACTAACAGAACCTGTGGTTGAGCTACATGACCATCGTAATCTCGCAATGCGGTAGTGGATGGCTGTAGTGTTGGGGATCCAAGTTTCTGCCAGACAAAAGTCTACATAACGCAGGTGGAGGCACGATGATGCATCAATGAACGACAACGTTTCGGATAGACACAGAAACCTAAAAATCTAGTGATGAAGGAAGACGAGGTTCGGCTTGGTCTAAGTTGAAAGCCATCATATTGGAGTCATTAGGGTCTATAGCACCAATGGTGGACAACAACAATTTTCTCTGTGTAGGACAAGTTTTTAGGACTTCTAGAGCGGACATAGCAGCGGGGGATTGGGCTAAGTCTTCTACAATGTTATAGTTCGAAGTTGCACGAGCATTAGGGTTGTTGTTGATTCATCTTAGAGGGCCACGATGGACTTTTGGACCTTTGTCTATTGGCATATTAGGTATGCATAGTGTCTGATCAGTTGGGAGGGTGCTTGAAGATGGATCAGTAGACATTGTTTCAGGAGCTGAGCCGTATTGGTTTCGACATGTTTGAAGGTTGACATCATTTGATGACATCATTAGAAAATGGTAAGTGTTGGACTATGTATGCTGGTAATCAGTTGCCGCATAGGTAATTTGCTGCTGTGGTGCAATGGATCCTTGTGGGGGATCCATTGGACGGGTGTTTACTACTCCTTGGTTGGGTAGAGGATTTTGCAATATCATGGGTTGCGGTTGAGGAGGTGGTGCTGGCTGTGCATCATGTCCTTATCGTTGGGCATCATTAGTCCAGAGTTGATGTGCTCGGTCCAAATGGGGGAAATTATGCATGTAATGGCCGTATACACCACATATGGAACAAGGGTGGTTTGTTCTCAAGTTAGGATTTTTTCCCTATTTTGGTGGATGATTAGGGTTTTGATTTGCAGGAGTAGCATTATTGTTATTGGGAGAATTAGGTGGCTGTCCTCCCTAGTTTTGTTGTTGGTTATTTCTGTGGTTGTGTCCTCTTCCGCGGTTTTGTTGACCTCCTAGGTTATGTTGGTTATTTTGGTTTTGAGGTTGGTTTTGCTGTTCGTATACATGCCCTTGGGAAGTAGGTGGGTTTTGAGGTTGTGCAGGCGCTGGAGCAGGCTGCGATGGATAGTAAATAGGAGGTTTCTGAGGTGGACCTTGTGCTTGTTGCGGTTGTTGGTAACCTTGAGCTATTGGAAGTGTTGGAGCAGGAGGTGCTGCCTGTTGAGGGTAATAAGTCGATTGGGCTTGTGGGTGAACCAGAGTCTCATTGGCCTGTTGGTTGTAATATGGAGGTGGTACATAAGCTAATGGTGCTTGTCCATAACACTGTGGTCGACATGAGGGTCCATGAGTGTGGTGGGTGTGCGTCATTGGAGCATACAAAGTTGTAGCTCTAGAATGAGATGTGGCACTAGAAAGGTCTGGGGATTTGTTGGTACTCGTCATGGTGAAAGGTTTGTTTTGTGCCATAACCTGGCCAATGATACTGTTGGTGGCATGGGATGCCCCCGGTGCATCGTTCTGGGTTGGATCGCCGCGCAGGACGTCAGGTAATATGGTGTATAAATATCCAGACTGGGCATATATCAGGTCGAACTACTGGGATTTTAAAATGGAATCTTCTTCCGACTGGGGTCGTTCAGAAGCTACATCCTTGGCTATGAGAGGGAGGAGTGATTTCAGGAACCAATCTAGGAAGATACGATCGTCTAGCTTAATCTTGCAGAGACTATGGCGTTTACGCCACTCATGGATGTGATCTGTGATATGGGTGGCCGTTTTCTATCTACAAGATAGTAGGATTTGTACTCCTGCATCATAGCGTACAGGTAGTTGAAAGAACTGTAGGAAAGTTGAGGTGAGGGATGTAAATGTGCGGTGTGTCCCATGTGGCTGCTCAATATACCATTTAGCTGTTGAGCCACTGAAATTTCTTTGTAAAAGTTGGAGTCGAATAGAATCGTCGACTATGGAGTTTGAGGAACACCATATGTGAAAGGACATAACATGATTTTGTGGGTCTTCTCCAGCCTTCCCTTCAAACTTTGGGATGTCTAAGGGGTGTTTTGTAGGCATGGGGGGCCAAGTAGGGTCATTGGTTAACCTTGCCAGGTTTGGTAAGTTCAGACTAGCCATAAATGGCAGGCTGGCAGAGGGGTGTGACATGGTTGGTGGGGCATAAGTGCTAGTGGTAGCATTATGAACTGGGCCACTGCCCCCAAGGGGGATATTAGCTGTAAAAGGGATGTGCCCCCCACCTAAAGATGTGTGGGAGGGGCCAGCACTGCTAAGTGCAACATGAGTTACAGATGGGTTTGGAATGGTTCCAGTAATCACTGGGATCTGAGTAGTGGCGGTGATGATAGGGGTGGGTCCCATATTGGGAATACCTAAGGTGGGTGTGGGTACCATGTTAGGCATACCAAAAGTAGGTGTAGTAGTTGTGGCTACCATAGTGGTCATTGTAGTGGCAGGGGTGCTTGATGTTCCGCCAACAGTCCCTCCAGAAAAGGGGTCTGAAGTTGTACTAGCCATGTGGCTAGTGGGTGTAGTGTAGATGGGGTTTTTGAATTCTTCCTTAGAGTCAGATGTGAAGTGAGGTGCGTCAGAATCAGATGATGGGGCTCTACGATGCTGACATGTAGAGTCGAGTGACAATGCTCTCCGTCTATGACGAGTGGTGTCAAGTGAACCGTATTGTGGGGGTTCACCCTGGAAATGCCGAGAACATCTCGGGGTCTCAATGGTGACAGTTTTCAATTAAAACTACTGGGTGGTGGTGAGAGGAAAGCTCGAAAGCCCTAATGCAACCGTGTGTGCAAGAGGGGAGCGTAAAAAATAATGGCACTCAGGCCAACAACCAAACTAAAAACACTTACTATAACAACTATGCTATAGTAAGTGGAGTAATAAAAAAATGTGGTCAGAAAACCGACATGCAAATGACTGCTAAAAGTAGAAAAAGGTGTACACTCATTGACCAAAGGGAGGTAATAGAACATGAAAACACCTAACTAACAAGTATTATGACTCAACAATACATATCCTCTGCAAGGTGATGGAATCCAAGTCAGACAATATGAATTGTAGAACCAAAGGCTAGATATCCCCCTACCGGGAGGGATACTAGGTAGTCAATCCTAGAAAATGGGTCACTAAGATACCCCGTTCATGACACGTCCGGCTAGGTGAATATGCAGCTCTTGTTCTATCACCATTGTATTCCCACAAGGGTGGTACAACGAGAACAATGAGTAGGTATCCTTTGATGATTGAATGGATTGCGGTATTCCACTCAGGCCTCCGGAACCAGTCTGGCTACTTCAACCCTCATAAGGGAGAGGCCTTTCCGACGAATTGGTTTTAAACCGTGCTAACAAATAATAAGAGATTTTGGTACCCTAAATGTCAACCACTATATCTCAACATGTAAGTGAGTGAGGGGTGTTATTTGGATACTTATCCCCTTAGTCCTACCTAAATAAAATATTCTTTTGGTGTTCCCCAAATGGGGTTAGAATGTTGGTTGAGTTAAGAGAATTTTAAGGCTCACTTGGATTTATTGTGACAGATTGTGTGATGGTGTGGTTATGTACTTAAAACAAAGATGCCTCACTTGGGCGAAAAATTCACAAATTAAAATAAGGATTTCAACTTGCAAGATAGACAACAATGTAATAATGGAAAACGATTTAAATGTAAATGCTTTTTAAAAAACTTTCAAAAAATATGAGGAATTTTTAAAAAACTTATGGTAAAGCAAATAACATAAAAATGAAGTCGCTTGGGCGAAATATGGAACAAATTAAAATTATGGTTCTAATTTGTAAAACTTGAGATTTCTAATTGAAAAATGCTTCACTCTTTTTCTTTCACTAAACTGAAATTTTTTAAAAAATGATGTAGCAAAGCATAAAACAAGAAATACATATGAGTAGTAAATGCTGCAAAAATAAAATAGTGGGCTGTCCAAAAATGAAGGGAAAATGGCTGGAAAAAATGGGCCGAAATGAGAAAAAACTCAGAAAAATGGGCCATACGAAACAGGCAATATCATGACTGTCTGTGACAAAGCCATGATGTGAATCGCAGCGATATGGGTAAAAATCGCGCGGCGGATCGCGGGTATCAGGCTAAAACACGTGATGTGCCCCGCGGAAACGAGGCTACCAGCCGCGATGTGTAGCATGAAAAACAGGCTGAAAGCCACGATGTGAATCACGACTGTTGGGCCGAAAGCCGCGATGTGAATCGCGACTGTTGGGCTGAAAGCCACGATGCGACGAACATAAAACGTCGCCGAAAAATGAACCCAAAAATTGAAATTTTGGGCTGTTTAAGTCTGCAGAACAGGCCAATGGCTAGGGCAGCAAGCAAGGGGCTAACTAATATGGCAGATCTACAACTTTAAAGGGAAAAAACAACTAAAATATAGATCTAAATCAAAGATTCAAAGTTCGAAAACCAGCGGAGTCGCAAAAAACTGTTGCTTGGTTTTGCAACCAAGCATGTGCTAAAGAGCACCTGCTAACTTGTAGCAGTAGTCTCAATGTAAAAGTAAAAACAAATGTAAATAACTAAATCTGATCTAACATGTGCAAAGAAATAAAAACTAGATTTAAGAACAATAAACAATGAGATCCATAAGAAAAACAATAAATAGAAAATTTGATCTTTTGTATTACCTCAAATGGTGAGGATGGTGAGTTTGAGCAGCTCCAAGGTTGAGATGCTCCAATGTCCAATGGTCTCTTCTTCTCCAATGCTTCAATGGGGATCTTCAAACTCGAAATGGGAGGCAAGGGCTCTCAAAGGGAATCTGGCAGCATAAGGATATGATGAAATGTGGATGAAAAGTGATGAGCCTCTATCACCTTTTTATAGTTTTTTGGTGATGGGGAATACCATTATGGTTTGAGGAAACCAATGGTATTGACCAAAATGGTTTAAGTTTTTTTTCCCCTCTTTTTCCTTTTTTGAATATTATTCCCTTTTAATTGATTTTTTGGGAATTTTAGACCCTTTTTGAGGGTTTTTTGAGGAAAAATACATATTTTGAGTGGAAAAAGATGGGTTTTGGTCTTTTTGGTGACCTTTTGAAGGTTTTAGAGGCTCAAATGGTGGAAAAAGTGGACAAATGGGTCATGTGAATAAGGGAATGAGCTAGTGAGCACTTTTTGGGTGTTAATAGTGACCATAAATGACGCTCAAGATCCTTATGAGCATGATGAATATGTGATAGGAGAAAATGTGGAAGAAGGGAATGCTGAGACTGAATCTAATGGGAGAAGGGAGCAAGTAACTCCTCAGAATTTGGTTGAAACCATGGTGAGCTTCAATGAAAGGTTGATGAAGGCTCAAGAAGAACAAAACCAACTCAATGCTGCTATTTTGCAAAGCCTCACTGATATGCAGTAGAAGATAAACCTTGGGTCCAACCCTAGCAATGTAGGTGAAGAAGGAAGAGATGCAGAGAGTCGCTCTAGAGGTCATTCAAAGAAGAGGACTCCAAGCCCAAGGAAGAGTTATGTGAGAAAGAAGCATAGAACGCCTTCCTATAGATCTTCTTCTAGCAAATCATGTGACTCTAGAGGTTCTCAAAGAAGTCCAAGGCATATTCCCAGGAGATTTGATGGAAGGAAGAAATTCAAAGGAATTCCATAGGGAGAATTCAGGAAGGAAAGGCCTCCCACATTTGATGGAGAAGTCAAGACTGACCAAGAGGAAAATGCATGGCCTTTTGGAATGAAGAAATATTTCAGAATTCAGGACTACTCAGGAAATGAAAAGGCCATAATTGCCATTTACAATATAAATGGTAGAGATTCAATCTGGTGGGATAACATCTTGCAAGTGAAAGAGATCAGTGAAAGGAAGATCAACTGGGAGAGATTTAAGAAGTATTTCAAGGAAAAATACCTTTCTGCTAGGTATTATGATAGTAAGAGAAAAGAGTTCAATGAACTCAGGTTGGGGCAGAAATCTATGGAAATCTATGGAAGAACATGTCCACAAATTTTTGGAATTATTGAGGTATGTGGATTACATTAAAGATGAGAGAGTAAAAATCCAATGTTTCCTTGGAAGTCTACCTCAAAGTTTCATAGATAGGATTGAGTTTGTTAATCCACCAAGTCTTGATGAAGCCATTAGAATGGCAATGCATTGCTATGAGTAGAGTAAAGGAAAATCAGAGGTTCACCTAGCGTGGAAAGGGAAGCCAAGAGGGAGGTTTGATCAAAAGAAAAGTGGCTTCAAACCACCATTCAAAAGTCATCCCAAAACATTTCTACAGGGACAACAAGCAAGGAGTGGATTCAAGCCAGCAATAGCAGCAGAAAAGACATCAAAAGGGCCACTTCAATGTTGGGGATGTGGAGAAAACCACATGCTAAAGGATTGTCCACATCGAAAGGGGAATCCCTGGAGTTTGCACAACTTAAAGGGAGCAACTATAGTGGAGGATATGGCAAGGGCAACGCCTCAAATTTATGCAGCGTTGGATAATCATCAGGCATACCATCAATCATCAGTGGTGGAAGTTGAAGGTAAGATTGCTAAGAAATCTATTTCTATTTTGATTGATCCAGGATCTAATCATAGTTATGTTTCTCCAAAAGTGGTTGAAGGTTGTTCTCTTAGAAAAGTGAAACATAATAAGTCTTGGCTAGTTCAGTTAGCCACAGGGACCAAGAGAAAAGTTAGTGAAGTAGTGGTGGAGTGCCCCATAGAATTGAATGGACTCCACACACATGCAGATTTAAATGTACTACCATTAGGATCTTATGATGTTCTAATTGGCATGGATTGGTTGGAAAAGCATAGGACTAAGTTGGACTGTTATGAGAAAGCACTTGAACGCATTGATAAAGATGGAAGACCAAGATTGGTAAGAGGGATTCCCAAGCAAGTTTCAGTAAGTCATATTTTAGACTTACAGTTGAAAAAGTTTTATAAGAAAGGTTGTCAATTATATGCAGTCCATACATCAGATTCGTCAGAGGACAAAGGTCCAAGGATAGAAGACTTCCAGATATTGCAAGAGTTCCAAGACATGTTTCCGGATGAAGTGCCAGGACTACCACCAAACATAGATATTGATTTTACCATTGATCTTGTTTTCGGATGAAGTGCCAGGACTACCATCAAACAGAGATATTGATATTGATTTTTCTGGATGCAACACCGAATTCCAAAGCTCCTTATAGAATGAGCACACCGGAATTGGTAGAGTTAAAGATGCAGCTACAAGAGTTAATGGAGAAGAGGTATATCAGCACAAGTGTGTCTCCTTGGGGATCACCGGTGTTATTTTTCAAGAAGAAGGATGGGACTTTAAGGCTGTGTATTGATTACAGGTAGCTTAATAAAGTGACAATTAAGAATAAGTATCCATTGCCAAGAATTGATGATTTGTTTGATCAAATGGAGGAAGCTAAAGTATTTTCAAAGATTGACTTGAGGTCTGGCTATCATCAAGTGATAATTAAAGAAGACGACATTCACAAGACGGCTTTCAGAACTAGATATGGTCATTATGAGTTCACTGTGGTGCCATTTGGTCTTACCAATACACCTGCTACATTCATGTGTCTCATGAATAGTGTCTTCAACAAATATTTGGATAAGTTTGTGATTGTGTTCTTGGATGAAATTCTTATCTATTCAAGGACTGAAGGAGAACATGAAGAGCATCTAAGGATGGTGTTGCAAGTCCTTAGAGAACATCACCTGTATGCCAAGTTAAGCAAGTGTGAGTTTTACCAAAAGAAGGTGCAATATTTGGGTCATGTCATTTCAGAAGAAGGAATTGTAGTTGATCTAGAGAAGATTAATGCCATCATGGATTGGTCTACTCCAAAGAATGTTTCATATGTTAGATATTTTATGGGCCTTGCTGGTTACTACAGAAGGTTCATTGAAGGATTCTCCAAGATAGCCCATCCAATCACTTCATTGCAAAGGAAGAATATCAAATTTGTATGGTCTGAAGAATGTGAGAAAATTTTCCAACAGTTAAAGGAGTTACTTACCAACGCTCCTGTTTTGAAGATAGAAGATCCAAAGAAGGATTTCGTGGTGTGCAAAGATGCTTGTATTGAAGGGCTAGGTGGAGTGCTCATGCAAGATGGATTTGTGATTTGCTATGAGTTAAGGAAATTAAAAGAGAATGAAAAGAATTATGCTACGCATGATTTAGAATTAGCATCCATAGTACATGCTCTCAAGATGTGGAGACATTATTTGTTTGGAAGAAGATTTGAGCTTAGAACATACCACATGGACTTGAAGTATTTGTTTGACTAGCCAAACTTGAATGATAGGCAAGCTAGATGGATGGAGTTTCTTTGTGAATTTGATTTTGAAATTAAGCATGTAAGTATGTGCAAATCGGATTTGAAAACAAGAGTCCTTGAGGCTCAAAATAGTGATGAAACTTACCTTCAAATTAAAGGAAAGCTGCAGTAGGGAAATATAGATGAAAAGTGTGTGGGATATCAGCTTGATGAAGATGATATCCTCATCTACAAAGATAGACTGTACATTCCAAATAGTGCAGATTTGAAGAAGCTATTGATGGATGAAATACATCAAATGCCATATTCTAGACACCCAGAGTATTAGAAAACTATAACAGCAGCAAGGAAGCAATACTTTTGGCATGGTATGAAGAAGGACATAGCTGAGTACATTGATAGGTGTCAAAAGTGCCAACAAGTCAAGGCAGAGCACCAACATCCAACAGGATTGTTGCAGCCCTTACCCATTCCGGAGTGGAAGTGGGAAGTGATCTCTATGGATTTTATAACAGGTCTCCCATGACAGTGAAGAAGCACGATTCAATCATGGTTGTGGTGGAAAAGCTATCAAAGGTAGCTCACTTTATTCCAGTCAAGTCCACTCACAAGTCTAATGACATTGCAAATATTTTCATGAGAGAGATATTCAGATTGCATGGATTTCCTAAGGCAGTAATTTCTGATCGTGATACAAAGTTCACTTCCAATTTCTGGAAAGGATTATTTTAGGAATTGGGAACTAGATTGAGTTTCAGTACAACATATCATCCTCAAACATATGTCCAAACTGAGAGGGTGAATCAAGTTCTTGAAGACATGCTGAGAATGTATGTGATGGATAAACCATCCAAGTGGGAAGATTACCTACACTTGGTAGAATTTGCATACAATAATGGACATCATGCATCATTGGGAATGAGTCCATTTGAGGCATTGTATGGAAAAGAATGCAGGACTCCAATGAATTGGGATAGTCCGGTGAATAGGGTAGTGCTTGGGTCAGAGATGATCAAGGAAATGGAACAGGAAGTTGTTAAGATTAGGCAGAATTTAAAGGTAGCCCAGGACAGGCAAAATAGTTATGCAGATTTGAAAAGAGTGCATAAGGAATTTCAGATTGGGGATCATGTTTATTTGAGAGTGAAACCAATGAAAAGTTCTCTTAAGTTGGGAAGTTGTGCCAAGTTGGCACCAAGATATTGTGGGCCATTTGAAGTCCTTGATAGGATAGGGCCAGTTGCATATAGAATTGCATTGCTTGCTAATATAATAGCTCATAATGTTTTCCATGTATCTTTTCTTAAGAAGTATGTACATGATCCTAATCATATGATTGTTTGGAATGTGATACAGGTGGAACCCGAGGGAGAGTTCCAAGTAGAGCCTATGCGCATCCTTGATAAGAAGGTCACTTTGCTCCCGAACAAAGCCATTGGGCAGGTAAAGGTCCAATATGAGCACCTTAGTCCTGATGAGGCTACATGGGAGCTGGAGGATGCCATGAGAGAGGCATTCCCATTTTTGTTCAGTTTTGAGAACATCGAGGACGGTGTTGTTCTAAGGGGGAGGGGAATGTAATACCCCAATTTTGACCCTTATGATATGTTGGCTTTTAATGTAAATATTGTGTACATGTGATGTATGTTTTCCTAGCGTGGAGCTCAAGGCCAAGGCCCCGCTAGTGTATGCTTGTATTTTATTTAGGAAGGCAAGTATTTGATATTTTGCTACCTATGTGCTATTAAGCCATGGAATATTGTAAATTGATGTAAATATTTAATATTGCAATAAAATACCAAAACTGGCTATGGGAGCAACTAATGAGAATGGGCCATGTGTATTCCACTAGGGAATGGCGAGGGGGTATTGAACCATATGCTTCCAAATGTCATCTTGAGAACCCATTTGACTTTCCTTGCTGACATTTAATTCAGTTGTAAGAAATGTTGAGAAATCAGTCCATGGCTTCAATGGAGCATGGGCAGCCCATAAATTCGTATAGAAGAGTATGGGATCCATTTTCTTGTACCACAAGTCACCCTACCTCATGGGAATTGGTTCTTCCTCATTCCCATTCCATTGTTGAAGATCCCAGCTTCAATTTTCATCCATTACGAATGCCCAGCAGTGAGAGAAACCAGAAATCGCAACTTTGCAAGAACCCACGTTTTGAAGTGCCATAAACACGCAGAATTTGGTATTGACAGTGAAATCCAATGGGGGATCTATAGATATGAACCTTGGGGCGAAATTGAGAGTATTAGATACCTCGAAATCCATTTGAAAACCCATTTTTTATAGCCCAAAAATCCAGTGACGGGATTGAGTTGTTTGATGACAGAATTGTGAGAAATCCAAGTGTGAATGATTGAATAGAGGTTGGGTCTACCTGATAAACTCAGTGAAGGATGGAATCTCGAGGAATTAGTAGCTGGACCTTTCTATGTCCACCTTGAATAGCATTGGAGGGAAGGGATGCTTGAGGGACTATGTAGTAGAGAAAGGGACCTTCCTTGTGTTGTGTGAGGTAGGTATTCTGGGTGCCATGACTGTTGAGTTCATTTGAGATGCTTGTAGCTCTGTGGTTGAGCTCACTGGCTTAGCATCCTCCTCCTTTTCTTATTGCATGCTTGATAAACCCAACTGTGTGTTGGCTTAGCATGAATGTTTGAGTGAAACCATGGCTGTGAGTGAGCCTGTTTAGTTCCTCCTTAGTGGATGCACAACCTAGCTCAGGGGTGATCTCTCAGCTGAAAGAATATAGGCTGTACAGATATCTATGGTTGGGTGGAACGTTGCTTTCACATAGCCAGTTGTTTGGACAGCTCATCTCAAAGATAAGTGTTCTCTATTGTTTAAATTATATGCATTCTGTGTTCTGCAATGTGTTAAATGACTGTTGATTATATGCTGAATGCATGATGAAACTATGTGTATATATAGTGTTTAATTCCGCTGTGTTTGTTGAGTATGAATATGTATACATAAGTTTTTATTTATCCATGAATTTCATAGTAATGTATGGGGCTGAGATTGTCAAATAAGCTCGGTATGTTTGGTCATGTTTTCTCCTATGCATTGGAATGATGGGAGGGGACATGACACTAGTAGATCTTGTTCAATTTTAAAAAAATATCTAGATGCAAACCATTTCCAACTTTGAAAAAAATACCCTAATTTGTGACTCTGAGAAATATAGAAATATCCTAAACCCAAAATTTCAACATTTTTGATCTCATTCATTTTTTAAAGAAATATGAGCATAATACATTCTAGATATGTTTGTGATGAATCAATCTTAGCGAGGGTTCCACCATAGCAAATGTCTACCCTTCGAATCTCTCTCCAATCGGCAAAATGTAAGACTATGTAAATATGTAAATCAAAGGGTTGAGCACCATGGATTCGTGCAAACCATAATAGCGAGGGATTCGACTCATCAAAAAATATTCCAAATGTCATGGCTTGTTCTTCTTACAATACCAATAAATTGTATGGGGGTAAACTATGGCATTATATTTTTCTTTATGCAACCAAGGTCAGAGAATTCTAACTCCTTGAAGTGTTATATCGCTTAGGTGTTAATGGTTACATAAATGGTTATGAAGGATAGTGGTTATTGTTATAATCATGGTTTGCTGTTGGGAGTAATAAATTTTAGGAATAAAGAGTTGTGATGTATAATGGCCATGGTTATAAATGTTAGGTGTTGGGAGTAATAATGTTCAATGGTTGTAGTTATAAATTTATATATGTTAGGTATCAAGGCCTTGAATGCCATAAATCTTAATTTAGGTATCAAGGCTTATGATAAATATCTCAACCATGTGCAAGGCGACGTGACCCATCCCTAGTGATTAAAACCTTATGATGCACACATATCCCCCCTCATAAGAAAAAGATTCCACATAGAAGTTATTTCTTATGGTTCAATGTTTTATTCATAAAAATTAAACCTTGGAAGCTACCTTTAATGCCTCAAGATCAGGTTTGAATCTTCCTTAAACCATAGTAAGGGTACTAATACCCATATGTAGTAATAGAAACCCACAAATGGTTCCCATATTTGAACTCAAAGAAAATGAAACTCTTGAGAGGCCAGGGAAATTATAGTTTGAGGCATTTTTCTTTTTGGTTGATTCCTTGTCTTGAACATGTCCATGTCCCTGCAACTAGTCTTCGATTACTAAAAAACACTTGAGAGCACCAAATACCATTCATAAGACCTAGATACTATAAGGAGGACATGTGTGGTTGTTCAAGGCATCCTTCTTATCCCTATAATCCTAGGAGATTGATTAAGGACCCAAATCCCACATTTACTCCCACAATAATGTTTGTGGGCCTTAAGATTTATCCCTAGTGCTAAAATAAAGTAATAGTGGCACCCATATCGACATACATGGGAAAGGGATTACCTTGAGAGGTCACATTCGGTGTTCAAGGAATTGTTATTGGACCAAGAATTCTATACTATTATTTTAAGGCGTAAGGTATGAGTTTCTTCTTCTATTCATGCCCAGGGCCATAACACACATACTTACTATTGAAAATATCCTAATCACACCAATGTTCCCACTTAAAGGCCAGTCGCACCTTGAAAATATCATGTGTGATAGTTTTACATGTATTTATTCACAATATATGTCTATAATATTAATTTAAGGCCCAAGTCTTAGGCATCCTTCTCGACCATGTCCATGTCTAGGCCCCAAGACCAATACCTAGTGCTTGAAAATTTCTAATGGTTCCCATATGTCCACTTAGAAATTAATGAATCATCAGCCCTCAACAAGTTACCTATGGTGTTTCAAGGCGTTATTCATGGAACTTCATCCCTAGACGAAAACTTAAGAGCCTAATTCTTGATTTTCCTCCATCGACTATTGTTACATCATTGCAAGAATACATATTTCTTAAAATATCCCAATGGTACCCATATCCACATTGAGGCCAAGCATACACTTGGGAGATTATGTGTGGTTTTTCAACGTAATGTTATTAGCCTTAGACATTTCCTTAAATATTTATTTAGGTATTAAGGCTTATGATAAATATTTCAACCATGTGCAAGGCCACATGTCCCATCCCTAGTGATTAAATTACCTTATGATGAACACATATCCCCTCTCAAAGACAAAGATTCCATAGTGAAGGCATGTCTAGTGGATTAAGGTTTCATTCATGGAACTTAAACCTTAGAAGAATCCTACCTTTAATGCCTCAGCTTAAGTTTAAATAGAATTCCTTAAACCATAGTAAGAGTACCAATACCCATATGTAGTAATAGAAACCTCGATATGGTTCCCATATCTGAACTCAAAAGAAAATGACACTCTCGCGAGGTGTGGGAAGTTATGTTTTGAGGCATTATTATTTTTGGTTGATGCCTAGATGGTTAGTTTAGGTCGTAAGGCCTTATTTTCCTCTTCTGAACATGTCCATTTCCCCGCAACTAGTCTTGGATTACCCAAAAACATTTGAGAGCACCAAGCCTGGCTCATAAGACATGTATACCATAAGGAGGACGCATGGTTGTTCAAGGAATACTTATTATCCCTAGATGCCTTGGATATTGATTAAGGACCCAAACCTCGCATTTGCTTCCACACGTATGTTTATGGGCCCCCAGACTTATCCCTAGTGTTGAAAA
Source organism: Larix kaempferi (assembly GCA_027924585.1). Lineage (NCBI taxonomy): Eukaryota > Viridiplantae > Streptophyta > Pinopsida > Pinales > Pinaceae > Larix > Larix kaempferi. The sequence continues at coordinate 3,934,477 of BSBM01000878.1, read as the reverse complement.
ACGTAATAGTGGCACCCATATCCGCACACATGGGAAAAGGATTCCCTTGAGAGGTCACATGCGGTGTTCAAAGCATTGTTCTTGGACCAAGAATTTTATTATGCTATTTTAAGGTGTAAGGTATGGGTTTATTCTTCCATCCACGTCTAGCGCCATAAAATGTATACTTACTATTGAAAATATCCCAATCACACCAATGTCCCCTCTTGAAGGCCAGTCGCACTTTGGAAATATTTTGTTTGATATTTTTACATGTATAGATGCATATAATATTCCTTTAAGGCCCAAGTATTGGGTATCCTTCTAGGCCATTTCCATGTTTGGGCCCCAATTCCTGTACCCAATGTTTGAAAATTTGTAATGGTCCCCATATATCCACTTAGAAACCAATGAATCATTAGTACTCAACAAGTTATCTATGGTGTTTCAAGGTGTTACTCATGGAGCTTCATCCATAGAAGACAACTTTAGATCCTCATTCTTGATTTTCCTCCATTTACTATCGTTACATCATTGCAACAATACATATTTCTTAAAATCTCCCAATGGTACCCATATCCTTACTCTGAGGCCATGGATACATTTGGGAGATCATGTGTGGTGTTTCAAGGTAATGTTCTTGGCCTTGGAAATTGCCTTAAATTTTTATTTAGGTATTAAGGCTTATGATAAATATTTCAACCATGTGTAAGGCCACATGGCCCATCCCTAGTGATTAAATTACCTTATGACGAACATATATCCCCTCTAAGAAGACAAAGATCCCATAGAGTAGGAATGTTTGGTGGATCAAGGTTTCATTCATGGAACTTAAACCTTAGAATTAGCCTACCTTTAATGCCTCAAGTTCAAGTTTGAATCAAATTCCTTAAACCAAAGTAAGGGTACCAATACCCATATGTGGTAATAGAAACCTCTATATGCTGCCCATATCTCAACTTAAAAGAAAATGACACTCTCAAGAGGTGAGGACTATTATGTTTCGAGGCATTGTTCTTTTGGTTTGATTCCTAGAAGGTTACTTTAGGTCACAAGGCCCACTTTTCCTCTCTGAACATGTCTATGTCCCCGCAACTAGTGTTGGATTATTCAAAAACCACTGGAGAGAACCAAACCCCACTTGTATCTAGGTTATTCACACTAGCAGGTGCATAAATGCACCTACTAAGACTTGTGAAAATATTAGTAACAATTCGGAAATGGTGGTGCAAGCATGCAGTAAAAAGCAATAAACAACAATAAATAAAAATTGAACTATATGATTAACATATGCATAAAACAAAACAAAACAAAATATTTTTCATCTTTCACACACACAAGAGAGTAGGGAAAGAATGTTTTTGATTTTATTGCATAAACATAAAAAAATACAATATTGGGGTTACCTCAAATAGAGTGAGAAGAGAGACCTTGTAGAAGGTTGAAGCAACGAGTCCTTGGTCTCCAAGTAGCTTCGAGTTGTTCTCCACACAAATGTCACTAAATTTGGCCAAAACTCACAATGGGTGAAACAAGAAGTCAAATGGGGGCTTCAAGGGTTTCTAGTGAAATTTTGGTAGAGTGATGGTAAGGTAATGAGTGAATGTGAATAATATGGTCCTTCACCATATATTTATAGAAATATTTTACCTAGGTTTCTTTCTCATGGTATTAGGAAAACCATAGCATTGGCTCTTGGTTTTGGGTGGCATGTTTAGAGTTTTCCCTCCTTTTTGACTTTTTTGAATATTTTCCCCTTTTTCCTTCTTTTAATTCATTTTTTTCCTTTTTGGGGAATTTTCCCTTTTCTGGGGGATTTCTTTTTTTTTGGAGGTAATAAAGCCATTTTTCCCTATTTGGAGAAGAAAATAATAATTATGAGCCAATTTGTGGGTTTTGACTTAGGCTCTATTGGTTAGTGAAGGATTTTATGGGGAAAAATAAGGAATGTAGTGATGTCACTAAGGAACAAACATGGTGAGGAATTTTTTAGTGTTAATAGATTGCCTCCTGATGTGTGAGGGTAGGATCTCATCGTATGACCGATATACATCATAGGTTCTTACTTTTCTAGGATAAGAGGTGTGATGATAGTATGGAGAACAATAACTGCATTGAAGGGTAGAACAAGTACTTCACCAGGACTACAAGGGATGAATATATAGATACAACATTCAAAATGGATTATGTAAATATGATCTCAAATATATGGACAAGGCGAGAATACCCACACTTGTATCAATGTCTCAAGATATACAAATAATGATGAGGACCAAAGGGGACCCAAACTATACATAAAGAACTGCTATGTGCATCATAATGGTCCAAAGGGGATGCAAATCTAGAATGTAATCATGGTCCAACAATGGATGATATGAATAAATGAACCTAGTGTTGATGTATATGTAACTTCAGAATGTATTTTACCCATGTATATTGTATTCCTATAGAGATGTTATTATTCCTCTATACGGAAGTGTTTGTATTCCTATAGAGGTGTTATTATTCCTCTATACGGAAGTGTCATCATTTATATTGTAAGTGTTGTAACTTATACTTGATGGGTTATTAGATCACCTTGATGGGGTCGGCCCTGTATGAGTCATGTGGGTAAATGGGTTATTAGACCACCAAGTGTGGAGTCAGCCCGAATTAATGTAACCATGGGTTATTAGGCTAAGCTAGACAAGTCAGCCCAACTAGTTTATTGGGCAAGACAAGACAAGTATAAATAGAGATCGGGAGATCTCTATTTGATCATCTCATTACTCACTCTTCCATCTCTTGGAAAGTGGCGCACATGTGAGGAGGAGGATCAACTACTAGGAGAAGACTATCTCTTGTAATTTGTTTATATCATTTCTCTTTCTATCTCTGAGGAAGTTGTGGGGTTTTTCACCTTCTTGGTTTTCCTCGGTGAAACTTTGTATCTCTTGTGTGCTCTCATTATTGTGTCCATGATTGATATGCTGAAGATATGCTGTACATGTTATTCTCTCAGTTAAGATCCTATATCAGATTGAAGTAAATTCTGAAAAACTAACATGGTATCAGAGCTAGCCTAAAAGAAGGCATGGTATGGCATTTATGACAATTGTTGCATTTGCAAAGCTAGGGCTTGATATAGAAAAAACCAGTCATCGTAGAAATTTAGCTATAAATCCATTTTGGAGAAGTTTCAGGATCTGAAACTTTTACAGGTCGAAGATAAGATCCCCATGTACCTTGTGTCCAAAGGGAAACCTCTAATTCGTTGTACTTTGTGATTTATGATCTGTACAATATAGGGTTTCTACCTCTCCCAGATCTGAGTCATAAACAGGTGACCTAGGAAAAAAGGTCATAACTTGGGCTAGGAAGCTCCATATGAAATTTTGTAAAATGTGACAGGTAGGGAACGGACTGTGCTTTCACAGACCGATGTTTCAAAGGCCGAAAGTGAACCAGTGACACATGGAACTCCGTACAAGTTCACTCTTGTGTTTTATTCCATAAACATGTCACGTTGCAACACTTGGCATAAATCTCTCTCAGAGAATCCATTTGAGGTCAGACCTATGGGGTTGGAAATATAACAGGCCAGGATACCATAGGAAAATGTTTCATACCTTGTATATCTGAAATTTCGGATTTACACTAGAAACAATCAGGTGCATATTTCTGTCAAAACAGAATTGGATCTTGAGCACCTTCATTCATGGCTCCAGGAATTTAGGGTTTCGGAGAATGTTGGAATTTTTTGTATTGGATACCACGGCTGCATGCTCCTCATCAAAATCAAAATTTAGAGACCAAGATCAAATTTTTTGGTTGGGCAGAAGGCCGAGCTTGATCAAACCCTAGTTCAGGATTTTGATCGGAAAGGTGGAAAATTAGGGCTTCTGCAAAAGTTGGAATTTTTGAAGTCTATGACCACGGCTATAAGCTCCTAAAAAAATAGAAGTTTAGAGCTTTGGATCGAACCTTTTGGTTGGGAAGAAGGGTGGGATTTATCAAACCCTAGTTCGGGATCCTGTCCAGAAGATAGAGAAGTTTCAAAGGCATTTTTGAGGGGTGAAACTTTGCAATTTTCAAATTCTGAGTATACCAGCTTGATCAGCTCATCAAGGTGCATCTTTATATCCTTTCAGAAGTTTGGAATTAAAAGTTTGAATTTTTAGGGTTTATCTGACAAACCCTAATCCAACTCCAGATCCAGTTTCTGCAAATCAAGTGGATTGGGTTAATCCTAGAAGAGAATGGATTGGTCACCTGCATAAGTGAAGAAGTTCCAGTTTCAGAGGGAGATGAGGCTAAGGCCTTACATAAGAAGATTACAAGCAATCTCGACAGGTATGACTTATCCAGGTATGTTTCGATATCTGTTCATGATTAAGCTTATGATATCTTTGGCTTCATTAGGTTAGTACAATCTTGATTAACTTTAGACTTGTTGTATCACCTTAATAAAATATGAATGCATGATAGAAGATATTCATTGATTAGGGTTTTGACACTTATGATTGTACTAATGCATTGTGGTGTTGTATGAGGTTGATGTTGCCCACTGACATGAAAGGTACATCAAGAAAGACAAATCATGTTCTAGTTCAAGAACATATGACCATGGCAACATGAAGACAAAGATTCATCAATTGTCATGGATCACATAGAAGATCTACTTACGAGGTATGTATAACTTCGTTCTATAATGGTTAACCTATGAGATATGCAGGTTACTAGCACAAGTCATTGAAGAGAACAAGAAGACATTATGTGGGTATGTTAGACATAACTAGCTAGCATGCTAATCCAGGTATGTTTTTCCTATATCAAGTTAGAATCCTACCTTGTGTTAGGATCTCTTATATAAGTATACATGGCATGATTGATAATGATTATTCATTGAAGTTAGTAATCATGGGTTTAGGCATATTATGCTTCTTACTTTGATTGATGATATGACTAACCAGAAAAGTCCTTTGGCCAAATAAGAATATGCATGAGTAAAAGAAGTATTCCTTGAAACCTTGAATACTAATGTTTATTATTTGTGTTTGAAATGATCATGACTATACATGTTTAATATTATTGTGTTTTGATTATACTAATGAATGTATGATTATGTATGAGATTGCGAGGGTAACACAATGATGATACTAGTAAGCATGCATAGTGATCAAGGATGGATATAAGTTCAAGGACATGAAGCAAAGATCAAGAGGGAGCACACTCCAGTAGTTCCTGCAAAGAAGCAAATATTGAGAGGGAGTCCACCCTACAACCAAACAAAAATAAGTATTTGAATTGTCATTTCTTGCATACTTGTTTGTTTAAATAATATTTCTCAATGATGTATATGCTTATGTTCCTAAACTTAGGATGTGTATTATGTGTTAAATTCTAGCATAAATGCACAAGCAAGATCACTGAAAGAAACACAATCACAAGATAGACACAGATATACCCTGGGAAACCCTCATGGGGTAGAAAACCCAACAAAGCTTTCCTCAATATAGATAATCAACCCAATACAAGATAGTAGACCACAACAAGAGATCCTTCTCCTCCTATGCAGAACTCTCTCTCTCCTATGCGCACAATAGAAGTGTGAGAACAAGTGAGTTAAGTGAGGAACAACCTCCTCTACTTATACTTGTTTTCCAACTGACTTTTTACCCTATGAGGCCGACTTGTCAAATTGAGTCTAATAACCTCCGATAAAATAACTTCGGGCCGATCCCCACATAGGAGATCTAATAACCCTAGTTCCCATAATCCAATGGAGGAATAAACATCTTCGGATATACAATAGAGTCCCGTCGGAGGAATAAACCATCTACGAAATAATACAAATATAATATTCTTTGAAGTTACAATATTTCAACACTCCCCCTTAACGAGAAGGATATTATAACAACAACTGTAGGAGCAAGAAGTCATCGACTACATGATATATGATACATCTATAAATCATTGGAAGCTTTCTTTATACATCATCAGTAACTCAAGCAATTACTGGAACATCTTCAAGATCTTCAATACTGGAACATCAACATCTTCAGTACTGAGTCTTCATCTTCTGCAGCACTCGAACAACTACATCATCATCACACGATCATCAGCATCGTCATCACACGATCATCAGCATCGTCATCACACGATCATCAGCATCGTCATCACACGATCATCAACATCGTCATCACACGATCATCAGCATCGTCATCACATGATCATCATCATCGTCATCACATGATCATCAGCATCATCATCACACGATCATCATCATCATCATCACATGATCATCAGCATCGTCATCACATGATCATCAACATCGTCATTAACTGGATCCACTCAATCATCAGTACAACAGCAACATATCCTGCAATACATATGATCCAATTACGGGATGATCAATCCCTCTCACTTTAGGACATAGGTGCAAGGATGATACAATCCTGATCCACTTATGGGATGATCAATCCCTCTCACTTTAAGACATCTCTCATGTCTATGGACGATGCAATCCAGATCAACTTACAGGATGATCAATCCTTCTCACTTTAAGACACCTCACCATGTCTAGGGACAATGCAATCCCAATCTATTTACAGGATGAGTAGTCCTTATCACTTTAAGACACCTCACCATGTCTAGGGACGATGCAATCCCAATCTACTTATAGGATGATTAGTCCTTATCACTTTAAGACACCTCACCATGTCTAGGGACGATGCAATCCCAATCTATTTATAGGATGATTAGTCCTTATCACTTTAAGACACCTCACCATGTCTAGGGATGATGCAATCCCAATCTATTTACAGGATGATTAGTCCTTATCACTTTAAGACACCTCACCATGTCTAGGGACGATGCAATCCCAATCTACTTATAGGATGATTAGTCCTTATCACTTTAGGACATAAGTCCAAGGATGATGCAATCCTGATCCACTTACGGGATGATTGTTAAATTTTGAGCATTAATTCACAATACTCTAGGATCTTTGCTGAGAGAATAACATATACAGTATATCAATGCATGACAATCACAATATGACAAGCATCACAAGAATCAAAAGCATAAGAGACAAGAGACACAGAGTTTCCGTGGGGAAAACCCTAAGGTGAAAAACCCCACAACTTCCTCAGAGATAGAGAGAGCAATGGCTCAACCAAAGTACAACCAAATAACACTGAGATAGTCTCCTAGTAGCAGATGATCCTCCTCCTCACTAGTGCGCCACTTTCTGAGTGAGAGTGAGATACTTTTCCGAGTGAGTAAAATAGAGATCTCCGATCTCTATTTATACTAACCTTTTTTCCCAATGACCTTATGGGGCCGACTTGTCTATCTAGGTACATCACATTATAATATATATATTTCAGGGCCGACCCCACACATGGTGGTCTAATAACCCATTGACAAGTACACACACTTGCGACACTTGTCAATCCACATGACGACACTTCCTTATAGAGGAATAACACATCTCTATTAAGGGTACAATAAATATATATAAAATAAACAGATGAAATACATTCCAAAGTTACATATACATCAACACTCCCTCTTAACTAGGAAGGTATTTCTCGACACAGATCTGCTAGACAAGTCTTCTTCTCGGGATCATCGTCATCGATGCATTGTCATCGTCATCGTCACTGCTACCGCTATCTCAACCAATATCTGACTCTACTCGTCATAGGAAGTTCTACAGAGCCAGTCCTTTTTCATACTGGATGTAGGCCCACCACCTGCAGGTCTTCATCATCACTGGCCATACTGTGGAATCTTCAGGACTTATTACGTGCGTCACAAAACCTTAAAAGAGTCTCTTGACTAGCAAGAACTCTAAAGAGCATCTGAGGCCTTTTTCATCCTGTCTAGATCTCCAAGACTTATTACATGTGACCCCACCACAAAACCTCGCAAGAGCATCCCAGGATGTTACGACCACGCAGCTCTACCTATAGGATCTCCCAGGGCACGAATTACATGTGGTCATGGCAAAACCTCGCAAGAGCATCCCAAGACTGATTACGGGCACACATCCCAACCTATCGGATATCCCAGGGAACCGACTTATATGCCATAGGACAAAACCTCGAAAGAGCATCTGCCAGATATCCCAGGGCACCGAATTACATGCCATAGGCAAAACCTTGAAAGACTATCTGCAAATCTCCCAGGGCACTGAACTATATGTCCTCCCAGAGCAAAACCTCGAAAGAGCATTTGCCAGATATCCCAGGGCACCGAATTACATGCCATAGGAAAAACCTCGAAAGACTATCTGCAAATCTCCCAGGGCACCAAATTACATGCTCATTTGCACAACCTGATCCACGGCCATAGAGTATCAACCTGATACTCACCATACATCATCCCGATGTACACATGATCATCCTGATCATCATCACTGCAACATCCTGCTGCATGTCATATGGAGCAACATCCTGAAGATCGTCATCCATGATCATCCTGATCATACAATGCATCTACCTAATGCATACCAAGTATCTACTTGATACATATCATCATACATGATCCACCTGATCATGCAATGTATCCACCTGATACAAATACAAATACATGATACATATCACTATACATGATCCACCTGATCATACAATGTATCCACCTGATACATATACATATACATGGTCCAAGCATCCAACATGATGCATATAAAAAAATACGTACATATGATCCATCCGATCATATACAGCATCCAACATGATGCGTACATACATATAAATGATCCAACTGATCATATCCAGCATCCAACATGATGCGTACATACATATAGATGATCCAACTGATCATATCCAGCATCCAACATGATGTGTACATACATATAAATGATCCAACTGATCATATCCAACATCCAACATGATGCATACATACATACATAAAAATGATCCAACTGATCATATCTAGCAGAAACCAGAACATCATCCTGATGCTCATCATCCAGCGCTTACATCCACAGCCATGTGAAGGATCCTCCTTCCAACATGCTTGGAATGGCTTCAGCAAATGTGTCCATCACTTCTTCCTCGAAGTGTCCTCGATCTGAAGAACGCCAAGCCTCTCTCTGAAGTACTCGAACTTCACTCTGGCTAGTGGCTTCGTCAGCACATCTACAATCTGCTCGTCCGTCGCAACATACAGGAGCTTCACAGCTCCTCTCTGCACCATATCCCTGATATAGTGATATTTGATCTCTATGTGTTTTGACCTGTCATGAAACACTGGGTTCTCAGACAGCTTCACGCAACTCTGGTTATCACAGAAGATACCAGTAGCATCCAATGGGAGATCAAATAACTCAGACAGTAGCTTCCGTAGCCATACTGCCTCACAACTAGTTGAACAGGCTGCAACATACTCTGCCTCAGCTGTACTTAGTTCCACGCAGGACTTCTTCCTGCTAAACCATTAAATCACACCTGATCCCATACTGAAGCAACACCCAGATGTGCTCTTCCTATCTGTAGCACTGCCAGCCCAATCTGAATCAACATAACCCTGCAGGTTAAACTTTTGATTCGCTTCATACTTGAGCCCAAAATCCACTGTACCCTTCAGGTACCTCAGAACATGCTTTATAGCAACCAGGTGAACACTCCTCAGATCCGTCAGGAACTGGCTCAATGTGTTCACAGCAAAGCAAATATCTGGTCTCGTGTTCATCAGGTACATCAAGGACCCAATCATCTGATGATACATAGAGACATCAATCGGCTCAGATGAAGCATCACATAGAAGCTTCAGATTCAATGCCATAGGTGTGGCCATGGCCTTGCAATCCATCATCCCGAATCTCTTCAGGATATCTACTGTGTACTTCCCTTGACCAAGGAAGATCCCACCTGCATTCTGCCACACCTCCATACCTAGAAAATAGTGCATCATTCCCAAATATTTCATATCGAATTCAGCAGCAAGCTTCCTCTTAGTATCTGCAATCAGTCTGTCATCTCCTGTTACAAATAAGTCATCCACATACAGGAAAAGAATCACAGGATTACCTTCCTCAACCTTGTAGTAAAGGTTGGAATCCGCTTTACTCTTGGTAAAGCCCAAACTAGATAGGAAACTGTCCATCCTACCATACCAGGTTCTGGGAGCTTGCTTCAAGCCATACAAGGCTTTCTTCAATCTGCACACATATGACTCCCTGTCATGTATTTCAAAATCGAGTGGCTGTTCCACATATACTTCCTCTTCAACTACACCATTCAAGAAAGCAGTCTTGACATCCATTTGGTGTATTTTCCATTTCATTGCTGCAGCCAGGGCAAGTACTATTCTGATGGAAGTATACCTGGCTACAGGTGCAAAAGTTTCTTCATAATCTATTCCCTCTTTCTGAGAGAAGCCACGAGCTACGAATCTTGCCTTGTATTTCTCTACACTGCCATTTGCAGCATGCTTGACTTTGTAGATCCATTTGGAAGTCACAACAGACTTCTATTTAGGTCTTGGGACCACATCCCAAACATCATTCTTCATTATTGATTGGTATTCCTCAACCATGGCATCCTTCCATTCTTTCTTTTCCGCTGCTTCTTCATAACTGGAAGGCTCTTTGTTCATAATGTCACAAAGTAAAGCAACATAGCTGGTATGTGATCTGGTTCTCTTCTATGCTCTGTGTTCTTCTTCTGGAATGCCAAATCTTTCTGCATCTTGAATGAGTTCTCTAGCCCATGCAGGTTTCCTCTTGTGAGAGTTATCCTCACGGGGTGGATCTATAGGTTCTTATGAATCTTCAAACTCACGAACAACTTCTGGAACTGCTTCAGTCATGGTAGTGTCTTGAAATCTGGTTTCCTTAGGTTCTTCATAAACTTCGATAAGTGCCTTACTTGATTTGATGAATGCTGAGTTTTCATCAAATGTTACATCCATGCTGACATCAATCTTCTTGAACCCTGGAAAGTGTATTTTGTAAGCCTTCGAGCTTTCACTGTAACCCACAAAGATACCCTTCTTTCCTGAAGGATCTAGTTTAGTCCTCTTTTCCTTTGGGACATGAGTGTATACTGGACAACCAAATATTCTGAGATGACTGACTTCAAGTTTCTTACCAGAAAAGACCTCTTCTGGTGTCTTGTTGTCCAATATCTTGTGGGGTGTTCTGTTCTGCACATATACATCTGTTCTAGCTGCTTCTACCCACAGATGCATAGGTAGATCCTGGTCATGCAGCATAGCCCTTGCTGCTTCCATGATAGTTCTGTTCTTCCTTTCTGCAACTCCATTCTGTTGAGGATTATACGGAGCAGTCAACTCCCTCTTAATCCCTAAATCACTACAAAGCTTCTTGAAGTCACTTGAGGTGAATTCTCTACCATTGTCGGATCTGAATGTTTTGATCTTCTTGTCAGTTTGATTCTCCATCAAGGTTTTGAATTCCTTGAATTTATCAAACACCTCATCTTTTCTCTTCAAGAAGTATACCCAAGTCTTCCTAGAGAAGTCATCAATAAATGAGACATAGTAAACATACCCACTCAGGGAAATGGATGACATAGGACCACATACATCTGAGTGGATGATTTCTAGGATGTCTTTTGCCTTGCTTTCACTGCTTGGGAAAGCCTTCTTAATATTCTTACCTTTTGCACATCCTTTGCAAACACCTTCATGTTTGGTCTTGATTTCAGGAAGACCCTCTACTTCCTTGCTTGCAATTGGAAGTGCTCTATAGTGCATATGAGCAAGTCTTCTATGCCAAAGTTCACTTGGCTCCATGGATTCATGCACCATGGCATGTTCGGGTTGTCCCTTCAATTTATACAAACCTCCCTCTTGCTCTCCAATCACTACTGCATCATCTATGTTCTTTCCCTTTGGCCACATTAGGACTTGTCCATCCACAAATGAAACCCTCATACCTTTTGCATCCAATGCAGAGATGGAGAGTAAGTTCTTCTTGAGCCTAGGTACATAAAGGACTTCTTTCATCTTCAAGGATTTTCCAGAATCTAGGTTGTGGGAGGCTTCACCACTTCCTTTGATTGTGTATTGATAATCATCCCCAAGTTTCACCTTATGGGGTGATTCATGTTCAGATAGGTTCACAAAATATTCCTTAAACCCAGTCATGTGTTTGGAAGCCCCACTGTCAATTAACCAATCATTACAACCATGAGAGATAGTACCTGTAAGAGCAGAGATCAGAACATACTCTTCTTCACTTGATGAGTCATTATCACTATCACTTTCTGCCCTAGCCTTCTTCTTTGGGGGTTCATCATCTTCGGCAGCATGAGCATGAAACCTTCTTTTGCTGCCCTTCCTCTTCTTATTGTTGTTATTATCCCTTTTGTTCTTGGGACAATCTGAGGCAAAGTGACCCTTCTCATTGCATGTGAAGCATCTTAGGTCCTTCTTACTCTTTTGATAGGATCTATTGTGGCGAGGGTGCTCCTTCTTGGATTTGCTTCTTTTGGTGTGGGCTGTAAGAGATTGATCTTCACCTCCCATCTTTTCCTCATGAGCTATAAGTCTAGCTTCTTCTTGAGAGCATTCTTCCCGCAATCTGTTGAAGTATATCAACTTCTTCCTTGCACAAATTCCTTGAATGAAGGAATCCCATGACCTGGGTAGGCCATTTAGAGTGGTCATCACCACTTCACCATTCTCCACTATTTCATTCATTGCTTCTAGTTGTTCCTTGATCTGGGAGACCCTTGAAAAATAAGATTGAATGGTTTATCCATTCTGAAACTTTACTCCTTTCAATTGGTTCCGCAGGGTCATCTTCCGACTTATGTTCTTTCCTTCAAATAGCTTGGTCAAAGATTCAAACATCTCCTTGGGTGTCTTAAGAGAAGACACATGGGGTATGAGATGGTCTTTGATGGAATCAACAATGATTCTCTTTTCCTTGACCAAGTTCTTCTTATGCAATACCTTGGACTCTTCATCCTTTGGGATAGGGATGTCTTCTTTCACATATGAGTCCAACTCATTCTCTTCCAAGATTAACCCAATCCTATACTTCCAGGCTCGGAAGTTATCAGCCCCTTCAAGCTTATCCTCAAGCTTGGTGTGGAGAGACATTTTAAAGAGTACTTCAAATGGAAATAGAAAAGATTTAGATCTTACCACTTGAGATGCTGAAAACTGGATCTGGTCCCGGATTAGGGTTTATCAGAAAAACCCTAAAAATTCAAAATGTGAATTTCAAATTTCTGAAAGGATAGAAAGATGTGCCTTGATGAACTGATCAGCCTGGTGTATTCAGAATTTGAGATCAACAAATTTTTGCCCTTCAGAATTGCCTTTTTGTCCTCCCGGGTTCACTAGGGAGAGCCCTGAATTAGGGTTTGAGTTTCCCGGAGATCTACCCAGCCAAAAATCTCGATCCAAAGCTCTAAACTTTGATTTTTGCAAGGCGCTTCCAGCTAGGCCTTCAGATTCCAGAAATTCCTATTTTTGTGGAAACCCTAATTTTTAGGGCCAAATCTGAAAATGATCGGAATTAAATTCTGATTGGACAGATAGATGCGCCTTGATGAGTAGAGTCAATCTACTATACTGATTTTCAAAAATCTATGGAGAGAAACCCAATAAACAAGAAACTCAAGCTTCCGTCACTGCAAAATGTCTTCTTCTCAGGTTAGCTCTGATACCATGTTAAATTTTGAGCATTAATTCACAATACTCTAGGATCTTTGCTGAGAGAATAACATATACAGTATATCAATGCATGACAATCACAATATGACAATCATCACAAGAATCAAAAGCATAAGAGACAAGAGACACAGAGTTTCCGTGGGGAAAAACCTAAGGTGAAAAACCCCACAACTTCCTCAAAGATAGAGAGAGCAATGGTGCAACCAAAGTACAACCAAATAACACTGAGATAGTCTCCTAGTAGCAGATGATCCTCCTCCTCACTAGTGCACCACTTTCTGAGTGAGAGTGAGATACTTTTCCGAGTGAGTAAAATAGAGATCTCCGATCTCTATTTATACTAACCTTTTTTCCCAGTGACCTTATGGGGCCGACTTGTCTATCTAGGTACATCACATTATAATATATATATTTCAGGGCCGACCCCACACATGGTGGTCTAATAACCCATCGGCAAGTACACACACTTGCGACACTTGTCAATCCACATGACGACACTTCCTTATAGAGGAATAACACATCTCTATTAAGGGTACAATAAATATATATAAAATACACAGATGAAATACATTCCGAAGTTACATATACATCAACAATGATCAATCCCTATCACTTTAGGACATAAGTCCAAGGATGATGCAATCCTGTCATGTACATTTTGAACCAAACGCTCAGGGACGATGCAGTCCTATATACGCCCACTAAGGACCATATTCTAGGAGACATTTGTTTACAGATCACTTTAAGACTGAAGTCCAAGGATGATACAATCCTCCATCAACCTCATCGTCGGAACAGGCAACCTCATCTTCAACCTTATCGTTGAAACAGGTAGGCACATCATCGATACAGTATCCTCATCAAGACAGGTATCATTAGTATGTATCATCAATACAAGTATACATATCATCAATACAAGTATACACATCATCAATACAAGTATCCTCATCAACACAAGTATACACATCATCAATACAAGTATCCTCATCAATACAAGTATACACATCATCAATACAAGTATCCTTATCAATACAAGTACACACATCATCAATACAAGTATCCTCATCAATACAAGTACATATGCAAATATTCTCATCAATACAAGCAAACATAACATAGATGCAAGTATCCTTATCAATACAAGCAAACAAAACATAGATGCAAGTATCCTCATCAATACAAACAAATAAAACATAGATGCAAGTATCCTCATCAATACAAGCAAACATATAATCTAGATAAGCAATCTCATCATCAATATAGGTATCCACATTGATACCAGTACCCAAAGATATCTTCATCTATCATATCACTCCCCCTTTCGAGGAGAGTCCTTTTGAACTACACCAAGCTTGTCTCAGAAATGCTCAAACTTTACACGAGACAGAGGTTTGGTTAGTATATCAGCAACTTGCTCGTCCGTGCTCACATATTCGAGCTTGATAGCTCCTTTTTGCACCATAACCCGTATATAGAAATAGCGGATATCTATGTGTTTTGACTTATCATGAAATACTGGATTCTCAGTCATCTTGATACAACTCTAGTTATCACACAGAATCATAATGGGTTCCATCTCTAAGTCAAACAGTCCTGATAATAACTTACGAAGCCATACTGCTTCACAACTAGCAGAGCAAGCAGCTATGTATTCTGCTTCAGCTGTGCTGAGAGCCACACTAGACTGCTTCCTGCTATACCACGAGATCATAGTAGATCCTAGACAATAACATCCTCCCGATGTACTCTTCCTGTCTGATACACTTCCTTCCCAATCAGCATTAGTGTAGCCATGCAAATTGAAATCATGATCTCCACTATAGTAAAGACCAAAATCTATCGTACCTTTTAAGTACCTCATCACATGTTTTGTAGCTATCATGTGAACTCTTCTAGGTTCCACCAGATACTGACTCAAGGTATTCACAGCAAAACATATGTCTGGTCTAGTGTTAGTCAAATACATTAATGATCCAATAATCTGTCTATACAGAGTTATGTTCACTAACTCTGATGAGTTATCTACTAATAACTTCAAGTTGGAGTCCATGGGAGTGGCCATGGTTTTACAGTCCAACATATCGAATCTTTTCAAAATATCCAGAGCATACTTACCCTGATTTAGAAAGATTCCTTTTGGGTCTTGCCATACTTCCATGCCTAAGAAGTAGTGCATCAATCCGAGATCTTTATCTCAAATTCTGAAGAGAGCTTCTTCTTGCACTCGATAATCTGTCTCTCATTTGCAGTCAGAAATAGATCATCTACATACAATAATAATATAATAGGTTCATCATTCATAACTTTGAGATAAAGGTTAGGATCAGATTTACTCTTGGTAAAGCCCATGCTTGTCAAGAAACTGTCAATCCTTCCATACCAAGCTCTAGGAGCTTGCTTCAACCCATACAAAGCCTTCTTCAGTTTGCATACATGAATTCTTCCATCTTCTACCTCAAATCCAAGTGGTTGTTCTATGTACACTTCTTCTTCAATTACACCATTCAGGAAGGCTGTCTTAACATCCATCTGGTGTAGTTTCCATTTCATCATCGATGCAAGTGCCATGATAGCTCTAATGGAAGTGTACCTAGCAACTGGTGCAAATGTTTCTTCATAGTCAATTCCCTCTTTTTGAGAGAATCATCTGGCTACAAATCTTGCCTTATATTTTTCAATGCTACCATCTGCAGCATGTTTTATCTTGAATATCCATTTGGAGGACACTACACTTTTATCTTTTGGTTTGGGAACTATATCCCAAACATCATTTTTCATTATTGACTGGTATTCTTCTATCATTGCTTCTACCCATTATTTCTTATGAACTGCTTCTTCATAGCTAGTAGGTTCCTGATCCACTAGATTACACATCAAAGCCATATAGTTGGATACTAGCTTTGGTTTCTTCCTTTCTCTAGTGGAGTCTTCAGGAGATCCATACTTTTCAGCTCCTTGAATAATGTCTCTGGCCCATGCTGGCCTTCTTTTTCTTGATAAGTTTGTAATGGGGGGTTCTTGTGGTTCTAGCAAGTCATGGTCTTCAGGTGTAGTATCTTCAGGAATGGGTGCAGCCTCTGTGATCCTGGAAGGTGTGTCTTCTTCATAGATTTCTTCATGTTGGCACTTCATAGATCTCTTGAGAGCTGCTTCTTCATCAAATGTCACATCCCTACTAATTTCCATATGATGAAAACCTGGGATGTAAATTCTGAATGCTTTGGATGACTCACAATATCCAACAAATATTCCCTTCTTTCCAGAAGGATCCAACTTGGTTCTCTTTTCTTTTGGAATGTGAAGGTATACAGGACATCCAAATATTTTAATATGACTTACCTCAGGCTTCTTTCCTGTGAACACTTCTTCTGGAGTTTTGAAATCAAGAGCACTATGGGATAGTCTATTTTGTACATAGACTACTGTTCTAGCTGCTTCAACCCATAAATACATAGGTAGGTCTTGATCATGTATCATTGTCTTTACAGCTTCCATGATGGTTTTATTATTTGTTTCCGCGACACCATTTTGTTGGGGATTGTAGGGAGTAGTTAGCTCTCTCTTGATTTCAGCTTCTTTACAGAAATCTTCAAAATCTTTTGAAGTATATTCTCCGCCATTATCTGTTCTGAGTATTTTAATTTTCTTTTCTGAATGATTTTCTATCAATGCTTTGAACTCTTTGAACTTTCCAAAAACTTCATTCTTCCCTTTTAAGAAGTATATCCAAGTCTTCCTTGAATAGTCATCAATAAATGTGAGATAGTATTCATATCCACTTAAAGATGTGGAGGGCATTGGTCCACATACATTTGAATGGATCAATTCCAAAATGTTTTTGGTCTTTGTTTCACTCTTTGGAAATGGGTTCTTGATGTTCTTCCCTTTTGCACATCCTTTGCATGTGCCATCATGGTCAACCTTTAAGTTTGGTAGACCTACAACTACCTTGCTTACATGAGGTAGTGCCTTGTAGTTAATGTGAGCAAGTCTCCTATGCCATAGCTCATTTGGGCTAGTGACTTCATGTACAAGGGCAGCTTCTGGATGACCCTTGAGCTTGTATAAACCTCCTTCCTCTTCACCAATGACAATTGCATCCTTAATAGATTTACCTTTGGAACACATTAATACTTGTCCATCAATGAATGCAACTCTATAGCATTTCTTGTCCAATGCTGAGATGGAAAGCAAGTTCTTCTTCAATCCTGGAACATACAAAACTTCCTTCATCTTCATGGGGGTTCCAGAATCAAGTTTGTAGTTTGCTTCACCAATTCCCTTGATGGGATATTGATAGCTATCTCCTAGAGATACCTTTTGTGGGGAGGTCTTTTCTTCAAGTTTTGATAGAGTCTTCTTTTGTCCTGTCATGTGCTTTGAAGCACCACTATCGATAACCCATGTACCTTATCCAGGTGTTATAGATCCAGAGAGTGCGGAGAATAGAACATACTCTTCTGCATCTTCTTCTTCACTTCTTCTAGATCTTTTCTTAAAGAAGGTCCTTTATTCATCTTCTTCTTCTCTTCTAGGTCTTTTCTTGTGAGGCCTTTCTTCCTCTTCAACTTCTTCTTCACTATCATCTTCTGCAAGATGTGCTTGATGTCTTTTGTGGTGAGTACCCTTTTTCTTGTTCAGAGGACAGTCCTTAGCAATGTGTCCTATTTTGTGACAAGTAAAACATTGGAATCAGGAGTAATCTCCTCTTTGATTAGATCCTCTTTTCTTTTGAAATATTTGTGGAGGATGAGACTCCATGTGACTATCCTTCTTAAAGTAGGATTGATTCCTTCTTCTCTTGGTGTGGGTGGCCAAGGCTTGGTCATATCCCTTGAGCAATGCTTCTCTGTTGGCAACCTTGGCTTCCTCTTGAATGCAATCCTCCCAAACCACATCAAAATTCATACTTTCTTTTCTGGCACACATGGTTTGGATGAATGACTCCCAAGGTCTAGTGAGACCATTTAGAGCAGTCATGACTAGTTCATCTTCATCAAGAGTATCTCCAATAGCATCTAGTTGTTCTTTGAACTGAGAAACCCTTGAGAAATAGTCTTGAATAGATTCTCCTTTATTCATCTTGGTGTTCTTCAATTGAGCTCTCAGGTTCATCTTCTTGTTGATGTTCTTTCCCTCATACATTCTGGAGAGAGCATCATACATTTCTTTGGGGTCTTCTTGGATGCCACTTGGGGAATCAAGTGGTCCTTAATAGAATCAACAATGATTCTCTTTGCCCTAATCAAATCTTTCCTGTACTTCTCTTTAGCTTCATATTCTGTAGGCTCTACAATCTCATCTTTGATATAATGGGCAAGATCATTCTCTTCAAGAATGAGACCAATTCTATATTTCCATGCTCGGAAATTCTCTATACCCTCTAGCTTGTCTTCAAGCTTAGCACTTGGGGCCATCTTGCCTAGGGGGTCACTAAAAAATGAAAATTCCAAAAATGAAACACTGACCTTACCAGGAGATTGGCTTGACTGAGGCGAGGTGACTGATGTACTTACTTTCTGGAAACTTCAATTTTTCAGCCTCCAAACTTGACCAACGAACTTCGGATCTGCTGTAGAATTCTGGTTCTGGTTTTCTGGTTTTATCGCACTTTTGTCAAACTAGGGTTTGACTTTCCCGGAGTTCTACCCAACCAAAAAGTTCAATCTAGGGCTCAAAAGATTGGTTTTAAGAAGGGCTATCTAGGCATGTAATCAGAATTCAACAATACGAACTTTTTGTAGAAACCCTAATTTTCACCGGAGAGAGAGATAGAGATATTTTCACCTTGTGAAAGATGTCCTATTCAGGCTAGCTCTGATACCATGTTAAATTCTAGCATAAATGCACAAGCAAGATCACTGAAAGAAACACAATCATAATATAGACATAGTTATACCCTGGGAAACCCTCATGGGGTAGAAAACCCAGCAAAGCTTTCCTCAATATAGATAATCAACCCAATACAAGATAGTAGACCACAACAAGAGATCCTTCTCCTCCTATGCAGAACTCTCTCTCTCCTATGCGCACAATAGAAGTGTGAGAACAAGTGAGTTAAGTGAGGAACAACCTCCTCTACTTATACTTGTTTTCCAACTGACTTTTTACCCTATGAGGCCGACTTGTCAAATTGAGTCTAATAACCTACGATAAAATAACTTTGGCTCGATCCCCACATAGGAGATCTAATAACCCTAGTTCCCATAATCCAATGGAGGAATAAACATCTCCGGATATACAATAGAGTCCCGTTGGAGGAATAAAACATCTCCAAAATAATACAAATATAATATTCTTTGAAGTTACAATATTTCAACATTATGCATATTAGAATAATTGCATTAATGAATAGTATACTACTCATATGCATGTGATGGGTAAGTGGCCTATGGCACTATACAACATTCCATTTCTACTTATCTAGAATGAATCCTCTTTGTTGACATGTTGGGAGTTGTGCACACTCTTAACAAATGTTCTGGTAGAGATTGGAAGGCATCTAGAAAGTTACAGGATATGGATAAATGTTGTATTGAAGCATTGGCTAAAACAATTGCATGACTGTATGACATATTTATTTATGTGTAAGAAATTGTTCTGAAAACTATGAGATGTTTCTAATCATGCAATTTAACTTGGCTTGTAGGAAAGATCATATACCATCACCTACAAAAGAAGGACTACAACATTTGTTCTAGTAACAAATCAATCTATTGAAGATATTGAAGTTCCCAAGATCCGGGATGAAGTAATGGAAGAATGCCATGATCCGTCGATCATGAAGAATAATGATTGGGATGTGGTCCCAGACCAGAAGGGAAGTCTATCGTGACTTCCAAGTAGATCTACAAGATCAAGCATGGCTTCTCCCAGAAAGAAGAATTGATTACAAAGTAAGATTTGTAGCTCGTGGCTTCTCCTAGAAAGAGGAATTGATTACGAAGAGACTTCTACACCTATAGCCAGGCAGACTTCCATCAGATCAGTACTTGCTTTGGCTGTAGTGATGAAATGGAAGATACACCAGATGGATGTCAAGATAACTTTCTTGAATGGTGTAGTTGAAGAGGAAGTGTATGTTGAGCAGCCACTCGGGTTTGAGACACATGACCGAGAGTCAAATGTGTGCAAACTGAAGAAATCCCTGTATGGTTTGAAACAGGTAGCCAGGACCTGGTATGGCACGATAGATGGCTTTCTATCCAGTTTGGGCTTTACCAAGAGTAAAGCGGATTCCAACCTTTACTACAAGGTTGAGGAAGGCAATCTTGTGATACTACTATGTAGATAATCTGTTTGTAATAGGTAATGATAGTTTGATTGCCGATACCAAGAGGAAGCTTGCAGTCGAGTTCGAGATGAAAGACTTAGGGATGATGCACTATTTTCTAGGCATGGAGGTGTGGCAGAGTACAGATGGAATCTTCCTTGGACAAGGGAAGTATGTAGTGGAGATCCTGAAGAGGTTTGGGATGATGGACTGCAAGGCCATGGACACACCTATGGCATCGAACCTGAAGCTTCTGTGTGATGCTTCATCTGATCCGGTTGATGTCACAGTGTATCGTCAGATGATTGGGTCCTTGATGTACCTGATGAACACGAGACCAGATATTTGCTTTGCGGTGAACACACTGAGCCAGTTCATGATGGATCCCAGAGGTGTTCACTTGGTTGCTGTAAAGCATATTCTGAGGTACCTGAAGGGTACAATTGATTTTGGGCTCAAGTATGATGCGAATCAAAAGTTTAACCTGCAGGGTTACGTTGATTCAGATTGGGAAGGCAGTGCTGCAGATAGGAAGATCACTTTTGGGTGCTTCTTTAGTATGGGATCAGGTGTGATCTCTTGGCTTAGTAGGAAGCAGTCCTGCATAGCACTGAGTACAGCCAAAGCAGAGTATGTTGCAACTTGTTCGGCTAGTTGTGAGGTAGTATGGCTCCGGAAGCTACTGTCTGATTTATTTGATCTCCCGTTGGAGGCTACTGGTATCTTTTGTGACAACTAGAGTTGTGTGAAGTTGTCTGAGAACCCAGTGTTCCACGACAGGTCGAAGCACATCGAGATCAAATATCACTATATCAGGGATATGGTGTAGAGAGGAGCAGTGGAGCTCCTGTATATTGCGATGGATGAGAAGGTTGCAGATGTGCTGACGAAACCACTAGCCAGAGTGAAGTTTGAGTACTTCATGGAGAGGCTTGGTGTTCTTCAGATTGACAACACTTCGAGGAAGAAGTGATGGACACATTTGTTGGAGCCATTCCAAGCATGGTGAGAGGAGGATCCTCCACAAGGCTGTGGATGTAAGCACTGGATGATGAGCATCACGATGATGCTCCAGTTACTGCTTTGTATATGCATCATGTTGGATGCTTGATATATTTTGTATATGTATCATGTTGGATGCTTGTTATGATTAGTTGGATCATGTATATGTATATGCATCATGTTGGATGCTTGGACCATGTATCTGTATATGTATCAGGTGGATACGTTTTATGATCAGGTAGATCATGTATGTTGATATATATCAGATGGATACATTGTATGATCAGGTGGATCATGTATCTGTGTATGTATCAGGTGGATACATTGTATGATCAGGTGGATCATGTATGATCATATGTATCAGGTAGATACTTGGCATGCATAAGATGGATGCATTGTATGATTAGGATGATCATGGATGATGAGCTTCAGGATGTTGCTCCAGATGATTTGCATCAGGGCGATCCAATGATGAGTATCAAGATGATACTCTGGATGATATACATCAGGTTGATGTACTGTGTGATGATGATCAATATGATCATGAGCATCAGGATGATGCTTCGTGTGATGATGATCAATTGGATAATGAGTATCAGGTTGATACTTGGAGGTCAGAGATGATATGTGGTAGGTTGTGCAAGTAGCATGTAATCAGTCCTCAAAGATCCGATAGGTTGAGCTGTGTGCTCGTAATAAGTCCTAGGATGAGGTATTGCTATGTAGTATGTAATTAGTCCTCAAGATCTGATAGGTTGAGCTGTGTGCTTGTAATCAGTCCTTGGATGAGGTATTACTACGGAGACATGTAATCAGTCCTGGAGATCCGAGAGGTTGAGCTGTGTGCTCGTAATAAGTCCTGGGATGCTCTTTAGAGATCTTGTCGGTCGTGCTGTGGCACATAAATGTTCCTGGGATGCTCTTTAAAGGTAATGTCTATTCACATGTAATCATTCCTGGAGATCCGAGAGGTTGAGCTGTGTGCTCGTAATAAGTCCTAGGATGCTCTTTAGAGATCTTGCCGGTTGTGCTGCGGCACATAAATGTTCCTGGGATGCTCTTTAAAGGTATTGTGAAGGAGATGCATGTAATCAGTCCTGGGAGATCTTGCCGGTCGTTCTTAGGCACACAAATGTTCCTGGGATGCTCTTGTCAGGTATTGCATTAGCACATAAAATTAGTCATGAGAGACCACCTCTAGCAGACCGTTCACACAAATGATGAAGACCTACAAGTAGTGGGCCTACATCCAGTATGAAAAAAGACTGGCTCTGTAGAAATTCCTATGATGAGTAGATTGGAGATTGATTGAGATAGTAGCAGCAATGACAATGATGATGATTCGAGGACGATGATTCGCTGATGATGATCCAGAGAAGAAGACTTGTGCTAGCATATCTATGTCGAGAAATACCTTCCTAGTTAAGAGGTAGTGTTGATGTATATGTAACTTCGGAATGTATTTTACCCATGTCTATTGTATTCCTATAGAGATGTTATTATTCCTCTATACGGAAGTGTTTGTATTCCTATAGAGATGTTATTATTCCTCTATACGGAAGTGTCGTCATTTATATTGTAAGTGTCGTAACTTATACTTAATGGGTTATTAGACCACCTTGATGGGGTCAGCCCTATATGAGTCATGTGGGTAAATGGGTTATTAGACCACCAAGTGTGGGGTCGAACCGAATTAATGTAACCATGGGTTATTAGGCTAAGCTAGACAAGTTGGCCCCACTAGTTTATTGGGCAAGACAGGACAAGTATAAATAGAGATCGGGAGATCTCTATTTGATCATCTCATTACTCACTCTTCCATCTCTCGGAAAGTGGTGCACATGTGAGGAGGAGGATCGGCTGCTAGGAGAAGACTATCTCTTGTACTTTGGTTGTATCATTACTCTTTCTATCTCTGAGGAAGTTGCGGGGTTTTTCACCTTCTTGGTTTTCCTCGGTGAAACTCTGTGTCTCTTGTGTGCTTGCATTATTGTGTCCATGATTGATATGTTGTAGATATGCTGTACATGTTATTCTCTCAGTTAAGATCCTATATTAGATTGAAGTAAATTCTGAAAAACTAACACCTAGAAACAATGGCATTCATCCTGAATGAAGTACACAGGAATTGATGTGCTGTTGGATCTAAATGGACCCAACAACTGTATGAACTCAATGACTGAGAGTTGAAATCGTGGAGGTACAATGGACTACATATGAACTAGATACACTAGGAATAATATGACTGAAGGGATTCCAAAAACTATCCCCAACATAGCCCAGATATCCATAGGAACATACTCTTGGAAGGGTTCCAAAGAGACTCACCAATGTGCTATAATCAAGGGAAATTTGGGGTCTTCGACCAAAGACTGAGAGGACCAATACCCTACCCCATACGAATCTCAACGATGAGATGATGAAGTTAGTCGAGCACATGAGAAACAACCATTATAAGGGTCACTAAGGACTCCCCTTAGGTGGTCCATATGAACTCACCATTGATGGTGATGAGGCAAAGGTGTAGGAACCTCTGGGTATATCCTTTGGAAAATATGTGCTGGCATTGACAGACGGAGACCTACACCTACCAAGGAAATGAGGTTTCCTTGATAGGAGTGTGAGGGATATGAACAATATGTGGATAGAACTGGACATGGGACTAAGACACTGTTGGGGGATATGAGGGCCATTGAGTAATGGGACTTAAACTTCCTTTGTTCAAAGCAAAATGATAGGGATGACCTGGAAGCATATGAAACAAATATGGGGGGGGGATCATAGTTGGGGGATCAGGAACTGTGAGTGTAATGGGGGATACTAAGAGGGGGAATCTGATAGGTTATATCGAGGGGAATCCAAGGATGAAACACTATATTATACTCTGAATGAAGGAAACCATACCGGGGATGATTCCATATTATGGGTCTATATGTGATTTGCAGTGGTACCGAAAGGCACCGTTTGGGCCTTCTTCGTGGTTTAATGAGCTCAAAGAAGGGATATAAGTGTGCTCGATATGGTACTATATTGTGGATTTCATCGAGCCCAAGACAGTAGATGCTCACTGGTGTTTTCAATTTTAGAGAGTCTGAAAACAGGAAGAAGACTCCGTAGGCGTTATTTTTTGTAAGTTAGTCCCGAAAGTTTGAAAAAGCATAAAAGTATGCAATGGAGAAATCTTCTAGCCAAAGGGACTAGAGTATTCCTTTTTCATAATTAGTCCATTTGGTCTGAAAAAGGGGTAATAAGAAAAGTGAATGGAATCCCTTTCAAATTCTAACGAGCATGAAAGGAAGCAAGATTGATCGACGATCTTTTCATTCTTTAAGGAGTCGAAAAAGGGCTTAAAAGAAACTCCATGCTGGGAGTTCATCTACAGGGATTGGCCAATGAGTGACAATGGGAAAGGCTACATGCGGCTTCATTTATAGATGTCAAACTATGAGGACTCCCGATCCTATGGGGATTCCAATGGCATGGGCGCAAAATGCAGGAGGTATTAAAATGGTCACCCATGTAAGGTAGGCTATACTGCCAAGCAAGGGAGAATGCAATGGTGGATGGGCTTGTC
This sequence comes from Larix kaempferi, assembly GCA_027924585.1. Taxonomy (NCBI): domain Eukaryota; kingdom Viridiplantae; phylum Streptophyta; class Pinopsida; order Pinales; family Pinaceae; genus Larix; species Larix kaempferi. Next base: position 3,909,008 of record BSBM01000878.1, on the reverse strand, counting down.
CACTTACTTGAATAAGGGGGTCCTACAGGCGTAAAGGAAAAACTGGATCAATACATCAGATACTCTAGGGGAGAATATGACCTATATGCCAGTTAAGAGGCTATACCTACAGGGATCGGTTGTCGACTGAAACAAGTGGAGTTCAATCCAACTTGGACCTATACACATGGAAATGATACCAAATGATAAAAAGTGTGTTTGGAAATTAGACCAAATATACAAGTGACACATGGCCTTAGGAAATGGTTGAGATCATGCATGTGCAAAAGTGAGCAGGGTCAATGACCTGCTCCCATGCTATGGGCATGGGGTTTGTGATTATGGATCACATATGTGTTGGATGGAGCGATGGGATCACTGAAATACTGAGATAGATGTGAAGGGGCAGGGTAAAAATGATTGAGCATGCCCCTTATCCTAGTGTCAAGGTAGTCTATTATGTCCCCCATCCTAGAGGTGTTAGTGCAGTGCGGATCTTCTCTTGGAGAGGTATCAAAAAGGCATCGATCAAATACTAGAAGGGGGATGTACCATGAGGTTATTGGCCATGGTGGTACACTGAATTGGTGATATGATGATGGGGGATTCCCCCAATATCACCGACGAGGATGATGTTGATGAGTAGGAAGGTTTGGAGGATTTCCCCCATGCCGTGGGCATGGGATTTCCTCATCAGTTCGAAAGGGTCAAACAAATAGGTTGGAGGGAATTGTATCTATCGAAGCAATAGTAGTGATATGGGTTGATGATGAAGGCTCATCATAGGATGAGATGAAACAAATGGTGTTTGTCTCATGCGAATAAGATGCTGTCGGGTGAACTTCCTCATTAGGGGTGACTTGAGATACCATGGAAAGTCTATGCAAGCTAGCCAACACTAATCGATATTCCGATAAATCAGGGAAATGGAGGAAATAATGATCATAGATTCCACAAACTGCACATGAGTGATTTGTGCCTAAGGATTTGTTACACGATTGAGGAGAGTCTGGTACTTGAACGACCTAGATTTTTTTTCCATCATCCAACATTTGCATGTGAGTGTGGAGGATGGGAAATTGTGGATAGTTCAAGGTAGCATGACCTAAAACATCGCACAAAGAACAGGGTGAAGGCACCCGATCTAAGAAAGGAGGGGGAGGATTCATGACTTTGTTGATAGTTTCCGTGATGGTCGTCTTTGTAGTATTTCCCTTGACTTTCTTGGGAGAGGGGGGAGGGTTGGATGGTGTTACTGTGGGCATGCTGGGAGGTGGATGATTGGAGGTATCAATTGGTTGGACTGGTTGTAGAACAACTTGTGGGTTCGGGGTGGTATTTGGTGTAGGTAAGTACCATACAAGAATCCATAATGTCAATCTTGGAAGATTCAACGTTTCCATCATAGGCATGCTAATGAATCCCGAGGGTGGGAACAAGAAGGGGATAGTATGTATAGGGGTGTCTCCCACATGACTGGGTACAAATGGTGTTTGATATTGGGATTTCCGCTGAGGTTATGGTTGGGGCACTGACTGTGTAGGAGGATATGCTTAAAGGAATGATTTACTTGAATAAACAATGCATAAGTCCGATATTTCAACAGTGGATGGGGACAAGTCCAAGGCCTTAAATGTGGTGGTCATTGGAGCACCATGATAAAGACCCAGCCCTGTGGTCGATGGGATAGACATGCCAAGGACATATTTTTTGACCATGGGGAGGAAATTTTATGGAGTGGCTGTCCCTTTGGGGTTGTATTAGGTTAGTTGGTAGATTTTGACGACCCTTCCCTCGTGAGGAAACATCATGATCTATAAGACATATGAGGCAACGACCTTCATCGCATTCATGTAACTACATACTAAAAGAAGGTTTTAGTTAAGCTGGGAATTAATGACTTCGATATCAATTAGGATAGTTTTACAGGCTAACTCGATAGGGACATTCGATAGAAGGCCCTGTGGTTGGGTTGCATGACAATCATAAGAACGCAGTGCTGTTGTGGAAGGATGTAAAGGAAGGGATCCAATTTTTTTCTAGACAGAGGTGGACATGACGCATGTAGAGGTGCCCTCATTGACAATACATCAATTATTACTAAGTTCCTAATCGAGATGGGGATCTGAAACACGATGGAAAAATGCATGAGGGGTTTGGAATGATCCAGGTCGAATGCCATCAATTGTGAGTTAGATGGGTCAATCACCCCTAAATTTGATAGTAAGGATTTGCATTGCATGGGGCAGTTCTTGAGAATTTCCAAGGTTGAAATGGTAGCAAGATATTGGGCCAAATCATCCATAATGATGTAGTTGAGTGCGACTCGAGCATTGGGATTGTTTGCAACGCGACACAAAGGGAATTTTGGGACTTTGGGAGCCCCATAATTTGAGGGTCTAGGTAGATGCAATGAATGATCCATAGGGGTGGAGTCGATGACCTTGTCAAGGGGGAAGGTTTTAGTATCTGAACCATATTGGTTGCGTTGGGTCTGAAGGTTGATATTAGATGACAATGTCAAAAGGTGTTGCACTCCTAAATCAAGGGGTTGACTAGAGGATGCAGCATATGTAACTAAGGGATGTGTCAAGACGGCCCCTTGAGTGGGTAAAGTATTTTGAAACACCATCGGTTATTGAACTAGTTGAGGTGGATTAGGTTGTGCCCGAGGGGCAGTAGTGGCATCGTGGTAATTGGCCTTGTCCCAAAGCCGACGAGCTTTGGCCAAATGAGGGGAATGATGCATGTAATGTCCATATACATTGCAGAAATAACACATATGGTTAGTTCACAACTGTGGGTTCTTTCCTTGCTTAGGTGGTTGGTTGGAGTCCTAGTTGGAAGGATTGGATCCATTATTTTCAGGGGGGTTTAGAGGTTGTCCGCCATCTCCCTGGTGTTCATGGTGTTGATTGTTTCCTCCGTTCCTAACTTTTCTCCAATTGGACTACCCTTGTTGGTTATTGGACCACCTTCCATCCTAAAGGAGAGTCCCCCCGATAAATCAGTGTCAACCATGCTAATTGTAGAGGATCTTGGTACCCTAGAGGACAAAAACTATGTCTCAAATGTAAGTGGCAAAGGGGTATTGTTTGGATGCCTATTTGTAGTGCCCCACCTAGATACCAAGTTATTTTAATACTCAAGTGAGATTGTATGTGTGTTTGCTTAAGATAAATTTTACGCTTAGCTTGGGGTCACAGACCAAGTGTTTAATATTAAGTTGTGGGATGCGTGCACATGTGGCATGTACCCAAGTGTAATGCTGAAAAATAAATGCTGAACTGAAATGATAAATGATACCAAATAAACAATTATATAAAATTATAAGTAATTATCTGGAAAATTTCGTAAATCTAATTGCATATTTGGATTCCTTGTTCAAAAGTACCCAATTTTTTTAAAAAATCATCCCAAACAAAGTTCAGGAGAGGGAGATATGGGCATTTCAAATGTGTGAATTTCAGGTCACAAAGTGTAACCGGGTCGTGCTTATCTTGGCAAAAGCTGCGACTTGGGTCGTGCTTTTTGAGAGAAAATCTATGACTTGGGTTGCACTTTTCGAGATAAAAGTCATGACCTGTCCTAGAGGATCCAGGTTGTGCTTTTTAAGAGAAAATGATCGACTTGGGTTGCGGAAATAGTGCCGATAGGTGTGACTGGGGCTGAAAAGTAAACTTTTTGAAAATGTACTACAATGGAAGAGGAAAACCTGGAAAGTACTGGTTGGTTTCCTATGCCAGATCTCACAGAAAGTGTCATACAACTCTCATAGCAAAAGAAAATGGCCATGTAACTGAAAAAAAATGCAAAACTTGGAAAAGCTACTATCCTAACCAAACCACAAATCGATGGAGATAGACCCAGTTGGAGTTGCCAAAACTGTTACTAGGTTATTCACACTAGCTGGTGCATAAATGCACCTACTAAGACTTGTGGAAATATTAGTAATAGTTCAGAAATGGTGGTGTAAGAATGCAGTAAAAAACAATAAACAACAGTAAATAAAAATTGAACTATATGATTAACATATGCATAAAAGAAACAAAACAAAACATTTTTCATTCTTTCACACATACAAGAGAGTAGGTAAAAAATATTTTTGATTTTATTGCATAAACATAAAAGAATACAATTATGGGGTTACCTCAAATAGAGTGACTAGAGGGAACTTGCAAAAGTTTGAAGCAGCGAGTCTTTGGTATCCAAGCAAGTTCAGTTTGTTCTCCACACAAATGTCACTAAAGTTGGCCAAAACTCAAAATGGGTGAAACAAGAAGTCAAATGGGGGCTTCAAGGGTTTCTGGTGAAATTTCGATAGAGTGACGGTAAGGTAACAAGTGAATGTGAATAATGTGGTCCTTCACCATATATTTATAGAAATATTTTCCCTAGGTTTCTTTCCCATAGTATTAGGAAAACCATAGTATTGGTTCTTGTTTTTGGGCGACAGTTTTAGGGTTTTCCCTCCTTTTTGACTTTTTGAATATTTTCCCCTTTTTTCCTTCTTTTAATTCATTTTTTCCCTTTTTGGGGATTTTCCTCTACTTTGGGGGATTTATTTTCTTTTATAGAGGGAATAAAGCCAATTTTCCCTATTTTGGAGACATAAATAATAATTATGAGCTAATTTGTTGGTTTTGACTTAGGCTTTGTTGGTTAGTGATGGATTTTATGGGGAAAAATAAGGAATGTGGTGGTGTCACTAGGGAATGAACATGGTGAGGATTTTTTTAGTGTTAACACTACTCATAAGATATGCATACCATAAGAAGGACACATGTGGTTGTTCAAGGAATCCTTATTATTCCTAGATGCCTAGGAGGACCCAAAACTGACATCTACTTGAACAATAATGTTTATGGGCCCTCAGACTTATCCCTAGTGCTAAAAAAAGTAATAGTGGAAGCCAAATCCACACACATGGAAAGAGGATTTCCTCGATAGGTCACATGCGGCATTCAAGGCATTATTATTTCATTAAGAAGTTTATAATATTATTTTAAGGCATAAGGTATGCGTTTCTTCTTCTATCCATGTCCAGGGCCATAACAGTGACACGGGGTATTTTTTAAGGATTCTAATATTATACTTAAGTATAGTATCATAGGAGATTATTTTGGATTGAAAAAAACATGTATATAGATAGGTAGGCAAATATTCAATATGAAACATACAATTTACTACTAAAATGTGTAAATTTTGGCAAATATTATGATAAAAAAACATATTTTATGTAAATATAGGCGATATTAGAGACTAAAAATGACCAAATAACGAATTTATTTTTTGAAAAAAAGCCCCAAAAATAGCCAATTGGCAAAATTTTGTCCCTAAAAATTACCCTATATAACACCCATGCTTACTATTTAAAATATCCCAATCACACCAATGTCCCTGCTTGAAGTCTAGTCAAACCTTGGAAATATCTCGTGTGACATTTTTACATGTCTTTATTCAAAATAGATGTGTATCTTCCTTTAAGTCCTAAACCTTGTGTATCCATCTCGACCACGTCCATGTCCATGCCGCAATACTCATACCTAGTGATTGAAAATTTGTAATGGTTCCCATCGCTAGTACAAAATGAGGAATTAATGACTAAAAAAAGACTGAAATTTTAAATGACTATTTTTGAGTCGGTGACTAATAGTAGCTAATTTCCACTATCTTATAGCTAGTCGTATTTCACTTAGTCATTAATTGGTTGACTTATTAGTCATTGATTTAGTCACTGATTTAGTCATTGATTTAGTCATTGATAGTCACTGATTTAGTCACTGATTGCCACAATTAATGACCAAATATACGACTAAATAAACTACTAGATGATAAGATATTAATGACTAAGCTAAATACGACTAAACGTTAGTCGCGCTATAAGATACTGGAAATTAGCTACTAATAGTCGTATATATGCGAATTTAGTTGTTTTCTTAGTCACTAATTTATGATAGGGTATAGAGGATTCGAACCACCAATCTCATGCCTATAATTAGGCAGGTGCTCTACCATTGAGCTAGCACCCTTTAAGAAGTTGTTATTGCTTGACAATGATGATATTCAAACAAATTTTGCATCATTCAAGCATACAAAATAATGATTACCAAGTTACTATAGATCCATAATGGCTTACCATGTACTAGTCCTTCAAGTCTTTCAACTGCATTTATTAAGTGCAAATATATTTTTGCACTTAATAAAAGCAGTTGAAGAACTTGAAGGACTAGTACAAGGTAAGCCATTATGGATCTATAGTAACTTGGTAATCATTATTTTGTATGCTTGAATGATGCAAAATGCAAAAATCCCAAAAATTTATAGGAATGACAAGCATGCATCCATTGTTAAAATATCTACCGAGTCATCTAGAGTCATGCCAAGATATCTGAATTTGACTGAAAATTCATAAGTAACTTGAAGATAATGGTGGATGATGCCATGGAAAGGAGAATTTCAGTTTATATAGAAGCAAAGGATGAGCAAATGGTGTCCCAAAATCATCTTCCTCCAATGTGGGCCAAACCACCATCCCTTGTAAAATGAACACAGGTGCATGTTTCTCTTAGGTTCCATGAACATATTACACAACCTTCAAATAGTTTCAATCATATTTGGATGTCCATCTTAACTTTAATGGACCAAAACTTGAACTAGTAAATTTGGAATATTTAAAATATATGTACAAAAAATCTCCACATATAATAAACCAATACATCATTTACTTATTGCATGATATTAGAATGGATGGACATATTGTTAGACAACATTTGGAGAGTTTTTATAAGATTTGGATGTTCATTCCTAGGATGTATATACCCATCCTAGGAAAAAGTAACCTCTAAAATATTTTTAAAAAATCAGATAGAAATTTTGGAATCAACAAGATAGGATCCCTTGTAATTTTCTTTAGTCTCCAATGGAGAAACTCATTACCCAAAATGCATATAGAATAGTAAATATAAATATACTACTAATTCCATTGCACATCAAGAAGAATGGACATTAGCTCTAAAAGTACTCTTAGCCACTAGATAAATGGAAATGAAATGAGATGAAATATTAGCAACAATACCTTCGAGTTTTCTTGCTAACAAGAAGTATGAATACTTATGTGATCATTTTATTTAGAGGTGACTTAAACAACCACTAACCTGGAACCAAGACAAGAAACCATGTTCAAATTGATATATAAATAAAATAAAATAAAATAAAAAATAAAGATAGACTATGCCAATCCCACTATCATATATACCTCGAAAGAGAACTAGAAAATCTCCCACAACTATTCAACTTTGTCCAAAATGCCCACATGGAATGCCACTGTTTAAAAAAAACAAAAAGAAATTGAAAACATGAAAGTAGTAATATAACAACCAGAACATACTCAAAGCTAGGCTAGGGTTTTATGATCCCAATAAATTAAGTATTTCAGCATTTATATGTTCTAGAATAGTCATAAACTAAACTGGCATGCTCATTTCCCACCTACTACAAGATCTAATATATTTTACTTGTATTTGATCCATGGGAAAACTAAATGTTTAGCTTGATAGGAATTAGTTGAAGAACGAAAAAAAGTTGGAAAAAATATTTAAAGGAATTGTACTATATAAAGAACAAGAATAGATATAAGAATTAGAAAATTCCTAAAGGAGAACAAAATTAAAAAAATTACCTCTCTTTCAACTTGAGAAGAGAACACAAAGCCATACATGGGCCTCTTTGGTGCATTTGGATCCTTTTTCTTTTTCTTTTGATTCCTTTTCTTTCCACCATCTTCTTCCTCATCCTTCTTTCTCTTCTTTGTTCCTGTCACTTTAGCAACATGTGACTCATTTCTCTTCAATTATTTCTTCGTGGGATTCAAAGATAAACAAAAATATCATCAGTGCATGACATATGTATATTCACTACCCAAACATGAAGTCACAACCATATAAGTATAAGTAAGGATTTTACAAAACTAGATCATTTGACAATTGGAAAATTAATGGAGATGTTGGTCACTAATTGCAATGCAACATCTTCCTCTGATCACCCTTTCATCTTTCAATTCGATCTCCCATATTAATCTTCTGCAGTTCTGGACAAGATGCCATGCTATAACCTGGAGTAGAATCCATAGCTCTTCAAACACTGCCACTAAATACTTTGGTAGAAATTGTTGCAAAAGTTATAATTCTTCACCCCACTCCAGAGGTAAAGGTTTTGGACACTTGCACTATATCCAATGGCTTCCACATACTCCAAAATTTCCTTTGCTCTCCTAGGTTTTCCTTAATTGCATAGAGCATTGATAATTATGTTGAATTGAGTAGACATTGACAAATTTGATTCTGTACTGAAGCATTTCAACGAAAATCACCCAAGATCTAAAATCTGTACAATTCAAACTCAGTCATGTTATTCTTATGTTTGATCAGCTGCTCTATAATGCATTGCAAGTGACAATGAAGGATGTAATGTTGTATCCATGACCATCGTCTCACAAGAATGTGGTATTTCGACAAGAAGCGAGGTGATTGATATAAGAAGTATTCTCACCAAAATAAATAGGAAAAAGGATCTTCCATGCATTTGAAAAGAACAAGGATGCCTATCTAAAAAGAATTATGTACAATTCAAACTCAGATTGTCAACTTAGTCATACTATCCTTATGTTTGATTAGCTGCTCTGTAATGCACTGCAAGTGACAATGAAGGATGTAACGTTGGATCCATAACCATTGTCTCACAAGAATGTGGTATTTCGACACGCAACGAGGTGATCGATATAGGAAGTATTCTCACAAAAAAAATGAAAATGGGTCTTCCATGCATTTGAAGAGAACAAGGATGCCTCCACGATATATATATAGGAATCAATTCAAACACTTTGCTTCCATACATTCACAACACCCAATCTATAATATCCAAGGAAGAAAACCTTATGCGTGGATCCCTCAATTTCCTACCTCTACCCAGCATGATCTCTTTTGTCCATGTTGAAAAATATACGGGTGTATTTGAATAAAATGCAACTACTGGTTTTAAGCAGTTGTGGAGGTTGTCTTTTAAGCTTTGGTTAGTTGAATGATAAGCTGGTTTGAAGGAAAAAATCCCTGTGTATGTGCATTATTGTTTTATGCTTCTGCTATTTACTTTCCAACTATTGTGTGATTGCTGTTATGTGAAGAAATTATATTTTTGCAATTAAAAACCTGACTTATTTGGTTGAGAACATAAAGACAACAATCACAACCTATCCTAGGAAAATTCACAATTTAGGCCTTTATCCAAAGACATTTTAGACAAATTATTGGTGATTTTATAGTGATCACATATTCAAACTCATCTTGGGAACCATACAATGGCTAGATGCCATTTAACTAACATTCTCTTTTTGTAAGGACCTCATCTAATCTTTGGTTTTCCTTATAGCAATGCTCTTTACTGCATGATTGAGGGATCATTCTCACTCTTCCATACATTTATGCATAAGTTTTGTCATTTTCTAGAGAGGAAATTCCCTAAGAACTACCATTTATCTATTAATACTATATGTGCACTTGTGTCCTATCAACCTTTCTCTAGTTACTAGTGGACATTGAATAATTCCTTTCTTTGTAGCACCCGTTTTGATATCTCTCTTTGTAAGGAAAGGGGCATCAATTGAGAATTCTAAAGGAGGCTCTTCGATATATAGATTAACCTATTGAAGGAGAGATAAATTATTAGCATACCAGTTGTTTTCAACACCTTAAATAGCAAGCTAAAAACAAGATTGAAGAGTTGGGAAAGGATACTAGAACAACCCAACTAGGAATCAATCATGCCTTGAATATTGTGTATCATGGTCAACATGGAAAATCATTGAAGTGAGAAGGGGTTGAACAAAAAATTCTACTGGGATGATAGAATATTAGGATTGGCATGATGTATTTCAAGAACAAAGTACTCAGAACCCTCTCAATATGGTTTTGACCTATTTTCCTCAAATGCGAGCTCCAAACCTCATAGCCATATAGAAGAGGTGTGACCAGAGTGTGGAAGAGGTAAATCTTGGTCCTGATGTCCTAAAATTGAAGTTGGAAGCATTGCCTTTACAAGGATGTAAGTGTTGCATACCCCTCACTCGTCTTTGCTTCTACAACTAGAATCAAGCTAAAGGATGGTCTATGTTGGAATATTTTGTATTCCTTGGAAGGTAATAATGTCTTTGTATTATGTCGGAAGATATCCACAATCTTATGTAAAAGAGTAATACATTTATCCCATATTCATTATGGTAAAATATACTCTTGATATTCATTATTATATAAAGAGATGTTATTATGGAGAATTATATTATCCCACATGTAATATGTGAGTAATTCCTTCTAATCTCTTAGTATATAATAGAGTCAAGGGATAGTCACATCACTCATCATGATCTATACTTTCACAAGTATTGCTATATTGTATTGGGGTTATTGAGATTGCTCTCTGTAAGCTTGAGGATATATTCTGGAGATAATAGAAGACTAACTTCCCATGGACGTAGCCCAATTGGGTGAACCACGTATATCTGGTGTACTCTTTTCTCTTGTTCTCTTTTTATTCTTATTTATTGTGATATGTTATTGTTTGCATAGATATGTAAGCTAGTTTAGTTAAATCCATATCTCTAACATGGTATCAGAGCTTGTTGCTATGATCTAACACCTTCTATTGCTTTCAAACAATATTTTATCATTTGGGAATTGATTATTTCTTGTAGATTTTCTTTCTATCTGGTAGCCATTAGGCTTCTCTTCAGACCTGGGCATATTTCTGTAGTTTTTTTACTTCTAACCCTAACCTTGTTGTGTAGATTTTTGCAGAATTTTTTTAAGGTTTTCTTGATGTTGTTTTTGTAGATCTATATGATTTTCTCATTCCCCTCAAGGAGATCTATCTTCCTGTTGTCAAAACGGCAATTTTCGTCCAAGTTTAGTAGACTTTGTGCAGGTTTCCGTCTTCGGCAGATTCGACACTATTTTTGGCCTCATAACTCAGTCAATTTTTATCGGAATTTTTATTATAGCCTATTTTTGGAACTGGAAAAGCTGTTCTGGATTTACCTTAGCGAACAAAACAAAATTCTGGGCAAGAACAAAAACTTTCGTCCAAGTTTGGTAGACTTTGTGCAGGTTTCCATCTTTAGCAGATTCGACACTGTTTTTGGCCTCATAACTCGGTCAATTTTTATCAAAATTTTTATTATACCTGTTTTTGGAACTAGAAAATATGTTCTGGATCCACTTACATGGACATAACAAAATTCTGGGCAAGTCTGGGCACTCAATCAAAAGGGTTGTAAGTAAAAGTTTCTCTTTCCTTTACTATTTTTTTTTCTAACTGTTTTTTTTGCAGATTTAGATCAATACGGTAAAGTTTTTTTTTTGTTTTTTGTTTTTTTTGTTTTTTGTTTTTTTTGTTTTTTGTTTTTTGTTTTTTTTGTTTTTTTTTTTGTTTTTTTGTTTTTTTGTTTTTTTGTTTTTTTTTTTTGTTTTTTTTGTTTTTTTGTTTTGTTTTGTTTTGTTTTGTTTTGTTTTTTTTTTTTTTTTTTTTTTTTTGTTTTGTTTTGTTTTGTTTTTTTTTTTTTTTTTTTTTTTGTTTTGTTTTGTTTTTTTTTTTTTTCTATTATTCACTATCTTTCTCTTGTCATTTCTAGCATTTGGGTTTCTAGTCAAAATTTCTATCATTATGACTTCGGAAGTAGCTTCTGTTCCTGAACTTGTTGGTCCTAACTATCTTGCATGGAAGAGAAAAATGATTGATGTTCTCAGGAGTAAGAATCTATGGAGGATTGTTAATGGTGAACACACGAAACCTATTGATGCTCAAGCTTTGGCTATATGGGAAGATAAATGTGATCAAGTAAGAGGGCTCATTGGTCAACCAATTGCAGATAGTCTTCAGGTAAGTATAGAGGCAGAAGACAGCCCCGTTGAGGTATGAAAAATTCTTGCTTCCTTATTTGATAAATTTGAGGATGTTTCTGCTTATCACCTTGAAAAGAAGATTTATGAACTAGATCCTACTAACTTTGATAGAGTAAAATTATATCTTGCTGAAGTGAAAACTTTAAATGAAAAATTAAATAATTGTGGTAAAGATTACAAGAAAACAAACACTGCTCTTATAATTCTTGTAGACCAAAAATTGCCATCTAGTTTTGATATGTTCATTCAAACTAGGAATAGAGCTCTTGAATTGTCTTCAAATACCATGAAACCTACTTTTGATGATTTTTGTAAATGATTGATTAATGAGTAAGAAAGGTTAATTGTTTCGGGACAACTAACACCTAATAAGGTTCTTATGACACATAATAAGACTCCTAAGAAAAGTTTTAATAATGTTAAAGGTTCTAATTCACACACTTCAAATCCTACTATTAACTCTGGTAATGCTTCTAATGCACATCATGACAATAGTAAGAAGAAGAAAGTGTATGATCCGTGTAAGCATTGTGGTAAAACTAATCATCCTGAAAAGAATTGCTTTAAATTGAAACGTTTAAAAGCTAAAGCTAAAAAGAATGGTTCTGATGAATTACAGGTAGCTTTGTGTGCTTCTGTTGTTTCTTCTAGTAATTCTTCTTCTAATGTGAAATGGATAATGGATCCCGGTGCTTCTAAACATATGAATGGTAATGCTTATTTATTTTCATCTTATGACAATAATAAAAACACATCTAAGAAAGTATCTATAGGTGATGGTAAACAACTTTCCTTAATTGGTTCTGACAATGTTAAGGTTGCTAATGGTCAATTGGAAGATGTTTTTAATGTTGAAAATATTCCCATCAATTTGCTTTCTATTTATTGTACATTTCAAAAAGGATTTAAATTTGAAGCTTGGCTTGATAAATATGTTCTTAAAGATATCAATCAAAATTTCAAAGTAGTTTATTCTGGTCCTGTTGATCATACTGTTGGTTTATATAAATTTGCTGGTTTTAATTCAACTAAAAGACAACCTTTTTATTCCTATATTGCTCATACTGATGAACTAAGTACATTATGGCATGAAATATTAGGTCATTTGAATATGGTAAAATGCAAATGTTAACTAAAATGGTACTTGACTTGCCTAATGTTTCGTCTACTAACGGTGTTTGTGAAGGTTGTGTTTTTGGTAAACATCATAGAGAAATGTTTGATAAAGGTAAAGCTTGGCGTGCTAAAGAATCTTTGCAATTAATTCATGGTGACATTGTGGTCCTCTTGAAGTTCCTTCTATCTCCAATGCAGTTTATTTTCTTACTTTTATTGATGACTTTAGTAGAAAATCATGGGTTTATTTTTTGAAACATAAAAGTGAAACTTTTTCTAAATTTCAAGTATTTAAATCCTTGGTTGAAAACGAATCTAGTAAAAAGATTAAGATTTTAAGAACTGATAATGGGGGGGAATTCATTAAGAAAGAATTTGAAGTTTTTTTTAATCTAAGCATGGAATTCAACATCAAAAGATTGTTCCTTACACACCTCAACAAAATGGTGTTGCCGAAAGGAAAAACAGAACTTTAGTTGAAATGGCTAGATGTATGCTTTATTCTAAATGATTACATAAGAAATTTTGGGCCGAAGCCATAAGTTGTGCTAACTTTATTTTAAATAGATTTCCTACAAAAGATGTTAGGCATGTTACCCCTGAGGAAAAATGTAATGGTAGAAAACCAAATATTAGTAACTTTAAAGTGTTTGGTTGTGAATGTTGGGCTCATATTTCTGATGAAAAACGAAAAAAGTTAGAACCCAAGTCTCACAAGTGTATATTCATTGGTTATTCTGAGGATTATAATGCTTATAGGTTGTTTGATCATTCTAATCAAAGTGTCATCATTAGAAGATATGTTCAATTTATTGAAGTCTCTCCACCACCTAAGTCTATTGAACCTCATGTTACTCTGAATATTCCCTTATCACCTGTTACTCCTATCTCGATTACTCCCAATTCTGTGACTGATATTATTTCACCGTCTTCTTCTTCTTCAAGTATTCCACCTGAATGTCTCAAAGCTCCTGAAGTGACTTCTGTCCCTTCTAATATTCCTGTTTGGGCCCGGAAAACACTTGAATATGCAGGAAGTGATATCAGAATCCCTTCCGATACTCGTAGAACTAGATCTAACTTTGCTCTTATGACCAAAGTTTTGGCCACATATGATCCTACCTCTTATGCTCAAGCTAAGGGTAAACCTCATTGGGAACAAGCTATGACTGCTGAGTATGATTCTCTTATGAAGAACAAGACTTGGTCTCTTGTTCCTCTTCCTTCGGGAAATAATTTAGTTTGTTGTAAATGGGTTTATAAAACTAAATTTACTGCAGAATGACAGATTGAAAAGTATAAAGCTAGATTAGTTGCAAAAGGTTTTAATAAACTTGAAGGTATATATTATAACAAAACTTTTTCTCTTGTTTCTAAAATGAATACAATAAGAATAATTTTATCTATTACTTCATCTTATAAATGAGAAATACACCAAATTAATGTTGAAAAGTGGTTTTTTAAATGGTGATCTTAATGAAGAAATTTATATGCAACAGCCTCCTGGTTTTATTAATGCTGAATCATCAAGTTTAGCATGTAAATTACACAAGTCTTTATATGGTCTTAAACAAGCACCTAGGGCTTGGTATGATAAAATTGATGCATATTTCTTGAATAATGGTTTTAAGCGTTCTGTATCTGACTCTAACCTGTATGTTAAGCATGTTGATGATAATATCATTGTTATTGTTTTATATGTGGATGATCTTATTATCACTGGTAGCCAACTTGTTCTCATTCAAAGTATGAAAAGTGACCTTCACAAGAAGTTTGAAATGACTGATCTCGGTATATTGCACTATTTCTTGGGTCTTCAAATTTGGCATCTGGAAGATGGTATTTTTCTCTCTCAACTGAAGTATGCTATAGATTTATTGTCTCGTTTCCACATGAGTGATTGTAAACCTACTCCTACGCCTTTTCAGTCCGGTGTAAAGTTAACTGTTGAGTGTACTACTCCTCTTGTTTATGCTACTCTTTATCGTTAGCTTGTCGGCAGTTTGATATATTTAACTCACAACAGACCAGATCTCTCTTTCATCGTCAGTATGGTTTCATGGTTCATGCAACAACCTCATGAAAGTCATTGGCAAGCAGCAAAGAGGATCCTGAGATATTTACAGGGGACATTGTACTATGGTGTTTTTTATTCAAGCAGTACTATAGTTTTGCTTTCTGGTTATACATATTATGACTAGGAAGGTGATAGTTCTGATCGACAGTTAACTGCTGGTTATATATTTCAACTTGGTTCAGGTCCGATTTCTTGGTCTAGGAAAAAGGTGAAGACTCTTTCTTTATCTTCATGTGAAGCAGAGTATAGAGCAGCGAAAGAAGCAACAAAAGAAGCAGTTTGGTTACGGCATGTTCTCACTGAGCTTGGTCTAGTTCTGAAATCATCCACTGCGTTGAAATGTGATAATCAGGGTGCAATTCAGCTTGCTTATAATTTGGTATATCACTCCAAGACAAAGCATCTCAATCTTGATGCTCATTACATTCGAGGTCTCATTGCAGATGGTGTTCTTTCTCTTGAGTATTGTCCTACTGAGCAGCAAGCAATCAATATCTTCACCAAATCCTTAACAACAATGAAGTATGTGCATCTTCATTCCTTACTGGGGATGAGGGAAGTTGTCATCAAGGGGGAGCAGTAATGACTCCTTCCTTCCTTTGTTAGTGGGATTTTATCCCAACCATTATTAAGGGGGAGTGTTGGAATATTTTTTATTCCTTGGAAGGTAATAATGTCTTTGTATTATGTCAGAATATATCCACAATCTTATGTAAAAGAGTAATACATTTATCCCATATTCATTATGGTAAAATATACTCTTGATATTCATTATTATATAAAGAGATGTTATTATGGAGAATTATATTATCCCACATGTAATATGTGAGAGTAATTCCTCCTCATCTCTTAGTATATAATAGAGTCAAGGGATAGTCACATCACTCATCATGATCTATACTTTCACAAGTATTGCTATATTGTATTGGGGTTATTGGCATTGCTCTCTATAATCTTGAGGAGATATTCTGGAGATAATAGAAGACTACCTTCCTATGGATGTAGCCCAATTGGGTGAACCACGTATATCTGGTGTACTCTTTTCTCTTGTTCTCTTTCTGTTCTTATTTACTGTGATATGTTATTGTTTGCATAGATAGGTAAGCTAGTTTAGTTAGATCCATATCTCTGATAGTCTAGAGAATACAAAAACTAGATAAGAGGATGATGTCACCACCTCCACCACTATTAAGTGAGAGAAATATATAGTGCCTTTTTTTTGAAATATTAAAGACCATGAACTCAGTGTTACTAAGGTTTAGCAATAATCCATAGTCATCAAAGAATGAGTGCAATGTATCCAACTATTTGTGGAGGAATGCTATTGTGTGAGATAGAAGAATAATATCATCTACAAACAAGAAATTAACAATAAAGATTTGAAAGAGAAGGAAACCACCTAGATCACTGACAATTTTTGAAATAAGGTCCTCCAATTCATCAATGTACAACCGAAAGAGTGTACCTGAACTTATTTCCACTTCATATGCATTAGGTTTCATCTATTGGAATATATGGATAAGAAGAAATAGTAGGATATTTAAAGGAAATGGTAGATCAAACACCTAAATCTAGATGAGATTCCAAAAGAAAATAACAAAAAACAAGTGTCCCTAAATTGGAAAGAGGAAAACAGGAACGTCCCAGAACTAGCACAAGCTCTATCTATAATCCAATGGAAAAGTATATCCCAGAATTCAAAACAAGCCTCAAGTTTGGGTTCAGTGAAGCACTATATTGTTAATCACCATTGGTAAGATAGATGTACATAATAAATTAATAATTGCCATGCGGAAGCTTTGGTAGAAATAAGACTAAAATTTTCTTTGGAAGAAGGGATTAAAACCTAATCATATAAGAGTTTTCAAAGATTATTATCAACTACTTTAAAAAGATTCACTGTTTATCATATATTTGTATAGGAATTAAGAATAGTATTAAAGGAATGAAGATGAACCTACAATAAATATCACAAACTTCTACTTCAAATTGATTGCACTGTTGATAAATACATACTCGATAGACTGACTATTACTTGAAACACTTTGAATAAAGGCATTGCGATATTCCACTAAACTACATCCAAGAATTATTTGGTAAAGCCCATATTTTGATGAGTCATTACTCTCAAAACCTTACATATATAGTGCTCTAAAAAAAGAAAAGTAGCTTTCATTAACAAAAGTTTACCTTCATAAGATATGTCAAATATTATCATATCTTATCCAATTGTTGCCCATGAGCCATGCATTTCAAAGACTTTTATGGAGTAAGAATGCATCAGAGTCTGACATTTGAGAGTGTGCATAGCTCACTCTTTGTAATAATCTCTTGTGCAAGGATAAAATACCCATCGAATACTGGTTTTCCCACAGGGACTCGAGAATTAAAAAAAAAAAGATCAAACTAGAAACTTGATGTGACTCTAATACCACTTGATATGCTCCAAATTGCACAAAATCTTAGTGTTACCACCCATTTTGCATGGTGTCCACGTGTGATTCTAATCACACTCTCGGGAGGGGTGACATCATTCATTATGATGATTTGTTGGTATCCTGGTGAAGATGATGAATGATCATATGTACTATTTGAGGAATGATGGGTTCATTTTACAGTAGTAAATCCTATTCAGTTTCCATCTGAGGTGGTTTTGGTCACTTCTATCCCTGTTTGACAATTTAGAAGGGATAAAATAGTGAGTCTGAGTATGTTGCAGTGGTTTTGGGAACCTCCCACCCTCAAAACAGTGCTGCAGTGATCCTGGGTAGTCTGAAAAAGACTTGGTATGAGCTCCAATAAGTGGAACTTCACTTTTGGGCATACCTCTGTTAAAACAATAGTAAAAAAAGACAAGTTCCTATAGGTCTAATCATATTAGCAGCAGTAAGAGATGTCATTCCTGGTCTGGTTTCAAGCATTTATGGGTATGTCGCAGTTTTGAGCAACAATCAAAGTGAACTTTGGGCCTTTCTCCCACTTCCAAACTACATTGTACAACATTCTAGGAACTCCTTAGCCCTCAGACAACCCTAATCAGCAATTTTGGCATGAAAATAGGCACATCTAGGACAAATTAGTAATTTTGGGCATGAATTTTGACAAGAACAACAGTGGGCACTCAGACTTCCAAAATAGTGGCAAACAGTCATGCCAATCACTTCAAATCAGCAAGAAGGGATTCTCAAGAATTTTGGGCAGTATGGTGTCATTCCAAGAATCTTTCTCACACAATTATGAGTTTGCAATTCAGATTTGGCAGTAAGGCACTCCTAATATGAATCCCAAGCAGTCTAGCCCAGCAAGTACCTCTGTGGAAAATGTGCCCTAAATCATAATTCTATCAGCCTTGTTTTTCAAGTTTCTTGTAGCACATTTGGAAGCAGAACATGGAGATAATAATTTTTCTAGCAACTGTAATTACATTCTAGGCATGTTTATGGCCCTTCAGTTCAACAATAAAGTGTGAGGTCCTTCTCCAATGAAATCTGTTACCACCCAGTTTGCACAGGATGATCAACAGACATAAGACATCATCCAACCAAGGAAAGCATGATAGAGTATTTGGATTCAGTTAAAATCCATAAATCAATGTCCTTAAACAACCAACTCCATTTTCCCTACGAGTGTCACCAACTTGATGGAGTATTTCTGTAAATTCATTGGATTCAGTTTCTGTTGCTGTTAAACAATAAGAATATAACAACAATATGCATTATCCTGATTCCTACTAAAGCTACAAATGCAAGACTTGGAAAACATCTTAAATAAAGCACAAAGGTTAAGAAAAAGACATTGTGAGTTACATATGTCATATACAACAACTCATACATGGGAAAGGAAAATAAAGACCCACATCTTGGTATACTTTAGCGTCAACTGTGTCATCGACAAGTTTTTGAATATCATCCAAGTTGATCTCACTTTGGAGAGCCTTAATAGCATTGTTTCTTGTCTTTAAACTCTCAAAGACAACCTTTTTATTTCTTGTTAGTTCTATGTCTTCCAGCTGCAACCATATTCATATTGGACAGAGGTCTTTAGCATTTCAACTAGATTTATAAAACAAAATATTTCAATGCAGTGCATGCAACCCTTCACTTCTACTATAGTGGGAAGGCATGAAAAACAACTTTCATTGAACAAGATGCAAATGACCTCCATAAAGTAGTTTGATGTTTTAAGAAAGGAACAACTTCTTCTAAAAAGGAGAAATTCATAAGACATCATACATATTTCTGCATTCAACTGAATGAAATTTCTAGGTTCCAATGTAAAGCAAGTACATAAGGTAAGTAATCTACCAAATGGTTCAACAATTAACACCTAATAGAAAACTACACTCCAATAAGTTTATCTACATATACAAACCTGTTTCTCAACATTGAGAGTTAAGCCTGTTGGCTCTCTCTGTATTCCGATGAGTGTGCAAACTACTTACATGGGACCAGATTTATTTGGTTTATGTTCACATGGCTTGCATTTTAGCTGTATTTGGTTTATGTTCTTATGGCTTGCAATTTTTCCTGGTTAATGGCTCAAAGAATTAGAATATAATTTGTAATTCAATTATTATTCGTAAATCTAAAGTGACCCTTTGCATGAAACCTCTATGCCTCTGAAAATTTTGAAATGTACTGTGCGATACAGTGAACAACTTCACTACAACATGTTTAACCAAAATGATCTTGTACTTACTAAGATTCAAGTGGTCTCTATCATTGAAAAATGGATGATTAATGTTGGAATGCCAGGAAGGTGGAAAATCATAAGTGACAACCTGGGTAAAAAGACTCATAATATAGACAACCAAAAAGTAGAATCGTTTGCATGAAAATCATACTATTAGGTTGGGAAGTCATAGATTATGAGTTTCTTATGGGATCCCATACCCATGAAATAATGTTCATAGAAAATTATAAATATGGGATGAGGATAGAGAAGTACACACTATGGATCACACTATGGAGACCTAACCTCATTATTCCATGAAATGAGAGCCAGAGGATGGACATATGCTAATGGGAATCCCAGTAAAGACACCATGCAAATAAATTTAAAAGCAAGTTTGTCTGCGTTTGTTTTTCTAAAGTTGATTTTTGTTGTCAGCTGGAGAATCTGACATCATACTTATTAATTAGACCTAGCCAAGTTGTCGATATTTACTTTGAAAAATTTCTAGTATCAAGGTCCAGTAAACTAATAATAATAAATGCATGGGACAGATGAAAAAATTATCAATCAATCAAGCTCAAAAATTCAAACTGACAAACTCTGACAAAATTGTAGGTTGTAGAGAGGTGGAATTAGCTTGAGGTGTGGAATAAAAGAGACAATTTCCAAGAGAATCACAAAAAATAGACAACCAACAAAGGTAAGGAAGCAAGAAGCAAATATTTAAAAATCCTTTAACTAAACATGGAAATCAAAGAATGTAGAACGATGAGATAATTAGAAAATACCTAGAATTTAGGTGTATTTTTAATTAATATTTGTTATTAGATAGGTTAACTTACAAAAGTTTAACCAAACATCCCCTTAATGGATCTTGTCAACATGATACATTGCTCACATGCCTCTGAATGGGGGTATATCTTCAGTGATGGTGTAGTGAGGGTTTCTTACTTTCTCCATAAATTTTTATTCCTTTTATCATTTCATTTCCTAAGTACCACTTAATAATGGTTGGTGTTATTGATTATTTTATCTTTTTTAGATGAAAGGTAATAATAAAAAATGAAAGTCGGAGTAAATGGTGGTTTGTTAGGTCAATGAAAGTAAGATACTGTTATTAAATTTACCATGGTTCAAGTGAAACCAATGACACATGTATACTTGTGGTCATAGTTGTGGATGTGTAAACAAATGCAATAATGTTTAGGGCCATCTACAAGCCCTGGATGTATTTGTCAAAGTAGATACTCCATGCAAGGACTCCTAAATAAAGGCCCTTTAATGAAAAGTATCCTAACCAAATAACCTCACTCAAGGCCTCCTAAATGACGAAATCCAATTTGAATGCTATTAATTAAACTCTCCCCTAAATAGAGTAATGCATTCTAGCCACATTACTAGATATTCTTTAATCAAACTCGTAGCTATCATAGTTAATAAATAATGAAGCCTTGTCAACCTACAACCAACACAAAATCTAATGTCTAAGTCAGGGACACTTTAATAGATTATTGTAGGCCCTTTTTTATCATATCTAAGGCTTCACTAAATAAGTTATGTGGACTTTTATCTAGAGAATTTGCCTAATTTCACCTCCTAATGTGAGTTGAATTATGTTTGCATCCATTTTACCTTAGAGTGAATAAATGGATTTTCATTTCATGTTCACTTATCTCAAAACATTAACAAGTGCTTTGAGATTCAAGTTCAAGTACAAGATTTCAATCTTCAAGCAAAAAGTCACCAATTTCATCATCCTTGATGCCTATGCTAGATGCCACAATACTGGCACAAAACAAAGGCTTCCATGAGGATGAATGAAAAAAAAGAAGAGCCAATGTCTTGGCTAACAAGGATCCTGCCTTAGACTAAGATATTAATTAGACAAATTATGACACATAAAAAATACCAAAGCAAGGGTAGCAGTAGCTCAATTGGAAAAGTTCTCTCCTAGAAAAATGCCGCTACAATTTATCGAATGCTAGGTTCTCTAAACCCAACTCTCCTCCTAAATAATATAAGTCATCTTCCCTTCTATACACCATTTGTGCAAGCAATGAATTCATAGCTATGGGCCGAGGTTGGACTTATGCAAAATATCCAGTCTAGTTTTATTGTCAATTTTTGTGGAAGCACATGTGCATTAGGCACTTTACTGAATTGTGTGTCCATTTATTTTCATATTTGTATGGAATCATTTTATATAAGGAAAAACTGAATTGGGATGCTATTGATGAAAGATGACTTCCTATTAGCATCCACTAACAAGATGCTATGTACAAAAAGTTTTACATATGTAACTGAAGCATTTATGAAATCTTTTATACCAAATGAAAACAAGAAAATAATGAAGTTTAGTTTTATACATACTCACCATATGTCCACAACCAAATTCCATCTCTATAGAATTGGTCAAATCAATAGGTCAAGCCTAAATGAAAGATAAAACATAATTTTTCAAAACATCATACAGTTCCATAACTAGAATTAAAATTGCATCAAATTGTACATTCACAAAAAGACACCCTTAGATCATGTACGATGAACTTACTGCAACAGAACTGGAAATATCTACCTGTGACTGGCATTCTGAACTCAATCCTACTGGGGAATTATCTGTAGAAGTGATGCTATATGTAAAGTCGTATATCTCTTCACATACCAAAATCGAGGAGTTGGTGGCACCAAAATACTATCCAATTTCCTGTCAAAATGTTATTTGTCCTATAACAAAAAAATGTCTGTTAGAAGGCCAAAATATATACTTAACCTCAATATATGGAAGATTGGAAACTCTACTGACCATTTGCAACTCTCAAATTTTCCCAAAATGCAGTTTTGTGGTGGGATCCTTTACACAACAATGCGAAGAAGCACAATAAGCCTTGACCACATGGGAAGAATTAAAGACAACCTTTTAAAGATAATTTATGTATTATTGAAAAATTTTATGGTAAATTAAATACAATGGCAGAGATTGCACCAGAAGCAAGGCCAGTCTATCCCAGACTTCATTGCAGAACACCATTATATGTTTATTAAAGTGGATGATAGAAACCCACTTTAGAGTTTTTAAATGAAAGGCATGTATGCCCTAGTATCTGAAATAACAAGATAAATAACATTAAAACTGCTAGTCCCTACCTAAAGGTGACGAGGCTTATAAAAACTATGCAAATATTTAGAAAAAAAAGTTGGAAGCTTATCTACAAAATTTGAGAGAGAAATAGAAGTTGCATAAGGTAATTTTCAAATCATAAAGTTAAAGCCACAAATATGAGGAGCCCAAGCATATATCAACTACGATACAGTTTCGTATATCCAATCAAAGAACAATAAGCAAAGTAGCTGCGCATACAAATAGTAAAAGAAGATCTTGATATATGCTAGGGCACATCAGAATAAGCAAACTAGATTGTTCTCTATGGTCAGATAATTGTAGCTAGTTGTCAAGAAATGTCCATAAATATTCCATATTTCATGTTTCAAATTAAGAACTGATCCATCATTTCCACAGGTTGCATAAATGATAACAAAGACTACAAAAAAATTATACAAGGAACAAATAGATGGCAGCATATGCACCTTGTTTGCCCAATCATTCCCAATAGAACTGCCCCTTGTCATCTTGCACACAATATTAACATGTAATAAAATGAAGCTTTTAAGATTTAAATTATAATACCTGAATTTCAAGAGTACAGTTCATGTTGTTTAATTCTTGTTCCATTTGCTTACGGTCATGAACAATAACTGCCAATGTAATCACTACCATTGCCACAACACATACAAACATTTGTACCAAATAGTAGTTCGCATTTAAAGTCTATGAGATGAATTTATGATCCATTCTTCTCTGGCTTTCAACATAATACAATATAATCATTCAGTTGCCCAATCTGTCTACTCCACCATTACTCATCAACAATTTAAAACATACCTGGCACATGTTTTTACCATAAGACGACGTGAGGCAATTAACAAATAGGAACAAAATTTGTAATTGCAGGTGGAAGACTGCTGGCACCTTCCTTGCTCCATACAAACACATGATGCAATCATGTCAACCAGACATAAAAGCTTCAAAACATCCCGCTATTGGACATGAAATTGCCAAATGGCATGTGTAATGAGTTGTAATAAACATACCAATTGAGTATGAGTCCACACCATGTGCTGATTAATTGCTTTTACTATTTGCAATTGTTGTCATAAGGACCAGGGTGACGAGGGTAACCACGTTATCCCACCCATATTCTCTTCCACTACAAGATTGATTTTTGTTAGATAAAGGTAGCTTGAAAATATCAAAAACTGGTTGATACACTAAGAATTCCAACTGCCCATCTACGTTACAAGCTTAAACAATCGACGCAAATATTCCTCCTATCATAGAAGAAATAGTGTTAGAGCCATGTATCTTAGAAACACCTAATATATAAATTATATCCTATACTAATAAAAATGTTAAGACCAATATACCAAATGTAAAAAATGTTGGAAAGCCTTTATAGAAAACACTATAACACAGTTATGACTCACTTCCAATAATGCCATAACATAAACTCCTTATACTAAATTAGAAAAGGTAATGTTACATTGAAATGAAAAGCCTATGGGAGCATGTTATAAAATCTAGTTATCCGTGTTGTCATGATACCTTTTCCTGCTATAGTTATTCAACTTATATCATTTTATTAAGTAAGGCATTTCCTATTATTGATTTATTACGATCCTATTTATCTCCCTTGTAGGCATGTTACAATTGCTACATATTTATAACAACCTACAGAAGTCTATATTTACTCGGCTCTAATTGAGACTATCCCTTGGTTGTTTCAAACTGTCATTGTAGAATTGCTGACATGGCTCTAGGTATACTGAGCTTACATTGCAAATCTCCCATATAATTTGGAAAGTTGTTTACTGCAATTTTGAAGTAGTGAACTTCTAGGGAGTCTAGATTCAGTGCAACAATAAAATAATAGTTTTGCCCAACAAGAGTTTATTTATGCCTGCAACCAATTTGTTACCATGCATGTCGAGCACTTGTCTTGCATGCAACACATGTACATATTTAAGACTTTGGGAATTATTGATATATGGTAAAAGGTTGTGATAGAATACAACACTAGCTATGAACAAAAAGTCCCAAAAACCCGATAGGTCCAATATATGTCAACATGCAATAAAATACCCTCTAGGATACAACTTACAAGTGACTGGTTATGCTTGCATTCATAATCAATATTAACAGTCCATATTGATCAGATTGGAAAATAAGTTTTAGTTGATTAAAATGCAATTGTTTACACTATATGCAAAGAAACAAGAGATGAGTCAATAAACTCTACCTTCAAAACCACAGCCACACTGCCAGGCTACTTACTAGCATCTTGAACTTGAAATACTACCATGTGAGTATGAGGGTCAAATTGCTCATTTAGTGGATCAAACCTTTCCACTCCATGTTTTTTGAACACCTGAAATCCATATACACAATTTAGATTCTCAGATACAAAACCCTCGGTTTTCAAATTTAAATGATGCTGAACAGTAAACACAAAAGTGGGGAGGACAAGTAGGTGGCTATGTTGTTCCAACATCATTAATGTGGATCAAGTTTGAAAGAAAAACCAAGTTACAAAAGAAATTGTTTCAATTACATCTAAAAGTTGTTTTTCAGTCATCGCCACTCCTTCCAAAAGGGTTTTCAGTAGTGGCGCTGCTCCACTTGAATATTTGGATGCATCTAGCTTACTAAATATTTCTTTAACAATAGATTATGCCCTTGACAAGTTATCAGCAACATCTAAGAGGCTCTTGGCAAAGCTCTGCAAAATATTATATATCAAAAGTACAACATAACTGTAATTAGCTCTTATTTGACCACATGTAAAATATTTCAAACAATATAGCTCACTGACAAACAATACTAGAAATTCAACAAAAAAACTTAATGTGATTCTAAAATGTTGCACACAACATTCACAAGCTTCCCATAGGTTGACAAAAAGAACACCTGTATTGCAAAATTTTTTGTACTTTCTGCCTCACACCTTGCCCTATCCATGACATTCTCTACTTCAACATAACTCCAAAGAACCTTCTCTTTCATCACCTTAATCTCTTTGTGGCTTTCTTTCAATAAATCCTCTTTCTCTTGAACAAGTTGAACTAAATCCTATTTAGAAAGTTCTTGCTCTTCATTTGACGAGGTTTATGATTCTGAATCCGATTCTTTTATTTGTGTAGTCTTCTTAGGCTCCGCCTGATTTTGACTGATAGGATTAACAATATCCTCCCCTTTACTAGTCACTGTACCCTCCTCCACAGATGAAACTGGATTTGGTTCCTTTTGTGATAAATTAGGTGATGCAACAGAGGAGAAACGAGATGCAATAATGAAACAAAACTTTAGTGTGTTGCTACCTGTATTTTTTATGAGTATCAACCAGAAGATGATGCCCTTGCTAAACAATGGTGATCCGCTGTAATGGTTATCAGGATCTGTTAGGGAAGCGTTTGAGGCATTTTGGATTGGCTAAGATAAGTCGGTCCTACCTAATTTGTAATAATCATAATTATTAGGGGGTCAGCCCTGATTTAAATTAGCAACTAGATGGTAAAAGAGATTAGAAGTAATGTGCCCATGTGGAGGATAGAAACACCTTTGTTACAACTTAATTTTCCACCATGTGAGCATCAGCACTCTTTGGTCTTCAGGATCCATTTCACTGACTCAGATTCACTTTATGTCCTTCAGAAACAATTTTTCCCTATTTTTCTTCCTGTACGCTAGCTGTTCCACTTTAGCCAGCGTACACGCGAGCTGTTCCACTATAGCCCACGGGTGCTAAGTAAAATGGTAAAAATCATTAGAAAATTACTTTTTACTCCCAAAAAGCGGTCTTAGGGTGACCATTTTCCCTCCATTTTCCCCGAAATTCCTCGATATGTGTCCTTTCACTTACCTTTGGAAGGCTATATATTGAGCTCTTATGGCATATGGAAGGGAGGAGAAAGAGAGAGCAAGATAACTCTAGTGTATTTTTGTCGTGACTTGAGTCTACACTCATTGATCCTTGTTGTTGTGAACTCCTTATGTTCACCTACCAAACTCCTATGCTAGTTTGAGTTTTCCATTACATGGAGGATTGAAGTGGTGGAGGCACAAGTGGAGAGACCCAGTTCTTGGTTCAGATCGGTTGCAGGCAAGAGGTCGTATATTGTACTTCTTGTTATTCATTAATGGAAATACTCATTTTCTCATCCAATTGATGTTGTGAATATTGTTAAATTACATTGGGTTATATTTTCTTATGATATCATGGATCATGCTATTGATTATGCTAATGTCTTTCACATATTATATGCACTTGCTCGTACTTGTTGTTGAGACTAATTTGCAGGTTCAAGTGTAGAAGTTGAAAACTCAACGGGGATATACATCGAACATCCGGTTGAAGGTTGGTCTTTTCTCCATTATCTTAGCATTGCCATTTATATAGCATTGCATTGGGAATTGAGTCATTTTCTGGTAGTCAGCTATCTGTTTTGGTCTACCCCAAGCCATAGGAATTTTTCTACGTAACAGAAATGGCGACTCAGCTGGGGATAACATCCATTTTTGGGGATTTTTAGGCTTTAGTCCTTATTTAGAGTTGTTGTGTGTCGAGCTTCTGTGTCTTTGGTTGGCCGTTGCAATACACTATAGAAAACAAGCTTTTTCTGGGTCATTGGACTCTTTATTTGCTCATTTGCCTTTCCCTATATGCAGGTCAAGTTAGTTTAGCCCGTGTCTACCCGCCTCTGTCTGCACTGTAGCTCGCGTCTACCCGCATTTATTCCTTCGAGAGTAGCGTACAACTCCGGGATTGATTGGTTTATGGCCTTGGGTTGTTGCTGGGTTGGTGTTGAGTGTTCCTGAGTCTTAGTTGGCCTTATTCCTAACTATACCATGCCCTATTGGTGACCAGAAAATCTTCTCTCTCTTTGTTTTGAGCCTTGTTAGTTTATCACCATTTTTTATTTTCTAGCTCATTACTTTGGCTGAATCTCACTGTTTGGGAATTGCTGGGTTGTCTTAGTGATCCGCTCTGCATTTCTTTAACTGAATAGGTATATTTCACTTGCATTTTTAATTCCATTATATTGAAAAATACAAAAACATAGTTTTGCATTTTCCTTTTCATTATAAGAGAAAATACAATTTTTTTTTTTACTTTCCATACTGCATTTTGCATCTGAGTTCTTGTGCATTGGAAATTTAAAAGAATTACATTTTATTTCAAACCGTTGGATTGATTTTCATTTTAGTGGCATTGTTTTTATTGGATAGATGAGTCTAGAGTTTGACGATTGTGCATACTATTGAGTCATATACATCATTAGTTTCACGACCACATCCTTTAAGTAATCACAACCACCTCAAATCAACGCTTAATCTTAAAATTGATTAGAACGATTTTTATTTCATAGGGTACACCAACTAGTATAGGTTTAGAGTCTTGGAATAGATCATTGTGAGTTAACAATCCAAGACTACTAGATGAAACATTATGTGTTTGACCAGGGAGTGGTGAAATCCATGGTATACATCAGTGTTCTCAGGAAGCTCTACTCATACCAGAGTTAAGAACGAGGTCACGGGAGGTTGGTTGCGGAGATAGCCCTCCAATACTGGCTAAACGTGGGAGATATTTACAGGATTTGTTCGTATCTGGGGACTCTTGAGGGATCTGTACCTCTTGAGTTTCGGGCTTAGCTACCCTACCCATACGACGTATCCCACCTGCGACTGTCCCCCTGAGCATTGGTTATATTGCGGTGACCTTAGTTGTCTTACCTAGGTATCGCATAGGGTGCTTGCAGTGGTTATACTGTATGTATCCTAAGTCAGATAGGGGTTGGACAACACAATTGTTTTTGTATAGGGACTTGAACCTGTGCACGCAGTGAAGACTGGGAACATTTATAACTGATTCTGTTACCTCCGGCTATAGTTTGGGAGTCTCAAGCCTCTCCTAGGAGAGACATACCGGCTGTAGTGTCGGGAGCTCCTTGAGCCAATACTGTTTCTGTGCATTTGGCTATAGTTTCTTAGGTGTGTGCTCTTTGATTCTTTGATCGTTAGTTTGGCCAGTAGGGGATGCTTTGATTTATTTATCTTTCAGAGATATCATGGCGCGAGGTCCTACTCTTCGTCGATCTCGTCGGTTGGATGGTTTATCGACCGATGAAGTTACACGTCGTGTTGAGAGAGGACACTAGAAGGTACCCTCCAAATCTTCAGATTCCTTTGACATGATTCACACCGACATTTACGCTGGTTTTGGCATGGGAGAATTCCCTATGACTTCGTAGGGTAGAGTCGAAGGTGCCTCTCATCCTCCTACTCCTAGAGTGGAATGGGGAGGCGATCCATTGATACCAGAGACTTGACCTCTTCTGTTTGGATCCACTCCACCCGAGGATGACCCTTTTGATCCTTCAAATCCACATAATTTCCTACACGGGATGCCCAACTTGCATGTTAACACAAGCCCTGCGACCACTATGAACGCTACCTCATTCTCTTTTGGTATTCCTGAGTACAACACAGTTGATCCATCCACTATGTTTGGTAGTCATGCTAGCACTGGTCATGGTGTTGGAAACACTGCACCCACTGGGGGAAATACCCTCACCTGGGGCACCACATTTCCTACTCACACACATAATACGGGAACCGGTCATATCCCTTCTAACAATCCAAATGTTGAAGGCTCCTAGGACTACCCATCCTAATAGGAACATTGTTCGCAATATGACTCGCCATCCATAGTACAATACACATGGCTCTACCCATCAAACTAGGACCACGTTTGCTAATGTTAACAATCCTCCCAATAACAAGGGTGGACACATACCATATACTTTTATGACTGCTCCGGCTACTAGTAATGCTAATGTAGGAGGTGGGAATATACCTTATACTCATGGTCACAAAACCATCGCTCCTGCTACTAGTAATGCCAATGTTGGGGTTGGGAATATACCTCATACTCATGGTCACCACATGACTGCTCACACTACTAATAATGCTAACGTAGGGGGTGGGAACATACCTTATAACCATGGTCATTACAACACGGTTCTTTCTATGAGTAATACTTATATGCCCCATAATTATGGTGGTAACCCTTACTATAATACAGTCAGTGTTGACCCTCATTACAACCCACCTCACTACGATGCTCATAATGCATATATACTTGCTTACCCTCACACGGGTTAGGTTGGAGGAGGTTACTAGCCTTATGAACAGGGTCCTGGTTATGGTCCATCTTATCCTTCAGGTTCGTATAATCAACCTTTTATGGGAGCTTATAATCAAGCTTTCCAGCCATAGCTCCCGTTCCTTGCTCGATTGAATCTTCCGGATCTTTCGAAGCTCACGAATGATCCAGTGTGTCACGATCCTAATTGGCCTTTAGTCCCTACCAATCTCCCTTCGAACATTCCCAAGTTTGAAGGGAAGGGTGGTGAGGATCCGGGTGATCATGTCACGACTTTTCACCTTTGGTGCTCATCAAACTCGTTAAATCACGATTCCGTTCATTTGAGACTATTTCAACGCACCCTCACGGGGGCAGCTGCGAAGTGGTATGTTGAGTTTCCCGGGGGCACGTATAGGGGTTTCAATGAGATAGCCTTGGTTTTCTTGGATAATTTCCAGCTTCCAGTTCGCTACGATACTGGCACTGAACTCTTGTCTACCTTCCGCCAGAATAAGGCCACACACATTTCTGACCACGTTCAAGAATGGAGTCGACGGAAGAGGTTAGTGAAAGCCAACATTCATCCAGATTTTATGTTGGAATGGTTTCTCAAGTCTTTGCTTCCTTATATTTCTAAGGATGTTTCGATGTCCAGCACTGTGACTGAGGAACAAGCTATCTTAAAAGTCCAGCAGCTAGATTTACTATATTCTCAGTCTGGCATCTTGTATGACATTATTCTTGACGCACCACGAACACGACATGAGCCCAAGTCAGTTCCTGGACCACATGCCGATGGCATTGTTGGATCCGCAAGTACTCGACTTGTAGATTTTGTTGCTAATCAAATGCAAAATTTGTCACTTAACCAGTCTACTCCCAGACAGGTTCACACCTTGTCCACTTCCACCCCATCGTCTGATGTACATGCTGTGCAATCGACGAACCCATCGGGTAACCAACAACCTGGTGGTAAGAAGAAGGGGAGAAACAACCGTAAGGGTGGAAACAATGGGAACAATGGTAGTAATAGTAATACTCCTCGGAAAGAGAATGCCAACCCTCATCAGGAAGGTGGAAATGCTGGTGGGGACTGTAAACCTAAGCGTAAAGTGAAATTCCCTTGCAAGCTTTGTGGGGAAGATCATCTTACTCACTTGTTTCCTTGAATCGAAGAAGCATCGAAGCATCTTGCACAGAGCCCAGCAGTGTTGAAAGATCCCCTTCCACATCATCAGAACATGGATTTGCATGCTCCCTCTACTAGTTACGGGCCTAATGAGACTACAACATCTTCTTCCCATACTAGTGGCTTTGGATGCATGAACATGGTTAAATAAGAGGTTAGTGTTTCCACTCGCCAACAGGATTACGATGCACCACAACCGAATATGGGGAATGATCCTCCTCCTCCTCCTGATACATATTTGCATATAGAGAAGCCCACCGCTATGCCGCGGATACCGAAAGGTGTTCTCAAGCTCTCTACACATAATCCAAATGCTCGAGCCACCCATAACGACTCTATTGTAGAAGATTTGGGTCAAACTCCGTGTGCCATGTCGGTTCTCGAGGTTTTATAAGCGTTTCCTTCTCAAAGGCATGCCCTTTTGAGTGCTTTAGGAGTTTAGGATGGGGGAAATACTAACGTTATCAAGTTTTATACTACTGACGTTCAACCTCACTTACCTTACCATGTGGCTTTTCAAATCTAAGTGGAGTGTGTTCAGAATTTCGTCAAAAGAATGGTGGTTGATGAATGCGCTTCTATGTCAGTAATGTCTTTATCTTGTTGGAAAGCTCTAGGCACTCCTCCCTTATCCAAGTCTATGACCATGCTCACTGAATTCGACGGTTGGTCGTTTAAGCCGCATGGGATTATCCCTTCCCTTGTTGTCCGCTTGGGTGGGAAACCCGTGTGTATTGAAGTCGAGGTGGTTGATGTGCCCATCGACTACAACCTTCTCCTGGGTAGGAATTGGATGTACGCTATGAAAGCGGTCACGTCCACTATGTTCAGAGTTATTTGCTTTCCACACGAAGGCAAGATTGTGACAGTCGACCAACTGGATTTCGTTAGTCCTTGTTCCACAGCATCCACGGGATCAATGGTCCCCCAAGTTACAGATTCTCAGCTGAAAACTAGGAACATGGGTGTTGGGTTGTACCCCTCATTGATGGGATCTTATGATTTCCCTTCACCCATTGCTTTTATTGGAACAATTTCCAACAATGCGCCTCCTCCATTGAATAATGTACCATTCCGGACTTTGTATTTTGATGACCCATGGACCTTACCATCCACGAGTTCCACGTCTAGAGACATTACGAATGTTGGAATGGCTATGCCACTGTCTGTTGCTGAGCTTGAATATCAAGATATTCAATAAGCCACTACAGAGCCAGATCTTCCCTCTTCTTGGACAGAGGAGGAAGCTCCCGTTATGCTGCCGGAATGGGCAGTCGACTCATCTTGTTCACACGATTGTCTTGACAGTACTTTACCTTCATATGAAGCTATTGTTGACGCCATGTGTGGTAGTGAGAGACTTTGGGAAGACATGTATCATTGCTGTCATTTTCTTCCCAACCCTGATCTTATGGGACAATACGAGCTTAGGATGACTCTTGCCGATATTGTTGGTCACCCTGTGGCTCCTTCGGGTTCACATGGATTTTTGTGGAGTGGAACATGGCTAATATTTCCCCCACCATACCAATCGGCATTTCTCGTACACCCGGAAAGGTTGAGAACATTCATATCGGTGTTGATTGCTCTCCTGAAGAGGTTCGCATTTACACCGAATTGGTTAAGGAACTCCGGGAAGGATAGGTGGCTGAGCAGGTGTAGAAAATATTGCAGCAAAGTTCTGGATTCAAACACGAAAAAAGTATAGAAAATAGATTGCGGGTCTGCGGTGAAACTGCGCGGTTGGATCGCGGGAAACAGGCTGACAACCACGGGGAGATCGCAGGAAATAGGCTGAAAGCCGCGTGCGGATCGCAAGGAACAAACTGAAAACCGCGGGGAGATCGCAGGAAACAGGCTGAAAGCCGCAGGTGGATCGAAAGGAATAGGCTGAAAGCCATGGGGAGATCATAGGAAAAAGGGTGAAAGCAGTGCACGGATTGCAAGGAACATGCTGAAAGCTGTGGGGAGATCGCAGGAAACAGGATGAAAGCCGTAGGCGAAACGCAAGGAACAGGCTGAAAGCCACGGCTAGATCGCAGGTAACAGGCTGAAATCCGTGGTCAGATCGCAGTTAACAGGCTGAAAACCGCGGGGAGATCGTAGGTAACAGGATGAAAGCCATGGTCGAATCGCAATTGTGAGGCAAAAATACGCGATTTTCGGTAGCAAACCCTACTGCCGAAAATGATAGTCGAAAGGGGAAAACAGAAAAATTATTGCAAGAAATAAAACTTTAAAAAATTATAACCAGAAACTCAAAGGAACACTAGTGGAGTCGCCAAAACTTTAGCTAGGGTTTTCACCCTAGTTTGTGCAAATGGGCACCTAATAAGGAGAAGGGACTCCTTAGTAGTAGTACAATAAAATGATGAAATAAGACAGTAAATGAAAACAATAAACTATTCTAGCATGTGCATAAAATGACAATGAAAAGATTATGTAAATTTGTTTTGTATTGATTTTACCTCAAACGTGAGGTTGGTGGAGCCTTTGCAATAGTCTAGGGGCTGCTCCAATGCTCCAGTGTTGTTCCTTCTCCTTCTTCCAAGGTGTTTTGGATATGGGCCAAAGTGGATTCTCAAGTGGGAAATTAGCTCCAAGTGGAGAGCTAGGGTTTCAAGAGAATTTTTGGCAGCATAAGGATGGGAGAAATTGGGGATGTGAAATGGGGAGCCTCCATCACCTATTAATAGGTTTTTAGTGGTGGAGTGTTGGCACATGGTTTTGGGCACCATATGGTTTAGGTCAACTGTATAGGGTTTTTGCTTCCTTTTTTCTCTCTTTTTCCTCTTTTTTATATTTTTTATTCCCTTTTTAGAGGGTTTTTGCTATTTTTGGAGGAAATTTAAATTATTTTGGGGAAAAAAGGGGGTTTTTGGCCTTTTCGAGGCTTTTTAATGGTTTTTTAAGGTTTTGGAGGCAAATATGGTAGAAAATATAGACAGATGAGTCACGTAATGAGGGAGATGAGGTAGTGAGCACTTTTTAGGTGTTAATAGTCTCAAGAGACGATTAGCATGGTCTTAGTTCAGGTTGATGATGTGCTCATTGAGCATGTGATCTATTACCTTAATCGAAATCTAGTAGACGTTGAGCTGAGATACACTCATGTGGAAAAGTTGGCACTTGCGACTGTTCATGAAGTCCAACGGTTACGACACTACATCATGCTTAGGAAAACCACAATAATAGCGCATATCAATCCATTTCAGTTCATGCTATCATGACGTCTTATAGGGGGGAAGTACAATAAATGGATTGTAATCCTTCAGGAGTTTGATCTCGATTTTTCTTCGGCGAAGTTAGTGAAATCCTTGGTTTTTGCCGAGATCATGTCCGACCTTCCGCGACTTGTTGAGGATATTGTCCATGAAGATTCCTTTGTGGATGAGCATTTATTTCTTATCTTGTCTGAGGACCCTTGGTATGGGGATATTATTATATATCTTCAAACTTTGAAGTTTCCTTCGCACTATTCACAAGACGAGCGACGACGTGTGAAACACCACTCTAAAGATTATACCATCATTGGTAATACTTTGTGTCATCGAGGAAAGGATTCTATCCTCCGTCGTTGTTTGACTCAAGAAGAAATGGAGCGTGTGCTTAATGATTACCATGCTAGGGCATGTGGCGGTCACTTATCCGGGCTTGCAATAGCCCAATGCATTATGCGAGTTGGTTACTTTTGGCCTTCGATCTTTAAGGATTGTATGAACGTTATCAAGAGATGTCACCCTTGATAGGTGTTTTCTTGGAATATACACTCGCATCCAGCGCCCCTTCATCCGATTGTCACCGTCGGTCCCTTCACCAAGTGGGGGGTGGATTTCATGGATTGCAAACTAGCTTCGGCTGGGGGGCATCACCATATCATAGTGGCCGTGGACTACTTTTCCAAATGGGCTGAGGCCATTCCTACCCTAAAAGCCGATGGTGCTACATCAACCCATTTTGTATTCAATCAGATTATTACTCGGTTTGGTATTCTGAAAGAGATTGTCACTGACCATGGCAGTCACTTTCAAAACAAAATGATGGAGGATTTGTCACTCAAGCTTGGGTTTTGTCAAGAACACTCATCTTCTTACTACCCCCAAGCGAATGGTCAGGTGGAAGCAGTCAGTAAGTCTTTAAAGACCATTCTCCAACGTACCATCCAACAAAGCAAGAACAACTGGCATATTATGTTATATCCTGCTTTGTGGGCATATCGAACCATAGTAAATACTGCCACCGGGTTCTCATTGTTTCAGTTGGTACATGGTGTGGAGTTTACTGTACCGATTGAACGCGAGATCCCTTCGTTAAAAATATCCATAGAGTTCCTCCCTGATACGTCAGGTATTGAGCAACGTTTAATCCACCTTGAGCATCTTGATGAGCAGCGTCGAGATGCCGCCGTGGCTATAGATACCAATAAATGTTGTATTAATGTTTAGTACGATAGGTCTGTCCATCCTCGACAATATGATGAAGGTGACTTGGTCCTTTTATATGACCAAGCTAAAGAACCCCTGGGGGCAGGCAATTTTAACCCCATGTGGCATGGTCCTTACATCGTGAGGCGTGTCTTGGAAAAAGGAGCCTACGAATAGGAAGATTATGAAGGGAACGTCTTGAAGGAGCCTAGAAATGGGCTCTACCTCAAGCAGTATTATGCTTGAACTTCTAGTTTGAGCTAATACTTTTGTATACTATTGTATAGTTGCTTCTGTATATAGTTTAGATTTCTTTTGGTTTTTCAGGTTTGCTGATTCGCTTCCATTTGGTTGACAGATGTCATCAGAATCTCCTACGTTCTTAGGGTTCGCGAATGATGCTAGCCGTCATACATAGCAGCTTTCTTCTACTTCCTGGGTTATTTATTCACCTGAACACCTAGTTGTGTCTTTAGGAGGTGTTTGTCTCGGTCCTACATCTAACAATGTGGCTGAGTATAGTGCTGTAGTTGAGCTATTTCGGGATGTTATTTCACATGGTATCCAGTTTTTAGAAGTCCGCGTGGATTCACAACTGGTTGTGTCTCAGTTGAATGGTTAGTACCGTGTGAGGGATCTTACTTTATTATGGAGATTCTTAAGGGGTCGATACCAAAGGGGTTGATATACGCTTTGCTTAGTCCACCCGATATCCCCCTACTGGGAGGGACACCGGGTAGGACAATCCTAGAAGAAAGGACACTAAGATACCCCATTCATGACATGTCCAGAAAAGGTGAATCTGCAGCTCTGGTCCTATCACTGTGTGGGCCTAAATAGAACCCACACGCAGACCAATGAGTAGGTAGCCTTCGATTATTGAATGGATTGCGGTATTCCACTTAGGCCTTCGAAACCAGTCTGGCTACTTCAACCCTCCTAAGGGAGAGGCCCTATGATAAACTGGTTGTGACCGTGCAAAAAATACTAGGAGATTTTGGTTCCCTAATGGACAACAACTATGTATCAAGTGTAAGCGACCGAGGGGTGTTATTTGGATGCCTGTCCCCCCGACCCTACCTAACTATAATATTCTTATGTGTTCCCCAAGTGGGGTTAGAATGTTGGTTGTGTTAAGTAGTATTTTAGGGCTCACTTAAATTAGGTGACAGAGTGTGTGCGTGTGAGATAATGAACCCAATCAAAAGTGCCACGGGGGTGGGCAACTTTCTAACTAATAAGAACAGTGCATAAATTAAACTTGTAATACAAAATTTTCTTTTTTCAATTGAAATGCTTAAACTTAAAAAAAAAACTATGTAAATGGGATAGAAATCAAACTGCAGAAAAAGGCTTTAGGTAAGTATGGTTGCAGATAGGACAGGTGGCTGTGCAAGTGCAGAAAATATTGCAGAAAAGTTCTGGGTTCAAACAGGAAAAAAGTGCAGAAAATAGATCGTAGGTTTGCGGTGAAACTATGCAGTCGGATTGCGGGAAACAAGCTAATAGCTGTGGGGAGATCGCAGGAAATAGGCTGAAAGCCACGGGTGGATCACAAGGAACAGGCTGAAAGTCGCAGGGAGATCGCAGGAAACAGGCTGAAAGCCGCGGGTGGATCGCAAGGAACAGGCTGAAAGCCGCGGGGAGATCGCAGGAAATAGGTTGAAAGCCACGTGCAGATCGCAAGGAACAGGGTGAAAGCCGCGGGGAGATCGCAGGAAATAGGATGAAAGCCGCAGGAAAAACGCAAGGAACAGGCTGAAAGCCGCGGTCAGATCGCAGGTAACATAATGAAAGCCATGGTCAGATCGCAGGTAACAGGATGAAAACCACGAGGAGATCACAGGTAACAGGATGAGAGTCACAGTTGGATTGCTGGTAACAGGATGAAAGCCGCGGTCAGATAGCAACTGTGAGGCAAATATACGCGATTTCCAGTAGCAAACCCTACTGCCGAAAATGACAGCCGAAAGGGGGAAACAGGAAAATTATTGCAGAAAATAAAACTTTTAAAAATTATAACCAGAAACTCAAAGGAACACAAGTGGAGTTTCCAAAACTGTAGCTAGGGTTTTCACCCTAGCTTGTGCAAATGGGCACCTACTAAGGAGAAGGGACTCCTTAGTAGTAGTTCAATAAAATGATGAAATAAGACAGTAAATGAAAACAGTAAACTATTCTAGCATGTGCATAAAAAGACAATGAAAAGATTATGTAAATTTGTTTTGTATTGATTTTACCTCAAATGTGAGGTTGGAGGAGCCTTTGCAGTAGTCCAGGGGTTGCTCCAATGCTCCAACGTTGTTCCTTCTCCTTCTTCCAAGGTGTTTTGGATATGGGCCAAAGGGGATTCTCAAGTGGAAAATTAGCTCCAAGTGGAGAGCTAGGGTTTCAAGAGAATTTTTGGCAGCATAAGGATGGGAGAAATTGGGGATGTGAAATGGGGAGCCTACATCACCTATTTATAGGTATTTAGTGGTGGAGTGTTGACCCATGGTTTTGGGCACCATATGGTTTAGGTCAACTGTATAGGGTTTTTGCTTCCTTTTTTGCCTCTTTTTTATATTTTTTATTCCCTTTTTAGAGGGTTTTTGCTATTTTTGGATGCTTTTTAATGGTTTTTTAAGGTTTTGGAGGCAAATATGCAAGGAAATATAGACAGATGAGTCATGTAATGAGGGAGATGAGGTAGTGAGCACTTTTTAGGTGTTAACAGATTGCCCCTGATGTGTGAGAGAAGGAGCTCATCGTATGGCTGATAGACATAATAAGTCTTTTATGGTTTTCCTGGGATGTGGAGAAAAGAAGAAATGAACTAGAGCCCGGAACAACGGTCCCGAACAAACTGCAAAATTTTAAAATAAATGAACTCAATAATGTACGAGGAATAATCTCAACATATGGATGAGGTGGGCATTCCCATGCTTGTATCAAGATCTATAACAAATAACAATGAGGTCCAAAAATGGGGACCTAAAAGATACATGACCTCAAATAATGAATGAGGAAAAATCTCAATATATGGACAAGGCGGGCATACCCATGCTCGTATCAAGATATATATAAACAATAACAATGAGGCCCAGAAATGGGGACCTGAAAGATACATGGAGAACCACTGTGTACGTCATAAGGGTCCGGAGGGGACACAAATCTGGGATATACTGCCGGGTTGACCATGTCTGAGCTGAAGAACTGATACACTGGAATATCAATAGTGGTGCTGAGTGTGGTACCAGAGGAACTGATGAGCTGCTGGATCATAGTAACGGGGAGTCATACCCTCAATGGTACACTGAAATAGAGCTGCAAAATGGGTACTCAAAGAAGCATATAAGTGGATGGCTTCCGAATACAATCGCCAACGCAACCCGGACATCCACGGGAACATATAACTGGGTGTTCCGAAGTGTCTCACCAATGTGCTAAAGTCGGGGGAAATCTGGGGTCTTTGACTAATAACTGAAGGGATATATACCCTGTGCGATTCTCAACGATGTGATCAAGGTGTTGAAGTCGAGCATGTGAGAAACAACCACTTGGAGAGGCACTAGTGACTCCTCTCAAAATGGTCTGTAGGAACTCACCACATATGGTGATGCGTCCAAGGCATAGGGACCTCTGGGTCTATCCTCTAGAATAGATGGGTTGGTGTCGACAGAGGGAGACCTGCAACTAGCAATGCAATGATGTTTCCTTGATAAGAGCATGAGGTCGAGAATCGAAGTGTGAGAGTACTGATGGTATGACTGACATACTGTGGAGGTGGGGAATAACTTGGAGAATAGAGTAGGTGGACTCAAACTTACTTTGTTTAGAGTATGATGGTGGGGGTGATCAGACAACATATGAAACTGATTGGTGGGAAGGGGATCATAGCGTTAATGGGTCCGGGATGGGTGACTGGGATGAGTGATACTCAAGTTGGTGTAAGATGGCAAGAGACTACAGAATACTATGAACAAAGGCGACCTTATTGGGGGTGTTGTCGACATGATCGATCATAGTGCCAAGAGGCATGGGGGGGGGCTTCTTCATGGTTTAAAGAACTAGAAGAAGTGTGCTCAAAATGGTACTGTCGTGTGGATTTTTACGAGCCCATGACAATTCATGCTCGTGATTGCTTTCAATTTTAAGGAGTCTAAAAGCGATAAGAAGACTCTGAAATAATGGAATGGTACCGTCATGTGGATATGTATGAGCCCAGGATGGTGCATGCTCATGGTTGCTTTCAATTTTAGAGAGTCTGAAAGCAATAAGAAGACTCTAGGGGGGTTCTTTTTCGTGTGTTAGTCTCCAAGGCCCAAAAAAGCATAAAAGGATGCAATGAAGAACTCTTCTAGCCGGTGTGACTAGAGTATTCCTTTTTCGTAATTAGTCTACCAGGTCCGGAAAAGGGTTAAATTTATACCAAATAAACACCCTTTCAGGTACTTTAACGAGCATGAAAGGAAGCAAGATTGCTCGGTGATCTTTTCATTTTTTTAGGAGTCAGAAAAGAGCTTAACAAAAACTCCCTAAGTGCCTTTTTCGTAAAGGACTTGTCCGGCCCCAAAAAGAGATAAAATTATATCGAACAAAAGGAATGGCCAAGCAAGGAGAGAGTGTTCAATCAAGGGACATCGATGAGAACCAAGAACGAGGGTTGGGGGGGAACATTGGTGGGCCTCCTTGCGGGATGATAAATGGTGGAAAAATAACGAAATAATTGCAGTATGAATTGAGTGAATGGCTCATGTAAAAATGTGTAACGATTCGATAGTGGCCGATGTGACACGCAAATCGAGGCAGCAAGATGTCGGGACACAATGTTGAAACTGTTCTTGGTGAGAGCAAGAAATGATCTCAAGCATCATCATGAGTGCAGAAAACTGAATTCGGTGATATGCAAAGTGTCAAAAACGGATAACGACCGAGGTGTCATGCAAACCGAGATGACGAGGGGCTGGTAGAAAATGATTGAAACATATGGGGGTGAGAGCAAGAAATGATCTCAAGCATCATCACAAGCACAGAAATATGAATCCGGCGATATAAGAAACGTCAGAACGGATGACGGTCGAGGTGGCACGTGAACCGAGGCAACGGGGGGCTTTTTGGAAAAAATACCCAAAAAATCGGAGGGTGAGAGCGAGAAATGATCTCAAGCATCATCACAAGCATGAAAAATATGAATCCAACAATATAAGGAACGTTAGAACAGATGACGGCTAAGGTGGCACGTGAACTGAGGTGAGGGGGGGCATTTTGGAAAAAATACCAAAAAAAACTGAGGGTGAGAGCGAGAAATGATCTCAAGCATCATCACGAGCGCGGAAAAATGAATCCGATGGTACAAATGGTGTGAAAAACAGAGTTCATATGGCTCTGAAATGGCAAAGGAAAATGAGGTTAAAAAATGGTTACAAATAAAGGTGAGCCCACCAAGCAAATGATGCAGTGGTGGGGAGAAACGATGGCCCGCAGGGGTGAAATACTAGGCGTATCAAATCAAATCGAATATACAAGTGACACGTAACCTCAAAAATGGTTGAGATCACACATGTGAAAAAGTGAGCAGGGTTAATGACCTGCCCCCATGCTATGCGCATGGGGTTTGTGAGTGTGGATCACATATGTGTTGGTTTGAACAATGGGATCATTGAAACACTGAGATAGATGTGATGGGGAAGGTTCAAAATGATTGATCATGCCCCCTATCCCAGGGTTGAGGTAATCTATTATGCCCCCTAACTAAGAGGTGTTAATGTGATGCTCGATGATAGCGGGGTCAAGACCAGGCATTTCGGTATAGGACCAGGCAAAGACATCGCAGAACTCTTGGAAATGTTTCTTGTACTCTCCGATCTCATGCTCGGTGCAAGAGGCTCCCAAAGTAATGAGTTCAGGGACACCAATTGGGGTAGAGATATAAATGTGGATTGTGGGTGAGATATTGGCCATGTTACCTTCTTCGAAGGCATCGGGAGTGGGAATGGGCTCTTTAAACCAGTCGACTTTGGTGGGGAGGAAATCTTTGGGCTCAACCAAAAATTGGGTGGCTATGGTGGCGGAGGACTCCTCCGGGAGGAAATAGGAACGATGGTGCATATCCTCCCAGGGGTAATCAAGTGCAGTAAGAGCCTCGAGAATCTCCTCATCATAGTGGAAACTTTGGGTCGTCAAATCGGTTGACGAGGGAGTGCTAGTAGAAGAGATCATATAAATGGTATTAATCTCTTCGGTTGGCGGGGATGTTGGGGGGTGGATCTCTTCAATCGTGGGGGGAGTCGTCTCAAGTTCCAAGTTATTCATCTTGTAGAGAGCGGCTCTATAATCTAGGAGATCAGGGAAGTGATGTGAGTAATGGCTGTAAATACTGCAAATTGCACAAGGGTGATTGGTACGTAGTGATTTATCGTGAGGCTTAGGGGTAGGGTCGAGTTGGACAACTGGGATGTTGGGGTCATCGTCAAGCATTTGCATGTGCTCTTGTAATGTGGGTAATTGTGGACATTGATGGGTAGCATGGCCCAACTCATCACACAACGAACATTTGGGAGGAGCGCGAAATGCGAGGGGATTTTTAACCATTTTGGGCGGGGGTAAAGCAGTGTATGCTTGTGGGCCTCTTCCCCCAGTGTGTTTGATAAGAGGGGATGGATTGGCAGATGATGAAGGAATAGTGACACTGCTTGATAAGAGAGGATGGATTGGTGGATGATGAAGGAGTAGTGACATCGGGATGTGGTTGACTAGTAGTGGTGATGGGTTGCACCGGTTGTAGGACAACATTTTGTGTCGGAGGGGAAATGGGAGGCGTGATGTACCATACAAGTAATCCTAAAGTTAAACCGGGGAGGCTGAGAGTAGCCATAACCGAGGCGCTTACTACTCCCGAAGGGGGGAATAAGAAGGGGATTGTATGGATGGGTGTAACACCAA
Organism: Larix kaempferi; assembly: GCA_027924585.1. Classification (NCBI taxonomy): domain Eukaryota; kingdom Viridiplantae; phylum Streptophyta; class Pinopsida; order Pinales; family Pinaceae; genus Larix; species Larix kaempferi. The sequence continues at coordinate 3,866,412 of BSBM01000878.1, read as the reverse complement.
CATGACTAGGTACCAATGGTGGTTGGGGTAACAAGGGCGGTTGATGGTTGGGTGTTGGTGTATTGTGGGAAAGGGTACATAAGTCAGATATTTTGGTCGCTGGTGATGGGGATGGAATGGATTGGAATGTTGAGGTCATCGACGTATCTGAGTAAACTCCAGGTCCCACTGAGGAAACCAATGATGTAGTTGCACCACAAACAGGTTGTTCAACCATGGGGAGAACATCTTCGGGTGCAGCGGGGGCATTGGGATCATAATAGGTGATTTGATCAACCTTGACCACGCATTCGTCATGGGGGAACACCATGGTACGAAAAATGGATGAGGAAATTGCTCGCATGGCGTACATGTAACTGCGGCCAAGTAAGAGGTTATAATCAAGTTGGGCGTTGATGACCTCTATGTCAATAAGCACTGTTTTACTAGCCAACTGGATGGGGACATTAGCTAAGAGACCTTGGGGTTGAGCTGAATAGTCGTCGTAGGCTCGCAACGCAGTAGTGGACTGCTGGAGAGGAGGGGATCCCAACTTCTGCCAAATGAATGTGGACATAATGCATGTGGAGTAACCTTCATCGATGATGCACCGATGGATGACAAGATTCTGAACCGATAAAGAAACTTGGAACGCTAAAGTGGAAGGCAGGCGTGGTTCAAATTGGTCCAAATCGAAGGCCATCATTTGTGAATCATTTGGGTCAATAGCACCAATGGCTGAGAGCAATGTCTTGCACTATGTAGGGCATTGTTTTAAGACGTCCAACACAGACATGGCTGCGGGGGACTGAGCTAAATCATCTACAATGTTGTAATTAGACACAGTGCGTGCATTGGGACTATTGTTGATGCGGCGAAGTGGGAAGTGAGGGGATTTGGAGGCGCCATCTAGTGGAGCCAGAGGTATTCATAACGATTGATCGGTGGGAAGAGCGTTGGTGTTTTTCTCGGCAGGAGTGGCTTCAGGGGTGGAGCCATATTGGTTCCGACGGGTTTGAAGGTTGACATCGGTGGATGACATCATTAACAAGTGATGGGTACCTGAGTCTATCATGGGTTGATCAGGAGAGGCATAAGTGATTTGCTGTTGTGGTGGCGTGTTTCTTTGAGGGTGAGCAAACGGTTGAGTATTCACTACCCCGTTCATGACACGTCCAGAAAAGGTGAATCCGCAGCTCCGGTACTATCACCGTGTGGGCCTAAAGAGAACACCACATGCAGACCAACGAGTAGGTAGCCTTCGGTTACTGAATGGATTGTGGTATTCCACTCAGGCCTCCGGAACCTATCTGGCTACTTCAACCCTCCTAAGGGAGAGGCCCTTTGATAAACTGGTTGTGACCGTGCCAAAAAATACTAGGGGATTTTGGTTCCCTAAAGGACAACAACTATGTCTCAAGTGTAAGCGACCGAGGGGTGTTATTTGGATGCCTATCACCCTGACCCTACCTAACTAGAATATTCTTATGTGTTCCCCAAGTGGGGTTAGAATGTTGGTTGTGTTAAGTAGTATTTTAGGGCTCACTTAAATTAGGTGACAGAGTGTGTGCGTGTAAGGTAATGAACCCAATCAAAAGTGCCACGAGGGTGGGCAATTTTCTAACTAATAATAACAATGTAGAAATTCAACTTGTAATGCAAAATTTTCTTTTTTCAATTGAAATGCTTAAACTTAAAAAAAAACTCTGTAAATGGGACAGAAATCAAACTGCAGAAAAAGGCTGTAGGTAAGTATGGTTGCAGATAAGACAGGTGGTTGTGCAGGTGCAAAAAATATTGCAGCAAAGTTATGGGTTCAAACAGGGAAAAAGTGCAGAAAATAGATCGCGGGTTTGCGGCGAAACTGCGCGGTCGGATTGTGGGAAAAAGGTTGACAGCCGCGGGGAGATTGCAGGAAATAGGATGAAAGCCACGGGCGGATCGCAAGGAACAGGCTGAAAGCCGCGGGGAGATCGCAGGAAACAGGTTGAAAACCGCACGTGGATCGCAAGGAACATGCTGAAAGCCGTGGGAAGATCGCAGGAAATAGGCTGAAAGCCATGGGCAAAACGCAAGGAACAGGATGAAAGCCGCGGTCAGATCGCAGGTAACAGGCTGAAAGCTGCGGTCAGATCGCAGGTAACAAGTTGAAAACCGCGGGGAGATCACAGGTAACAGGATGAGAGCCGCGGTCAGATCGCAGGTAACAAGATGAAAGCTGCGATCGGATCGCAACTGTGAGGCAAAAATTACGCGATTGTCAGTAGCAAACCCTACTGCCAAAAAGGACAGCCGAAAGGGGAAAACAGGAAAATTATTGCAGAAAATAAAACTTTTAAAAATTATAACCAGAAACTCAAAGGAACACTAGTGGAGTCGCCAAAATTGTAGCTAGGGTTTTCATCCTAGCTTGTGCAAATGGGCACCTACTAAGGAGAAGGGACTCCTTAGTAGCAGTTCAGTAAAATGATGAAATAAGACAGTAAATGAAAACAGTAAACTATTTTAGCATGTGCATAAAAAGATAATGAAAAGATTATGTAAATTTGTTTTGTATTGATTTTACCTCAAATGTGATGTTGGTGGAGCCTTTGCAGTAGTCCAGGGGCTGCTCCAATGCTCCAGTGTTGTTCCTTCTCCTTCTTCCAAGGTGGTTTGGATATGGGCCAAACGAGATTCTCAAGTGCGAAATTAGCTCCAAGTGGAGAGCTAGCGTTTCAAGGAGAATTTTTGGCAGCATAAGGATGGGAGAAATTGGGGATGTGAAATGGGGAGCCTCCATCACCTATTTATAGGTTTTTAGTGGTGGAGTGTTGACCCATGGTTCTGGGCACCATATGGTTTAGGTCAACTGTATAGGGTTTTTTGCTTCATTTTTTCCCTCTTTTTCCTCGTTTTTATATATTTTTATTCCCTTTTTAGAGGGTTTTTGTTATTTTTTGAGGAAATTTAAATTATTTTGGGGAAAAAAGGGGGGTTTTGGCCTTTTGGAGGCTTTTTAATGGTTTTTTAAGGTTTTGGAGTCAAATATGGTAGGAAATATAGACAGATGAGTCATGTAATGAGGGAGATGAGGTAGTGACACTTTTTAGGTATTAACTGTCTCAAGAGATGATTGGCATGGTCTTAGTTCAGATTGATGATGTGCTCATTGAGCATGTGATCTATTACCTTAGTCGGAATCTAGTAGACACTGAGCTGAGATACACTTATGTGGAAAAGTTGGCACTTGCGACTGTTCATGCAGTCCAACGGTTACGACACTACATCATGCTTAGGAAAACCATAGTAATAGCGCATATCAATCCATTTCAGTTCGTGCTATCACGACGTCTTATAGGGGGGAAGTATGATAATTGGATTGTAATCCTTTAGGATTTTGATCTCGATTTTGCTTCGGCGAAGTCAGTGAAATCCTTGGTTTTTGCCGAGCTCATGTCGGACCTTCCCGACTTGATGAGGATATTGTCCATGAAGATTCCTTTGTGGATGAGCACTTATTTCTTATCTCATCTGAGGACCCTTGGAATGGGGATATTATTATATATCTTCAAACTTTGAAGTTTCCTTCGCACTATTCACGAGACGAGCGACGACATGTGAAACACCATGCTAAAGATTATACCATCATCGACGATACTTTGTATCGTCGAGGAAAGGATTCTATCCTCCATTGTTGTTTGACTCACGAAGAAGTGGAGCGTGTGCTTAATGATTTCCATGCTGAGGTGTGTGGTGGTCACTTATCTAGGCTTGCAACAACCCAACGCATTATGCGAGCTGGTTACTTTTGGCCTTCGATCTTTAAGGATTGTATGAATGCTGTCAAGAGATGTCACCGTTGACAGGTTTTTTCTCAGAATATACACTTGCATCCAACGCCGCTTCATCCGGTCGTCACCGTCGGTCCCTTCACCAAGTGGGGGGTGGATTTCATGGATTGCAAACTAGCTTCGGCTAGGGGGCATCACCATATCATAGTGGCCGTGGACTACTTTCCCAAATGGGCTGAGGCCATTCCTACCGTAAAAGCCGATGGTGCTATAGCAACCCATTTCGTATTCAATCAGATTATTACTCGGTTTGGTATTCTGAAAGAGATTGTCACTAACCATGGCAGTCACTTTTAGAACAAAATGATGGTGGATTTGTCACTCAAGCTTGGGTTTCATCAAGAACACTCATCTTCTTACTACCCCCAAGCGAATGGTAAGGTGGAAGCAGTCAATAAGTCTTTAAAGACCATTCTCCAACGTACCATCCAATAGAGCAAGAACAACTAGCATATTATGTTATATCCTGCTTTATGGGCATATCGAACAGCAGTCAAGACTGCCACTAGGTTCTCATTGTTTCAGCTGGTACATGGTGTGGAGTTTACTTTACCGATTGAATGCGAAATCCCTTCATTAAAAATAGCCATATATTTCCTCCTTGATACGTCAGGTATTGAGCAACATTTAATCCACCTTGAGCATCTTGACGAGCAGCATCGAGATACCGCCGTGGCTATAGATACCAAGAAATGTTGTATCAAGGTTCAATACGATAGGTCTGTCCGTCCTCAACAATATGATGAAGGTGACTTGGTCCTTTTATATGACCAAGCTAAAGAACCCCTAGGGGCAAGAAAGTTTAACCCCATGTGGCATGGTCCTTACATTGTGAGGTGTGTCATGGAGAAAGGAGCCTACGAATTGGAAGATTATGAAGGGAACGTCTTGAAGGAGCCTAGAAATGGGCTCTACCTCAAGCGGTATTACGCTTGAACTTCTAGTTTGAGCTAATACTTTTGTATACTATTGTATAGTTGCTTCTGTACATAGTTTAGATTTATCTTATTTTTTGGGTCTGCTGATTCGCTTCCATTTGGTTGACAGATGTCATTGGAATCTCCTACGTTCTTAGTGTTTGCAGATGGTTCTAGCCGTCATATGCAGCAGCTTGCTTTTGCTTCCTGGGTTATTTATTCACCTGAACACCTAGTTGTGTGTTCAGGAGGTGCTTGTCTTGGTCCTACATCTAACAATGTGGCTGAGTATAGTGCTGTAGTTGAGCTACTTCGGGATGCTATTTCACATGGTATCCAGTTTTTAGAAGTATGCCTGGATTCACAAATGGTTGTGTCTCAGTTGAATGGTCAGTACCATGTGAGGGATCCTACTTTATTATGGAGATTCTTAAGGGGCCGATACCCAAGGGGCCAATATCCCATTTTCTTAGTCCACCCGATATCCCCCTATCGAGAGGGACACTGGGTAGGAAAATCCTAGAAGAAAGACAACTAAGATACCCCGTTCATGACACATCCAGAAAAGGTGAATTTGCAACTCCGGTCATGTCACCGTGTGGGCCTAAAGAGAACACCACACGCAGACCAACAAGTAGGTAGCCTTCGATTACTGAATGGATTGTGGTATTCCACTCAGGCCTCTGGAACTAGTTTGGCTACTTCAGCCCTCCTAAGGGAGAGGCCCTCTAATAAACTGATTGTGACCCTGCCAAAAAATACTAGGGGATTTTGGTTCCCTAACGGACAACAACTATGTTTCAAGTGTAAGCGACCGAGGGGTGTTATTTGGATGCCTATCCCCCCGACCCTACCTAAATACAGTATTCTTATGTGTTCCCCAAGTGGGGTTAGAATATTGGTTGTGTTAAGTAGTATTTTAGGGCTCGCTTAAATTAGGTGACAGAGTGTGTGCGTGTGAGGTAATGAACCCAATCAAAAGTGCCACGGGGGTGGGAAACTTTCTAGCTAATAATAACAATGCAGAAATTAAACTTGTAATGCAATATTTTCTTTTTTCAATTGAAATGCTTAAACTTAAAAAAAAACTCTGTAATTGGGACAAAAATCAAACTGCAGAAAAAGGTTGTAGGTAAGTATGGTTGCAGATAGGACAGGTGGCTGTGTAGGTGTAGAAAATATTGCAGCAAAGTTCTGGGTTCAAACAGGGAAAAAGTGCAGAAAACAGATCATAGGTTTGCGGTGAAACTACGCAGTCGGATTGCGGGAAACAAGCTAATAGCCGTGGGGAGATCATAGGAAATAGGCTGAAAGCCACGGGTGGATCACAAGGAACAGGTTGAAAGTCGCAGGGAGATCGCAGGAAACAGGCTGAAAGCCGCGGGTGGATCGCAAGGAATAGGCTGAAAGCCGCGGGGAGATCGCAGGAAATAGGTTGAAAGCCACGCGCAGATCGCAAGGAATAGGGTGAAAGCCGTGGGGAGATTGCAGGAAATAGGCTGAAAGCTGCAGGCAAAACGCAAGGAACAGGCTGAAAGCCGCGGTCAGATGGCAGGTAACATGATGAAAGCCATGGTCAGATCGTAGGTAACAGGATGAAAACCACGAGGAGATCGCAGGTAACAGGATGAGAGTCACAGTTGGATTGCTGGTAACAGGATGAAAGCCACGGTTGGATAGCAACTGTGAGGCAAAAATACGTGATTTCCAACAGCAAACCCTACTGCCGAAAAGGACAGCCGAAAGAGGAAAATAGGAAAATTATTGCAGAAAATAAAACTTTTAAAAATTATAACCAGAAACTCAAAGGAACACTAGTGGAGTCACCAAAACTGTATCTAGGGTTTTCACCCTAGCTTGTGCAAATGGGCACCTACTAAGGAGAAGGGAGTCCTTAGCAACAGTTCAGTAAAATGATGAAATAAGATAGTAAATGAAAACAGTAAACTATTATAGCATGTGCATAAAAAGACAATGAAAAGATTATGTAAATTTGTTTTGTATTGATTTTACCTCAAATGTGAGGTTGTTGGAGCCTTTGCAGTAGTCTAGGGACTACTCCAATGCTCCAGTGTTATTCCTTCTCCTTCTTCCAAGGTGTTTTGGATATGGGCCAAAGGGGATTCTCAAGTGGGAAATTAGCTCCAAGTGGAGAGCTAGGGTTTCAAGAGAATTTTTGGCAGCATAAGGATGGGAGAAATTGGGGATGTGAAATGGGGAGCCTCCATCACCTATTTATAGGTTTTTAGTGGTGGAGTGTTGACCCATGGTTTTGGGCACCATATGGCTTAGGTCAACTGTATAGGGTTTTTGCTTCCTTTTTTCCCTCTTTTTCCTCTTTTTTTATATTTTTTATTCCCTTTTTAGAGGGTTTTTGTTTTTTTTTGGAGGAAATTTAAATTATTTTGGGGAAAAAAGGGGGGTGTTTGGCCTTTTGTAGGCTTTTTAAGGTTTTGGAGGCAAATATGATAGGAAATATAGACAGATGAGTCATGTAATGAGGGAGATGAGGTAGTGAGCACTTTTTAGGTGTTAACAGATTGCCCCCCCTGATATGTGAGGGTAGAAGCTCATCGTATGGCCAATAGACATCATAAGTCTTTTATGGTTTTCCTGGGATGTGGAGAAGAGAAGAAACGAACTAGAGCCCAGAACAATGGTCGCAAACAAACTACAAAAACTGAAAATATATGACCTCAATAATGAATGAGGAATAATCTCAACATATGGACGAGGTGGGTGTTCCCATGCTTGTATCAAGATCTATAACAAATAACAATGAGGTTCAAAAATGGGGACCTGAAAGATACATGATCTCAAATAATGAATGAGAAAAAATCTCAATATATGGACGAGGTGGGCATACCCATGCTCGTATCAAGATATATATAAACAATAACAATGAGGCCCAAAAATGGGGACCTGAAAGATACATGGAGAACCACTGTGTACATCATAAGGGTCCAGAGGGGACACAAATATGGGATATACTGTCGGGCTGACCATGTATTAGCTGAAGAACTAATACACTGGAATATCAATAGTGGTGCTGAGTGTGGTACCAGAGGAACTGATCAGCTACTAGATCATAGTAATGGGGAGTCATACCCTCAATGGTACATTGAACCGAAGCTGAAAACTGGGTACTCAAGGAAGCATATAAGTGGATGGCTTCCGAATACAATCGCCAACGCAACCCAGACATCCACGGGAACATATAACTGGGTTTTCTGAAGTGAATCACCAATGTGCTAGAGTCGGGGGAAATCCGGGGTCTTCGACCAATAACTGAAGGGATATATACCCTGCGCGATTCTCAATGATGCGATCAAGGTGTTGAAGTCGAGCATGTGAGAAACGACCACTTGGAGAGGCACTAGTGACTCCTCTCAAAATGGTCCGTAGGCACTCACCACAGATGGTGATGAGTCCAAGGCACAGGGACCTCCGGGTCTATCCTATGGAATAGATGGGCTGGCGTCGACAGAGGGAGACCTGCAACTAGCAAGGCAATGATGTTTCCTTGATAGGAGCACGAGGTCGAGAACCGAAGTGTGAGAGTACTGATGGTAGGACTGACATACTATGGAGGTGGGGAATAATTGGGCAAATTGAGTAGGTGGACTCAAACTTCCTTTGTTCAGAGTATGATTGTGGGGGTGATTGGGCAACATCTGATACTGATTGGTAGGAAGGGGATCATAGCGTTAATGGGTCCGGGATTGGTGACTGGGATGAGAGATACTCAAGTTGGTGTAAGATGGTAGGAGACTGTAGAATACTATGAACAAAGTCGACCTTATTGGGGGTGCTACCGAGATGATCGATCATAGTGCCGAGAGGCACGGGGGGGGGGGGGGGGGGGGGCTTCTTCATGGTTTAAAGAACTAGAAGAGGTGTGCTCAAAATGGTACTAATGTGTGGATTTATACGATCCCAGGACAGTTCATGCTCGTGATTGCTTTCAATTTTAAGCAGTCTGAAAGTGATAAGAAGACTCTAAAATAATGGAATGGTACCGTCGTGTGGATTTGTACGAGCCTAGGATGGTGCATGCTCGTGGTTGCTTTCAATTTTAGAGAGTCTGAAAGGAATAAGAAGACTCTAGGGGGGTTCTTTTTCATGTGTTAGTCTCCAAGGCCCAAAAACGCATAAAAGGATGCAATGAAGAACTCTTCTAGCCGGTGTGACTAGAGTATTCATTTTTCATAATTAGTCTACCAGGTCCAAAAAAGGGTTAAACTTATACCAGATAAACGCCCTTTCAAGTACTTTAATGAGCATGAAAGGAAGCAAGATTGCTCAGAAATCTTTTCATTTTTTTAGGAGTCAGAAAAGAGCTTAACAAAAACTCCCTAAATGCCTTTTTCGTAAAGGATTTGTCCGACTCGAAAAAGGGATAAAATTATACCGAACAAAAGAAATGGCCAAGCAAGGAGAGAGTGTTCAACCAAGGGAAATCGATGAGAACCAAGAACGAGGGCTGGGGGGGAACACTAGTGGGCCTCCTTGCGGGATGATGAATGGTGGAAAAATAATGAAATAATTGCAGTATGAATTGAGTGAATGGCTCATGTAAAAAATGTGTAACATTTTGATAGCGGCCAATGTGGCATGCAAACTGAGGTAGCAAGGTGTCAGGACACAATGTTGAAATTGTTCCTGGTGAGAGCGAGAAATGATCTCAAGCATCATCACGAGCGCGAAAAACTAAATCCGGCGATATACAAAGTGTCAAAAACAGATAACGGCCAAGGTGGCATGCAAACTCAGATGACGAGGGGCTGGTAAAAAATGCCTGAAAAATATGGGGGTGAGAGTGAGAAATGATCTCAAGCATCATCACAAGCACAAAAATATGAATCCGAGAATATAAAGAATGTCAGAACGAACAACAGCCGAGGTGGCACGCGAACCAAGGCGACGTTGGGGCGTTTTGGAAAAAATACCCAAAAAATCGGAGGGTGAGAGAGAGAAATGATCTCAAGCATCATCACAAGCACAGAAATATGAATTCGACGATATAAGGAACGTCAGAACGGATGGCGACCGAGGTGGCACGTGAACCGAGGCGATGGGGGGCCTTTTGGAAAAAATACCCAAAAAATATGAGGGTGAGAGTGAGAAATGATCTCAAGCATCATCACGAGCGCGGAAAAATGAATCCGATGGTACAAATAGTGTGAAAAATGGAGTTCATATGGCTCCGAAATGGCAAAGGAAAACAAGGTTAAAAAATGGTTAAAAATAAAGGTGAGCCCACCAAGCGAATGATGCAGTGGTGGGGAGAAATGATGGCCCGCGGGGGCGAAATACTAGGTGTTGATGTATATGTAACTTCGGAATGTATTTCATATATATTTATTGTACCCTTATTAGAGATGTGTTATTCCTCTATAAGGAAGTGTCGTCATGTGGATTGACAAGTGTCGCAAGTGTGTGTACTTGCCGATGGGTTATTAGACCACCATGTGGGGTCGGCCCTGAATTATATATATTATAATGTGGATGTACCTAGCTAGACAAGTTGGCCCCATAAGGTCACTGGACAAACAAATCAGTATAAATAGAGATCAGGCGATCTCTATTTAGATCACTCGGAAAAGTATCTCACTCTCACTCAGAAAGTGGCGCACTAGTGAGGAAGAGGATCATTTGCTACTAGGAGACTATCTCAATGTATTTTTGGTTGTACTTTGGTTGAGCCATTGCTCTCTCTATCTCTGAGGAAGTTGTGGGGTTTTTCACCTTAGGGTTTTCCCCACAGAAACTCTATGTCTCTTGTCTCTTATGCTTTTGATTCTTGTGATGCTTGTCATACTTATTGTGATTTTCATGCATTGATATACTATATATGTTATTCTCTTAGTAAAGATCCTAGAGTATTGTGAATTAATGCTCAAAATTTAACATGGTATCAGAGCTAACCTGAGAAGAAGACATTTTGCAGTGACGGAAGCTTGAGTTTCTTGTTTATTGGGTTTCTCTCCACAGATTTTTGAAAATCAGTATAGTAGATTGACTCTACTCATCAAGGCGCATCTATCTTTCCAATCAGAATTCAATTCTGAGCATTTTCAGATTTGGCCCTAAAAATTAGGGTTTCCACAAAAATAGGTATTTCTGGAATCTGAAGGCACAGCTGGAAGCTCCTTGCAAAAATCGAAGTTTAGAGCTTTGGATTGATATTGTTGGCTGAGTATATCTCTGGGAAACTCAAACCCTAATTCAGGGCTCTCCCTAGTGAACTCGGGAGGACAAAAAGGCTAATCTGAAGGGTAAAGGTTTGCTGATCTCAAATTCTGAATACACCAGGCTGATCAGCTCATTAAGGCACATCTTTCTATCCTTTCAGAAATTTGAAATTCACATTTTGAATTTTTAGGGTTTTTTCAACAAACCCTAATCCAGGACCAGATCCAGTTTTTCAGCATTTCAAGTGGTAAGACCTAAATATTTTATATTTCCATTTGAAGTACTCTTTAAGATATCTCTCCACACCAATCTTGAGGATAAGCTTGAAGGGGCTGATAAATTCTGAGCCTAGAAGTATAGGATTGGGTTAATCCTGGAAGAGAATGAGTTAGACTCATATATAAAAGAAGACATCCCTATCCTAGAGGATGAAGAGGCCAAGGTATTGCATAAGAAGAACTTGGTCAAGGTAAAGAGAATCATTGCTGATTCTATCAAATACCATCTCATACCCCATGTGTCTTCTCTTAAGAAACCCAAGGAGATGTTTAACTCTTTGACCAAGCTATTTGAAGGGAAGAACATAAATCGGAAGATGACCCTGCGGAACCAATTGAAAGGAGTAAAGTTTCAGAATGGAGAAACCATTCAATCTTATTTTTCAAGGGTCTCCCAGATCAAGGAACAACTAGAAGCAGTGGATGAAATGGTGGATAATGGTGAAGTGGTGACGACCACTCTAAATGGCCTACCCAGGTCATGGGATTCCTTCATTCAAGGAATTTGTGCAAGGAAGAAGTTGATCTCCTTCAACAGATTGCGGGAAGAATGCATTCAAGAAGAAGCTAGACTTATAGCTTGTGAGGAAAAGATGGGAGGTGAAGATCAAGTCCTTGCAGCTCACACCAAAAGAAGCAAGCCCAAGAAGGAGCACTCTCGCCACAAGAGATCCTTTCAAAAGAATAAGAAGGATCTAAGATGCTTCACATGCAATGAGAAGGGTCACTTTGCTTCAGATTGTCCCAAGAACAAAAGGGATAATAACAACAACTTCAGCAAGAAGAAGAAAGGTAATAAAAGAAGATATCATGCTCCTGCTGCCGAAGATGATGAACCCCCAAAGAAGAATTCTAGGGCAGAAAATGATAGTGATGATGACTCATCAAGTGAAGAACAATATGCTCTAATTTCTGCTCTCACAGGTACTATCTCCCATGGTTGTAATGATTGGTTAATTGATAGTGGGGCTTCCAAACACATGACTGGGTTTAAGGAATATTTTGTGAATCTATCTGAACATGAATCACCCCATAAGGTGAAACTTGGGGATGATTATAGATACCCAATCAAAGGAAGTGGTGAAGCCTCCTACAACCTAGATTCTGGAAAATATTTGAAGATGAAAGAAGTCCTTTATGTACCTGGGCTCAAGAAGAACTTACTCTCCATATCTGCATTGGATGCAAAAGGTATGAAGGTTGCATTTGTGGATGGCCAAGTCCTAATGTGGCCAAAGGGTAAAACAATCGATGATGCAGTAGTGATTGGAGAGCAAGATGGAGGTTTGTATAAATTAAAGGGACAACCTGAACATGCCATGGTGCATGAATCCATGGAGCCAAGTGAACTTTGGCATAGAAGATTTGCTCATATGCACTATAGGGCACTTCCAAATGCAAGCAAGGCTGTAGAGGGTCTTCCTGAAATCAAGACCAAACATGAAGGTGTTTGCAAAGGATGTGCAAAAGGTAAGAACATTAAGAAGGCTTTCCCAAGTAGTAAAAGCAAGGCAAAAGATATCCTGGACATCATCCACTCAGATGTATGTGGTCCTATGTCATCCAGTTCTCTTAGTGGGTATGTTTACTATGTCTCATTTATTGATGACTTCTCCAGGAAGACTTGGGTATACTTCTTGAAGAACAAAGATGAGGTGTTTGATAAGTTCAATGAATTCAAAACCTTGATGGAGAATCAAACTGACAAGAAGATCAAAACATTCAGATCTGACAATGGTGGAGAATTCACCTCAGGTGACTTCAAGAATCTTTGTAGTGATTCAGGGATTAAGAGGGAGTTGACTGCTCCTTATAATACTCAACATAATGGAGTTGCAGAAAGGAAGAACATAACTATCATGGAAGCAGCAAGGGCAATGCTGCATGACCAGGATCTACCTATGCATCTATGGGCAGAAGCAGCTAGAACAACTGTATATGTGCAGAACAGAACACCCCACAAGATATTGGACAACAAGACACCAGAAGAGGTCTTTTCTGGTAAGAAACCTGAAGTCAGCCATCTCAGAATATTTGGTTGTCTAGTATACACTCATGTCCCAAAGGAAAAGAGGACTAAATTAGATCCTTCAGGAAAGAAGGGTATCTTTGTGGGTTACAGTGAAAGCTCGAAGGCTTACAGAATATACTTTCCAGGGTTCAAGAAGATTGATGTCAGCAGGGATGTATCATTTGATGAAAACTCAGCATTCGTCAAATCAAGAAAGGAACCTATCGAGGTTTATGAAGAACCTAAGGAAACTAGATTTCAAGACACTACCATGACTGAAGCAGTTCCAGAAGTTGTTCGTGAGTTTGAAGATCCGCAAGAACCTGTAGATCCACTCCGTGAGGATAACTCTCACAAAAGGAAAACTGCATGGGCTAGAGAGCTCATTCAAGATGCAGAAGAAGAACACTGAGCAAAGAAGAGAACCAGATCACATACCATCTATGTTGCTTTACTCTGTGACATTATGAACAAAGAGCCTTCCAGTTATGAAGAAGCAGTGGAAAAGAAAGAATGGAGGGATGCCATGGTTGAGGAATACCAATCAATAATGAAGAATGATGTTTGGGATGTTGTACCAAGACCTAAAGAGAAGTCTGTTGTGACTTCTAAATGGATCTTCAAAATCAAGCATGCTACAGATGGTAGTGTAGAGAAATACAAGGCAAGATTCGTAGCTCATGGATTCTCTCAGAAAGAGGGAATAGATTATGAAGAAACTTTTGCACTTGTAGCCAGGTATACTTCCATCAGAACGGTACTTTCCTTGGCTGCAGCAATGAAATGGAAAATACACCAGATGGATGTCAAGACTGCTTTCTTGAATGGTGTAGTTGAAGAGGAAGTATATGTGGAACAGCCACTCGGTTTTGAAATACATGACAGGGAGTCATATGTATGCAAATTGAAGAAAGCCTTGTATGGCTTGAAACAAGCTCCCATAACTTGGTATGATAGGATGGACAGTTTCCTATATAGTTTGGGCTTTACCAAGAGTAAAGCGGATTCCAACCTTTACTACAAGGTTGAGGAAGGGAAACCTGTGATTCTACTCCTGTATGTGGATGACTTATTTGTAACAGGAGATGACAGACTGATTGCAGATACTAAGAGGAAGCTTGCTGCTAAATTCGATATGAAAGATTTGGGAATGATGCACTATTTCCTGGGTATGGAAGTGTGGCAGAGTGCAAGTGGGATCTTCCTTGGTAAAGGAACTACATAGTAGATATGTTGAAGAGATTTGGGATGATCGATTGCAAGGCCATGGCCACACCTATGGCATTGAATCTGAAGCTTCTATGTGATGCTTCATTTGAGCCGGTTGATGTCTCTATGTATTGTCAGATGATTGGGTCCTTGATGTACCTGACGAACATGAGACCAGACATTTGCCTTGCTGTGAACACATTGAGTCAGTTCCTGACAGATCCGAGGAGTGTTCACATGGTTGCTGTAAAGCATGTTCTGAGGTACCTGAAGGGTACAGTGGATTATGGGCTCAAGTATGAAGCGAATCAAAAGTTTAACCTGGAGGGTTATGTTGATTCAGATTGGGTTGGCAGTGCTGCAGATAGGAAGAGCACATCTGGATGTTGATTCAGTATGGGATCAGGTGTGATCTCTTGGTTTAGTAGGAAGCAGTCCTGTGTAGCACTGAGTATAGCTGAGGCAGAGTATGTTGCAGCCTGTTCAGCTAGTTGTGAGGCAGTATGGCTATGGAAGCTACTGTCTGATTTATTTGATCTCCCGTTGGATGCTACTGGTATCTTTTTTGATAACCAGAGTTGTGTGAAGCTGTCCAAGAACCCAGTGTTTAATGACAGGTCGAAACACATAGAGATCAAATATCACTATATCAGGGATATGGTGCATAGAGGAGCTGTGAAGCTCCTGTATGTTGTGACGGACGAGCAGATTGCAGATGTGCTGACGAAGCCACTAGCCAGGGTGAAGTTCGAGTACTTCAGAGAGAGGCTTGGCATTCTTTAGATCGAGGACACTTCGAGGAATAAGTGATGGACACATTTGCTGAAGCCATTCCAAGCATGTTGGAAGGACGATCCTTCACATGGCTGTGGATGTAAGCGCTGGATGATGAGCATCAGGATGATGTTCTGGTTTCTGCTTGGATATGATCAGTTGGATCATTTTTATATGTATGTATGCATGATGTTGGATGCTGGATATGATCAGTTGGATCATTTTTATGTATGCATGTATGCATCATGTTGGATGCTGGATATGATCAGTTGGATCATTTTTATGTATGCATGTATGCATCATGTTGGACACTGGATATGATCAGTTGGATCATTTATATGTATGTACGCATCATGTTGGATGCTGGATATGATCGGTTGGATCATGTGTATGTATTTTTGTATATACATCATGTTGGATGCTTGGACCATGTATCTGTATATGTATCAAGTGGATACATTGTATGATCAGGTGGATCATGTATGGTGATATGTATCATGTATTTGTATTTGTATCAGGAGGATACATTGTATGATCAGGTGGATCATGTATGATGATATGTATCAGGTAGATACTTGGTATGCATCAAGTAGATGCATTATATGATCAGGATGATCGTGGATGATGAGCTTCAGGATGTTGCTCCAGATGACATGCAGCAGGATGTTGCAGTGATGATGATCAGGATGATCATGTGTACATCAGGATGATGTATGGTGAGTATCAGATTGATACTCTATGGTCGTGGATCAGGTTGTGCAGATGAGCATATAATTTGGCCCTGGGATATTTGCAGATAGTCTTTCGAGGTTTTGCCTATGGCATGTAATTCGTGCCCTGGGATATTTGGCAAATGATCTTTCGAGGTTTTGCTCTGGGAGGACATATAATTTAGCCCTGGGAGATCTACAGATAGTCTTTTAAGGTTTTTCCTATGGCATGTAATTCGTTGCCCTGGGATATCTGGCAGATGCTCTTTCGAGGTTTTGTCCTATGGCATATAATCTATCCCTGGGAGATCCGATAGGTTGGGCTGTGTGTCCGTAATAAGTCCTGGGATGCTCTTGCGAGGTTTTGCCATGACCACATATAATATGTCCCTGCGAGATCCTATAGGTAGAGCTGCGTGCTCATAACAGCCTGGGATTCTCTTGCGAGGTTTTGTGGTGACCACATATAATCTGTCCCTGGGAGATCCTATAGGTAGAGTTGTGTGCTCGTAACATCCTGGGATGCTCTTGCGAGGTTTTGTGGTGAGGTCACATATAATATGGCCCTGGGAGATCCTATAGGTAGAGCCGTGTGCTCGTAACATCCTGGGATGCTCTTTCTAGGTTTTGTGACGCACGTAATAAGTCTTGAGGATTCCACAGTATGGCCAGTGATGACGAAGACCTGCAGGTGGTGGGCCTACATCCAGTATGAAAAAGGACTGGCTCTGTAGAACTTCCTATGACGAGTAGAGTCAGAGATTGGTTGAGATAGTGTAGCTAGGGTTTTACCCCTAGTTTGTGCAAATGAGCACCTACTAAGGAGAAGGGACTCCTTAGTAGCAGTTTAGTAAATGTAAATAATTAAGCTAAAACAGGAATAGAAACTACTCTAAAACATGTGTATGAAAAATAAACAACAATTTGTAAACAAGGGTTTTGTATTATTATTACCTTCAATGTGAAGGTTGATGAAGCTCCTTGCAATGTCCAAGAGGGTTGCTCCAAGCTCCAATGTGCTCCTTCTCTTTCTCCAATGGTGGGAATGGGCCAAAAGTGGCTCTCAAGGTGAAAGTAGTTCAATGGTGAACTAGGGTTTCGAGAGAGATTTTGGCAGAGTAAGGGTATACTTGATTGTGGATATGGAATAAGGGATCTCCATCACCTATTTATAGTTTTTTGGTGGTGGAGTGCTGACCCATGGTTTTGGGAAACACATGGTTTAGGGCAGCTGTATAGGGTTTTTTCCTCCTTTTCCTCATTATTTTATATTTTTCTTCCCTTTTTAGGGGGTTTTTGCTATTTTTAGAGGAATTTTGGATATTTTTGGAGGAAAAATGGGTTTTTTTAACCTTTTTGAGGTTATTTTAAGGGTTTTGTGGCCTTTTGGAGGCTTTTTAATGGGATTTTTTGGGATTTTTAAGGGAAATATGGTAGGAAAATGGACAAATGAGCCATAGAATGTGGTAGATGAGGTGGTGAACACTTTTTGGGTGTTAACAGATTGCCCCCTGATGTGCGAGGGCAGGAGCTCATCGTATGGCCGATGGACATCATAAGTCATGAATGGTTTTCCTGGGTGTGGAGAGAAGAGAAGAAACAAACTGAAGCCCGGAACAACGATCCCGAACAACTGCAAGAACTAAAAGTACATAACCTCAATAATGGATGAGGAATCATCTAATCATATGGACGAGGCGGGCATTCCCATGCTCGTATCAGGAGATAACATAATAACAATGGGGTCCAAAAAATGGGGACCTGAAACATACATGACCTCAAATACTGACTGAGGAATAATCTCAATATATGGACGAGGCAGGCATACCCATGCTCGTATCAAGATACATGAACGGAACTGTGAGGCTCGAAAAGGGGGAACTGTAAGATACATAGATAACCACTGTGTATATCATAAGTGTCCAGAAGGGACACAACACTGGGACATACTGCTGGGAAAACTCTGTGTAATCTGAAGAACTGGTGCACTGGAATATCAACAGTGCTGCTGAATGTGGTACCATTGGAACTGATGAGTTGCTGGATCATAGTGACTGGGAGCAACAACCTCGATGGTACACTGAACTGGGATAAACCTGGGTACTCAAGGAAGCATATAGCTGGATGGCTTCTGAATACAATCGCCAACGCAGCCTGGACATCCACGGGAACATATAACTGGGCGTTCCGAAGTGACTCACCAATGTGCTAGAGTCAAGGGAAATCCGGGGTCTTCGACTAAAAACTGATGGGATATAATCCTACACGATCCTCAACGATGCGATCAAGGTGCTGAAGTCGAGCATGTGAGGAACAATCACTCGGAGAGGCAATGATGACTCCTCTCAGAATGATCCGTAGGCACTTTACCACATATGGTGATAAGTCCAAGGCGTAGGGACCTCTGGGCCTATCCTCTGGAATAGAGGATCTGTCGTCGACAGAGGGAGACCTGCAACTATCAAGGCAATGATGTTTTCTTGACAGGAGCGCGAGGTACAGGACCGAAATGTGATAGTACTGATGGTAGGACTGACAAAACTGTGGGAGGACAACTGGGCAAGTAGAGTGGGTGAACTCAAACTTCCTTTGTTCAGAGTATGATAATGGGGATGATCTGGCAGCATATGAAACTGACTGAGGGGAAAGGGATCATAGCTGTATTGGATCTGGGAAGGTTACTGGGCTGAGGGAGACTCAAGCTGTGGTACAATGGCAGGAGACTACAGAATACTCTGAACAAAGGCGACCTGATTGGGGGTGCTGCCGAGATGATTGATCAAAGTGCCAGGAGGCACGGGAGGGGACTTCTTCATGGGTTAAGGAACTAGAAGAAGTGTGTGTAAAATGATACTGTCGTGTGGATTTTACGAGCCCAGGACAGTTCATGCTCGTGGTTGCTTTCAATTTTAAGGAGTCTGAAAGCGATAAGAAGACTCTGAAGTAATGGAATGGTACTGTCGTGTGGATTTTACGAGCCCAGGACAGTTCATGCTCGTTGTTGCTTTCAATTTTAGAGAGTTTGAAAGCAAGTAAGAAGACTCCAGGGGGTTGCTTTTTCGTAGATTTAGTCTCCAAGGCCCAAAGAAGCATAAAAGGATGCAATGAAGAACTCTTCTAGCCGGTGTGACTAGAGTATTCCTTTTTCGTAATTAGTCTACCAGGTCCGGAAAAGGGTTAAACTTATACCAGATAGATGCCCTTTCAGGTACTTTAGCGAGCATGAAAGGAAGCAAGATTGCTCGGCGATCTTTTCATTCTTTTAGGAGTCAGAAAAGAGCTTAACGGAAACTCCCTAAGTGCCTTTTTTGTAAAGGACTTGTCTGGCCCGAAAAAGGGATAAAATTATACCGAACAAAAGGAATGGCCAGGCAAGGAGGAAGTGTTCAATCAAGGATCAATAATGATGACCAAGAACGAGGGTAGGGGGGAACAATGGTGGGCCTCCTTGCGGGGTAGATGAAATGGTGGAAAAATAACGAAACATTTGCAGTATGACAGGAGTGAATGGCTCATGTAAAAATGTGGAACAATCCGATAGCGGCCGATGTGGCTGGAAAACCGAGGCAGCAAGGTGTTGGGACACAATGTTGAAATTGTACCAAGTGAGAGCGAGAAATGATCTCAAGCATCATCACGAGCTCGAAAAAATGAATCCGACGATATAAAGGGTGTCAAAAATGGATAACGGCCGATGTGGCACGCAAACCGAGGTGACGAGGGCATTTTGGAAAAATACCCAAAAAATCGGGGGGTGAGAGCGAGAAACGATCTCAAGCATCATCACCAGCTCGAAAAAATGAATCCGATGATATAAAACGTGTGAAAAATGGAGAACGGCCGATGTGGCATGCAAACCGAGGCGACTAGTGGCGTCTGAAAAAAAAATGGGCAAAAAATGACGGGGTCAAAATGATGCAATGAGGTGACCATCATGACAGTCTCGTCGTGCTGATTCTAGTGGTGGAAACGATTCGTAAAATGGACTCCGTATGGGGTCAGAATGGCCAAAAAAAGAAAAAGTCAACTGACTATAAATAGTGGTGGGTTCAACATGACATGTGTCAGTTGTACGTTTTGACTTTGACTTGTGATCAGAGTGGACCAGAGCTTAGGTGGCTTTTCTGGACGATCCGATCGGCCGATTTCAGATCCGGGAGATACAGGTATTCCATCAAACTCATACCTGCATGTTTTTTAGGGTCGGGGGTTGGGTAGTGGGTCCCAGGTTTTATTTGTACGGTCCACGTGGGGTGGACCGCGGGTTAGGGGGTCGAAACCGCGGTTGGCGCCCGCGAGTTTCAGGGTGAACCACGCGGTTGGAGACCGTGTGTTTCTTGGTGAACCACCCGGTTGGAGACCGCGTGTTTCCTTGATGGATACGCGGTCGAGTACCGCGAGTTCCAAGGAGGAACACGCAGTTCCAAACCGCGGGGTTAGGGTTGACAGGCGCGGTGAAGAACCGCGACCATAGGCCTGACAGCCGCGGTCGGAAACCGCGGCAGGAAGCCCGAAAGCTGCGGTTTTGGGCCGAGCTAAGAGGGTCTTCCGGGAGAGGGAAAAGTACTTATTTAGTTGACATGAGTCTGATGCGTTTATTTTGTGTGATTGAAAGGATGCCGCAAGTGCTCTGGAGAGAGCGGGAGATCCCTGATGAGATCATGGCTGTGATCTGAGGGGAGCACCATGTGCGATCTGTGCTGGGACTATGCGGACTACTGAAGTTCGCACAGATACCCATGATACGGTCAGCAGCATTGCTGCTGAACCGGATGATCAGCTTCTGGGAGCCGGACATACAGGCGTTCCGGGTACAGGGTGAGAGGGTGGACCTCACCCTGACCGATGTATACTTTCTGACGGGGTTGCCCTGTCTAGGCAGGGTAGCAGACACACAGCCGCGGATTGCCGCGGACATCGACATGGAGGACATGTTGGAGAGATACTGTGGTCCTGAGGCGAGGGTGCATAGGAATGCACTCCTGGTGAGGGACCTACAGGAGCCAGCAGTGCAAGCCATGGCAGCATGTGTGGTCCGGGTATTGGGGTCCCAGTCACCTGAGAAGGTGTCTGGGGGTCAGATGCAGATGATAGAGCGTGTACTGGATGGGGTGTACTACGCGTGGGGCCAGATGTTCCTGACCTGCGTTCAGTGGCAGCTGACGGCAGCAAAGGAAGCTGGCAAGGGATTTTGTTTTGGTTCCTTCTTGTGTGCCTTCTTTATGGAGAGGGTACCCACACTGCGGCCACGGGTGCCGATCAGGGCAAGAGGTATGAGGGAGCCGCGGATGGTGCGGTGGGGCGAGATGATGCGCCGTCGTGGTGGCGGCGATGTAGGCAGGTATTTTACGCAGGATTTGTACTTGCAGTGGCTCCAGATACCATTGACACTGGACGACTTCCCGTATCGGGACATGGACTTCACGGGAGATCCAGAGGTGCCACGAGCACCAGGACAGGCATGGGGTCCCGACGGTACGTATGTGTTTTTGTTGCATGTTATGTATGTCAAGTTGTATTTATATGATAGTAGATTGATATACTGTGACTGACATATGGGTGATCTTGCAGATGTGGGCCCGAGGCCACCTCCAGGACATGTGGCACGGAGGGGTATTGTGGCCGTCGCAGCTCTGCCTGGGCGAGGTGAGGTCTGTCACCGCGATGCGGAGGGGACATTGGAGTCAGTGCGGGCACTACTAGATCGGTTGTTGATAGGGGTGACCGACGAGGGATGGCGGGATTTCGATCCTGATGTAGTTCAGGATTGTATGAGGGCACCCCGAGAGTTCATATCCATCGCGATCCAGGTGTAGATCTTGGTGGACCGGGTACAGGCACAGGAGGCCGGAGGAGAGGAGGAGCGAGGGGAGGACTCAGAGGCAGCCGATGTAGGTAGTGATGCAGGATACGACTCTCATTAGGGAGTGCAGGGGACTCCCCCCGAGTCTTGTAGCTACGGCATGTATTTTGATGAGGCTTTAGGGATGTATAGCCATCTTTTTGTATAGCTGAGTACAGGGGTACTCAGGACATGTATAGCACTGAACATGTATTTTTTGATATATATATATATATGCACGTGGATGCACCTTTTTATGGTATTGTGTTTGTACGCACGTGGATGCGCTTTATGATTTGTGATATGTATATATTGCACGTGGATGCAAGTAGGTTAGGATGTTAGGCACGTGGATGCCCCTTGTGTATTTTATGTGATGCAACATGATGTATGTATGTTTAGGCACGTGGATGCCCCTATGGATTATGGATGTGGTGTATGTACATGGATGCAAATGTGGATGCGATGCAATCTTTTTGGGTTTTTATATATTTTTATGAGATGTTATGGGATGATGATGCATGATGTTACATGGTGTGATTGATATGCCAATCTAGGATGTTGTTTGCCATTTGGTCTGCGACACTATTCTGGGCTCTGGGGACATGTGTGAATGTGATGTATTCAAACTGTCGGCTGAGTTGTTTTGCACGCAGGAATTTTTTAAACAGGCATGGATCACGCACCTGGTAGCAGTTATTGAGCTGGGAGACAAGTAGCTGGGAGTCAAGGAACACATGAAGGTGACATATGCCCATCTGTAGGGAAGCATTCAGGAGACCAGTCACAGCATCATACTCCGCCTGGTTATTGGTAGCAGCGCCTATACATATTCCGTCAAGGTGAATCATCTCGTTGGAAGGGGAGTACAAAACCCATGCTGCAGAAGCCAGGTTGGGAGACCAGCGGCTTGCGCCATCAGCGAAGCCAGTGTAACAAGGTGGAAGATGGTCCATCTGTAATCATGTAGAAATGATGAATGTAAGATGATGGTAAAAAATGTGAAAAACAAAAAGAGAGCAAACTGTACAATGTGGACCAACGAGGTCGCGGTGTCATTTATGGGTAAAAAACGCTTAAGATACAACCCATTACGGGGGTTGTGCAAAGGATGGCCTTCAGAGTCGGCTAAGATGTATGCCCCCTTGCCGAGGCAGGTCTGCACAATGTAAGGGCCTTGCCACATTGATTCAAACTTCCCCTTTACCGGTTTTGTCATGGGCTTGGTCATATGCGAGGACAAGGTCCCCTTCGTGGAAAGATCGAGGGTGAACATGTTTATCATAACCGGCTTTGGAGTGGTTTTTGGTAGCTTCAATGTTCTGGAGAGTGGCACGATGGTCTTCATCAACTTGTTCGAGTGTCAGCAGACGCTGCTTGAGGGGGGAGGTGTCAGGGAGAAGCTCAACGGCAATCTGTAAGGAAGGAATCTGACATTCGATGGGGAGGACAGACTCTACACCGTGAACTAAATGGAATGGGGTAAAACCAGTGGCAGTATTAGTGGATGTGCGGTAAGCCCATAAGGCAGGGAACAGCATGTGGTGCCAATTGGACTTATGCTTGTCAACAGTTCGTTGGAGGATGGTTTTGAGGATTTTGTTAATGGCCTTACTTGGCCGTTCCCTTGGGGGTAGTAAGCAGAGGAAAATTGGTGTTCATATTTGAGGAGGGTAGATAACTCACGCCAGACGGCATCTTCGAAGTGGGAACCGTGGTCGGAGACTAACTGCTTAGGAACCCCGAATCGAGCGATGACATGGTTGAAAAAGAAATGGACAGCAGTGTCGGCGGTACAATTGAAGGTAGGCATGGCTTCTGCCCATTTGGTGAAGTAATCTACGGCGACAATGATATATTTGTGGCCGTTGGCAGACTGGGGTCTACATTCCATGAAGTCGATGGCCCACTTACGAAAGAGACCAACGGTGACGACTGGGTGTAACGGAGTAGGAGGTGTCCGGGCCTTGGGGGCAAAAAGTTGGCAGTTATGGCAGTGTTTGACCGCAGTGATGCAGTCGGTGAAAAGTGTGGGCCAGAAGTATCCGGCGCGGACGACCTTTTAGGCAGTGGCCATCCCTGAGAAATGGCCTCCGTAGGCATCGCTATGACAGTCATTAAGGACATGTTCAGCTTCCGCGTGTGTAAGGCAACGACGAAGAATTGTGTCAACCCCGCGCCGGTAAAGGACATCGCCTAAGAGGAGATACCGAGAGGCCTGGTGACGGATGCGACGACGTCCATTACGAGTGATTTTGGGTCGGAACTTCTGTGTGCGTAGGTATAACAAGATATCACCGTACCATGGGTCATCGGACGAGATAGTGAACAGGTGATTGTCGGGTAACTCATCAGAGATTGGTTTGGCCGGGAGAAGGGAAGGGAGATCAGTAATGAGCTGGGCAAGTACGAGGGCTTTGGTGCTCTTAGGTGTTTTGAAGGTAAGGTCATATTCCTAGAGGATAATGACCCATTTGGCCACACGACCTTGCAATAGCCGCCGATTGAGGAGATAGACCATGGGGTTAGAGTCGGCGACGACTGTGGTATGACTCATTAAGATGTAGTGTCGTAATTTTTGGACGGAAAAGACCACAGCAAGGGCGAATCTCTCCTCATATGGGTAACGCAGAGGGGGTCCAGACAAGGTCTGACTGACATAATAAATGACGTGCTCCTAGTGAGAAGCGTCTTCTTGAACCAAGACTCCGGACATGGCATGCTCGGATGCCGAGACGTAGAGGATGAAGTCCTGGGAGAAATCCAGAGGGGAAATCAGTGGGGCTTGGGTGAGAGCTTTTTTGAGGGCTCCGAATGCAGCTTCTGCTTGCTCATCCCAGATGAAGGGTACGTGGGTACGGAGCAAGCGCAAGAAACCGTGAACGGTTGTGGCATAATCAGGGACAAAACGTCGAAGGAAATTGGATCATCCCTGCAAACTTTGGAGCTGCCGGAGCGTGCGAGGAGAGGGAAGGTCCAAGATGGCTTGGACTTTCAGGGGATCCACAGTAATCCCTTTCTGGGAAACTATGAAACCCAACAATCGGCCTGCCGGAATGCAAAAGACACACTTGTGTGGGTTCAAACGGATTTGGTATTTGCAACAACGCAGAAAAACTTACCGAAGGTCGTTAAGGTGGTTGAATCATTTCCGGGAACGAGCTGTAAGGTCATCAAGGTAGACTAGCAGGATATGGACCAAGTTGTGGAAGCAGTAGGTCATGGCCCGCTGGAAGGTGGCACCAGCATTTTTGAGGCCAAAAGGCATGACGCGATAGGCAAAGGTGCCCCAAGGGGTAGTAAAGGCAGTTTTGTACTGGTCTTCCTTACGAATCTGAATCTGGTTGTATCCGGAAAAACCATCCATGAAGGAGAGGACTTCATGCCCCGCACACGTATCGATGAGTTGGTTAATAAATGGCGTGGGGAAATTGTCCTTGGGACAAGCGCGGTTTAAATTGCGGAAGTCAGTGCATACTCGAATGGTGCCTTTTTTTTTGTTAACTGGAACGGGGTTTGAAACCCAAGTGGTATAGGCAATAGGATAAATGAACCCTGCCTTGCACAGTTTCTCGATCTCGGCTTTAACAGCTGGGATTTTTGAGGGGTGAATGGGGCGCTGCTTCTGAAGGACGGGGGGTAGATCAGGCCATGTGTCAATGTGGTGTTCAATAATGGCAGGGTCAAGACCAGGCATCTCTGTATAGGACCAGGCAAAGACATCACAGAATTCTCGGAAGAGTTTTCTGTACTCCTCAATCTCTTGTTCACTGCAGGAGGCTCCTAAGGCAATGCATTCATTGACGCCAGGGGCGTCAGAGATATCTATATGGATGACGGGTGAGATGTTGGCCATATTACCCTCCTCGAAGGCGTCAGGAACAGGAATAGGGTCCTTGAACCAGTCACCCTTGGTGGGGAGGAAATCTTTGGACTCAACTGTGAATTGGGTAGCTGTGCTAGAGGAGGATTCTTCTGGGATAAAATAGGAATGGTGGTGCATGTCATCCCAGGGGTAATCCGGGGCAGTAAGGGCCTCAAGAACTTCCTCATCAGTACGGAAAGTTTGCGTCGTCAAATCGGTTGACGAGGGGATAATGGTTGAAGAGATCATATAAATGGTGTTAACCTCTCCTGAAGGGGAGGAGACCGGAGGGTGGATCTCCTCAATGGTAGGTGCTGCCGTCTCAAGATCCAGATTTTTCATCTCATAGAGAGCCGCTCTGTAATCCGGGAGATCGGGACAATGATGTGAATAATGCCCGTAAATACCGCATATGGCGCAGGGGTGGTTGGTACGTAGGGACTTATCTTTAGGCTTGGGAGTGGGGTTTAGTTCGACAGTTGGGATGTTAGGGTCATCGTCGAGCATCTGCATGTGCTTCTGTAATGCTGGTAACTGTGGGCATTGGTGGGTCGCATGGCCCAACTCGTCGCACAGCGAGCATTTGGGAGGAGCACGAAATACTGGAGGGTTTTTGCCTGTCTTGGGAGGTGGTACAGCAGTGTAAGGTTGTGGACCTCTGCCCCCAGTGGGTTGGGGAGTAGGAGGGGGAGTCGTGGAGGACGAAGGGGTAGAGACACCGGGAGGTGGCTGAGAGGTAGTAGCCATGGGTTGCACCGGGTGGAGGACGACGTCTGGTGTCGGCGAGCGAACGGGGGGCGAAAGATACCATACGGGTAATCCCAAAGTTAACCCAGGGAGGCTAAGGGTAGCCATGACCGGGGCGCTTACCACTCCTGATGGAGGGACTAGGAAGGGGATCGTATGGATAGGTGTAACACCAATGTGGCTAGGTACCAATGGTGGTTTAGGCAACAAGGGTGGTTGATTGTTAGGGGGTTGGTTGTCGTGGGAAAAGGTACATAAGTCAGACACTTCAGGCGTAGATGACGGGGGAGGAATGGATTGAAAGGTGGAGGTCATCGGCGCGTCTGAGTAGACTCCAGGCCCCGTAGAGGAAACAAACGAGGTGGTGGCACGAGAAACAGGTTGTTCAACCATGGGGAGAACATTTTCAGGTGCCGCGGGAGCACTGGGATCATAGTAGGTGAGCTGGTCAACCTTAACCACGCGTCCCTCATGGGGGAACATCATGGTGCGAAAGACAGAAGAGGCAACTGCCCGCATGGCATACATATAGCTGTGGCCAAGTAAAAGGTTATAATCCAATTGGGCATTGATTACCTCAATGTCAATGAGTACAGTTTTGCCACCTAACTGTACGGGGACATTGGCTAGGAGGCCTTGGGGCTGAGCCGAACGACCGTCGTAGGCGCGTAATTCAGTGGTGGACTGCTGGAGAGTGGGGGATCCCAACTTCTGCCATACGAATGTAGACATGACGCATGTGGAGGCACCTTCATCGATGATGCATCGATGGATGACAAGATTCCTAATGGAAACAGAAACTTGGAATGCTAGGGTGGAAGGCAGGCGAGGTTCAGACTGGTCTAAATCAAATGCCATTAGATTCGAATCATTTGGGTCAATACCCCCAATGGCAGAGAGTAAAGTCCTGCGCTGGGAAGGGCAATTCTTCAAGACTTCTAACGCAGACATGGCTGCGGGGGATTGGGCTAGGTCGTCTACAATGTTGTAGTTTGACGCAGCGCGCGCATTGGGGTTATTGTTGATACGGAGAAGTGGGAAACGAGGTGCCTTGGGAGCACCATCAAGTGGAGGTGGAGGTATACGTAACGCTTTATCGGTGGGATGGGTGTTAGTAGGCTTATCAGTGGGAGGTACGTCAGTGGTGGAGCCATACTGGTTCCAACAAGTCTGGAGGTTGACGTCAGTGGATGACATCATCAGCAAGTGGTGAGTTCCCGAGTCAAACATGGGTTGATCGGGAGCAACGTACGTGATCTGCTGTTGGGGTTGCATGTTGGATTGAGGAGGAGCCAACGGCTGAGTGTTCACGACGCCTTGGGTTGGTAATGGGTTTTGCAGCACCAAAGGTGGCTGCTGAGGTTGAGGGGGGTTAGGAGGCGCCTGAGGAGCTGCCTGCCCTTGGTGGTGGGCATCGTCAACCCAGAGTTGCCTAGCTCGCTCCAAATGTGGGCAAGCATGCGTGTAGTGGCCATAGACCCCGCAAATAGAACACGGGTGGTTTGTTCGCAAATTGGGGTTTTTAGCCTGCTTGGGCGGGCGATCAGGGTTTTGGTTAGTAGGGGCTGCATTATTATTGTCGGGGGGATTCGCTGGTTGACCAGCTTGGTCTACAGGTTGGTTGTTCCCCCGATTACGGCCCTTGCAGCGGTTCTATTGGCCCTGGTTGCGTTGGTTGTTCTGGTTTTGCTGCGGGTTTTGTTGGGCGTAAACTTGCCCTTGGGCAGCCGGTGGATTCTGAGGTTGTGCAGGTGCGGGAGCAAGCTGTGGTGGATGATATGCAGGTGG
Source organism: Larix kaempferi (assembly GCA_027924585.1). Classification (NCBI taxonomy): domain Eukaryota; kingdom Viridiplantae; phylum Streptophyta; class Pinopsida; order Pinales; family Pinaceae; genus Larix; species Larix kaempferi. The sequence goes on along the minus strand of BSBM01000878.1, from coordinate 3,838,264 downwards.
AGGCTGAGCAGGTGCAGCAACTTGAGGGGGTTGCTGATATGGCTGCAGAGTAGGTTGTGGGTTTGCCGCAGGGGCGACCTATGGTGGATAATAAGCAGGTTGGGCTTGTGAAGGCGCAGGAGCTGGGGTAGCCTGCTGATGGTAGTAAGGCTGAGGTGCAATTGGGGGGGCATAAGCGGGGTTCGCATGACCGAAGCATTGAGGAGGACACGAGGGTCCATGGTGGTGGTGATGTGTCATGGGAGCATACGAGTTGGTTGCTCCAGACTGTGAGGTGGCCCGTGAAAGGTCGGGGCCAGGGTTAGGACGTGCTATGGAAAATGGTTGGGGATGCGAAGAAACACGGCCAATGATACCGTCTGCAGCATGGGATGCCCCCGGTGCATCATGCTGGGAGGACTCACCGTGAGGGGCGTCAGGTATAATGGTATAAAGGTAACCCGACTGGGCGTCAATGAGGTCGAACTGTTGGGCCTTAAGGATGGCTTCTTCTTCAGACTGGGGTCTTTCTGATGCCACATCCTTAGCAATGACAGGGAGAAGGGATTTGAGGAACCAATCAAGGAAGATACGGTCGTCTAGTTTGATCTTGCATAAAATACGGCGTCGACGCCACTCATGGATGTGGTCCGTGATATGGGTAGCCGTGTTTTGTCTACAAGATAATAGGATCTCAACGCCCGCGTCATAACGGACAGGTAACTGGAAGAACTGCAGGAAGGTCGAGGCAAGGGAAGCAAAGGTGGCGTGGGTCCCATGAGGTTGCTCGATATACCACTTGGCTGCAGAGCCAGTGAAGGTGCGCTGTAAGAGATGGAGGCGAACAGAGTCGTCCACTATGGAGTTGGAGGAACACCATAGGTGGAAAGACATGATATGGTTTTGTGGGTCCTCACCGGCCTTGCCCTCAAACTTAGGGATGTCAGAGGGGAGCTTGGTAGGCATATGAGGCCACGTAGGGTCGTGTCGAATAGGATCGCTGGTCAATCTGGCCAGGTTAGGTAGGTTGAGGCTAGCCATGAATGGCAAACTGGAAGGAGGATGTGACACAGTAGTGGGTTGGACCAAGTTGGGGCCAATGCCCCCAAGTGGAGGGACAGGATTTGGGATGGTACCCCTAAGTGGGGGAACGGAGGTAGTATAGGAGGGGCCTGCACCACCATGCGTAGTGTGAACCACTGATGAGGTGGGAATAGGTATCCCAGCTGCAAGAATGGGTGCAGTGAGGGGAGCAGTAGATGGGGGCCCCATGGAGGGCATACCCAAAGCAGGTGTAGTAACTGGTGTAGTGGTGGATGTGCCACCAATGGTCCCTATGATAAAAGGAGTGGAAGTCACGCCAGCCATAGGGCTAGTAGGGGCAGTGTAAATGGGGTTCTCAGACTCTATCTTAGAATCGGAGGTAAAGTAAGGTGCGTCAATATCTGGTGATGGAGACCTACGTCGCTGACGAGTGGAGTCAAGTGACAAGGCTCTAGATCTATGATGAGTGGTATCAATGGATGATGATTGGAATCTATGACGGGTGGTGTCAAGTGAACCGTGCTGTGGGGGCTCACCCCTGAGGCGCCGAGAATGTCTCGGGGACTCAATGGTGACAGATGGTGGCTAATCTCTGTGGGTTGAGGTGAGTAGAAAAATAGCTCAAAAATCCTAATGCAACTGAGTGTGCAGAAGGAGAGCTAAAAAACAAGGCACTCAGGCCAACAACCAACTCAAAACACCCACTGCAACAGCTGTGCTACAATAGGTGGAGTAACAACAAAGATGGTCAGAATACCAACAAGCAGCAGGTTGCCTAGAAACATAAAATGGTGGACTCACTAGACCAAAGGGAGGTAAAGGAGCATGCAAACACCTAACTAAAAGTATTCTGACTCAACTAAACATATCCTCTGCAAGGTGATGAAATCCAAGTCAGACAATATGAGTAGGAAAGTCAAGTGGCTATGATATCCCCCTACTGGGAGGGACACCGGGTAGTCAATCCTAGAAGAATGGCAACTAAGATACCCCATTCATGACACGTCCAGAAAGGTGAATCTGCCGTTTAGTCCGTTGACCGCAATACCCCTATACAGGGATATCCTGCGAACCGCGAAAGGTAGCCCTTCGGTTACTAAATGGAGTGCGGTATTCCACTCAGGCCTCCGGAACCAATCTCCCGACTTCAACCCTCCTAAGGGAGAGGCCCTCTGATAAACTGGTCGTGACCATGCCAAAAAGTACTAGGGGATTTTGGTTCCCTATTTGGACAACAACTATGTCTCAAGTGTAAGTGACCGAGGGGTGTTATTGGAAGCCTATCCCCCCGACCCTACCTAACTACAAAGATTCTTTTGTGTTCCCCAAGTGGGGTTAGAATGTTGGTTTAGTTAGGTACTTTTTAAGGCTCACTTGAATTATGTGACAGAGTGTGTGCTCGTGAGGTGATGAACCCAAAATAGAAGTGCCACAAGGGGGGCAACTTCTAACTATCAATAATGCTGGAATTGAAACTTTAACTTGCAAAATTTTCTGAATTAAAAATACTGAAATTTTAAAAAGATTCTGTAAAGGGAACAAAAATTATGTTGCAGAAAGGCTGTAGGGAGGTGAGGCTGCAGGTAGGACAGAGGGCTGTTCAGATGCAGAAAATATTGCAGCAAAAGGGGCTGGGCTCAAATTAGGGAAAAAGTGTAGAGATCAGACCGCGGGTCGGTGGCAAATCGGAACAGGTGGACTGCGGGTTTGAGGGAAACAGACGTGGTCAGGTCACGGATTTTGGACCAACAGATGCGGTCGGGATGTAGGAAACAGGAAAAAAGACGCAGTCGGGTCGCGGAAAAAAGGCTAACAGACGCAGTCGGGCCGCGGGAAAGGGGTTGAAAGCCGCAGTCGGGACGCGGGAAAATGGCCGACAGGAACAGTCAGATCGCAGCAAACAGGTTGATTAGCCATGGTCGGATCGTAGGTAACAGACTTGAATCCGCCGGCAGGGCATCAGAAACAGTCTGAGAGCCGCGGTCGGGTCGCAGGTAAAGGCCTGAAAGATGCGGTCGGGACGCGACTGCGGAGGGAAAATGCGTGGTGTACGGCGACCGAAAGGGATAGCTGAAAGGAAAAAATTTTCTAAACTGAAACCAGAAATTCAAAATCTAGAGGAGTCGCCAAAAACTGTAGCTAGGGTTTTACCCCTAGCTTGTGCAAATGAGCACCTACTAAGGAGAAGGGACTCCTTAGTAGCAGTTCAGTAAATGTAAATAATTAAGCTAAAACAGGAATAGAAACTACTCTAAAACATGTGTATGAAAAATAAACAACAATTTGTAAACAAGGGTTTTGTATTAATATTACCTTCAATGTGAAGGTTGATGAAGCTCCTTGCAATGTCCAAGAGGGTTGCTCCAAGCTCCAATGTGCTCCTTCTCTTTCTCCAATGGTGGGAATGGGCCAAAAGTGGCTCTCAAGGTGAAAGTAGTTCAATGGTGAACTAGGGTTTCGAGAGAGATTTTGGCAGAGTAAGGGTATACTTGATTGTGGATATGGAATAAGGGATCTCCATCACCTATTTATAGTTCTTTGGTGGTGGAGTGCTGACCCATGGTTGTGGGAAACACATGGTTTAGGGCAGCTGTATAGGGTTTTTTTCTCCTTTTCCTCATTATTTTATATTTTTCTTCCCTTTTTAGGGGGTTTTTGCTATTTTTAGAGGAATTTTGGATATTTTTGGAGGAAAAATGGGTTTTTTAACCTTTTTGAGGTTATTTTAAGGGTTTTGTGGCCTTTTGGAGGCATTTTAGGCCTTTTGGAGGCTTTTTAATGGGATTTTTTGGGATTTTTAAGGGAAATATGGTAGGAAAATGGACAAATGAGCCATAGAATGTGGTAGATGAGGTGGTGAACACTTTTTGGGTGTTAACAGATAGCAGCAGCAGTGACGATGATGAGGACGATACATCGATGATGATGATCCTGAGAAGAAGACCTGTCTAGCAGATCTGTGTCGAGAAATACCTTCCTAGTTAAGAGGGAGTGTTGATGTATATGTAACTTCGGAATGTATTTCATCTATGTATTTCATATATATTTATTGTACCCTTATTAGAGATGTGTTATTCCTCTATAAGGAAGTGTCGTCATGTGGATTGAAAAGTGTCGCAAGTGTGTGTACTTACCGACGGGTTATTAGACCACCATGTGGGGTCGGCCTTGAATTATATATATTATAATGTGGATGTACCTAGCTAGACAAGTCAGTCCCATAAAGTCATTGGGAAAACAGATCAGTATAAATAGAGATCAGGTGATCTCTATTTAGATCACTTGGAAAAGTATCTCACTCTCACTCAGAAAGTGGTGCACTAGTGAGGAGGAGGATCATCTGCTACTAGGAGACTATCTCAGTGTATTTTTGGTTGTACTTTGGTTGAGCCATTGCTCTCTCTATCTCTGAGGAAGTTGTGGGGTTTTTCACCTTAGGGTTTTCCCCACGAAAACTCTGTGTCTCTTGTCACTTATGCTTTTGATTCTTGTGATGCTTGTCATACTTATTGTGATTGTCATGCATTGATATACTATATATGTTATTCTCTCAGTAAATATCCTAGAGTATTGTGAATTAATGCTCAAAATTTAACACTAGGCTTATCTCAAGCATCATCACGAGAAATGATCTCAAGTATCATCATGAGTGCGGAAAAATGAATCCGATGGTACAAATGGTATGAAAAATAGAGTTCATATGGCTCTGAAATGGCAAAGGAAAACGAGGTTAAAAAATGGTTACAAATAAAGGTGAGCCCACCAAGCGAATGATGCAGTGGTGGGGAGAAACGATGGCCTGCGGGGGTGAAATACTAGGCATATCAAATCAAATCGAATATACAAGTGACACGTAACCTCAAAAATGGTTGAGATCACACATGTGAAAAAGTGAGCAGGGTTAATGACATGTCCCCATGCTATGCGCATGGGGTTTGTGAGTGTGGATCACATATGTGTTGGTTTGAATAATGGGATCATTGAAACATTGAGATAGATTTGATGGGGAAGGTTCAAAATGATTGATCATGCCCCCTATCCCAGGGTCGAGGTAATCTATTATGCCCCCTAACTCAGAGGTGTCAATGTGGTGCTAGATGATAGCGGGGTCAAGACCAGGCATTTCGGTAAAGGACCGGGCAAAGACATCGTGGAACTCTTGGAAAAGTTTCTTGTACTCTCAGATCTCATGCTCGGTGCAAGAGGCTCCCAAAGTAATGAGTTCAGGGGCATTAGCTAGGGCAGAGATATCAATGTGGATTGTGGGTGAGATATTGGCCATGTTACCTTCCTCGAAGGCATCGGGAGTGGGAATGGGCTCTTTAAACTAGTCGACTTTGGTGGGGAGGAAATCTTTGGGCTCAACCGAAAATTGGGTGGCTGTGGTGGGGGAGGACTCCTCCGGGAGGAAATAGGAACGATGGTGCATATCCTCCTAGGGGTAATTAGGTACAGTAAGAGCCTCAAGAATCTCCTCATCATCATGGAAACTTTGGGTCATCAAATCGGTTGACGAGGGAGTGCTAGTAGAAGAGATCATATAAATGGTATTAATCTCTCCGATTAGCGGGGATGCTGGGGGGTGGATCTCTTCAATTGTGGGGGGAGCCATATCGAGGTCCAAGTTATTCATCTCGTAGAGAGCGGCTCTGTAATCTAGGAGATCAGGGCAGTGATGTGAATAATGGCCGTAAATATTGCAGATTGCAAAAGGGTGATTGGTACGCAATGATTTATCGCGAGGCTTAGGGGTAGGGTCGAGTTGGACAACTAGGATGTTGGGGTCATCGTCAAGAATTTGCATGTGCTCTTGTAATGCAGGTAATTGTGGAAATTAATGGGTAGCATGGACCAACTCATCACACAACGAGCATTTGGGAGGAGCGCGAAACGCGGGGGGATTTTTAACCATTTTGGGAGGGCTAAAGCAGTGTATGGTTGTGGGCCTTTGCCCCGGCAGGTGGTTGACTAGTGATGGTGATGGGTTGCACCAGTTGTAGGACGATATTTGGTGTCGGAGGGGAAATAGGAGATGTGATGTACCATACAGGTAATCCTAAAGTTAAACCGGGGGAGGACGAGAGTAGCCATAACTGGGGTGCTTACTACTCCCAAAGGGGGGAATAAGAAGGGGATTGTATGGATGTGTAACATCCCGATATTTTCATAAAATTTAATTTTTTTTAAATTGCCATAAAAAGCTAATATTGTAAAATGTGGAAATAATAGTATACAATAATCGGCAATTAATGAAAGTGTCGGTTGGTAGGAACAATTTACTGGTTGTGTCTTTTTGTCTTCTGATGGCGTAATGAAAATCAATTAATGATTATGTTCTTATTTAAATGTTGGAATGATTGAAAATTTGGATGCGTTTGGAAAACAGAATTATTCTCGACAAGTGCTGACAGTTTAATTTTTCTGGATGATGATGAAAGGGGTTTCACGAGGTGCACTGAGGCTTACTTAGCTATTCGGCTAAAGCATTGTACTCGTCCCTGTGCGCAGATTCACAGGTAAAGATAGCGATAATAACTCAGAGGGTTTAATTCAATAAAAACTGCGTATGAATTTCGATGCTACAGGTATGGTCTCTTTCTAATTCTGTAAGATGAGCATGTCTATCTCAAGACTGCAGATAACGTCTATTTCAGAGTGTGTTTGTTATGAATGTTTCCGTTAAGTGTTGATGACTTTACGTATGGTCATTCCAAAAATGCCTTGCGGCTGTTAAAGTAATTCTTTTATAAAATTGACGGTGACAGGTTGATGACAAAAGTGCATGGTCTTAAGTGATACTATGGAGAGAGTGATAAGTTGGTTTTAAATCTCTATTGCCTGGGCAATTAAAATGGTGATGCCTTAAGCATTAATACCCTACCATGCCATGAATGCGATGGGTCCTTGGGTGGCAAACATACCCTAACGATGTGTTGATATAAATTATGGTGTGGGCAAGATTTATGAGCTCTACAATAATCCCTATGTTAAACTTTATGATAGACTTTAAGTGATGGGCGGAGTCAATCCATGCCCTATGATTGCTCGCGACCTTGGTGGATATTCATATGCTATGAGTGTGTGTCTAAATTGATTATATGGAATCGTATGAGACCTTTGTTATATGCTATCGGGAACGTTATACATTGATAATGTTTACATGCTGATGCTATTAATGATGATTCGTATGGATTAGCAGGTGGAATGATGGCCCTGCAAAAGCCTACATACGAATTGAGGGTGTATTAAATGATCTGGTTTGCAATTATTTTACCTGGCCACCGTGTTAAGGATATTGTTACGTGTAAGTTGTGATAGCTGACTCGGTGTGTGAAAGGGTTTGGCAAGTTGAGTTGGAACGGGCCTCCTACCCTGTCGTCCATCGATATGGCAACCTTGTAGTTTGGGAGGTAGATGAGCAATTTAATGCTACTCCTGCCACCTTCCAACATGGCTTGATGAGGATGGATCTCCGCCGTTGATTGTCGTGTATTGGGATGAGCTGAACCCTAGTGTTACTTATGGATTCTTGTAACGTTTCTTGTCATTGTTCGGTGGTAGGGTTTGGGAGGTGAGGCCAACCGACCGAGAGGCACTTAGGGTTTGTTGGTTTTTCTAGCCTCCCTCGGGATCGATCTTGAGATCGACAGCAACCTTGGTCTGTGAGTAATTGTTATCCGTGGAATCCAAGTCTGGAAACGATTGTGTGGTAATCTACAGGTGGGATGAGTGCATCTATTCTGATGTTGCAGTAGCTTGCAAGTCTGGGGTTTTTAATGAAGTTGTAAGTTTTTCGGGAGGTATCCCTCGTCGTGGTCTTTGAACTGGGTGCTTCTCCTTCACAGTGGATGGATACAGGCTTCATTGACTTTCTGTCACGACTTAGGTATTGTAACGTGCAATGGTTTTCATACTATTCTTTTTTTTGCATGTCTTACTACCTCATGATCCGGTGCTTAACTTATTGTATGGTTGTTGGCAGGTAACCCTCGACGAACTAACAGGGTCCCGGAGTAGTTGAAGGGGAAAAGAACTTTAAGCAAACCCACCAGTAAGCTTCGGTGGTATCCCTCCTTAGTGGTTTTCCTGGAATCGGACTTGATGAGCAAGTGTTGGTAGCATGCCTTCGCGGCAGTGGCTTTTGTCTCGCCTGCAGCATTTGGGCAACCTTCAGTTTTAAGTTTTGTTGATAGCGTAGGTGATGTAAATGTTTAAAATATGTGGCCGGCCATTCCTGGGCTCGGCGAGTTTAGTAGGGTTGAACCCTCATGTTTGCAAATAGTCTTACATCTTTACGTTCTATGTCTTATCGTTTTGGTGCTTCTGGGTTGATGAAAAAAGGATACATCGATTGTAATTTTTCTTCAGCATTTGCTGTGTATATAAATGGTATGGGGTTTCAAAAGGAGCCTTCGGCAAACGAATGTGGAAACTGTAGGGTGCAATCATTGTTAATTTAAATGGAAACGATAATATTTCAGGGTTAAATGGCTATGTTTGGTGACTTGAACTTCTCGTTTTTGTATCTGTATCTAAAAAGCCGGTTTAAGATATTTTTGGGTTTCATGTCTTCGTATTGTGTTTTGATCTTCTCAATCTTGAACTCATATCCAAGGATCGAAAGGCATTTTTAAGTTGTTTAATTAAAATGTGGCTATAAGCCAAGAGCGATCTTCCTGGCTTATACTGCTTTTGTGCATGTATGGATTAAGCCGAGAATAGAAAGGAAATGGTTTTGTTTTGAAAGCATATGTGATAATGTTAAACCTTAGCTATCGATGTGAATGAAACATGCTTGTCTTATAATGATGTTTTAAAAGAACAAGAATAACAAGTCTAGATTCTGCAGTTAAAATGTCTATGGTAATGAAACCTTCGATTTGGCAACTGTTTAAATGTTTATAAATAATAATGTGACGAGAACGTGTTAACCCCAGTTTGGGGTAGAGGTACTGTAATTTAATCTGTCAATTTAATAAAGCTATGTTTGTCCTAGATTCTAATAACTTGGTATTCTGTGATGTAAGTTCTGTCACATGCAATTGATAATTCAGAAAAAGAGAAAATAATAGTGCAATCGTCATATTATTTGATTGCTTATGAATATAACAATTTTTCTATTCTAACTATATATTCCTGTATTTGTCCAATTTGGACCTCTGATGAAAGGATAAATAACATAGTAGCTTTCTTTCTTTCTGTACAAGATAATACAGTGAAGACAATACTTTATATAAGATCAATCATATTCTAAAAACAATAAGAAGATAGAAAAATGGGAATGTGGTTAAACAGAATGCATGGCAGTGTTTTCTTTTGAAATAATTAGTACAGATTAGTAACCCTAGTTGTTAACATACTGTTCACCTTCAGAAATAAGAAAAGAACCTATTCTGTGACTAGTTTCTGGTAGGTTATTCAACAAACAGATTTGAACAGTAAAAACATTGCATGCAAGGATTTAATCTACAGCTGCTAAAATATAAGATGCATGATAAACATAGGTCTGTGCATGGGTGGTCTTTGGTTTAGATGTTTAGATGCATGCAAGGTTTCACTTTTAACTGGGCAGATTTAATGCTACCTCTTTGTACTGGAGAATGATGCAGCTCCACGCATGGGGAAAAATGCTGAGGAGTCATTTTATCAGTTCAACAAATCTAAATTAATTAGGATCTGACATTTTATACTATTGATTGTTAAATAACAATACTAAGCCATTTTCTGAGAGCATTCATATGTTTTGTAAAAGAAAACAAAAAAGAATAGAACCTGAGTGTAATGGGAGGAACAAATCACTCAAGAAGCCTGGTCCACCCAACCTACTCCTAAGCAACCAAGCTGTCTGCCTTAGGACCCCTGAGCTTGTCCACTGATCCAAAAGGAGGAAGAAGGTTCTGCAGCTTAGGACTTCTACTTGCAGCAGCAAGAAAAACTATATATCCAGTCTTATAGGCTTACTAATCAATGAGATCAGCACCAGCACCTCTGGTCTGTCCTTCTCATAACATTTGCAGACTTATACTTGCACTCCCCACAACCTCCCCTATTCGAATCTCTCATCCATCACCTGATGAGCATGAGGAATGTTTCTACAGAAAACATTGTAAGAGCTGCCTGCTCAATTCGAATTGCCTTTTATAGGATGCCTAGGCCTTTTGTAATTAATTGGTCATTAGTGAGCTGCCTGCTCACCTCCCTCCACCTGGAGGGGGAAATGCCACAAAATTAGGGGGAGTTGTCCCATACCAATAGATAATGGTAGAGTGCAAATGCTTCCATTTGTCCAATTCCTTCCAGTAGCTTCCATTCCTCCTAGTAGACCAGTGGACACTCTTGTAACAACTTTCTTGAGTGTTTGTCTCCCATTTTCATTTATTAAATAATAATAATGAGTCATTACATTCATTTTTGACCTACTTGGTCATAATTACAAACTTGTAATTATAATTTAACACAAAGTATTTTTGCAAAAAGGATAATAGTAGAAAATAATTATTCTAAAAAATTGGGTAGGTGACATACACCCCCCCTTAAGCCTCAACATCGTCCTCGATGTTGCTTTATTAACTCCTTGAGTGTTCCTGGAACAGAGTTGGGTATGCAGCCCGCATACTACTATCCAACTCCCAGGTAGCCTCTACTGGGCTATAGTGCTTCCATTGCACTTTTACTTGGCCAACCATGTGGTTCCGGAGTAGAGTTTCTTTCCTTGCGAGAATACAGTCCGGTTCCACCGGAAAATCGCCGCCTTGTTCCACCTGAACATTATTCCAATTTACAACATGAGTGTGATCATCCACATATTTCTTTAAAAATGAAATGTGAAAAACATTATGGACTTTGAGGTTTGAAGGTAGGGCTAAATCATATGCCACAGGTCCAACCCTGGACAAGATTTCGAAAGGACCACAATACTTGGGTGCCAGTTTGGCACAACTTCCCAATTTTAAGGAACTCTTTTTCGGCCTTACCTTAATAAAAACATGTTCACCAACCTGGAAATTTCTATTAGTTCTTTTAAGGTCTGCTTGAATTTTTTGTCTATCCTGGGCAGCTTTAAGATTCCCTTGTACTTGCTTCACGATTAATTCTAATTCCTGCAACAATTCAGGCCCTAAGGTGACCCTGCTAACCGGATCACTCCATGACACCGGTGTGTTACACTTTCTTCCATAAAGGATCTCAAATGGGCTAAGTTTGGCAGAAGCATGATAGTGATTATTATACGCAAACTCTGCTAAATGAAAGTAGTCTTCCCACTTACCAGGCTGATCCTTAACATACATTCTGAGCATATCTTCCAATATCTGGTTCACCCTTTTAGTCTGTTCGTCTGTTTGCAGATGGAACGCAGTGCTGAAATTTAAGGTGGTGTTTAACCCCTTGAACAATGACCTCCAAAAATTACCTGTGAACTTCGAATCTCGGTTTGAAACTATTACCTTGGGTATGCCATGTAGTCGAAAAACCTGCTTCATAAAAATTTCTGCGATATTAGGGGCCTTATGGGTAGTTTTGAAAGGGATAAAATGGGGTGCCTTGCTAAGTTTGTCTTCTACCACCATGATGGAGTCATGCTGTTTTTGATTCTTTGGTAACCCAGTGATGAAATCTATACTTATGAATTCCCATTTCCAGCTGGGTATAGGCAAGGGCTGCAACAATCCAACAGGATGCTGATGTTCCACCTTCACTTTTTGACAGTCAAAACACTTAGATATGTACTTCGCTACTTCATCCTTCATCCTGGGCTAGTAGTACTCCTTCCTTAGCATTGTGATGGTCTTCTGGTAACCTAGGTGGCAAGAATAGTGGCTTTTGTGCATCTCATCCAAAATCAGAATTTTTACTGTTTGTACATTTGGTATGTACAATCTATTTTTGTACAGCAGTAGGCCATTTTCCTTCAAACTGAAATCTGTTACAGAATTTTCAGAGTTGTTTTTTGCTGTCCTTTCCTGTAATTTTCTGTATTCCTCATCCTCATTGATTCCTTTAAAAATCTATTCCTCCAAATCTGTTGTGTATGTGCTGATGGCTGAAACAAAATGTATCCTTGCATTACGACTTAATGCGTCAACTACTTTATTCTCCTTCCCCTTAATGTGCTGAATTTCAAAATCGTACTCACTCAGAAAAGTCAACCATTTGGCTTTCCTGGCATTCAAATTTGTTTGATCTAACAAATATTTCAGCCCCATATTATCCGTCATCAAGGTAAATTTTTTGCCGATAAGGTGGTTTCGCCACATTTTTAAGGCATGAATCACTGCTAGCAACTAGGCCATAGGTGGAATAGTTCTTCTCATGTATTTTCAGTTTTCTTGATTCGTATGCTATAGCATGTCCTTCCTGCATTAGGACTCCTCCCAGTCCATCATTGCGTGCATCTGTGCATACCACAAAATCTTTATTAGGATCTTCAATGCTCAAAATAGGCGCCGAAGTCAATAATTATTTTAACTTTGCAAAATTGTCCACACACTTGTGGTCCCAGACAAACTTCTTTCCCTTTTTCTGCAGCGATGTTATGGGGTTTGCGATCCTGGAAAACCCTTCAATGAATTTTCTATAATAACCAGTGATACCCATAAACGATCGCACATCTGTCACATCTTTAGGAATCGACCATTCATTAATGGCCTTTATCTTGGTGGGGTCAACCGCAATCCCTTCCTCAGAGATTATGTGTCCCAAGTACTAAATCTTGTCTTTGTAAAAATCACATTTGTTGAATTTTGCATACAACTGGTGCTCCCTCAGAACTTGCAAAATGATACGTAGCTGTTTATCATGCTCTTCCTTGTTCTTAGAATATACCAAAATGTCATTGATAAACACCACTGCAAACTTATCTAAGTACTTGTGCAGAATTTTGTTCATTAAGCACATAAATACAGCAGGTGCATTAGTTAGTCCAAACGGCATGACAACGAACTCATAGTGTCCATAACGAGTTCTAAAGGCTATTTTGAAAATGTCTTCATCCTTCACACGGACCTGATGATATTTTGATCGTAAATTGATCTTCGAGAACACTGTTGCTCCGCATAGCTGGTCAAAAAGATCTTCAATGCGGGGCAGTGGGTACCTATTTTTGATCATCATTTTATTCAGTTGATGATAATCTATACAAAGTCTTAGGGTACCATCCTTCTTCTTAAAAAAAATGATCGGTGCTCCCCAAGGGGACACGCCGGGCCTTATATATTTTTTATCGACCAGCTCCTTCAGCTGAGATTTTAACTTGTTCAGCTCCAGTATATTCATCCGGTATGGAGCTTTAGAACTTGGTATAACGCCAGGTATTAATTCAATAGTAAAATCCAGGTCCCTTTTGGGAGGTAAATCTGGGATCTCTTCAGGAAAAATATCTTGGAAATCCTGCAAGACAGGTATGTATTCCATTTTCAGTTTGTCCTTCTTAGTACTTATCTCATCATGCATCGCATTTACAGCAAACATCTGACACCCTTTTCTGAATGCCCTTTTTACTTGCATGGCTGAAATCTGCCAAATGGATGTTTTTCTAGGGATTCCTTTTACCTCTGTTGTCTTTCCTTCATCATCCAGGCAAATGAAGCTTTTTTCATAACAATTCAGAATGACCCAATGGGTTTATAACCAATCCATACCCATTAGGATGTCATATGACCCTAATGGAAAAATATTTAGCTTAACCTGCGTTGTTAATTGATTCATAGATAAAACACAATTTTCCACAAAATCAGAAACCTTCCTTTTTGTTCCTGTCGCTAATCTAACTAACCAGAATTTATCGAATTTCTCTGTTTTCAAATCAAGTCTTTCTACAACAACTAGTGATATATAACTTAGACTAGCACTGGGGTCAATTAAAATAGAAACTGGGTGGTTTTGTAGCATACCTTTGACCTCCACCATTGAGACTTGGTCTTCTGCTTGCCGGTTGTCTAATGTTGCACTAATTTTGGGTACTTCTCTTGCTACATCTCCTATAGTAGCTTCAGACTATATGGAATGAATATGGTTGGCCACCCGTTTCCTGGGGGGATAGTCTGAGGCATAATGGGGCCCTTGGCACTCAAATCATTTTATAGGTGGCTTCTGTTCATTGGTCTTGGCAATAGTGGGGACATTTCTGCGTGCTGTAAATTTTTGCTGTTGATTATTTCTGTTCTGCTGAAATTTTTTATTCTGAAAATTTTTCTTCTGAAAACTGGAATTGCCGCCATATCTAAAATTCTTCTTTTTATGTTCAAAGTTACTGGGTTTTGGGTTTTTCCAGCTAGGTAACCCTTCTCTTTTCTTATTTTGGTCAAAGCAAAAAGTGGCTTTCCTCATGGTTTCCTCTAGGGTCTTAGGGTTATCGTACTCTATCTTGTCCTTGATGTGGAAAGGTAGACAACTTAGGTACCTCTAGACCTTCAGTTTTTCTTCCACCATATACGGCACATATCTTAGCAGACTTAAAAACCTACTATTCAGTTCTTTCATATTCATCGTCCCTAGTTTCAGATCATAAAATTATTTGGATTTTTCTTCATAATACTGCTCAAATAGGACTTTCTTCTTGAAGTGTCTTGTAAAAGTACTCCAACTCACATCTCATTCTTTTATACCTTTTACCCTTTTAAGGTCTTGCCACCAAATATCTGCCTTCCTGGTCAGATCATAAATTACCATCTTCGCCTTCAAGGACTCCAAGTAGTTGTAGATTTGAAAATACTTTTTCATGCCGGACAACCATGCTTCTGCTGTCTCTCCTTTTTTTGTCTCGCCATTGAAAATTGGGGGTTTTATTTTCTTGAATTCACCAGATATCTGTTCGTACTATCTATTCCTTTTTATTTTTGGCTTACAGTCTCCTTCACTATTGTCACTAGAGTAGTTATGCTTCTTTTTATGTGGATGTTTGGCAGCTCTTGATGATGTTGAGTTGCTGTTTTCTTCAGCTATTTCTGTTTGTTTGTTCTTGCCTTCCTGGGATAGCTTTTTAGTTTCAGAAGTATGTTCCAGTTCTGTTCATATTTTGGATATTGGTCAAACAGTGCTTGCTTCAATTCTTCCTGTGTCTACATGATTCTTTCATTGTCCTTTTTTACTGACTAGATCTCTGCTTTTAATTCATGAAAATCATGCAATAATTCTGACGAATCATTACCCTGATTGTCCTGGAATTGTTGTTCCGTACTTGGGTTGTTTGGTGGAAATATGTCCCTTATGTGTTCAACTGATCCTTCAATATTTGTAAATCAAAGAAATTTTTTCTATATAGGATAAAATAATTTAAACTTGAGTTAGTGAAAATTTTCACAGTCATAAATTTTCTGTTTGCGTGTTTCTTGGACCCTCTTTAGGCCTAGAGTTCGAACATGAGCTCTGATACCACATGTAACATCCCGATATTTTCATAAAATTTAAAAAATTTTAAATCGCCATAAAAAGCTAATATTGTAAAATGCAGAAATAATAATATACAATAATCAGCAATTAATGAAAGTGTTGCTTGGTAGGAACAATTTACTGGTTGTGTCTTTTTGTCGTCTGATGGCGTAATGAAAATAAAATAATGATTATGTTCTTATTTAAATGCTGGAATGATTGAAAATTTGGATGCGTTTGGAAAACAGAATTATTCTCGACAAGTGCTGACAGCTTAATTTTTCTGGATGATGATGAAAGGGGTCCCACGAGGTGTCTCGAGGCTTACTTAGCTATTCGGCTAAAGCATTGTACTCTTCCCCGTGCGCAGATTCGTAGGTAAGAGATAGCGATAATAACTAAGAGGGTTTATTTCAATAAAAACTGCGTATGAATTTCGATGCTACAGGTATGGTCTCTTTCTAATTCTGTAAGATGAACCTGTCTATCTCAAGACTGTAGATAACGTCTATTTCAGAGTGTGTTTGTTATGAATGTTTCCGTTAAGTGTTGATGACTTTATGTATGGTCATTCCAAAAATGCTTTGTGGCTGTTAAAGTAATTCTTTTATAAAATTGTCGGTAACAGGTTGATGACAAAAGCGCATGGTCTTAAGTGATACTATGGAGAGAGTGATAAGTTGGTTTTAAATCTCTATTGCCCGGGCAATTAAAATGGTGATTCCTTAAGCATTAATACCCTACCATGCCATGAATGTGATGGTCCTTGGGTGGAAACCATACCCTAACGATGTGTTGATATAGCTTATGGTGTGGGCAAGCTTTATGAGCTCTACAATAATCCCTATGTTAAACTTTACGATAGACTTTAAGTGATGGGCGGAGTCAATCCATGCCCTATGATTGCTCACGACCTTGGTGGATATTCATATGCTATGAGTGTGTTTCGAAATTGATTATATGGAATCGTATGAGACCTTTCTTATATGCTATCGGGAACATTATACATTGATAATGTTTACATGCTAATGCTATTAACAATGATTCATATGGATTGGCAGGTGGAATGATGGCCTTGGAAAAGCCTGCGTACAAATTGAGGGTGTATCAAATGATCTAGTTTGCAATTATTTTACCTAGCCACCGTGTTAAGGATATTGTTTCGTGTAAGTTGTGATAGCTGACTCGGCGTGTGAAAGGGTTTGGCAAGTTGAGATGGAACGGGCCTCCTTCCCTGTTGTCCACTGATATGGCAACCTCGTAGTTTAAGAGGTAGATGAGCAATTTAATGCTACTCCTTCCACCTTCCAACGTGGCTTGATGAGGATGGATCTACGCCGTTGATCATCATGTATTGGGATGAGCTGAACCCTAGCATAACTTATGGATTCTTGTAATGTTTCTTGTCATTGTTCGGTGGTAGGGTTTGGGAGGTGAGGCCATCCGGCCGAGAGGCACTTAGGGTTTACTGGTTTTTCTATCCTCCCTTGGGCTCGATCCTGAGACCTACAGCAACCTTGGTTTGTGAGTAATTGTTATCTGTGGAAGCCAAGTCTGGAAATGATTGTGTGGTAATCTACAGGTGGGATGAGTGCATCTGTTCTGACATTGCAGTAGCCTGCAAGTTTGGGGTTTTTAATGAAGTTGTAAGTTTTTCGGGAGGTATCCCTCATCGTGGTCTTAGAACTGGGTGCTTCTCCTTCATAGTGGATGGATGCAGGATTCATCGAATTTCTGTCATGACTCAGGTATTGTAACGTGCAAGGGTTTTCATACTATTCTTTTTTTTGCATGTCTTACTACCTCATGATCCGGTGCTTAACTTATTGTATGGTTGTTGGCAGGTAACCCCCGATGAACTAACAGGGTGCCAGAGTAGTTGAAGGGGAAAAGAACTTTAAGCGAACCCACCGGTAAGCTTCGGTGGTATCCCTCCTTCGTGGTTCTCCTGGAATCGTACTTGATGAGTAAGTGTTGGTAGCATGCCTTCGCAGCAATGGATTTTGTCTCGCTTGCAGCATTTGGGCAACCTTCAGTTTTAAGTTTTGTTGATAGCGTAGGTGATGTAAATGTTTAAAATATGTGGCCGGCCATTCCAAGGCTCGACGAGTTTAGTAGGGTTGGACCCTCGTGTTTGCAAATAGTCTTACATCTTTTCATTTTATGTCTGATCATTTTGGTGCTTCTGGGTTGATGAAAAAAGGATACATCGATTGTAATTTTTCTTTGGCATTTGCTGTGTGTATAAATGGTATGGGGTTTCGAAAGGAACCTTCGGCAAAAGAATGTGGCAACTGTAGGGTGCAACCATTGTTAATTTAAATGGAAATGATAATATTTCAGGGTTTAATGGCTATGTTTGGTGACTTGAACTTCTCGTTTTTGTATCTGTATCTAAAAAGCTTGTTTAAGATATATTTGGGTTTCATGTCTGCGTATTGTTTTTTGATCTTCTCAATCTTGAACTCAGATCCAAGGATCGGAAGGCATGTTTAAGTTGTTTAATTAAAATGTGGCTATAAGCTGAGAGCGATCTTCCTGGCTTATACTGCGTTTGTGCATGTATGGATTAAGCCGAGAATAGAAAGGAAATGGTTTTTTTTTGAAAGCATATGTGATAATGCTAAACCTCAGCTATCGATGTGAATGAAACCTGCTTGTCTTATAATGATGTTTTAAAAGAACAAGAATAACAAGTCTAGATTCTGCAGTTAAAATGTCTATGGTAATGAAACCTTCGATTTGGCAACTGTTTAAATGTTTATAAATAATAATGTGATGAGAACGTGTTTACCCTAGTTTGGGGTAGAGGTACTATAATTTAATCTGTCAATTTAATAAAGCTATGTTTGTCCTAGCTTCTAATATCTTGGTATTCTGTGATGTAAGTTCTGTCACATGCAATTGATAATTCAAAAAAAGAGAAAATAATAGTGCAATCGTCAGATTATTTGATTGCTTATGAATATAACAGTTTTTCTATTCTAACTATATATTCCTGTATTTGTCCAATTTGGACCTCTGATGAAAGGATAAAATAACACAGTAGCTTTCTTTCTTTCTATACAAGATAATACAGTGAAGACAATACTTTATATAAGATCAATCAGATTCTAAAAAAAATAAGAATATAGAAAAATGCAAATGTGGTTAAACATAATGCATGGTATTGTTTTCTTTTGAAATAAATTGCATAGATCAGTAACCCTAGTTGTTAACATACTGTTCACCTTCAAAAATAAGAAAATAACCTATTATGTGACTAGTTTCTGGTAGGTTATTCAGCAAACAGATTTGAACAGTAAAAACATTGCATGCAAGGATTTAATCTACAACTGCTAAAATATAAGATGCATGATAAACATAGGTATGTGCATGGGTGGTCTTTGGTTTAGATGTTTAGATGCATGCAAGGTTTAACTTTTAACTAGGCAGATTTAATGCTACCTCTTTGTACTGGAGTACGATGTAGCTCCATGCATGGGGAAAAATGCAAAGGAGTCATTTTATCAATTCAACAAATCTAAATTAATTAGGATCTGACATTTTCTACTATTGATTGTTAAATAACAATACTAAGCCATTTTCTGAGAGCATTCATATGTTTTGAAAAGGAAAACACAAAAGAATAGAACCTGAGTGTAATGGGAGGAACAAATCACTCAAGAAGATTGTTCCACCCAACCTACTCCTAAGCAGCCAAGCTGTCTACCTTAGGACCCCCGAGCCTGTCCACTGATCCACCAGGAGGAAGAAGGTTCTGCAGCTTAGGACTTCTACTTGCAGCAGCAAGAAAAATTATATATACAGCCTTACAAGCTTAGTAATCAATGGGATCAGCACCAGCACCTCTGGTCTGTCCTTCTCATAACATTTGCAGACTTATACTTGCACTCCCCACAGCCTCCCCTATTCAATTCTCTCAGACATCACTTGATGAGCATGAGGACTGTTTCTACATAAAACATTGTAAGAGCTTCCTTCTCAATTCGAATTTCCTTTTATAGGATGCCTAGGTCTTTTGTAATTAACTAATCATTAGTGAGCTGCCTGCTCACCTCCCTCCACCTGGAGGGGGAAATGCCACAAAATTAGGGGGAGTTGTTCCATACCAACAACTAATTGTAGAGTGCAAATGCTGCCATTTTTCCAATTCCTTCCAGCAGATTCCATTCCTCCTAGTAGACCAGTGGACACTCTTGTAACAACTTTCTTGAGTGTTTGTCTCCCATTTTCATTTATTAAATAATAATAATGAGTCATTAGATTCATTTCTGACCTACTTGGTCATACTTACAAACTTGTAATTATAATTTAACACAAAGTATTTTTGCAAAAAGGATAATAGTAGAAAATAATAATTATTTTTGACATCATTCATGAATCATTTGGGTCAATAGCACCAATGGTTGAGAGAAAAGTCTTGCATTGTGTAGGACATTGTTTTAAGACCTCTAACATAGACATGGCTGCGGGGGACTAAGCTAAATCATCTACAATGTTGTAATTAGACGCAGCGCGAGCATTGGGGCTATTGTTGATGCGGCGAAGTGGGAAGCGAGGGGATTTGGAGGCGCCATCTAGTGGAGCCGGAGGTATTCGTAATGACTGATCGGTGGGAAGAGCGTTGGTGTTTTTGTTGGCGGGAGGGGCTTCAGGGGTGGAGCTATATTGGTTTCGACGGGTTTGAAGGTTGACATCAACGGATGACATCATTAACAAGTGATGGGTACCTGAGTCTATCATGGGTTTATCAAGAGAGGCATAAGTGATTTGTTGTTGTGGTGGTGCGTTTCTTTGAGGGTGAGCCAACGGTTGAGTGTTCACTACCCCATTCATGACACATCCAGAAAAGGTGAATCTCCAGCTTCAGTCCTATCACCGTGTGGGCCTAAAGAGAACACCACATGCAAACCAACGAGTAGATAGCATTCAGTTACTGAATGGATTGTGGTATTCCACTCAGGCCTCTGGAATCAGTCTAGATACTTCAACCCTCCTAAGGGAGAGGCCCTATGATAAACTGGGGCTGACCGTGCCAAAAAATACTAGGGGATTTTGGTTCCCTAATGGACAACAACTATGTCTCAAGTGTAAGCGATCGAGGGGTGTTATTTGGATGCCTATCCCCCCGACCCTACCTAACTACAATATTCTTATGTGTTCCCCAAGTGGGGTTAAAATGTTGGTTGTGTTAAGTAGTATTTTATGGCTCACTTAAATTAGGTGATAGAGTGTGTGCGTGTGAGGTAATGAACCCAATCAAAAGTGCCACGGGGGTGGGAAACTTTCTAACTAATAATAACAATGCAGAAATTAAACTTATAATACAAAATTTTCTTTTTTCAATTGAAATGCTTAAATTTAAAAAAAAACTCTGTAAATGGGACAAAAATCAAACTGCAGAAAAATGTTGTAGGTAAGTATGGCTGTAGATAGGATAGGTGGCTGTGTAGGTGCAGAAAATATTGTAGCAAAGTTTTGGGTTCAAACAGGGAAAAAGTGCAGAAAACAGATCGCGGGTCTGCGGCGAAACTGCACGGTCGGATCATGGGAAACACGCTGACAGCCATGGGGAGATCGCAGGAAATAGGCTGAAAGCCGCAGGCGGATTGCAAGGAACAGGCTGAAAGCCACGGGGAGATCATAGGAAACAGGCTGAAATCCGGGCGCGGATTGCAAGGAACAGGCTGAAAGAGATGGGGAGATCACAGGAAACAGGCTGAAAGTCACGGGCGAAAAGCAAGGAACAGGATGAAAGCCACGGTCAGATCATAGGTAATAGGCTGAAAGCTGCGGTCAGATTGCAGGTAATAGGCTGAAAACCATGAGGAGATCGTAGGTAACAGGCTGGGAGCCGTGGTCAGATTGTAGGTAACAGGATGAAAGCCGCGGTTGGATCGCAACTGTGAGAAAAAAATACGTGATTTCTGGCAGCAAACCCTACTGCCGAAAAGGACAGTCGAAAGGGGAAAACAGGAAAATTATTGCAGAAAATAAAACTTTTAAAAATTATAACTAGAAACTCAAAGGAACACTAGTGGAGTCACCAAAACTGTAGCTAGGGTTTTCACCCTAGCTTGTGCAAATGGGCACCTACTAAGGAGAAGGGACTCCTTAGTAGCAGTTCAGTAAAATGATGAAATAAGACAGTAAATGAAAATAGTAAACTATTCTAGCATGTGCATAAAAAGACAATGAAAAGATTATGTAAATTTGTTTTGTATTGATTTTACCTCAAATGTGATGTTGGTGGAGCCTTTCCAGTAGTCCAGGGGCTGTTCCAATGCTCCAGTGTTGTTCTTTCTCCTTCTTCCAAGGTGTTTTGGATATGGGCTAAAGGGGATTCTCAAGTGGGAAATTATCTCCAAGTGGAGAGATAGGGTTTCAAGAGAATTTTTGGTAGCATGAGGATGGGAGAAATTAAGGATGTGAAATGGGGAGCCTCCATCACCTATTTATAGGTTTTTAGTGTTGGAGTGTTGACCCATGGTTTTGGGCACCATATGGTTTAGGTCAATTGTATAGGGTTTTTGCTTCCTTTTTTCCCTCTTTTTCCTCTTTTTTATATTTTTTATTCCCTTTTTAGAGGTTTTTTGCTATTTTTGGAGGAAATTTAAATTATTTTGGGGAAAAAAGGGTGTTTTTGGCCTTTTGGAGGCTTTTTAAGGTTTTGGAGGAAAATATGGTAGGAAATATAGACAGATGAGTCATGTAATGAGGGAGATGAGGTAGTGAGAACTTTTTAGGTGTTAACAGTCTCAAGAGACGATTGGAATGGTCTTAGTTCAGGTTGATGATGTGCTCATTGACCATGTGATGTATTACCTTAGTCGAAATCTAGTAGATGCTGAGCTGAGATACACTCATGGGGAAAATTTGGCACTTGCGACTATTCATGCAGTCCAACGGTTACGACACTACATCATGCTTAGGAAAACCACAGTAATAGCACATATCAATCCATTTCAGTTCGTGCTATCACGACGTCTTATAGGGGGGAAGTACAATAAATGGATTGTAATCCTTCAGGAGTTTGGTCTCGATTTTGGTTCGCCGAAGTCGATGAAATCCTTGGTTTTTGTCGAGCTCATGTTGGACCTTCCGTGACTTGATGAGGATATTGTCCATGAAGATTCCTTTGTGGATGAGAACTTATTTCTTATCTCGTTTGAGGATCCTTGGTATGGGGATATTATTATATATCTTCAAACTTTGAAGTTTCCTTCACACTATTCACGAGACGAGCGAAGACGTGTGAAACACCACGCTAAAGATTATACCATCATCGACGATACTTTGTATCGTCGAGGAAAGGATTCTATCCTCCGTCGTTGTTTGACTCACGAAGAAGTGGAGCGTGTGCTTAATGATTTCCATGCTAGGGCGTGTGGCGGTCACTTATCCGGGCTTGCAACAGTCGAACGCATTATGCGAGCTGGCTACTTCTGGCCTTCAATCTTTAAGGATTGTATGAACGCTATCAAGAGATGTCACCCTTGACAGGTGTTTTCTCAGAATATACACTCACATCCAACGCCCCTTCATCCGGTCATCACCGTAGGTCCCTTCACCAAGTGGGGGGTGGATTTCATGGATTGCAAACCAACTTCGGCTGGGGGGCATCAGCATATCATAGTGGCCATGGACTACTTTTCCAAATGGGCTGAGGCCATTCCTACCGTAATATCCGATGGTGCTACAACAACCCATTTCGTATTCAATCAGATTATTACTCGATCAATATTATGAAAGAGATTTTCACTGACCATGGCAGTCACTTTCAGAACAAAATGATGGAGGATTTGTCACTCAAGCTTGGGTTTCGTCAAGAACAATCATCTTGTTACTACCCCCAAGAGAATGGTCAGGTGGAAGCAGTCAATAAGTCTTTAAAGACCATTCTCCAACGTACCATCCAATAGAGAAAGAACAACTGGCATATTATGTTATATCTTGCTTTGTGGGCATATTGAACCGTAGGCAAGATTGCCACCGGGTTCTCATTGTTTCAGCTGGTACATGGTGTGGAGTTTACTTTTCCGATTGAATGCGAAATCCCTTCATTAAAAATATCCATAGAGTTACTCTCTGATACGTCAGGTATTGAGCAACGTTTAATCCACCTTGAGCATCTTGACGAGCAACGTCGAGATGCCGCCGTGGCTATAGATACCAATAAATGTTGTATCAAGGTTCAGTACGATAGGTCTGTCCGTCCCCGACAATATGATGAAGGTGACTTGGTTCTTTTATATGACCAAGCTAAAGAACCCCTGGGGGCAGGAAAGTTTAACCCCATGTGGCATGGGCATGTCCTGGAAAAAGGAGCCTAAGAATTGGAAGATTAAGAAGGGAACGTCTTGAAGGAGCCTAGAAATGGGCTCTACGTCAGGCGGTATTATGCTTGAACTTCTAGTTTGAGCTAATACTTTTGTATACTATTGTATAGTTGCTTCTGTACATAGTTTAGATTTCTTTTGGTTTTTCGGGTCTGCTGATTCGCTTCCGTTTGGTTGACAGATGTCATTGGAATCTCCTACGTTCTTAGGGTTCGTGGATGGTGCTAGCCGTCATATGTAGCAGCTTGCTTCTGCCTCCTGGGTTATTTATTCACCTGAACACATTGTTGTGTCTTCAAGAGGTGCTTGTCTCAGTCCTACATCTAACAATGCGGCTGAGTACAGTGCTGTAGTTGAGCTACTTCGGGATGCTATTTCACATGGTATCCAGTTTTTATAAGTCCTCCTGGATTCACAACTGGTTGTGTCTCAGTTGAATGGTCAGTACCGTGTGAGGGATCCTACTTTATTATGGAGATTCTTAAAGGTAAGACTCTTGGAATGACATTTTGTTTCCATTACATACATTCATGTTCTAAGAAGTTTTAATCATGTATCTGATGCATATGCTAACTATGTCCTAGATTGGCATTTGTCACATTCATAATGAAGCACACAAAATAAACATATATTCATACATTTGTACATACACATATAGTAGAACCGGAGAACCATAGTTTTTTATAAATAACATGTTCAAAATGGTAGTGTCATAATACAAAACTGGAGCCCGTAGATCTCAAAAATATACATATCGATACAAAAAATATGGGACTTTGAGATGTCTAAGCCCCATGAGGAGGCCTAGCTACATCGACAGGATGTGTCTGATAGTAATAGTGTATTGTGTTGGCTATCTGCTGCAGTAGTCGCACCCAGGGCCTCGGTACTCTTACAACATGGTGTTTCATGTCCTCTGGCAGCTGCGCTACCTCAATCATAGGTACCCTGGTGGTCATGTGGGATAGGTTGACCTGTACAGTCTCTAATGTGCACTCTGCCGTAGCGCCAACTACCTATCCAACCCTGCCCCGTCGACGATGTCCCGGGAAACCATCCAGTCTTCGTGGACCCATATCTGCGAGCAAACAGTAGAATGTTAATAGGTGAGACTACCCCAAAAATATTTTTGCATTTTCATATAAATAAAAAATACCCAAAAAAAATTAATACACACAAACATAAAAAGAGTCACTTACCAATGTCTCCAAACGCTGCCCCTAGAGGAAGCGGCATGTCGTGATCACCACGGAAGTCTATCCCCGCATAGGGGTAGTCGTCAATGGCTATGACCTGTCGGTCCCACTAGTGGAAGAACTCAACTGAGTATGGTGATGCCTGTCGGCTACCACCCTATCATGTCAAGACCTCTGCCCATCGAGCTAGGGATGGGTCACGGAGACTATGAGGAGGGACTTCAACCCTCGAACTGAGCCCCAAAACCCTCTCAAAGAAGAAGTTGCATAGTATACTGCCGTATCCAAAGTTTTTTGCATCTCCACGCTTGCACTCCGTTAACTGGGTATTCATGGACCCCAGTAACGTTGCGCACCAATCATATACCATGGGACGCATGCACTGTGATGCATAAAACATCACCGGCCTCGAAGCCTGGTGTAGAGTTGCCGAACCTGTAATCCTGACAAGGGTAGCCACTATAATATTCATGCTCAGACTGACTATGGATCCAATGGGTACCTGAATCCCCACCTTCCGAGTTTTGGGAAGATAGTACCACTCTATGTAGTCAGGAATGGTGATCCCACCACCCACAGTATGAGATCAAAGACTTGCCACTTCACCTCGACGGGATAATCCAGTAATAAAGTAAATGTCATCTACCTCCAAGGAGAGTATTTGGCCATCTAGGTTGAAGTTTTGTGCATCTACGTCCCAGTAGTCTATCAAGCGATGGAGAAATAGGTTTTGGGCCCTCAAACCCCCTATGTTCCAAAATTTGAAAATCCCACATGCTTGTAATGCTTGTTGTGTAGGAAAATCATTGTGGATGGCCTCATCCACAAGGTCATGCTCCCTTTCTCTCCATTCTAGAACCATACTGGAGGACGAGAAACCAAGAGTTTAGTTATATTCATTTAAAAACCAACCTTATGACCATACCCATGGGCTAATTATCTCACAGAGGAGGGTACCCGCGGTCAACACATGCATTGACCGTGGGTACCAGGCCCTACCCACGACCTGTATGCTTGTAGCCTGTAGGTAACGCCATAACGAAATAGGGCTTCCCCATTAAAAAATTTTAACCAGTGAAAATTGACATAAGAACCATTAAATGAAAGAGGAGGATGAGATAGCTTACCTGCTCTAGACGGCTCAACGAACGGATGCTCATAGCTCCCAGAATCAACAACTGAAATCCAAGGTGAAAACTAACCAAAAACTTCAAATTGGGTAAAAAGTGAAAATGAATTGTAAATTGTAATTTTTTATTACTATTTATAGTTTTGGGAAACCCACTTGTCTATAGTTTTCGTCGTTTTAAGCTGTTTTGGACTAATGTAATGTCTTGGAGTAGCATTTTTTACTAGGTTTCTTCGATGAGAGTTGTTTTTGATCATTTCGCGCCTACGACAGGTATATTTCACACCTGGCATATAGGTTAGATGTCATTTTCACATGCATTATGCATTTGACCTTTTGACCATTTTCATGAACCCTAGGTGCGACCCCACTTCTTAATTGACATGGAACCTTCACATTGTTATAGAAGTGTCGTTATTGGGCGGTAGGTCCTTTCTGAACATGGGTACCCTAGTTAGAACCCCCTTTTGCATTATGGTGCCCATGCCGTCGTTTGTCCTTAAGATCGAGAGTCCTTTGTAGTTACGCCATGAATTTGTGATAAAGACTCATACTCTACTTTGTCTTATGCTGGCCATCTCCCATATGGACTCCCCCCATTTATATCAAGTTTTGATTGCATTGCATCATCCTGCTTGGCGCTTGAGCCTTGTGTCGGCTCCCGCTTACTTAATTGTTAGCCTGGTGCCTGAGCACTTTCCCTGTCGAGCCCTGCAGAGCTTCCATTTTCCCTTCACAATTTGATGACCTTTTGACCCTAAGGGAACACCCCCCGAGTGTCTACATCTCGCACATGATTGCTTGCATTGATCATAGGTATGTTCCACTGTTTGGGACTAGTCTGCCTGCTGCTTGGCACTCGTTCCCTCATTTGTTGTACTATAAGCAATTTTATTCCTTTTCAAGCTTTACAAATATGAAAAAGACCAAAAAAATCAAATATTCCAAAAAGCTGGATGGGAAAATATTTGCTTCTTATTGTTGGAAGCTGTTGTGTCACCTTTGAACAGAGCATTCATTCCACTCCATACATTATGAGTTGGGACTATAATAGGACCTTAGGAACTGTACTCGCTTCTTAGTTTTACTCCACCGATTGGTTAAGCTTCCAGTCACTATGGAGCCCTTTTTGTTGATGCCTCCTGCATCGCACAATCTATATCGAGTCTATGCTTCCTAAGTCTATCCATTTGCTCATTCTCTTGTTCAAAGGAAGTCCTGAAACCAGAGTCGGCCACTCCTCAAATCTCTTGACTATTGCATGTCGGCCACCCTTATTGAGTCAGTCCATTTCACCTGAGTTCTTTCCAATCTTTCAGCGTAGCTGTTACCTCGTGCTGGTTGATGGGGGATGCCTTAATTCCCTCCTTCTAGCGACTTTCGTTCTGTCGACATCAATCCATTTATTCTGGAATTTGAGACTTAAAGTTCGGTTGAGTACCTTGAGGCTTGCAGCCATTAGTGGTAGGTTCTCTCACCATCGATAGTTTTGGGAATACATCAATGTCCCATGATCTATTCACACTTTGATGATTGTACTCTGTGCCTTGATGCCCATTTTCATTATTGGTGGGTAATCTCGCGTCTATTAATGGTATACATCATTGACCGTAAATCAGACGATGTCACATCAGGTTTGACCTCAACATCCTTATTCACTTGATGGGACTTGCACCGTAGATGATTTACGTAGAAGACCCTAGGCGATAGTGTCATTTAGTATTCTAATTATGATCATGACTTTACATCTGATATATCATCTCTCAGACATCAACAGTTTGTACCTCCAGTATTGCACCAGTTGTTTCCTTTTCAGCAGGAGACCATATCTTACTGTAGATGGTTATGGCTATGATCACTTATGACATATATTCATGATGTACTGCCTATTCATGGCCATTGTATCAGATTGTTGTACTATACCGACATGTACTCAGGGATACTATTGTATTATGACGAGTGAGCTACTCTCTCCAGTTGTGTCTCCATCACTCCACTTCTGAGATTTATAATGTATTTCGGCCATCGTAGCACCATCCTCTGACCTCACACATTAGGGTGCATCAGTTACAATGTAATTTTCCACCTTGTCAGCATCAACACTCTTTGGCCTTCAGGATCCATTTCACTGACTCAGATTCACTTTATGTCCTTCAGAAACACTTTTTCCCTATTTTTCTTCCTGTACGCTAGCTGTTCCACTTTAGCCAACGTACACGCGAGCTATTCCACTATAGCTCGTGGGTGCCAAGTAAAATGGTAAAAATCATTAGAAAATTACTTTTTACTCCCAAAAAGCGGTCTTAGGGTGACCTTTGTCCCTCCATTTTCCCCGAAACGCCTCTATGTGTCCTTTCACTTACCTTTGGAAGGCTATATATTGAGCTCTTATGGCATATGGAAGGGAGGAGAAAGAGAGAGCAAGATAAATCTAGTGGATTTTTCCGTGACTTGAGTCTACACTCATTGATCCTTGTTGTTGTGAACTCCCTATGTTCACCTACCAAACTCCTATCCTAGTTTGAGTTTTCCATTACAT
The DNA here is from genome assembly GCA_027924585.1 of Larix kaempferi. NCBI lineage: Eukaryota > Viridiplantae > Streptophyta > Pinopsida > Pinales > Pinaceae > Larix > Larix kaempferi. The sequence continues at coordinate 3,809,668 of BSBM01000878.1, read as the reverse complement.
GGAGGATTGAAGTGGTGTAGGCACAAGTGGAGAGAACCAGCTCTTGGTTCAGATTGGTTGCCAGCAAGAGGTCGTATATTGTACTTCTTGTTATTCATTAATGGAAATACTCATCTTCTCGTCCAATTGATGTTGTGAATATTGTTAAATTACATTGGGTTATATTTGCTTATGATATCATGGATCATGCTATTGATTATGCTAATATCTTTCACATATTATATGAACTTGCTTGTACTTGTTGTTGAGACTAATTTGCAGGTTCAAGTGTAGAATTTGAAAGCTCAATAGGGATCTACATCGAACATCCGGTTGAAGGTTGGTATTTTCTCCATTATCTTAGCATTGTCATTTATATAGCATTGCATTGGGAATTGAGTCATTTTCTGGTAGTCAGTTGTCTGTTGTGGTCTGCCCCAAGCCATTGGAAGTTTTCTCCATAACAACCTTGACCACTTGTAGCTGATTATTGTTTCCAGCACTTGTCTCTCTGTATTTTTTCAGCTATTAGTTAGTATTTCTATTTGAAGGGGCTTCATAATTTGTTTGAGCCAGCTTTTCATGTGGTCAATTCCATTTAAAATCATACCCCAAAATCATGATTCTTATGATCGGTGGATGGAGATTTCAAGGATTGACACCAACAATAGTTCAGCTCTCTCTCCTCATATTATTAGGAAACCTATCCCTATAGATCCACATGAGAACTATAGGTACATTGACTCAATGTCACCGTCAAGCCTCTATGTTTGGATTGGTGCTTTCTAGTCTCAAGGGGGGTGTACAAGTCATTTCAGGATGTTTCTTTACGTTTGGCAGGACATTTTAATTTTCTTTTAGCTTTCAGATTGGAGCTAGTATGAACGTAGAGCAACAGAAACATAAAATATATTCAGTTCATGAGGCAAGCCAACCCTTGAACCTTACCTGTAAACTACTCATTTGAGCTTACTAATCCTTACTTATTAGCTTATCATCTCCAGGTTCAAATTCTTGAATTGGGTGGGCCATTGCTAGGACCGATATAGGCTAACTATTGCAAGCAATATTTTTCTTTTTTTATTGCACGAAAAGACTCAATTGCATCTGTAGTAAGGTGCATCCTTATCCATCATCAGCCTGACCTTAGCGGTAACGGGATACATGAACTGATAAGGTAACATGCCCATAGAAGAGTTAGTCCAGAGATAGAGATGGGAATATACCTGCGATTTCCAGTATTCATCTCTCTCAGATCCTCATTGTATCAAAAGGGGTAAATGGTAAGAAATTTGATTCAACACAAGGCATATCTCAGGGCTAATTACCATTGTGATTCTAGCATACTAAAGATATTTCATTCAGATCATCTAGCAAAAGTTGCAGTCAAGAAAAATATTGTTTTCAATGGTCATCTTTAAGCAACAGTAAATAAGTAATAGGCCTCATTAATCTCTAAACCTAGGCATGTCTTAATACTAACTTCTTAAAATCATTTAAAGGTCATTTTATGATCAACCTATGCAGTGGATTTCCTGTAGCTTCAACCCTAAGAACTTTTCTGTGGAAGCTTGTCAAAGACTTGTATTTTTTGACCTGGGCAGCAAGAGAGGTGCATTCCTGTAGCATAAATAAGCAAATACGGGGTAGAGTATCTGTGTTTTCGGGTACCCAAGTAAGACCAATCCACATTTTGGAGCTTTTCCTGTAGCTTCACCCGAGGAAAAGTCATTTGCTGAGTCGACTAGCCTATTTGAACGTGGATCTGCTACATTTTCAGCCTTGGGGAAGACCTATTAACGCCTGGTAACGAGGATCCATCCCATGATCGATGTCTTTGAAGACTATTTGTTCGAATTGTTGAAGCCTCTAGAGGATGCGTCCAACCTTTTAGGCCTTTCCCATGCGTTGGTGCCCTAATATATGGATCTAGGAGTGATGTGTTGGATCATTTTGCAACAAAGATGGAAGAAAAGTTAAAAAGATGCAAGAAAGGTAAAACTTATAAGTTAAATAATGCACAGGATTAAAAAATGACACATAAAATGAAAAAAAAGGGATGAAACCATAAACCCACCACTAAAACAATGTTGGTGTAGCTTCCCATGAATTCTGCAAGCTTTCGTTTAATGACCTATAGAAAATGCGCAACGCCATCACTCTAAAGGTCTGGAGAAGGTCCTACCATTTAAAGGATAGCAAGATGTCTCTAGACACTATTCCCCTATACTTTTCCCAAAATATCGATAGTAAGGAAATTCCATTTTCTTAATAATAAGTTTTATTTTTAAAAGTTTTAGATTATAATTAAATTTTATAACAAGGAATTTTGTTTTTTAAATAGTAAACAATTAAATAATAAATTTATTCTTTAAAATATTAGAAAATAAAATGTAAAAAATAAAATATTATTTAAGTGAAAAGGGATTATAAAAAGATATAGAGTTTAAAGGGAAAAAGGAAATCTTTATTTATTTTTTAAATTGGAGGACATTGGTTATTTTGCACAAAGACATGCTAAGGGATATTATTGATATTTCTAGACATAGAAAAAGTGAGAAAACTGACAATAGACCTGATTGAAAATTTTATCGATGGATGCAAAAAATGGTGGATTTTAACTGACAAGACACAATTTACTCCAACTTGTCAAAACTTTGACCGACTGCTGAAGGGTCAAATGGTGACGGTTTTGGCAAAACAAAATTTGAGCATGATCAACATGATGAGATGAACACAATGGTATCGAGTAACTAACATGACAATGACCAGATGAAAAGACGACAAATCCCCATAACTTGACTCGACCATGACATGGTAACATAGAAAATGTAACTTGGTGTAACTTGGTGGACCTACCGAAAGGGTCATATGACAATGAAAATGGTGAAAAAAGGTATGGACACGACAAGCACATCGAACTAGACGTGACGCTATAGGAAAAATGATCTTGCAACAAACTTTAATTTGGTCTTCCTAGTCATCATGTTCCGACACTTCGAAACAAGTCAATGTTGAGCATCAATATATTTTAAAGAGGTCTTTGAATCCATATATAGTGTTAAAATTTTCTAAATTGTACAAATTCATTGTCACAATTGTAATTTATCATTGCCACGATGACACAACTAAAAATTACTAACATAAACGACTGATTCATATTCTTAGTTGGTGTTAGCTAGTCATATTTGTATTCATGTGACTAAATTAGTCGTTTATGTTTGTCATTTTTATTTTATTCACTTGTTATCTAGTCGTATATTTTATCCTATGACTAAATTAGTCATTTATCTTAGTCGTTTTTAGTTGGATCACTTAAAATTGTTGATTTTGGTCATTTATCCCTTGAAAAAATTGTGGTGACTAAATGTTTTAGTCACCTAGTCACTTATCTCTCATTTTGTACTAGTGCATATATCCACTTAGAAAATAATGAATCATCATCCCTCAACAAGTTATATATGGTGTTTCAAGGTGTTATTCAAAGAAATTCATCCCTAGAAGACAACTTAAGACCCCAATTCTTGATTTTCCTCCACCAAATATTGTTTTTTTTTGTGCTAGGGGAATCAACAACTAGATACTAGGATGGTACTTGTGTGACATGGGGTCCAGGGATCCAGTCCCGCTACCACTATAACCCTAGGTTCCCCACACACCCCACAAGCATGGGACATGGGTAAAGATGGGTGTGATTTGAACTCGTGACCTCCAATTTACAACATGCGACTTCATATCAAGTGAACCACCAATGAGCCACACCCGTGAGGGCCTCCACTGAATATTGTTACATCATTGTGGCAATACATATTTCTTAAAGTTTCCCAATAGTACACATATCTCCACTCTAAGGCCAAGGATACACTTGGAATATTATGTGTGTTGTTTCAAGATAATCTTCTTGGCCTTGGATGCCTTAAACATTTATTTAGGTATAAAGTCTTATGATAAATATTTCAACCATGTTCAAAGCCACATGTCTGATGATACCTAGTGATTAAATTATGTTATGATGAAAACATATCCCCTCTTAGAAGAAAAATATTCCATAGAGAAGGAATGTTAGGTGGTTCAAGGTTTCATTCATGGAACTTAAACATGATAATCTACCTTTAATGCCTCAAGCTCAAGTTTCTTCCTTAAAATATAGTAAGGGCTACCAATACTAATATGTAGCACTAAAAAATTCCATATCATTCCCATATCTAAACTCAAAATAAAATGACACTCTCGAGAGGTGAGGGAAATGGTTTGAGGCATTTTTCTTTTGGGTTGATTCCTAGAAGGTTACTTAAGGTTGAAAGGAACACTTTTCCTCTCTTAAACATGTCCATGTAATGACAACCAATATTGGATGTTGAAAAACTTCTGATGGGCCCCATATCACGAATAAAATATCCCACAAAGTGGTCATGCATGGTGGTTTTAAGTACTTCTATTGGCCCTTGATCCCTAGAAGATACATTTTATACCCTATTCTTTAGTTTAATTAGTTGAAACTGGTTATGGAATTCAAAAATATACTCAATATGATGGACCTGGTCCTATAGTTTCCTTGGATGGTTCGATGGTCTTTAAAATCATTAAATTCAAGTGTTAAGGACTTGAGAAACTATGTTTCTTCCCTTGACCATGTATAGGGATTCAAGATCATTACTACTACATGAAAATAAGTAATGGAACCCATATCCCTTGATCATGTAGGGGTGACCATTCATATTGTAAGATGAACAAGGCACAACCTTTGAAATATTTTGTGTGGAGTGAATTCCTATGCTATAATGATATGTGTGAATCGATAATACTCAACACTCTTATTTCCTTTTTTACACAACATCAAAACACACTCTTACATTTCATTGATTGAAGAGAGATTCGAAGGGTGGATGCTTGCGACTATGGAAACCTCACTAAGATATCCTCATCACAAACATATATGGTAAATTTATGCATAGATTTTTAAAAAAATGCATTATTGAGATAGAAAATGTCGAAGATCCAATATTAGAACATTAATCGACAGGGAAAATTAAAATTAGGACTCAAAATCATAGATATTGTTTTTTGTCTAGATGTTTATGCCAATAAATACAAATTTCTTAGGGATACAATTTGTTATGGAACTTTCTAGATTGTCAGAATGCCAATTAGGTTTACCTACTTACACTCAAGCTCCAAAAGTATTCTTACATTGGTAGTCCTTTGAACCACCTAGGTCCCAAAATAAGCACAAATCCATGTAAAACTTAGCAATGCCTCCAAGCTACAAGAATCTATAGATCTAAATACCATACAGAGATTTCAAACATGGATAAAAGCTGTGTCATTTTTCTTCAAGCAAGAAACTTATCTCCTTGTAGTAAAATTTATCTCACTCAACATTCACATGAATTATTCAATCAACTGATAAAACAATATCCTGATGCCTAATATGATTATTTTAATTTGGGTTGACCCTTGAAATGGTGGAAAGGGTCATCAGGGAATAATGTCTCAATTAATGTAGCTTTGAACTCATTAACCAACTTTAAACAAGGAGGAGCATTCATAATATTCTTACATATCTAAAAGAAACCAAGTCATAATACTTGTTAGTAGAAAAGAATAAACCTTTTATTGAGCAATACACTATGCACTATGAATACACTATGTACTATGAATATAGTATTCCTAATGAAAATTATATGATAACAAATAGACAACAAATTGGAAAACTAAAATGATATAAATTGGAGTAACAATTCCTTTTTTTAAAGCATGGCTTATAGAAATTTATAGGCATGCTTCTTCAATTAAGCAATAGTGCTATGGAGAGTACTTCTATGAAACCTATATTTAGAGTTATAGTTCAAGAATGCTATTGAAAATACATTAACTGTAGTATTGTTTTAGAATTTCCATGTTTTACAAATGCCATGTCAAGGCGAAGAAGCAACTCCACTTGTACTTTTTTCCCAACTACCTATTTATAAAAAATGCAAAATTTTTAGTGGTTACTCTAGATATAAATAACTCCACAAGAAATTATGATCACTACATTTAAAAAATTCTAGGTCAAGGCATCGGTGGTGCCATATATTATCATCAAATGCACATATATCAATGACTATTAGTTGGAATTATTCTTCACATGAGGCATTCAGATATAGGATATTGAAGGGATATCATGGTGTGTTGAGGAGGGATTTAGATTGTGCCCACACTCTATTCAACACTTCCCTTATGAATTTTCCTACCACCTCAAGGTGGGTGTGAGGTGTATTAAGTAGGAGTGTTTGGTAGCACAATCCCCAACCATCCCAGATTTTAGATTTACACATACAATAGATATGAAAGATCCTCCCTATCAACAAAGCCATTTGATAGAGTAAAAACTTCATTAATGAAACAAAATGGATTTAGAGCATTCAAATGCCTTATATCTCATATCCAGATCATGTTGCAGATGAGACAAGAGTCCCATTGAACTACCTAGACATTTGAACCTAATTTCCATCCACCATCCATCTGATAGTTAACTCAGAATCCTGATAAAATTGGTAGATTGGTGAGACCTTTATGTAATATAGATTTCATAAATAGGAGAATTTCCTCAAAGGAGAATCACAACTACAATTTTATCTTCTCCAAGTAGTCTCTTATTTACACTGACATGTTTACCATGGATGCCAAGCATGAATGTGCAAGCATACTTAGGGTTTTACCATGAGGTTATACTTGGAAGAGTAATTTATCATATAAAACTAAGGTATTTGATTTAGTTGACAACCCTACCAAAATAACTTGCACATGAGGTATTGTGTGTTTTGAGCCATATATTATCATTGGATGCACATATATCAATGACTATTATTTGGAATTCTTCTTCACATGAGGTAGTCAGATATAGGAGTATTGATGGGCTATCATGGTGCGTTGAGGGGGGGGTTCACAGGATCACATCTGCTTTTCCATGATCTCTTTCTGTGAAGGTATAAAATACCACCCCATATCCATTTATGTATGGGAGTTATAATAACTCACCTTATCATTCATGTCCAGTACAATGATCAAGCATCATCATGAGGAAGGATCAATAAACCCTTCTTCAAATGTCCACATGGGGTCAAGTGCCATCTAGAGGAAGGATCGAATGCCCCTTCTTCAAATGTGCACCTTGGGTCAAGCATCATCTATAGGAAGGATCGAACAACTAGTCCTTAAATGTGCACCTAGAGTCAAGCATCATCTATAGGAAGGATTGACTGACCCTTCCTAAAATGTGCATGTAGGGTGAAGCATCATCTAGAGGAAGGATCGACCGAACCTTCCTCAAAATTTGACCTAGGGTCAAGTACCATATGGAGGAAGGATCGACTGACCTTTCATCAAATATGGCCATGGGGTCAAACATCATATAGAGGAAGGATTGACATACTCCTCTTAAAATGTAAACATTAGGTCAAGCATTATATTGAAGAAGGATCCGATGAACATTCCTCAATTGGGACCATGAATCAAGCATAATTTGGAAGAAGGATCAACTGAGCCTTCCAAAAATGTGCATCTGGATTCAAGCATTATCTAGAGGAAGGCTTGGCTAACCCTTTATTAATTTCATAGCTCAGGTTAAGCATCCTCTAAAAGAGTTCTCGGCCAACCCTTCCTCAAATGTGCACCTGGGTTCAAGCATCATTTAGAGGAAGGCTCGACTGACCCTTCCTCAAGTGTGCACCTTGGGTGAAGCATCATGTAGATCTAGGATGATCCAACCCTTACCCAAATTTTTGCTTCAGGATAACCGTAATCTAGATAAAGGATTGTTCGAACCTTCCTCAAATGTGGAATTGATGTTAACCATCATTTAGATTAAGGATAGGAAAACCCTTCCTCAAATGTGGACATCAGGTCCATCATCACATTGAGGAAGCATCAACTGAACCTTAGTAAAATGTTGACTTCATGTTAAGCATCATAGAGAAGAAACATAGGCTAACCCTTTTTATACGGTAGCTAGGAAAGATATCATTTAGATGAAACAATGACCAACTCTTTGTGAAAAACAATAGAGAGGAATTGTACCAACTAGAAGAAATATCGACCACTCCTTTTTGAAATATGGTATCCATGAAATGTTTCATTTTGAGGAAGGATCGATGTTGGGAAACCTCTTCACCTTGAACTATAGAACATAAATGAAATGATAGAAGGGAAGAATATTTCAAGATAAAAGATGGTGTTTAAAGACACTGTTACAACACTTAAGCACATTGCATTATGATCAGAACATCATAATACATCATTGATATGAAAGAAATATAAAAAATCATCCTTGGAAGAAGCCATAGGGTCATCCTTTTATAGTCTCCAGATCTAACTACTCCATTGAAGTGAGGAAGATCTGGTCCACAAATAGGGGTCATTTGTTCTAATTGTTTTAAAAAAATCCACAATGTACTAAAGTTTAGTTGGTTGTTATATTTGAGATAACCACAACCTCACCAACCATTGATTTGAGTCATTGACTCACTCAGTTGCTCAACTAATCATTGACTCAGTTGATCCTCCATTCAATTGCTTCGCTAGTCAACTATTGTCTATCAACTGATTGTCTCTAGAATATCCAGAGGTGTGATAAGCCTTCAATACCTTAGGTTCCAATGCCCCCCATCAACACAATGTTATGGATATTCAGGAGGTGAAATTACTTTCTCTGAACACCCCCCCATAATTGAAACATCCTGAATCCCGATCATAGACCAAATTTTTACAAACTTAGCTTCTGGTAATGGATTTGTAAAGATATCAAGAACCTAATCATTTGTCTTGCAATAAAAAAGTGAGACAATATTTTCTTGTACCGACTATCTAAAATAATGAACATGAAGTTCAACATTCTTCATATTGCTATGAGCAACAGGGTTATCAACAACCTAGATAGTACTTTGATTATCACATTAAATAATAGTCGATTCCTAAACATGAAATCCAAGTTCTTCGAGAAGCCGATGAATCCAAATTGCCTTTGTTCCTACATTAACAATGCCATGATACTCTTATTCCGTAGTCTAAAGAGAGAATAATTTATATTTCTTACATGACCAGAGCAAGGTTCTAGAACTTAGTTGAAACACATATATATAGAAGTGTACTTATGGCTTCCAATTTCATTGCCCTAGTTAGAATCGATAAACCCGACCAACTATTCGACAATACGACAATATTTAATATGATATTGATAATTCACTTAATATAGTGAACAATTCTCTTTGCATATTTCCAGTGGCTTTCTTGAGGATCCTACATGAATCGGGATACCACACTAACAACAAAGGACAGATTTGGTCAACTGTGCATTAAGTAAATCAAGCTACTAACCAATTGTCGATAAAGAGTGGCATTGACTCGTGGAGAGTCACAGTCTTTCAACAACTTCACTCCCGATTGATAGTATGTAGCACAAGACTTACAGTCATCCATATTGAATTGTTTCAAAAGATCCAATGCATATTTTGGTTAAGAAATAAATATATCATCATCCATTTGCAAAATTTGAATGCCAAGGAAGAAATGCAATAGACCAAGGTCAGCCATTTCAAAGGTGTTTGCAAGTTGTTTCTTCAAACCCAAAATCAGTTTGACATTATTTCCAGTTATGACTAAATCATCAACATAAAACGCCACAATCAAAGTATCACCATGAACATGTAATACATAAATACCATGATAAGATTCACAATTTTTGAAGCCAAGACTAAAAAATAAATGATCAATCTTCTCATACCAAGTAGACGATGCCTATTTCAAACCATACAAGGACTTCTTAATTCAACAAACAAGACCGAACTCTATCACAAAACTAGGAGGTTTCTGCATATAGATTTCTAAAGTCAAATATCTATGAAGAAAGGCACTTTTAACATCCATTTGATGAAACTCCCATCCAAAGCGAGTAGTAAGGGAAAGGATTAGTCGAATAGAGTTCATCTTTGCAACGAGGGAAAATATTTCAATGTAGTTGATTCCTTCTAGTTGATTCCTTCTTGCTAAGAGAATCCCTTAGTGACCAAACAAGCCTTGTGGAATTCAATAACACCATTAGAATTAAAATTGTTCTTATAGACCCATCAACACTTTACAACATTCTTTCCTTGCGGTCAAGGAACAAGTTCCCATGTTTTATTCTTGTTCAAGGAATCAATTTCAATAGTCATATCATTTTCCCATTCAGGTACACCTCGAACATCAACATAAGTGTCAAGGTCATAGGTTTTAAGAAATCGTTCCATCAAAGAAACATTGGAATACTATTTCTGGCTGTGGGGTTTCCGACCAATAATAGCATCTCCAACATTTGTTCCAACAAATTCGATCATCTTAATATCCCAGTGAGGTAAACAAGTCGGTTGTGATTTAGGTCGATAATCATCATTCAATGTGTTGATGACAGTGAATGATTTGATGTCTACAGTCATGGTAGACAAACTCCCAGTCGACTCAGGAGGAGAATTTGTCGATTTGGTAAAAACTCCATAGACAAGTACAATCAATCCAGATTCTTCAAGAATGTCAAATGGATCACTGTGCAATAGAATCGAGGAGGAATTCAACAACTTATCACCTGAAATATTTTCAACAAATATCACACTTCTGCTTAAGATGATTTGTTGTTTGATAGGGTTAAATAGTGTATAGGATTTCAACTCATCATAGTAGCCCATCATGATACAATCATGACTCTTTGCATCCAATTTCTTCCTACATTTGTCATTGATATGCACCCAAGAAACACATCCAAAGGTTCTTAGGTGGATGACATAAGGTTCTCTCCAATTCCACTTCTCAAATGGAGTCATGTCAGTGATGGCTCTAGTTGACACAAGGTTCACGAGATAATTTGAACAGTAAACAACTTCTGACCAAAACTTCATCGGAAGATATTTGGTCTGTAGTAGGCAATGAGCCATTTCTACTAAGGTCCAATTCTTCCTCTCCATGACTTCATTCTATTGAGCGGTGTGAGGGATAGATATCTGCCAAGAAATACCATTTTCAAGATATATTCTTCAAACTATCGACTCACATATTCACCACCATTATCTGATCTCAAGCATTTTATAGGTCAACCCCATTGCTTCTCAACTAATTCTCTAAATTCCTTGAATCTTTCAAAGACTTGACTCTTATTCTTTAAGAAATATACCCATGTAAATCTATAGAAATCATCAGTGAAGGTTAAAATATACTTTTCACCTACTAATGAAGGTTTTTTAATGCAACAAAGATCATTGTGAACAAGCCCTGGTCGGTTTTGTGCACACCTTGATTTCCATGAATCAAAGGGTACCTAGTGATGCTTTCCAAGCATACATCCTCTACAAACTCCATTAGGTGGAACTTTCTTTGGGAGACTAGTAATCATGTCATGAGTTACCATCATATTCAAACTTCAAAAGTTCATATGCAAGTTTTTCATGCCAAATTCAACTTTTGTTGTTTGTTTGAGCAATGAGTGTAGTATGTCTAGTTGATGCAATTGGTCAAGGAGAATCACATAACTTATAAAGTATGTCTCTGGGATCCAAATACCATGAAGAAAAAAATACTCCCCCAAGCCTTATATCCTTTATGATAAAGTGATCTAACCCAAACTCAATAGTCTTTTTAGTCTTTGTTAGTTGAGCAATTGAAAACAGATTTGCACTAAAGCTAGGCACATGATATACATTGGATATTCAACTGTGATGACATTCAACATCACTGCTTCTAGCAACTGTGAGAGTGTAATTATCAACAACATAAATCGTCTCTTCAGGAGCTCCACTTAAGGAAGATAACATAGAAGTATCCCTTGCCATATGATGAGTACATCCAGAATCGACTATCCATTTGATCTGAGTGGTGTGGGCATGTAATTCCTATGAAGTGATAATAGAGAAGTTATAATTTTAAGCTTGTTGATTTCTTGACTGACCAGTTGATCCAGTAAACTCAAGGTGCTTGACCTTTCCTTATAAGTCCTTCTTCCATTAGTTCTTCTTGACATGTCCCACTTTGGCACAATACTGACAAATATTTTCTTTTGATCCTTCTTTGTTGATGACGACTCTTTAGTATTCCCTTTATTAGGTTGGTCGATAAATTTTGGTTGATGATCCTAGAGACCACATTATAAGGTTTGGATTGACCTTTATTTTGAGAAAGTGAGGTTGGTGTTTGATATTAAGGTTCCTTTCTTCAAGCAACTTCTGTTGGTCCTAATCAACAAATCGTAGAAAGTATCAAAGGTAAAATTCTTACCTCCTTGCTTGCGAGACATCCAACTAGTGTGAAAGGAAGAGAAGAAGACATCATAAGGTGTCTTCAAATTCATTAGGACCAATTTAATGAGTTTTCCATCGTTTTTTGAAAAATACTTACCACATTCGCCCAATTGAAATTGTAGCTCCTTGATGTGAACTAAATAGTCCTCGATCCAATCAAAGGAAATAGGTCTAGAGAGATCAAATCTTTCTCTATCTACATAACTTGACTTTCATTCACCTTATTGAACATGGCTTCATCATATTCCATATGGCATGGGGACAGTCGATCTCGCTTGTGTGAAAGTGAATCTCCCTTGAAATATAGGTCATGATGACCCCGACAACATCATTGTTCTTTACGTCGATGATAAACTTAACATCAACATCCATCATATTAGTAATAGTAGTCTTTGTGTATTGCAATAGTCCTTTGCTCTTCAACAAAGTCTCCATATCTGTTTCCCATATTGCATAATTATGTCCATTGAGAACAGCGGGTTCTATCTTGGAAGTCATCCTTTTGATCAAATCGATTTGATCTAAGTTCACGAAGAGGCATCAGTGAAAAAATCTCTCAGCCTAGAGTTGATCAACCCTTTATATGACTCAACATGATTCGTAGACAATAGAGCTAGGTCAAAACCAATAGCTCTGATAGCATGTTGGGAAACCTCTTCACCTTGAACTATAGAACAAAAGGGAAATGATAGAAGGGAACAATATTCCAAGATAAAAGGTGGTGTCTAAAGACATCGTTACAACACTTAAGCATAGTGCACTATGAGCTGAAAATTGCCTCATCAACCATTGATTTGAGTCATCAAATCCCTCAGTTAGTCGTCTAATCACTAACTCAGTCGATCCTCCAGTCGACTGCTCCGCTTGTCGATTGTTTTTTATCAATTGATTGTCTCCAGAAGATCCAGAGGTGTGATGAACCTTCAAGACCTTAGGTTCCAACAATTAGTCAAAACCTTCGCAAATGTAAACATAGTGTCAAGCATTATCTAGATTAAGGATCACCATACTTTTCATCAACTGTGCCCATCAAGGGTCAATCTTCATGCAGAGGAATGATCGGAAAAAACTTTCTCAAGTGTGGATTCATCAAGCATCATCTATAGTAGGGATCGACTAACCCTTCCTCAAATGTGATCCTAGGATCAAGCATCATATAGAGGAAGGATCAATTGACCCTTCATAAAATGTGCACATAGGGTTAAGCATCATCTAAAGAAAGGATCAACGCACCCTTTCCCAAATGTGGACTTCGGGTCAAGCAACATCTAGAGGAAGGATCATCCAACCTTTCCTCAAATGTCACTTTTTGGTTAATAATCATCTAGAGGGAGGATCAGCCTACCCTTCTTCAACTTTGGACCTTGGGTGAAGGATTATATTGAGTAAGGATTCAAAAACCATTCCTCAATGTGAACCACTATCAAGCATTGTCGAGAAGAAATATCTGTCAACCCTTCCACAAATGTGCATCTCGGTTCAAGCATAATCTAGACATCGAGTCCAACATCATATTAAGGACATCGAACAATCCTTACTAAAATGTGGACTTTGTGTCAAGCATCATAAGGAAGAAACTTCATATGACTTTTTTTTAATATATGGTAATCGGGAAATCTATAATCTAGATGAAAGAATGACTAAACCTTTCTAAAAACATCTTGAGAGGAATGGTACTAGCTAGAAGAAAGATCAACCCATCCTTTCCGAAACAAATTATCGAGGAAATGTTTAATTTTGAGAAAGAATTGGTTAACATTTTATCAAATGTTGACATATCATCAAGCATCATATAGAGGAAGGATTGACATGCCCTTCATAAACTGTGGTCATCAAGGGTCAATCATCATGTAGAGGAAGGATCGACCAAACCTTTCTCAAATGTGGATGTATCAAGCATCATCTAGAGGAAGGATTGTACCACCTTACTCAAATGTGGAACTTGGTTCATGCATCATCTAAAGGAATGGTCATCTGATTGTTATTCAAATGTTCACCTCGGGTTAACCATTATCTAGAGAAAGGATTGAATAAATTCTCTTCAAATGTGGACTTTGGACCATCATATTCTGGAGGAAGGATCAACCAACCCTTCCTCAACTGTGGATATTGGGCCAAGCATCATGTTGAAGAACGATCGATAGGTCGTTCTTCAAATTTTTCCTTGGGTCAAGAATCATATTAAAAAAGGATCGAATGACCTTCTTCAATTGTTTTAGCCTGGAAACCTACCATATATATGAAATATTGGATGATGTGTCCTGAAATATGATAGATAAGAATTGTACTAGATAGAAAAAATATTGGACAAACCTTCTTGAAATACGGTATCCAAGAAATGTATTTCCTTCAGGAAGGATCGACCTATCATTCGTCAAATGCATACT